>OY730177.1:29446060-30646060 GCA_963422495.1 Polyommatus iphigenia | reverse complement strand
TAAATATGATATTCCAGGACACATACATAGCACTGCGCGCGTTAATAGAATACACGAACCGCAAGCGACTTCGTGATGTGAGCTCGCTCACCGTGAGCGTGGACGCCGTGGCCCTGCGCGGCACGCACACGGTGCGCCTCGACAACAGCAACCTCGCAGTCATGCGCACCTTAGACGTAAGTACACCGGCACGCCCATCGTGAGTGGCTGTGAGCGTCGAATAACAAAAGAGATACCAGTGACATTGAAGAGGAGTGATGAGTGAAATTGACGAGGATTGACAAGTGAACTAAGCTGTTTTTAAATTGATCACGTACCGTAAAATGTAACCACGTACCATAAAAGTCTCTGTGATGCCAGAAACAAGGTTAAATTCGTTGACATATCGCATATTCATATATCTGAGGCTGGTTTTATCGTTAGCGTGAGCGCCGCGCGTTTGAAGATGTATGGGGGTAGTAGTTACGTTTCAAAGTTGCGCGCTTGGGCAGCGCTGTTCGTCCGTTCGTTCATTACATCTTCGAACGCGCGCGCTCCAACGGCGCTGCGAAACGCTTAACGATTAAACCAGCCTTAACCTTTTTAGAGTTTACACAGGATGTTTTGAGGAAAGTTAAAAATTAAAACATAAAAAAGTTATCGTGATTCGAATTTCCGTTTAAAGAAATTACCTTCTACTGAACATCTTATATCATACTACATTTTTTTTACAATTTATATAGTATGTTGTTCTATTCATATAACCCTATTCCCAACAGATACCGGAAGCGTGGGGTACAGTGAAGGTGTCAGCTCGCGGTGCTGGGTACGCCATCCTGCAACTGTCAGTACAATACAACGTAGACGCGCCGCGCTTCCAAACCCCGCCCCCCGTGCCCGCCTTCGATCTGCGTGCGCGTGCGCTCTACCACGGCAGGAATCAGTCGCATATCAGCTATCAGACTTGTGCCAGGTAAGATAAGAGAACCAATAGAATCGCTTCATTGACATTGACTTTCCTTGCCATGACATCGCTCAGCGCGGCGATGCTATTGGTTCTCAAAAACACATTCCTCGCAACACATCTCTGGAAACGCAGCCTTATGATGATTGACAATCAGCTTAGAAACAAAAGAGATTTGTTTGTAAAGTGGTTGAAGTAGCATTGCCTTCAGGACTATTTTATTAACTTTATAGAACTGATTAAGCATTCGTAAACAGTATAATTTAAAACAGTTGAATAGCGATACTAATATAAAAAAAACAGTCATGTTTTTACGTTCAAGAATCTAAAGCGTTAAAAATTATAAGCGAATAAAAAACGTAGCAGGTCTGTCTATGAAGTATGACTACTCACGCTGCGCAGTCTTTTGACAAATAACAGCGCGGCAACTTTTCAAAATTCAAATCAATTTCAACGTATATTTTATAACCCCGGCGTTATTTACAGTTGGACGCTAGAATCTGAGTCGCCGCGCTCCGGCCTAGCGGTGCTGGAGGTGGCGGTGCCGACGGGCTACATGCTGCAGCAGCAGCGGCTGGACAGCTACGTGCTGGAGCGCCGCGTCGCGCGCCTCCAGCGGGCCAAGTACACGCCCACTCGCCTGTACTTCTACTTTGACTACGTGAGTATAATATTATGTTGCAGTTTCTGCTTGGTATATATCTAGTTAAAAATACAAAAAAAAAACGACATTTCAAACCGGTTTTCCATTTGTACCAGGATAGTAGCACGTGGGATTTTGTGTTTTCTTAAGCCAGGCCGCGACTAAAGACTTTCTTAATCGTGATGATACAAATAAACTAGCGCGTTGGTATATTCGTATAAATTATAAAATATTCTAATATCAAAACCTCTATTTCTTCCCGCAGCTGGACTTAGAGCCGACGTGCGTGAACTTCACGCTGGAGCGGTGGTTCCCCGTCGCCAACATGTCGCGCTACCTGCCCATCAAGGTCTACGACTATTACGCGCCAGGTATGCTATACTTCTAAAACGTTGATGTAGTTGAATAGTTAGGCTGTGTTTCCACTGAAGCGGAGCGGAGCTTAGCGGTGCCGAATTGACCAATCACCATGCTCGAAATCTTCGCTCCGCTTCGCTGTCATTCCGCTGGAATAGCACGATTGGTCAATTCGGGCACCGCTAAGCTCCGCTCCGCTTCAGTGGAAACGCAGCCTAAGGAATGCATCTTAACCCATCAGTCGTGGCAAAACGAGACACAATAGCTTTTTCATTGTTATCGCGGCCGGATGTGGCCGCTTGGGGCTTCATGAATTAAATGAAACTTTTGTCTGTGGCAGTACCCACAATTAGTGCCACATTCCTGCATCGCGCTATCGAAGTTCTCGAAGTGCGTCGGCATATAATATATTATACGACAGTCGACGACGAAATATATCACGTGGGCTCCGGCCTGGCCGAGCATACCACCTCGCTCGGTCGGAAGATCTTCTTTTGCGGCATATAATATAGCAATATTTTACCTACGAAAATCTATTTGTCTTTATGTCTGTTGCCTCCTGATGCTTAATTTGTAGGATTATTTTAATTACGGAAAAATAAACAATTACCGCTGGATAAACAAATTCGTTATAGATAAATTGCAGACGACATCTGTTTATAAATTGGTTCCGAATGATCATGATTTTAATTTTTTAATGTGATCCACCCTGCACGAGTACGGTTATTTTCGCCGGTCAATTACCGAGTTCTGAAAAACAATATATTTTTTGGAGTTAACTCCTTAAGAATCGATTTTCATATATAAGGCGCCCGGTATGAGAAAAATCCGAGGGGTAAAACCTACTAACAAGTAACGAAAAATCGTGTCACGTTTTTGGTGCGCACCTTTAGTGCGCAACTTTCTAATTTGGCTGTGAGTGTATTAAGACCATAAAGGTATATACCTATCGGAATATTATATTATATAATTATATTATTATATAATTATATTGTTATATAATAATTATTATTATTATTATTTATTTTTTTTATATTATTATATAATATTATATTCCGATAGGTATATTAACTTTATGATTAAGACGTACATATGGTATGCTGTATATACTATACCTATATACTATATGTTATTGGGCTTGTTTGTTTCTATCAGTGTCGATGTATTTATATTGCTATACTCGTACTTAAGGAGTAAACTCCAGTCGTGCGTCGGAGACACACTTTGACACACTTTTTTTTTTATTCCAGAACGCTTCAACGAGACGATGTTCGACGCGCTACCGACGTATCTACTCAACATCTGCGAGGTATGCGGTTCGTCCCAGTGCCCGTACTGTGCGATATACAACGCCGCGCCCGCGATAGCGCTTACCGCTACCGCCGCGTTACTAGCTGTAGTGCTGATGATCATTAACCACTAAGGACGATGTAGGGGACAAATCTGCTACAATTTAATTCCACGCACGAGTTCTGAGCCACAATAATAACTAGACAATACAAGGTGTCAAACTGCTGGGACAGTTTGACACCCGTACTGCGCCTGCTATAGTGCTTACTTCCACTGCCGCGTTACTATTTATAGTGATGATGATTATTAACCACTAAAGACGATTTAAGGGTCAAATCTGCTGCAATTTAATTCCACGCACGAGTTCTGACTTCTGAGCCACAATAATAACTAGACAATACAAGGTGTGAAACTGTCCCAGTACCCGTATGGCGCCTGCTATAGTACTTACTTCCACTGCCGCGTTACTAGTTGTAGTGATGATGATTAATAACCACTAAGGACGATCCGGGGGTCAAATCTGACGCCGTTAGAACGAAAGACCCGTGACCAATCCAACCGATTATAGACAGCTTCGCAAATCGCAATCATGAGTATTCATGGTGGCCAATAAAAAACCTTAAGGCTTAGGCCAAACCTACGCGACCTCGCGACTGCGAAGCGGGAGCGTCAATACAAAACACACATTTGACAACTTGTCAAATGTGTGTTTTGTATTGACGCTCCCGCTTCGCAGTTGCGTGGTCGCGTAGGTTTGTTCAAACCTTAACTCATTACATCTGACGTCTAACATTTAGCCATAGCCAAAATAAGCGTGAAACTCGTAAAAGTGTACTACTGAAACTTCAACTTTAAAAAGCTTTAAAAAGTTGAAGTGTCAGTAATACACTTCAACTTTAAAAAGTTGAAGTGTCCGCTTTTTAAAGTTGACACTTCAACTTTTTAAAAGCTATAAGGTGTAAGCTCACTTGTTATAATCTACTTTGATATGCTTTAAGTTTTTACATAGACCATAAATTTAGTGGATAAGCACTGTAATCTTGACAGTAGATTTGGCCCCAAGAGTATGGCGAGCTATTTTCAAATATGAGTGACTTGAGTGTAGATGTTACATTATCATATCAAATGTGTATATAAAGTAAGCTTAAACGTACCTACAAATTACTTTTGACATTAAACATTACGTGACTCATCATGTGACTCACCCTCATTTTGCATGGGTGCAAATGCTTTATACATTTAGTCCATTACATATTAAAAAGTATAACTGTATACAGACATTATAAAATCGTGTTTGTTTAAGACCTTTTTAACAAGGATAAAATACAGAAGTTGTAATATAGTGTGGATTTTTTAATAGTGAGGGAGTGAATTATAAATTTCTCAATTTTTCAATCACACTTTGGTTTAAAATAATTGTATTTAAATCTCTGGAGCTGTTGAAAAGGTCTAAGCAAGTAGACAGCAGGCAGCTATATTTTATACAGCTAATTATGAATGTGTATGTAAATAAAATCGTGTACATTATTTTTATATGTGCGTGTACGTTGCCATTATCACAATTTTATTAGATAAATTTCAATTAAAAAAACAAGAAGCAATAACCATATACTAAAAAGTATGATAAATATTTACGCAGTTTATACAAATCAATTTATATTTATAGAACTAAAACTTAATAAAAAAAGGATGAAATCAAAATATTATTCATACAAAAAAAAAACAAATTATATATTTTTACGCGAAAACAAAGATAAAGTCTAGCACTGTAAAAAAGCTTTTCTAATAAAATTTAAGGATGTTTTACCAGTAAAATGGATAAAGTAGTTGTCAATTAAATTGTAGTAAGTATTAGAAGTATTGCGGTTACTAACTCAAGCTAAGCTCTCAACATTCATGGTATCCTTGTCAATATGACGTAAAGACAGAGACAATCTGACATTAAGGTCTTAACTTCTAATGGAGGCACTTCACATGGCTATTTGTATTTGCTATTGGCTATTTGTTGCATTTGGCAAAATTATTGACATATACACAAACAAGCAAATAAAGGCAAATACGGCCTTCCACACATGGACGTCAAATACCAAACTTTTACTTGATTTTCTTTACGTTTGCCTATTTGACTCTTTTGATGTGCGTCAAAAACCGACAAAGGTACGGATACGTGTATTTGGTATTGGTCATATTTGTCAAATAGGTTAATAAGGCCAATACTTTTTCAAACATACCGTCTACACATGGTGATTGTTTGGCGAATACATCAAATACGCAAATATAAATAGCCATGTGAAGTGCCTCCATAACTATAAGTATTGTTTGAGATTTCGGCAACTAGATACCGAAAATAATTTTAAGAAACCACCGTCTGGATATAGTTTACTGATAGATTTATATTGTCTTTTCCACTTGATCTGAAAACCTTTTGTTTATATTATGTATCATATTTTATTCTTACGCCTTTCTTTAAAATATACACAGCTAACGCAAGATCTGCTGCCTTTGTACCATCGAAGAAATTGATTCCTAGGCAGTTGACGGACCTACGTCTCTTGGTAGGCTTATGTCAATTCAATGTTAGCTGTGATCGGTCGGATAGGTTTGACGTAACGCGCCCAAAATATTACTCAGGTCCTCCATGACCACCATCTGCCTAGGAATCAACTTCTCTGATAGTACTATCGGAGAAGATTGATTCATAGACAGATAGCGGACGTACGTAATTTGGTCGCGCTATGTCAAACCCATCTTACGGATAGCAGCTTATATTGAATTGTCGTAATCCGACCAAATCAGGTCGCGTTCGTCCGTCAACTGCCTATGAATCAATTTCTTCGATGGTATTATACAAAGACACCATATTTGTGTGAACATTTTTATTAGTAAGGAATGTAATAGTAATGTATAGTATAGCCACTTGACAAAGACATTTATGATAAGGCCATAGTTTGTAGAAGAATCCATTAATCATAATTCATAACTAATTACAACCCGGACACATTAACTTGACGCACCGCTGGAATGCAATAACATGCGAGCTCCGTAATGACGTCATCAGACCGTGCGTCTAGTTAATTTGACCGTGTTATAGTCTATAGACCAATGAGTTTCTATAGTACTAGAGTAGCAACGTCTTACAAAATATTCTCAGAAATGCGTAACCACTTGATAGCTCAAAAGACAATGTCAATAGGCTACTTGACCTATATTCAATTTCATTGAACAAATGCATATTTCTAGTAGAACTTGGCCTAGGAAACCATATTTCACCCTTATCATCAAATAAAAGCTTATGATTGATAAATAAAGTCGATTTGAAAATATGATTTTATGAAAATAGGATTTGTACTGACGAAAACGCTTTTGCGGTACTTCCGATTTGGATGTGACGTCATCCTCATAGTAATTTAATATCTTTTATTTATCGCGCTCGTTATATGTAAGTTTATCTGTACATAAATAATAAGAATAAGCTTAGAAAGATTTGTAAAATATATTTTATTGAATAATTCGCTTAAAACATCAGTTTTATATATTATCTCCATTTATTGTAGACAGGAAATGAAATGGCCAAAACTTTTCTCCAAAAGTTTTCAACATTACAAATGATTTCTAATTTCTTATTTAATTCTTTTATAATTTTTGGGCACTTTTAGACTCGTACATTTAGCACATAAAAAAATGTTCAATAAAGAGAGTTTAAAATACAAAGCGTATGACGTCACACTATGGCGGACAGTGTTTTCGGCGCCATTTAAGAGGCGTAGTTTTCAATAAACATTTTTATGGGTTTCTACTGTGTAAAATATTAAAATATTCGTTTTTTGTGAAAATTAATGATTAAGAAGCGATTAGCATGAAGAAAAAAAGTAGGTCAAGTAGCCTAGTCATGTTATTATGTCATTATGTAAGTCAGATATGCCTGCAGGCATCTTCGAAGTGGCAACGCGTTGCTGCCGTAAACTGCCAATCTAGCTTTACGTTAGTAACATAGAATATCATTGCTATAGACTGTTTTATGCTAAGTACTCACATACGGTTTTGCTCGATCGAGCAATTACGTCGAGCAAAACCCGCGGCTCGGAATTTCGTCCACACATTTTTGCGGTCCACACAGTAATTATTACTCGATTTGGAGTAAAACTATCGAGCAAAACCGTATGTGAGTACTTAGCATTATAGCAATCCTTGAAATTCCTACATAGTAATCTCATTTTATCAAGAACTTAACAGTTTTTTTTATGACTTACACATTTTATAACTTAAAGTCTGCCCGTATCAGCTTTTTGCACAAAGACATAATTGAAAATTGTTTTGTTTCCTTTTCTGGATGTATGTTTGAATTATCTCTTAGTACCTATATAGTTGTGCTAGTATTTAATATTTGATACCCGACTTTCAATAGAATACCACTTGTTTATCTGCCAATCATTTACTGGTGCTGTAAGCATTTTTATCTCAATATATAAGACCTACTATAAACTAGTAAATATTATTAGCATTCAATGCAGACTTGCCAAAATAAAATCTTAAAATTTCAGCTGAGCTTATACAGTGTTACAAAATCATAACTACAACAATTTATGAATATTTTTTAATATCCGTATTATGTTCATTGTGTTAGAAGTTGCAACAGTGAAACCACATCGCTAATGGTCTTCGGCAACCTCCGTTTTCTAAGGAAATGACAGATGTTTGAAAAATAGTGATTGCCTGAAGAATATTGGTTGATGGTGTTCATATTATACTTTATTGTAAGTTTACTATTAAAAGTGAGACCGCGCTAGGCGTTACTACACTGAGTGACACGACATGGTACGGCTAAAATATATTCCATAAATAAAATTGTCTACACATACAATTCCCTTCTAAGTACCCGAACCTACGTCATTTGGTCGAGTTAAGACTTAAGTCAATTCAGTGATAGTCGTGATCTATCGGGTGGTTTTGACAAAACTCGACCAAATTACGTAGGTCCGCCAGCTACCTATGAATCAACTTCTCTGATAGTGCATACATACAGCGGAACTACATAACACGGTAGTCCAGTACTAAAGTAGCCCGCAAACGATCAAACATCAAACACGTCAAACACGTACAAACTACGTGTTTGAAGAAAATTTGGATTATACTACGTGTTTGATCCTTGCCGGGCTACTTTAGGCACGTAAAATATCGCGTCGCTACATGACTGCAGTTTAGTTGCGTCTAGTGTGGTCTCACCTTACTATACTCCGATCAGTTTTGTATTACATGTAAATACTAAGATACTTTAGAAAGTAGAACTAGCAATAACTTTTAAGATTCTTATCAATTTTGCCTTATTGTGACAATACATATTTCATTATAACAAATTAATTTTATAACAAGATTCTATTGGCCATAATAAAGTATATTTAAAATAAAAGTATTTACTAATGCAAAAGAAATTGACATGTAAAAGTGGAACGAAATTGTACAAATTCGCCGTCCGGTGTTAAACAGTATATTTTTACTTCCGAAATGGAGGTTTTTCATGAATAGTGTGTATGAATCTCATAGTAGTAGAAGCAGATACTTAATAGTTTCCGTCCAAATTACCAAATGACTGATTTTTCATTTTTATATGTATGTGTGTATTTGTAATTTTATTTTAATTTTGTTACACAAAAACACTTTTGGTGTATAACCTTATAAACTCTTTATTTCATAATAAAATTATTTTAAAATGTGCTGGTATTATTTCAACTAGATATAAACTGACTTATGGTAGTACCTCGATTGTGGGACAGACACAGTAGATTTTTAATTGTTATGCGGTGGCCGTTTGGGGATTGACAGGTTAAAAAGGTGATGAGTGCTATAATAATCCAAATCACCAATTCTAGTCAAACTTTCATACAAATTTAGGTACATGTATGCCAAATTTCTGAGTCTAGAGAGAGCAGGATTATCTATTATTGTCTTTTGATTAGCAAAATATGTCCAAACAATAAGCATAGGAACCTTGTTGCTTGGGACATAGGCATTGGATTTGTGTGCTGGTTAGCATTATTAATATAGACTAGGTTTAGGATATTGTGCATGATCAAGAAAAAAAAACCAAATAAGTACTAATAAAAGGAAGATAAAGTAAAGAAACTTTATTAAATCACACTTTTATTGACTAACTTGGTACCCATACTTAAATAAATACTGTACAATTTATTAACTACATCTACTGTCGCTTCTTGATTTGCTTAGTTTTAGCACTTGTCTTGGGCGGAGAGCGCTTGTTGAACCAGGAGGTGAACATTTCCGACATTTCAGGTAGTTCCGACATTTTGGCCATGTTGGTGATTTGTTTCAAATCTTCCTTAGCTTCTGGATCATTCATCATCTTGGGCAGAAGCATTATGAAAAGCAGCGGCAGCACCATCATGATCACCATGGGGTTGAACAGGAAGTCTGTCAGCCTCCACTGTTCCCGGACTTGGAAGTATCTGAACCTCGACAGCGCTTTCATTCTCAGAGGGTACGGCACTTGTATGACCTGAGAAGTTAGAATGTAGTTGACTTTGCGCGCTCTGAACTTGCCCTTGGAGTTTATTTCGACGCGGATCGGCTCGTACATGTAGTCAGGGTTGATGACCTCCACGACGTAGGAGCCCGAGGGTACGTTGTGGACGGCGAACGATCCATCATCCTTTATAAAGCCGATGTATTCGCCACCGTTTACATGAATCTTTGTATCGATCTGCCAAGTCAGGGACTCCTGATCTTCTGGCGGGTACACCCTTCCTTCGATAACGTACCGTCCGCTTCCAGTTTCCTCCTCCCCAGAGATGACATTGCACAGTGCCTTGTTAACAATGCAGAGGCAAACACCAACCACCAACATGCGATACATTGTAGGTTTTATGTGATTGACTAGGACACAGATTATTATTATATATTTTGGACTAGGAAATTTTTACTTTTATGTACCTATTTCTTCTTCTTTTTCTTCTTTTTTGGCAACTTGACACAAAGGATGTGTATGTTGTGCCACAGACAAGGTAAAAAGGTAAGGAATATGGCGGGAAAACCATATTCCTCCTATTATAATTTTCATCATCGTTTTCATGTATCGTCAGGTCTAAAGTCTAGTCAAAGTCTAAGTAAAAGTCAATACAGTCACAGGAGTCAAGTCGGTCGATTCAGTAAAGTGGTAGACGCTTTACTGAAACTTTCGATGGAGTTTTGGAGGGAACACAAAATAGCACGTTTCTGGATATTACATCACTTTCCTACACTTGTGCATGAACACGAATATCTAATGGTTAATATTCTACCAATATTACACATTAAAAACCCAGCTAACACAATTTTAGGAAAATAATACAAAAACACAACAGCACTCTTTCACATGCCCGCCAAAACTCCTTATGTATTTAAATACACTTCATATAGAGACCAAAGAGGATTTTTTTTTCTTCTTTTTTGGCAACTTGACACAAAGGATGTGTATGTTGTGCCACAGACAAGGTAAAAAGGTAAGGAATATGGCGGGAAAACCATATTCCCCTTTTATTATTTTCATCATCGTTTTCATGTATCGTCAGGTCTAAAGTCTAGTCAAAGTCTAAGTAAAAGTCAATACAGTCACAGGAGTCAAGTCGGTCGATTCAGTAAAGTGGTAGACGCTTTACTGAAACTTTCGATGGAGTTTTGGAGGGAACACAAAATAGCACGTTTCTGGATATTACATCACTTTCCTACACTTGTGCATGAACACGAATATCTAATGGTTAATATTCTACCAATATTACACATTAAAAACCCAGCTAACACAATTTTAGGAAAATAATAAAAAAACACAACAGCACTCTTTCACATGCCCGCCAAAACTCAAAATAATTTTCACAAAATGAAATTCGAACTTTGAGTTTTAAACTTCTTCTTCCTCTTTTTTATCATGTAGTTTATATTCTCTATGGTCTTTTTTATCCGCCAATCACAGTCGACCGTGCTTAAAAATTGTACAGATCATGCGATTATATCTAGTAGCTACGTTTAAATTTGGAACCCAATTTTTTTTTGTTCGGAACTTTCGTCCACCTGATAGAGACAAAACAATATCTTTAAGGAAGAAAATACGATTTTATTAGCCTAAAACATGTATTTCTCGGTTTTTAAATCTCGATTCATGAAAATTGAAAATGTGAAATCAGGTGGACGAAAGTTCCGAACAAAAAAAATTGGGTTCCAAATTTAAACGTAGCTACTAGATATAATCGTATAATCTGTACAATTTTTAAGCACGGTCGACTGTGATTGGCTGATAAAAAAGACCATAGAGAATATAAACTACATGAGAAAAAAGAGGAAGAAGAAGTTTGAAACTCAAAGTTCGAATTTCATTTTGTGAAAATTATTTATTACAAAAATACAAAAATTGTAAATTAAGTGGATTAATTATTGAAAAACGAAAGGTAAGCCATTGTAAAATGTAAATGTAACCGTAAATTGATAAATGGAAGCAAAACATAACGATATCATACCATGTTCTAATACAAAGTACTTATGTCGTAGTATTATTTGCTTAATTGTACAATAATTTACAACTTAAACTATATTAATATGAAAAAGATAGATTATTATTTCATAGAAATTATTATAATGTATATCAGTATGCAGTTAATTTGGAAAATAATGAAATGTGTATCATGTGTATATTGTTTTATTGTAACAATACATTAGGTTATAAACTATACTTAATAATTTATAACCACACGCACACACACACACACACGCACACACAGACACACACACTCACACATGAAACCATTATTGTGTATTTACGTTAAATGTAAGTTAAGTTAAATGTAGTTAAGTTAATTAGTAGTTACTTTGTTACTCCATTGTCTGTGAGGGTACCAATATACAGGCCTTGGCTTAGTTTGGGCTCCAAGTCTCCCACAAATTGCATATGTAATTTTTGGGAGAAATAAACTTATTATTATTATTATTATTATTATTATTTATGTACTTAAACTGTATGGAAATATAGTAAATGAAAAATGTTTCATTAATTTCAGATTTTTAGGTCCCTATACAGCTAGTTTGCAACATTTTAGTCTGCAAGCAATAGCTGTTACCTCGATCGCGGATTGTAGGAAATCTTTTGTTCTCGCGATCGCATGCGACCGCTTGGGAACAAAAGCAGCAAAGAGATTCAAAGCAAGGAGATTTTAGGAGGAAGGTATAGGGATTATGAGTGGTACGGCCACCAAGGAAAAATCCTCTGATCAAATGAGGTGGTATGCAGCTGGCCTGAGCCCTCGCGATAGATTTCAGCTGTCGTATACAGGGTGTAAGAAAACAAAGTGTGTATGTATAAAGGTGCGGTCCACTGGATCGGAATCGGAGCGTAGGTACGCAGTGGACGGATTTGTTGCTTTGTATGTATGGTACTGACTACTATGAACTGCACTAGAAGTACTGGAACGTCATTCTGCGCCTGACAAGTATATGACGACACGACGTGCCGTCCGCACCGTACGTCCCGATTCCGACCTGGTGGACGCGCAGCTTTAATCCCCTCTCTATATAGAGTTTACTGTATAAGCCAATCAAGTAGTTAGTAGAGTAGCATAGACAGCTATTCTATTATATTTATAAATAAAATACATAAAACTGTACTGTAATATTATAATATTTAATATTAGAAATTAACAAAAGCTTGTGGATTAAATCTGTTTCATTGGTTAATTTACCTTATTACCCTATTTATTAAGTTATGTACAATATTTTTTATTGAAATAAAACATTTATTTGAGCGCATTTCTTTATTATTTTTAAAAATTTTTGGTATGTTTAGAGTGAAAGGTTTTGCACTTAAAAATTTTAACTTCAGTTTCAAATTAAAAAAATAACGGATGTTTATTTTTTTTCTTCTAAGTCCGACCTCTTGTTACGTAGTATACAGTTTACATCCTCTTTGTGAAAAATGACAAATGACAATAACAAAATCTGAAAAGTGACAAATAAATTTTGACACTTGTTTTTTTTTAGAGAAATAGCAAAGTACAACACCGTCACCAGCTAGCTCTACAATCTGTAAATTCTTCCAATCGTGTTGTAATCCAGTAATCTTGTAGAATTTAATGGTTTTTAGACTCAGTGGCGGTGGTTCAAGTCAACACTTTATGTTTTGATGACCGGTGCCATCCTCGACTTTGGAATGGCATCAGACTGCTCACTGCAGAGCAACGTGCGACCACTTACTTTGCTTCCAGTTTGTCAAGAAAAGTATCTTTAGCAACCAGTATTATAGTATTATTGGCATATTGGCAACAGAAAAATAATAATGGGTAACAGAATAGGATGTTTCATGTTTAGTCGCCTAGCTTGCACACTTTGGTCACTGGTCA
This sequence comes from Polyommatus iphigenia, assembly GCA_963422495.1. Classification (NCBI taxonomy): domain Eukaryota; kingdom Metazoa; phylum Arthropoda; class Insecta; order Lepidoptera; family Lycaenidae; genus Polyommatus; species Polyommatus iphigenia. Next base: position 30,632,454 of record OY730177.1, on the reverse strand, counting down.
GTGTCCCTCAACCATCAACAATCTACCTGCGGCCGAGGTTTTCTCAAATTGCAAGGAGAAACTGACCATCACGCCAACCCACTAGGTGGGCAGACAAGACGTGTCCTTCGATTACGAATACGGCAAAAGCATAACCTAGTAGAATCTGCAACACGTAATTCTTCATGACACTCCCCGAAAATGCTGATTTACCCATAAATCATAATGAAACGTGATACCTATAATAACCCCCAGGTTAGAAACCTAGGTTCTTGGAGTTCAAAACCTTCAGTTCACCCTTGAATAATCCCCAAACATAACGACAATAATTAGGTTTTTCCTCTGTTAAAAATAAATATTATTGTCAATCGCCAGCTATCTTCTTGGGTCAAAGTTGGGAGGTTATCATATACTTACATTAAAGTTCATAGAAATTTTATATTAGCATTGCATTAAATAATTAAATTATAAATGATATTATTTACTGTGCTTTTCAATTGGTATCTTTTGGAAGCCATTTAAATGTAAGTCCCTGCGCGATATCGTTTAGTTGAAGTGTAGAATTGAGCAGCAAGTGTTCTCTACGATAAAAAATGTTTACGCGTATTATTTTATTTTGTTGTGGGATAATTCTCGTCTTTGGCTATGATGTAGTCAATCCGGGACCGAGGTATCCCCCAACGAAAGGGGAGGTGTGGCCGAAACCACAGCACGAAACCAAGGAGGACATTTATTATTCTTTTCACCCCTCACATTTTAAAGTTGAGGTATGTCGCATGTTTTTTTTATTATTTATTAGTAGGTAATGTTTAAAAATATAATATTATAATACTTTTTATTATACCAGGGAAATTATCTAATTTCTTGGCGAAATTATCGATTAAATTACGTTGATAGAAAATTTAAATCAGCAACACTACTTAAAATGTAAATTAAGTAGTGTTACTGATTTAAATCCCACTTTAAAAATAGAAGGCAATTTCTATTTTTAACCGAGTTTCAAAAAGGAGGTTTTGTACTTATACCAACGACTGTGAATATTTTTGATGTATTCGATTACTTATAGAATATTTTACCCAGTTTATTTGCTTTAGGTAACAAAAGAAACATGCGAAACCCTCACAAACACGATCGACCGGTACTCCTACGTGCTGCGAACCCAGCACAGACGGGCAGGGCTGACGCGGAGTCACCCGCATCGTGATGTGAATTACCACGGAACCATTAACGTGCTGCAGGTGAAACTGGAGGCACCATGCGAACAACTACCTTATTTTGGAATGGATGAGAGCTGTAAGTACCCTTCATATAAAATCAGAGGACAAACGAGCAACCGGATCGCCTCATAAAAAGCAACTACCGTCGCCCGGACAACGTCGCAACATCAGAAGAGATGCATCATGCAGGTGCGTTGCCGGTTGCCGGCCTTTCTTTTGGAAGCCAATTCAAATAAATATAACTCCTCACAACACAAGGGTTCCGATGACAGTGGCCGGTTTCATTGGAACCGGGCCAGTTACGCAGGAGTAATTGTATAGTGCCCAAGCGTGTGCGCAGTACACAAGAGCACTCTCCCTATTCCTTTACTCTCGTCTAGATCATTAGTCATCATCATCAAATCATCTTTATTTCGGGCATCGGAGGCCCGAAATAAATATGATTTTAGGTATATACCCAGTGGGACGAAAGACCGCCACGACTCACACTGGTCCCAAAGTAAAATAAATGGGACATTAAGAATTTTCGGATCGAAGGTCAACGGATCAGGCTGATATTTTTTTTTGTAGACAGCTGATGCAATTACAAGTCACTTTTATAGATGTCGTTTTTTTTCAAATATGCCGTATCTACGGAGATAAAAAATAATTGTTTTTTTTTGTATGGACGAAATCATAATTTTGTCATTTTCTTCCAAGATTCAAACGTATTCAAAATAAATCATAGCACAGCTTATAGAGGGACTCTTGTCGTACATTTTTGTCATACACACTCAACTGCGATTTTTGCGCCTTTTAGAGCTACAGGCACTTTATTTATTTTTTTTGGTCAGTGGATGAAGCTGATTTTTTTTTGTAGCATCTGATGCAATTACAAGTAACTTTTATAGATGTCGTTTTTTTTCAAATATGCCTTATCTACAGACAAAAATAATATGAATTATTTTTTGTATGGACGAAATCATAATTTTCCAAGTATAGAGGTAATTAGGCAATGAGTCATTACCAAACAATGTTTACCCCACTAACAAAAATTGCTCTTGTTGTGGCTTATATAGCCAAAAATTATATTGTTATAGGAGTCGTATTATCGCTAATAAGGGTGCATTTGGGCACAATTTATAAAGATAGGTAATAACCTTATGTCCTCCTTATAGTTGCTTTATTGTCCGCTTTTTTCCTTATACGTGTTATATAATTTCAAAGAATAAGGTACTTCAACTTATAAGAAACATATGGAAAGCGTTAATACGGGCGATCACCCTTATACGTGTTATATTATTGTCCGATACAAGGAGTTTAAACTCAATGCGGCAAATCAAAGGCTCTGAAATTCCGTTACCCCTTTTTGCCGTCATAAGTGATTTACATTTTCGCAACAGCTTGGAGAAGAAATAGAAACGTCAGCCATTTTACTGTCAAGTAAACGATAAGTCATTGCTATCGCCATTTTACATATAGTTAGGGATCCTTTCACACTAAAAAAATCGCACCTAGCTAGTGTTATTCCCGTATATTTTATATAAAAATGATTTTTTTTCCACTGTAGTTGGGTTGGCTGAAAGAGACCTCTTTATAAGGATACTTTAGCTCACTTTTGTGCACTAATTTTAAGTTTGAAATATTAAAAAATACGTGATTATCAAATGAATTGTTTTATTTTTTACTTTTCTTCTGTAACCATCGCTCCTTTTCAACTTCTTCCATTATTTTGAATCCCTCTATGAAAGTACGGAACCCATCGTGCGCAGGTCCGACTCGCACTTGGCCGATTATTCCGCTCCGCAAGATATTCACACAATCTTTTGTACGTTTAAAATGGCGAATTTAGTTATGTAAAGCATTTTATTGTAACCTTAAAGAGAATAATATCTTTATAATCACTGTATAAGGGAATAGGGATTGCTTTCATCCTTGTTAAGGTCATATTAAATGTTAGCATTCGTTTGTTGGATAGATGTCTTATTAAATGCCCCTATAAGTTAAAAGCATTATAGTTACCTTGTGAATTACTTTTATAAGAATAATTGACCATATTAAAAACCTTGTAACTAGCCACTATAAGATGAACATATTTCGAAGCCTTTTAGTTGCCGTATAAATTAGAGTTATTAACGTTTACCCAACCAAATTATAAGAATAAAGGTAATATTAGCCAAATCACCTAATAATGTGCCATTATAAGTAACATTGGCATAATGAATGCTCTTTTATAACAAGTATAAGAGTTTAGACCTTAGTGACTTAATTTTATGAGATTAGTTTGTTTGTTGGGTACAAACTGGATGAGTCATAAAATAATTTACCTACTACGTACATGTTTTGAGATTTCTACTTTAATAATTTGTTTAGTTTAAGTAAATATAGAATTTTTTTATAAATAAGACATTACTAGTAAGAGTTACTTTACTTGTCAATAAAGAAAACATTATTATTTGTCTATCCTTAACAATATTTATTAAAATCCATAGGAAATACTCGAAAATGAATTATACAAAACGATAAAAATTAAAGTACCTGTAGCTCCTAAAGGAGCAAAAATCGCAGTTAAGTGGTCTATGACAAAAATGTACGACAAGAGTCCTTCTATAAGCTGTGCTATGATGTATGTTGAATACGTTTGAATCTTGGAAGAAAATGAAAAAATTATGATTTCGTCCATACAAAAAATAATTCATATTTTTTTTTATCTGAAGATAAGGCATATTTGAAAAAAACAACATCGATAAAAGTTATTTGTAATTGCATCAGATGCTACAAAAAAATCAGCTTCATCCACTGAACAAAAAAAATTAATAAAGTGCCTGTAGCTCTAAAAGGCGCAAAAATCGCAGTATGACAAAAATGTACGACAAGAGTCCCTTTATAAGCTATGCTATGATTTATTTTGAATACGTTTGAATCTTGGATGAAAATGACAAAATTATGATTTCGTCCATACAAAAAAAAAAACATTATTTTTTATATCTGTAGATACGGCGTATTTGAAAAAAACGACATCTATAAAAGTGACTTGTAATTGCATCAGCTGTCTACAAAAAAAAAATATCAGCCTGATCCGTTGACCTTCGATCCGAAAATTCTTAATGTCCCATTTATTTTACTTTGGGACCAGTGTGCGACTGGCGAGAGAAGGGGGCGCAGAATCAACATTTTAGGTACACGTCCATCTGATGCATGGATCATTTTACTTGTCAGACAATCAGGTGATCAGCCTGCATTGTCCTAACCAAACTTGAAAATAACATAATGTATTATTGTTTACAACGCGGGAATCGAACCTACGATCTCCGGAATCAAAACACGCTCTAAGCCACTGAACCACGGAGGCGTTACGATACTGCATAGGCACCTCCTTATAAAAATCGGCCAAGTGCGAGTCGGACTCACGCACGAAGGATTCAGTGTCGTTATAGAGCGAAAGTAGGCAAAAAATGCTGTTTTTTGTATGGGAGCTGCCTTTAAAAAATTATTTTATTTTAATTTTATTACTAAATATTAAAGTTTAAAGTACAAAAATAATTAAGGTCAGTGCGGGGAAATGTAGCTGGGGGGCAAGTGTAACTGCTTTAATTTTTCGAAAAACTGTTGGAGCTTATGGTGGCAGCGACATCTGTTGTTGTGCGTAAAACTAATTTCAATTTACACAATCTCAATCCATATTATGGAACTGTCAAGCACTTTTGAGGTTCTCGCCATTTTAAAATCTGTCACATTTTTTTAAGACGAACTCTAATTCACATGGGTTTTTTCAATCAATAAAAATCTTGGTGATTTTGAAGAACCTGATAATTGTATACTGGTAAGTTGCTTTTTTACTAACTAAACTTATTATTTCTTTTATAATTTAGTTGGAATTGTTGCAAATAAGAGATTTATGTCCATTACAAAAATCTGACCCCAAAATTTTAGTGCTGGGGAAGTGTGCCTACTTTGCATGAGGCAAGTGTGTCTATATGTCACACTTGCCCCAAGTCAGGGTTTACAAACATTTGGTGTAATGTTAGTGATTATGAAATTTCTGATTGCTTATATTTTGTTTACTTTTTAGTAATTAAAAATAAAACTTAGCAACTTCAATATTTCAGGCTTCTGTAACCCAAATAAGTAAGTATTATAATATTTTTGAAATTAACAATAAAATAAAAGAAATAACTCATTCAATAATTTTTAATTAAAAATGTTTTTTACCCCTCTCCAACGTAGTATGCCACACTTACCTCATAACTTTTGCTCCATTAATCTATCCTCAGAAACTATATTATGTAATATAGTCGTCATATGATTAGTTCCGATGATCAGGTAGTATATACTTTGCATTTTCAAATTTGAAATAACTATCTATTGTACACTTACGATATAGTCACACTTGCCTCACTTTCTTGGGTAAGTGTGTCTACCACAGCACTTTATAAAAGACCTTAAAAACAAGTGATTAATAGGCAATATTGTGTAGAGCACTTTATTACCGGTCAATTATGAACCTTATCGTATTTTGATTTCACAGAGAGTGAGAAATTAAACCTTAAACTACTTGATTTTTACTTTCAAAGTAAACTTGAAGAAAAGTATGACGCACTTACCCGTATCGACCTTAAGTATTAAGGATTTTTAAATGAATATTTCAAGCGCCTTCCTGTTGCCATTATTGATTATGTAGTGTATTGATAAATAAAGATGGCCGCACTACCAAGGAGTGGGTACTTGGAGAATATGGCCGGCAGACATGAGAGCTGTCGTCCACTTCTTACCGAGCCACCGCCGACAGTAGAGCGTTCAGAGATACAGTATTCTGTGTTTAATTTACTCCTTCAACGATAATGTACCAATGGTACATATTGGCGACCCGGCCAGACTCAGAACCAACCAAAGGTAATGTGAAAATAATTTTCACACTTTAAATTTAAGAGGTAAATTGACAAAACCAGCCAAAGCTTAGTGATTTCGAAACAAAAAGAAACAAAATTTGGAAAAGGATGAATTAGAAATGTTATTTGTATTTAAATACCTAATATCATCGGCTAATTTTGTTTTCCGTTACAGTTAAATTTAAATTTCCGAGAATAATAACAAAATCAAAATTTACCTCATAATATTTAAAAAATTAGGTAATATAAGTATGGCTAAAAGTTTGGTACAAAACTTGAAATAACATTTAACGAGCACTATTGACGCGGAAGTGCCTTAATACCTGGTTTGCTTAGTACGGGTGCACTGATAAACGCAGCTATAAACTAGTTGTTCCGGCAAACGTTCTATTGTCATATAAAGTAATTGAAGTTGTAATGTAACGTAGTTCTTTATTTGTAAATAATATTATTTTATTGAAGTGACAAAATAATTATATGGCGCCATTCCGGCGTGGCGCCAGTTGCAAAATGCACAAACAGTCGCCGTCAGTCTCGAGTTAAAAAATTCATAATTTTTTATTTACTATTACTTATTCAACAAACTCAATATAAAATGTGGACAGTAGCCGATTCTCAGACCTACTGAATAATGAATATTATGCTGGTTTTGTTGATTGGTACCTACCTACAATAAGCTTGTTTGTTGCTACGCAATTATACATGATATAAGTACAGAAATAAACCACAAACTAAGATTCCTAAGATTCCTATTGTTCATAGGAAACACATACTATTTTTCTGTGTATCAGGAAAATATAGTAATGATTATGGAAAAAGAAATGACAAAACCTGAATATTAATGTAGTAATTACAAAGTGGGTACTTACTTGATAACTAACTGGTGTTGATGAGCATAATTTTCTCATCACACGGCACTCATTGTCTGAGTCTATATTAAATTAACACTTTCACAAGCGCCAAATTCACAGGGATTTAAATAATATACGGTCTTATAAATATAAATTGGTTCGCAAACGTAACACCATAACCAAGGTTAATGGTAGATGGACGCGGCGACATCCTTTAAATTCTAACGTAGGCGCTACCGCGTGTATACGCTCAGTGTTGCAATTGTCGCACCCTTAAGTTTATTAAAATTAATGAATTTTAATTATTAAAATATTATTGCATAATCCTAAGGAATTTAATCTGCTCAAGTTAGTAAAGGGGCATATAAACTTTGTAATGAAATTATCTTGTCATATTATTATTGTAAAATTAATAATTTTACTCTTCTTTACCAATTGTCTCACCATAACAGGAGAACTCATAGTTCGTATGTATTATTGCGTGGTAACAAAGTAAAAATAAAATTGCTTCCTATCGAAAATGAGAAGATTAGAGGTAATTTGGTGAAAACCAGATGGTACCTACAAATGCCTAATTTATAATATAATTATGATATTTATATGATTATGAAAGGCAGTTTGGGTAAAAGTCCCAACGGTAAATACCCACAAATGGCCGATTATTATAACAGGTAGTTCGGCGAAAGCCAAACGGTACCTACAAATGCTTAATTACTATAAAAGGCAGTTTTGTGAAAGTCCAAACGGTAAATACAAATTGCCCATTATTATAAGATGTAGTTGGTTAAAATAAAGATACCTACAAATGCTTAGAGGTCGTTTGGATAGACAAACGGTACCTGCTGATTATAAGATGAGGTTCAGTTAAAATAAAGATACCAAAAATGTTTAGAGGTCATTGGATAGACAAACGGTACCTGCTGATTAAAGACGTAGTTGGGTAAAATAAAGATACCTACAAATGGTTAGAAACTTTAAAAGTAAAAGTAAATTAAAATGAAGTTTGGTTAAAATTCAAACGGGTACCGTTACTAATAGTTGAAAAGATTGGTCGGTTATAATTCCAATATATAAAGTCTACACTAGTAAAATAAAACGAGGGCTGAAATCGTATGTCACTGCTGCTACTCGTGAGACCCTCGAAAAGTAAATGGGCAAAAAGAGGCCTATTGTAATTGACCTGGCATAGCAGTAGATGGCAAAGTTTGAGTGCTGTAGGCTGTAAGGCAGTTAGATAAATTTTACTTTTATCCTAAAAAGCCGTGTGATTCAGAATAATCTATTGAATAAAAAGAGGAAAAATACTCTTGGCAACTATGTTACTTTTAATAAAATTATTTCAGAAGCCAATAGTTTAGAAACAATAAATTGCCAGCTTTAAAAAGTTAGCTCCCAAAGAACGTTCAACGGGAGACGGTTAACAAATTATTGTTACCATAAAAACTAACATTCATCCAATATGTTTGAACTTTGAAATATGAATGTATTGGCTATTTCTGCATTGTCAACCAGTAAACATGGTTATTGATACCGGCAGCAAGAATAATAATATTATGATAAAAAATTAAGACTTCTGAATTAGTAGAAAAAGTTTTACCAAATTATCAGTAGTTCTACCAAATTGTATAAACTCCTATGAAGCTGTTAACCCTAATATTTGTTTTGATGATATTTAGTAATTTCGAACTACCGACATTAAGACACCTAAATAATGAATTATTTTAGAATCGGTTGTGCATTTCGTTAATAATAATACCATAATATTGAAGTGGGAAAAGTGCATAGAAAATGGTGTTTCATTATGTTGTGTTTTCATTAATAATAAAACTCGTGAATGAACCCGAAGATCTTCAACATAACAGGTTAGAATTTAGATTGTTCAATTTAAAAGTTATTGCAAATGTTATTGGAGCATAATTAAATAGGACGTACACTGTATATTGTATTATCTATGATTGAAGCTACCAATTTAGGTACCTAACTATTAAGTCCAATAGTATCCGTTTAAAAACCAAGTTGCAAATCCGGACAAAAGGTCAATGGCCTATATTATGCCCATAGTAATTTTAAACAATTGAAAATGTGTCTGAAAGCGACATTGTTAAAAAACCGGTACAAAATTTACTTGGCCAGGATATTCCAATAAAAATAGAAGTGTTGAGATTAGAATTCCAAGAAAAATAAATTCGAAGGTAATTTTCCTAAAATTATAAATGTTCAAATTCATATTATCTCCATCGATATAAGCATTAAACCGGTCTCTCGAACGTGTTACAAAGTCCTCATTAATGATTAAATAATTGAGTCAATAGAATTGGATGTTATTGGGGTAGGATTTCTCCCTTAGTTTCGGCACTCAAGGGGGAATTAGAATCTGTGTAGATATAAGGCTAATCGAGCCAACATCAGAGAAAACACCCGTTACCAATTATAGAAAAACTTCTTCTAAAATTAATAAATGCAAGAAGTTTCTCGAAACTTGACCAAAAAATAGTTTTACTTAAATTGTGAAAAAAAGTGAGCAAAGAGTGAGAAAAAATAATGTTGTTGATATGAAGGTCTTATCAACAGCTACTTAAACTTTAACATTCCACTATAACAATGGAGTGTTATAAAATTAAATTCACCTAAAATAAAGTTTAGTAGCATAGTAGTTGACATAATATTAAATTACAGCTTTTATATTTTGTAATCAAGGTTACATATTTTTGGTACAACTTCCAAAAGTCTATGGCAAGATTGTTATTCACGTTGTGACAGAGTAGTTATTTTAGTAACTATATTGTTATTTTTGGATGCAATGAGGCTGAACATGACCTCTAATGGATCCAAAATCTTAAAAATTATATATAACTCGATAACGGCTAAACCGATTTGGCTAATTTTAGTCTCAAAATATTCCTGGAAGTCCAGGGAAGGTTTATAAGTGACAAGAAGTTAACCGGGACATCTAAGTTCCGAGTATAGAATTTCTTGAATATAATTTAGCACATGAAGACCTTTGGAATAATATAAAAACTTGAGAGGTGTCAAAGGACACCCAAATGAAACGAAGTTATTTCTTATGTTCAAAAACCTGTATACATATACACAAAAAAATATATGTACATATATACAAAAAAAAAACATCAATAAACGCCCTCTGCCCCTACCATGCAGGTACTAATAAAAAGTGTCGAGATCAAATATCGTTCTGTCTAGCCTCCTTTACGCCGAAAGCGCGATAAAGAACTTCATTACAATATAAGAATTTTCGATAAATATATTAATAAAACTACAAAGAAATTTTGGGAGTTTTTAACGTTTAAAGAGCTTAAGAGTTTTTGGGACTGGTGAACTATGTAGGTGAATGAATCACTAGCTTAGCAACATGGATTGAATTGATAAAGCTAAAGCTCAGTAAAACTTCATGTATATATTAGCTCGCTTGTCAAGCGCCCAAAATGGGCGTCTTACTCTGGAACTATTCAAAAGTAGCTATTTCTACTTTGACCACCAATTTAGTATTTTGTTTCAAATATAAAACTGTGTGTTTGCGCCACTAATAGCTTATTTATAGAAAATTCTAATTATATAAAAGTTGTATATGGCTTTCATGGTAGTTTGTTTAGATAATAATATTATATTCAGTTAATGAGAGTAATTGAAAATTGAAAAATTCGAAAATGATTTGACAGCTGTTCGTGACAGATGAACGGACACCTAACATGCTTTTGGCAGAGTCTTTTGGCGTAAAGATCAAGCCGACGCATAGTGTCTTAATACGTACTGGTATTCAAAATAAGAAATTACTTAAACTATAGATGCCACTTAAGTGGTAGACACACTAAAAGAAATGTTTTCTATAATAAGGGATACCAATAAGTATAACAGCTGACAATGGTCCGAAATTTATAAGTGTTTGTGGTTTGTAAATTTTTGTAAAGATTTTAGTATTCAGTTATTCCATAGTATGCCTCGTGGGCCTCAACAAAATGGCAAGGTTGAAATACAAAATCGCTAAATTTAAAAACTTTGTATCAGTCAAACTGAGAAATTTTATTGGCAAAATGATTTGTTAAAATAGTGCACCTCTTTTAGTTACACGAAAGTCTCCAGCAAAATTATTGTTTTATAGGTGTCAGCTGTTTAGAGATAAATTGTCATCAATATAATATAATAATTGATATAATATTATAGAACTTGGTGAAATGGACTCTGAAATAAAAGATATATTATTAAATAAGAGAGGAAGTGATGGTTTAGAAGCTGTTAACTTGTAATTGATTGCAAATTGCAATGCATATTTTCAGTTTTGATATTTTAGCTCATTTAATTTAATTTGTATACGCCTATACAATAAAATCCCAGAAAATGTTTGTGTGCTAAGGCTTACTATAAGGTAATTGATTTTCTCAATGATAGCACATCTTGGAAAAATAAGCTGACAATATAAATGTACCGCTTCTATATAAATGTACCACATTTCTACATGCTATGTGTAATTTAGCTTAAGCTATTATTGTAATTTTCCACCTTTTTGGTAAAAGGTGGCCCGTGCGAGTTTCTTACGCCGGTTCTTCTCGCCGGGCTAGTTTCCGAACCGGTGGTAAGCCTCATATAGACAACGTTCTAAAATGTTAACTTTGTGAAAAAAAACAAAATAATAAATAGTAGTAATAATTGTGTAATTAAAAAAAATATTTTTGTGAAAGGTAGATGTAGTGTATTGATAAACAAAGATGGCCGCACTGCCAAGGAGTGGGTACTTGGAGAATATGGCCGGCAGACATGAGAGCTGTCGTCCACTTCTTACCGAGCCACCGCCGACAGTAGAGCGTTCAGAGATACAGTATTCTGTGTTTAATTTACTCCTTCAACGATAATGTACCAATGGTACAGATTACGACCAAAAAAGGCAAAAAAAAAATCACGTTTGTTGAATGGGAATCCCCCTTCAATATTATTTTTATTTTCTTTTTAGTATATTTTGTTGTTACAGCGGCACCGGAAATACACAATCTGTAAAATTAATTTCAGAAGTCTAGCTACAGCGGTTCTTGGGATACAGGTTACAGCCTGGAGACAGACGGACAGACAGCGAAGTCTCAGTAATAGGGTCCCGTTTTTGGGGTTCCGTACCCAAAGGGTAAAAACGGACCCTTGTCTTCGTTGTCTGTCAGTCTGTCCGTCCGTCTATCTGTCTGTCTGTCTCCAGGCTGTAACTCAAGAACCGCTATAGCTAGACTTCTGAAATTTTCACAGATTGTGTAGGTATATCTGTTGCCACTATAACAACAAATACCGAAAATAAAATAAAGTTAATATTTAAGGGGGGCTCCCAAACAAGAAACGTGATTTTTTGGCCTTTTTTACTCGTAATCGATAATGGTAACAGCTAGGCACTTGAAATTTTCACAAAGTCCTTATTTATATATTTTGTACTTTAGTAATTAATAATAAAATTAAAATAAAGTAAATATTTAACGATGGTTCCCAAACAAAAAATACAATTTTTTGTCTACTTTCGCTCTGTACCGGTAAACACAACCCATCGTGCGCGAGTCCGACTCGCACTTGGCCGATTTACCCTTTGGGTACGGAACCATAAAAAGCAATAAGTGCTTTTGTCACCCTATTTGACACGGCATGGATGAAACTTGATATCTCTTTTTAGACCTTTTGTAGTTCTCAAGCATTAGCTATAATATTATGTAGCCTTTCTTACCAAGTAAACCGTTAAAATTTTTCAAATTCGAGTGATAACTGATAAGAGAGTTATAAATCAAACGTAAGGGCGAAATTAACTTTTTAGTAAAGTGTTAAACGTGCCAAAGAGTTAAGCGTTAAAATACTTTAGATAAGGTGACACCATTGTTGGTAAAGTATTTGAACAAACATTAACAATAACTATAATGACCTGCGATAATAACGTGATTGAGATATCGGAGGTAAAGTGCTAACTGCTAATAACAATATATATTTAGTTATTGTATACAGTAATAACTAAACACAATTCTTTAGTTTTTTATCCTCGTAACTCCTTCCTTAGGTGTAAATAAACATGCTTTAGGGCTTTAAGTTCATAAAATAACATACTTACTGTGGTAAAATTTTACCTCATGGCTCATACCATGGATTACCCTATTAACCCGTTCAATGCCGAAGCCCGAATAGCCGATAGTAATGGTTACATGCCGAAGCCGATAGCCAGGACGAAATACAAAGTTTTGAACCATCGACATAGTGTTTTGCAAATTAAAAATAATAACCTGGTTATTCAAACCATACAACATAATATGTTACTATTAACTTTAATAAAACTATGCTTGCACTAAGATTATATTATAAGTTTAGGCGTATATAAAGACAGGTAATATTACCCTTTTTTGCTTAGAGTCTAGAGTCTAGAGTCTAGAGTAGAGTCTAGAGTCTAGACTCTAAAGTCTAGACTCTAGACTATAGTAAGAAGGTTTACATTGCGTCAGCAAATGTTGTAAATAAATATTGTTTTATATTTCAGATGAACTGAATGTATCCAATACCTCGATACTGAAGAGTCGATCACTGTGGGGTATCATGAGAGGTCTGGAAACTGTGTCACAGCTGTTCTACGTGTCTGATGATCGTAATGTAAGTACCTAAGAAGAATATGTTCGCACCAGCAAGAAATTGATTTATTTGCTGATGGCGCGGGCGGACCTATGGTGATTGGTGATCTGTCGGGTGGAAAAAAATTTGACCAAATTCTTAATCTTACATTAATAATTATTATACTTTTTTCAAATTGATTAGGTATATTAACACGTTCGCTGCGAAGCAAGGCATTATTGCCTTGTTGATTGCTTTCAGTCTGTGCGCACTCTAAAATCGTGTCTTTTCGCTCGGTGCGGGCGCTGTAACTCGAGAAGTACTATGTGTACGAGAGATATAGTTTTATATCTAACACCCATTTTTAAAGCTTATGACATTTAACGATAAAAAAATGCAGGTCAGGTTTATTAAACATACTTCGCAGTGAATTAAAATTGAATAAGCTCAGTGCGAATACCAGGCCTTGATTTGTAGGCCTGGTAGCCGCACTGAGCGGGCGAGGGCGTTCGCGCCGCAGCTAGTGTTGTCGAGTGCTTTGTTTGTTGTCGATTGTGCGCAGGTGTTTTCAGTTGTGATATAATTACGTTTTAATCGCGTGGTCAATATTAAAGTGTTGTGAAATGGCGTCAAATAATATTGTTTCGAGTAGTTACAAAATCTTTGATATATTTCCCGTTAGGCCTGTTATTAAGCCAAAAAAATCGAAAAGGAGAATGCAGCTCGAGAAAAGCATCAGTACAGCATTGAATCAGTTTTTTCTTATCATTATCCATACTAATATTATAAATGCGAAATTGTGTCTGTCTGTCTGTAACCCCTTTACGCACAAACTGCTGAACAAATTTTGCTGCAATTTGATATGGAGATACTCTGGAAACTCCCAGGAAAGGACAAAGGATACTTTTCACCCTAGAAAAATGTACGGTTCCCGCGCGATAAACTAATTTTGGCACAACGGACTACGGAGTTGCATGCGTCATCTAGTTAAAAAAAATTGTCGTTATGATGCATTTGTTTTACTGTCCCATCCCTATTATTATATCTTTGTAGTGCTTGAACGTCTAGTAAATCTGGTATTTATTTTTTTTAAAAAAGGCATCAAGTTTCTGTCCAATTCCCGCGCGAAGGTAGTTTCAAAAAGGTCCACTAATGAACTTTATACACGCGAAATTTCATTCATTCAATCCTAGCATTGTTGATCCTAGGTTCATATTTCTATGATCGGTTTTCACCGGGCCATTAAAACCTCGTTCGCATAGGATAAAACCTTACTACCAGATGGAAAATACCTGGCATCGCATGGTATGCTAGGTACAAAAAATCAGTCTCGCAGTTAACGTGTTAATTATTGTAAACGAGTGTTACCCAAATTGACTTACAAGCTGTTTGTACAAGCTGACTACATAATATATACTTGGTTTTATCTTTTCAGGAGATATTGATAAACAAAACTCAGATCAGCGATTTCCCCAGCTACCAGCACCGAGGGCTGCTGCTGGATACATCTCGCCACTACATCACCGTTACCAACATCGCGCGCACTATCGATGCTATGGCTATGAACAAAATGAATGTATTGCATTGGCACATAGTTGACGACCAGAGCTTCCCGTACCAGAGCGAAAAGTTCCCGGAGCTTAGGTAAGCCGTAAGAGATGTAGGTACGCGTCTATCCGTCTCGTACTACTGTTTTTTTAGGGTTCCGTACCCGAAGGATAAAAACGGGACCCTATTACTAAGACTTCGTTGTCTGTCTGTCTGTCTGTCTGTCTGTCGCCAGGCTGTATCTCTAGAACCGTATAGCTAGACTTCTGAAATTTTCACAGATTGTGTATATCTGTTGTCGCTATAACGAAAAATACTAAAAACAAAATAATACTCTGATACAACAAACGTGATTTTTTTAGCCTTTTTTGGTCAATATCAATAATGTCACCAGGTACGCACTGGAAATTTTCACAAAGGCCTTAAATATATGTTTACGTTAATAATTAATAATAATAATTAATATTTAAATAAAATAAAAATGTAAGGGGGGCTCCCACACAAAAAACACAATATTTGGCCTATTTTTGCTCTATAAAGCGCAATACACACTGAGCCCGCCGGGCCGCCGACAAAGCCCGGCGGCACAACCCGGCGGCACAACCCGGCGGCACAACCCGGCGGCCTGTATGAAAAGAATGATGTCGGCAACATGCGCCCGCGCGTGTTACCCGCCGACATGTACATGTTACCCGGCTTGGGTACGCCTGCGCTCAGTTGCCCGGCGACACAACCTTATAGACACGCGGCAATCACTGACTGCCAAATAAATTTCTCATCTCAAGCCGCCGCACAGTGGTCCGAAATCGCTAAATAGTGGACATTCGCAAAAAAGTTCGATTTTGGTGTGGAAAAAAATACCATCCGATAGATTTTAAGAGGAGTAACAATAAATCCTTATTAAGTTTTTTATAAAAATGTATATTTAAGGTGAAAAAAAATAATTACGAAAATGTTGTATGGGAAAGAATCTATAAATAGATTTTTTGCAAAAACTACTATGTCATTCTAGTTCATTTTTGTGTAAAATTTACGTGCAGCCTTTTGCAGTAGAGGGGTTCAAAATTTTGAAATAATTTTACTAACTTTTTAGGTGTGAAAAAATACTATTCGAAAGACTTCCTAAAGAATAACAATAAATCCATATTAAGTTTTTTATAAAAATGTATTTTTTAAGGTGAAAAAAAATAATTACTAAAATGTTGTATGGGAAGGAATCTATAAATAGACTTTTTGCAAAAACTACTAAGTCATTCTGGTTCATTTTTGAAACAAGTAAAGTTCTAGTAGTATATAAGGAACAGAAGAAAAAATACGAAAATTTACGTGCAGCCTTTTGCAGTAGAGGGGTTCAAAATTTTGAAATAATTTTACCAACTTTTTAATCGTGGAAAAAAATACTATTCGATAGATTTCCTAAAGAGTAACAATAAATTCTTAATAAGTTTTGTACAAAAATGAATTTTTAAGGCGAAAAAAAAATAATTACGAAAATTGTATGCGTATAATATATTATATAAAACGAGTCCTTAAAAAGCAACAATACTTATATTTACAAACATGGATAGCAAAAACAAAATTAAACTAAAACTAACTACTTGCTGACTAAACTATTGTAATTATAATAAAATAAAAATTGTTACACACACCCTTATAACTCAAACAATTTCAAATGAAACTTATAAATAAACAATAATAAATAATAATCAATTAAACCAACGCGCTTTACAAATATAGTGGATCTCCAATGCTATCATCGCCGTGTAATGACACAACTTCACTTTCTTCGTAATCTTCTGATAAAAGAGGTCTTTCAAGCAACAGGTCGACTGTGTCTGGATGAAATTCTTGGTGTTTATTTTTAGACAACTTTGGACGAATGTGAGACAAATATGGATCAGAGCTTATTAAGAAGTTGTGCAACGAATCTTCATTAGTTTCTGCTCGACTCGTCTTTCTAGTATGCATCTCTCTAGTATTTCTAAATTCTTTATTCCTTGCCTCTGAAGCTTCTTCACTCAAATAGCCAATTGGAATAAAGCCAAAATGCTTACAAATATCAGCACCATGTATAAGGAGTTTGTGAACACTTGAAGCATGTAGTACCACGGATAAAGCTTTACATACAGCTCTGCTGTTTCCCTAGAATAATTTCGAAAGTGATCTATATTGATAAGCTTCCCAGAAGAAACTGTCTGCAATACAACGTATAATCTCTTTAGTTGTTTCAAAAATGAACCAGAACGACTTAGTAGTTTTTGCAAAAAGTCTATTTATAGATTCCTTCCCATACAACATTTTAGTAATTTTTTTTTTTCACCTTAAAAAATACATTTTTATAAAAAACTTTATAAGGATTTATTGTTACTCTTTAGGAAGTCTTTTGAATAGTATTTTTTCCACACCTAAAAAGTTAGTAAAATTATTTCAAAATTTTGAACCCCTCTACTGCAAAAGGCTGCACGTAAATTTTCGTAATTTTTTTTTCTGAACCTTAAATACCCCTAGAACTTTACTTGTTTCAAAAATGAACTAGAATGAACTAGTAGTTTTTGCAAAAAATCTATTTGTAGATTCTTTCCCATACAACATTTTCGTAATTATTTTTTTTCATCATAAATATACATTTTTATAAAAAACTTAATAAGGATTTATTGTTACTCCTCTTAAAGTCTATCGGATGGTATTTTTTTCCACACCAAAAACTTTTTTGCGAATGTCCACTATTTAGCGATTTCGGACCACTGTGCGCCGACATGCCGCTGACCAAATTTTCCGACTTGTGTTATGTGAAGCCGCCAACTAGACCGGCGACAAAAAGTTGCCGACATTTGTCGGCGGCCCGGCGGGCTCAGTGTGTATTGCGCTTAACGGTACGGAACCCTTCGTGCGCGAGTCCGACTCGCACTTGGCCGATTATTTAATGTTGTAAAATATACATTTTTAAAAAACTTTGAAATTCTAGTGAGAAAGGTGCTTACGCGTCCTCCATGGTGTACACCAAGGAGGATATACAAAGGATAGTGGAATACGCGCGAGACCGTGGAATACGCGTCGTGCCAGAGTTTGATGTGCCCGGTAAGTCATATTTCTTTCTTTCTTACTTTAAGTCAAATGCAAATAAAAGCTGTAACATAATATTGCAATTGCACTAAAGCATTACTTGCAACTTTTGAAGCGATTATAAATTTTGTTACATCTCGAATTTGTACAACGTGATAAGGTCAAGGTGTCGAAGTCCGGCATACTTTTCTAAAATTAAAGTTTAACATAATTTATTGACTTGAGATTCGCTTTTTAAAGTAACTTGTGTCATCGGAAATTATAGGCCATATATTAATTAGACCTATAATGATCTAAAATAATCTTAATTGCCGTATTTTTTTACTTACGTGGTATTTTTTAAAAACTCGGCGTGTAGACGGACTTCCCTTACAGTTTGAGGTAAGACCGTCTAGCAGCAGTATAGACCTAACTTGTGAAGTAAAATGCATGGCAACGGTTTCTAGCAAAGCCGCAAAACGGCCATTCAAATATGTGTTTAAGGTGTCTGTAATAAGGTTCGCATTCCAGAGAAAATTAATTTTATATAATTTTAAGGCAAGTCCGGCATATCGTAAGTCTTAGTGGTTGCAAACATTTTCATTTCGCCACTCAATTAAAATTTTGAGGGTTGAGGTCCGGGAGGTAGGATTTT
The DNA here is from genome assembly GCA_963422495.1 of Polyommatus iphigenia. Classification (NCBI taxonomy): domain Eukaryota; kingdom Metazoa; phylum Arthropoda; class Insecta; order Lepidoptera; family Lycaenidae; genus Polyommatus; species Polyommatus iphigenia. The sequence goes on along the minus strand of OY730177.1, from coordinate 30,613,724 downwards.
TTTAAGGAAATTTCCTGCTCTTAAATGATCTTTTTTCAAATTTTGATTATTTCAAATAATTTTTGGTTTTTGGAATATTAAAAAAACCAAACCCTTTTTTTTTTTACTTTATTGTTTATAACTTTTGCAATTTTTATCAGCCCCTTGTATGCTCTTTTCGTGCAGTTAAATTTAGTAGTCCTAAGTTGAAATGCAAGTTAACAATAAAGACATGTATATGACGGCCTTTCCTTATGAAAACTAGACGGACTTCCCAATTATTGCAATTTTAGGTTAGACACATGTTGCAGGTGATAATAACGAAATTAAAGCGATATTAACGAATCGAACACCAGTAATAAGTAAAAGGATCACTAAATTACTTATGTAATCCAAGAAACTCCAAAAACTCCTTCGTATTTCCACTTTTTTTTTATTTTTTTTGGTAGAGACTTACACTCTGACTGCGAGTACAAAACGGGAAAAAATTTTGAGATCAATTTTTTACGTAACAGGTAGTTAGTAGCGACATATTTGTTTCTTAGGTCAAACTAACTTTGCAATATTGTTTTACCCACTGAGCCATATGAAACTAGTCGTTCAAATATGAAAGTTATTGCCGCTAGACGGACTTACCTCCCAGACGGACTTCGACACATTGACCTTTAATGATAATTCACAATTATAGACATAATGGCACAACAAAATAATGAAAATTACTCTATTAATTTTGTGCTAATTTTAGGCCACACACGCTCCTGGGGTAACGCGTATCCTAACGTGCTTACGGAGTGCTACGACAACAACCAGCTAATAGGGTTGGGCCCGATGGATCCCACCAAGAACTTCACCTACAAACTACTCCGGGATCTCTTCGAGGAGGTCCAGGCTTGGTTCCCCGATCAATACTTCCACATTGGAGGTGACGAGGTTCTTTTGGAGTGCTGGTAATTTTATGTTTGTACGGCTTCAATACTGTTTCATAAAATAATACAATCAAACACGCTTTAGATAGGTTAGCGTAGATACAATACACGAGCAATTTAGTTTGTAGGCTTTAAAAAGTCCTACTTGGTACGTTTAGGCCTCCGGAACACTTAATTGACGAAATATAACGAATGTATTTCTGCCAAATTACCATGAGACGATCTTGATCAAAAAGCAATTTCGTAAGCTTGAGTTCTAGAATCTTTATTACGTGTAAATATTGCAGGGCGTCTAACCCCTCTCTGCGGCAGTACATGCGCAACTACAATCTGACGGTGACGGAACTACACGCGTTGTTCATGAGGACCGCCATACCGCTGCTCAAGAATGGCTCCAAGGTCATCGTGTGGCAGGTAATGATGATTTTGTGGAAGCGTCAAGCTTTATCATGAGCGAGTCACGGCCTTACAGGCGTGGAGTGGGATGGTAAACACTTAAATTGTTGTTATCTGAGTGAACTTACTACAAGTCACAAGAGCCATATCGAAAGTCCAACTGTATGACAGAACTGCATCAGAGAACATGATGTATATATGCTTTGTTTTAGGAAGTATTTGACGAAAGCGTCTCGCTGGCTAAGGACACTCTGATACAAGTTTGGAAGAACTCATGGGTGATGGAAATGGTCAGGGTAAGGTGTCATCCATAAATCTAATGTTATGCAAAAAAATATTTATTTAACTTTGTTTATCTTACATGCAGCATAGACTAAGGAAATGTATGTCTAGTCTCTGCATGCACTTAGGGAGAAGCCACACGGGTGCGGTGCGGTGGCACCGCGCCACCGCCGCACCGCACTTGTGTGGCTTCTCCCTTACTATAGCTGATTTTAGTGAAAACATAGCAGATACTAGTAACTGTTCTGCTTAAGTTAATTATTAAATATATTTGAGCTGGTTCAGCTGGTTCGACAGTTGGTTAACAGTGGCTGTTTTAACTTATTTTCTTATTAATTTAATTTCAAGGAGTCCCCTCGATTCCTCATGGATCCCATCATCAGATCACCACTTTTGTGAACATGGTACCAACCTCGGATTCAACCCTGTACAACAACAAAAGAATCATGAAAATCGGTCCATAAACGGCGAAGTTACGGTTGAACATACAAATATATATATATATATATATATATATATATATATATATATATATATATATATATATATATATATATATATATATATATATATATATATATATATATATATATATATATATATTTGTATGTTCAACGAAGCGAAGTTACCTTCGCCGTTTATGGACCGATTTTCATGATTCTTTTGTTGTTGTACAGGGTTGAATCCGAGGTTGGTACCATGTTCACAAAAGTGGTGATCTGATGATGGGATCCATGAGGAATCGAGGGGACTCCTTGAAATTTATATGGGAACATATGGTGATTTTGATTTTTTCTGAAGTATTTCAGGTATATACTACCAAAAAGTAAGATTTAGCACCAGGATGTACTCTGGTTCTGAAGGTACCCAACAGAACTTTTGAATCCTTATAGATACAAGTTTGAGGATTTTGGCTTTATTTAAACTACTCCAAGCAAAAGCTACATTATTTCTGCTGAACATAGGCTAAATATTATTTTGGAAAAAATGGGGTTTCGTAAGATAGTTGGGTTTTTCGGACGCCAGGTGAAAAAATCAACCAGAAAAGTTACTTATTTTGCATACGCTGCCGAAACTATAAAAGATAGAACCATAAATGTTTTAAGTAATTATAGATCTTATAAATATCTACAAAAAAGTCCGCGACACACTGTACTTATCTATGTCAAATGAGGCACAATAACCATTTTTTTATTTAAAATTCTTGAATTTTTTTGGACTACATTTAAACGCGTTTATTTTACTCATGCTATTAATCCTTATCAAAATAAATTATTTCATCACTAAGTACAGCTTATGTAGATAAAATTTGGTCTTTGAATTATTAAAATTGGACGTTTGGTTTTGAAATTATGGCGAAATTAAAGTATTAAGATAGTGGGCGTCACCAAGCGGGGATGCGCGTGCGGGAAGGAAGACAATCTGTGCAGTGTACACGCGGACGCAGTCATTATCCGAAGGGTGCACTTCGGATAATGACTGCGTCCGCGTCGTCGATGTCAGTGTCGGAGTCTGTGAATTGACCAGGGAATCATTTTGCCGACCGAGTCTTTCCTGTGTAGGCTTTTTGCAGCCGTATTGTATTGCATGTCCACGCGGGCGGAGCCGCGGGCGACCGCTAGTAATATGTACATTGTACAACTGACAACAAGCTATAATAATATAGCCTTGTCGTCTCATAATTATTATGTAACTAAAAGGGTAAAATTATTATTTTTTAACAAAAAATTAAAACCGACTTCCAAGGTAAAAACAAAAGTAATACTTATTCATAATCTAAAAAGAATCAAATAATTCTTATTCCTTATTATAGTGGCGTCTTCAGACTTCGCCTAAACCTCAACTATATTTTCTGTACTCAATCTTCATGCTTTTGAAGTCGGTACCAGCTTACCTTAGCGTAAAATTTGCTATATTTTATATATTTTTATATATTTGCTATATATATATATATATATATATATATATATATATATATATATATATATAAACGAACATATAACCTCCTCCTTTTTGGAAGTCGGTTAAAAACACGTGCCCCGCGTTCCACTTGACGTTAAAAACGATCAAAATGCTCAAAATGCCGCCTATTTTGAGCGTTTTGATCGTTTTTAACGTCAAGTGGAACGCGGAGGTAAAAATCTACTCTCCACAGGTGTTAAACAGCGGTCACCAGGTGTTGTTCTCGTCGTCGTGGTACTTGGACCACCTGGACAAGCACTGGCAGTACATGTACCAGGCGGACCCGCGCGCGATGGTGGTGAACGCGACCGGCAACCGCACGCTCGCGGCCGGCGTCGTCGGCGGCGAGGCGTGCATGTGGGGCGAGATGGTCGACGATCGGAACGTCATGAGCAGGTAACGTGTTAAATGCAGGCCTTTTAGCCAAAATTTTTTTTGTTGCTTCTTTATAGAATTGCAGTCAAAATGTATGCAATTAACATAAGTGTTCGTTAATATCAAGTTGACATTCGACTCGTCTCATGTCAATTCCATAAATTTTGATCACCGATTCTATAAAGTAGCGATAAAGGAAACATCTTGACCACAGGTTAGGATTTACTTTCAATTTTATTAAAAGAAAACTTTTGGGGGCGTTGTTTACTTTCTTTTTTTTGGGTGGGTCAGAAATCCAAAAATTTCAGATTCGATCCAAAAATTATTATAAGACGAAGAGTCGAGAGTAGACCTCTTGCGTAAGTGAGGAAGTGATACCTCCTTTCTTTTTACCAAGCGGTAAAAACTAAAAATGTATGCCTGCTTCTGATATTCGTTTTAGATTCTACCGGCACTCCTGGAGTGCACACCTTTGCTTTTTTATGATCTGTTAGTGAGACTTTGAGACTATTTACATATACATTTTGTTTCTAGCTCTATTGATCCAACCGCAATAAAAATATATTATTATTATTATAAAAAATCATCGGTACCTCTTGTATACAGGGTGTGGCCACGAGCGAGCGCAGTGGCGGAGCGGCTGTGGAGCGCCGGCGACGAGGTTACCAGCTGGTACCGGATCCCCCTGGCGGTATACAACCGGCTGGAGGAGCACACGTGCCGGATGATCCGGCGGGGGATTGACGCGCAGCCCCCCTCCGCGCCCGGATACTGCGTCGCGTGATTAAATAATGTGTTTTTTTACCTACCGCATTTGACGTGTTAAAAATGTTTTTTACTTAATTAAAAAAATCTAATTGTCGATTATTTAATTATGAATTTTTACCCTCGGCGTTTGACGTGTTAAGACTTAAGAAGAAGTCCTATTAAGGTGGGTTTACACCAAAAGAACATAGAGCAAGAACAGCACAAGAACATTCTTTCGTATTCGTTTAGTGTAAACTATAATTCGTTACAACATACTTTAGATCGTTTACACCCAATCGAATCAACAAGAACATCAAGAATAAGAATTTTTGCTCTATAGATGAGAATCATATAGCTCCGTTTAGACCAAACGCGAATGCTCATTACTCATTCGTCAACGATAAGTAGTAGGGTTCACACTACACTCAAAGAGTATATAAACTACGTAACAACTACACTATGTCTGACTGTGATAGCGATATTGTGATTTCAAGTGCTGTATTTATTGTTATAACGCAATTCATGAAAAAGAAAAGAAGGAAAAGACGTTGGTGGGTGACAAATTTAATAAAAGAAGAATACTCGATAATTTAAAAAACCCGCCAAAAAGTAAAATATTTCAAGAACACTAGAATCCCTTTGAAGAGACCGCCTCGAAGAGCGAGCACGTCCGAACACGAAAGAACGCTCTAGGCAATTGCTCGAGCGCTCTTGCGTCGTTTACACCAAACGAGCGAGATTCTTAGAGCATTCTACCTATTTACCGCCGAACACGTGGCGAACACACTAGAACAACGAAAGAATGCTCGTTGTTAGTTTACATCAAGCTTGACCTACTTTTTTTCTTCATGCTAATCGCTTCTTAATCATTCATTTTCACAAAAAAAACTAATATTTTAATATTTTACACGGTAGAAACCCATAAAAATGTTTAATGAAAAATACGCCTCTTAAATGGCGCCGAAAACACTGTCCGCCATAGTGTGACGTCATACGCTTTGTATTTTAAACTCTCTTTATTGAACATTTTTTATGTGCTAAATGTACGAGTCTAAAAGTGCCCAAAAATTATAAAAGAATTAAATAAGAAATTAGAAATCATTTGTAATGTTGAAAACTTTTGGAGAAAAGTTTTGGCCATTTCATTTCCCGTCTACAATAAATGGAGATAATATATAAAACTGATGTTTTAAGCGAATTATTCAATAAAATATATTTTACAAATCTTTCTAGGCTTATTCTTATTATTTATGTACAGATAAACTTACATATAACGAGCGCGATAAATAAAAGATATTAAATTACTATAAGGATGACGTCACATCCAAATCGGAAGTACCGCAAAAGCGTTTTCGTCAGTACAAATCCTATTTTCATAAAATCATATTTTCAAATCGACTTTATTTATCAATCATAAGCTTTTATTTGATGATAAGGGTGAAATATGGTTTCCTAGGCCAAGTTCTACTAGAAATATGCATTTGTTCAATGAAATTGAATATAGGTCAAGTAGCCTATTCGTCAAAATCCCAACTATTTCTGTACATATTATAGTCTTCACTATTTTGAAGTCAGTACCAGCTAATTAACACTTTCAAGGACGGTATCACTTGAGACTGTATATCAAAATGACACAGTAAATGTCCATACAAATTATACGACGTATGAGTACGTAGGCGTCCCATGAAAACATATTATTTTATACACATCATGACACAACCGTTTTATCACGTCATCGTATCAATACGTTACGTCATTAAAAGTAAAATTAACTAGACGTGTACGGACACAACGTGTCATAACGTCGAACATGTAACACTCCTCCTAACCCTCCTCTTGAAAACGTGATGAGGCAGGAGCTTGAGGTGATGGTGAGTTCACAGTCAGCGAATGATCACTCTCAACGGATTTATTCAAACCAAATTCTTCATCATCATCATTGTCGGAATCATCGAAAATGCTAATACAGTGTAAGCTCTATAATCTATATAACGTCACTGAAGGGACCGTGCATTTTATGACGTTATATAGAGTCGCCGTTAAACGGAGAGAAGGAAAATCAATACTTTTTCGTCAATATGCAGTGATTTTCTTTTACTAACCATATTTACAGTTTGAAAGTTTATGTTCAACTGAGAATATGATAACGAATAGATAATAATCCATGACTCCTTATTATTAGTTAGGGTCTAAAACAGCGTACATGTGCAATCAATCTCAATTTGTAAACAAAAGAACGAATTTCTTAGAAAGTTCTGTTTGCATGATGCCGAAAGTCGAGTTTATTGCGGTCTAGGATAACAATGCGACAAAAAAACGTACACAGCTGTGCAGTTTTTACTAATTTTAGTAATTTAAAAGGTACTTTTTACTGTTCAATCGTTGTGATGCTGTCGTTATTGGGAGTGGGTGTGATGCTATGTAGAGTGTATCATTGTATGGTAGACAAGCTAAACCAACCAAAGTCCAATGATTTCGACGCTTTAGAGAGTTTGTCGTTAAATAGAGTGACGTTACATGGAGTTTACACTGTAGTGTTATTTTGCGCTTATTCATCTAAAACACATAAAATAATCCATTTTCTCAGTATAAAATTATTAATTTATAGTTAAATAATATTTTGTCTATCGAAATAATAACATATAAATAAAATAAACTAAATATGTACTTAAGATGTTTTGTCACGGAAAATATTACAACACGCCACCAGGCCTGTCTCACTTCCATACAAACGGCGCGGAATCGGCGAGATATTTACCTACTATTCTGGAAAACAACCTAATTTCAACCTTTTGCATAGCATTTAGCGTTCGTAGTACAATAACTGTGTGCCGTCTCGCTTCAATCTGCCAGGGCTGTCAAGCGAGCGGCGCGGCGGCGCACAGTGGATCGAATCGAAGATTTCGGGGACATAGAGACCGACTTTTGTTTTTCAAATTTTTCTTTGTGCCAATGGATAGAGCTAATTAATGTGATCAAAAGTTATTCTTTGCAATTTTTTCTTAGGCTTATTATTTAGGTAGAAAAAAACATAGAAAAACATATATAATCCCAAATTTTTGCCAAGTCCTGATAGATCCCGCGTTCAAACCTTTTTTTCTTATATTTTGGCAACATTGCTAGTATTATGTACCATAAATATGTGCTTAAAGTTGCAACTTTGCCAGAAATAGAGGTAAGAAAATTACAAAAAAAATAATTAGTAACAATTGACTTTTCTAGTTTCTAAAACTATTGTAGGAACTTTACATGCATAAAAATAATTATTCTAGTAAAATAATGCTTATAATTACATAAATATTTTTTTTTTAAAGAAACTCGATTCCATGTCAATATTATATAAGTTCGAATATTAACTTGTAACATTGGTTAGCGCATTAGCGTTTAGCGTTAACGCATTAGCGTTTGATAATAGTAAATAATCCTTTGTAATGTGTATTTTCTAACAATCGCTTAATGACAATGAACCGAACAGCATTCAAAATAAAGAGCTTAAGTAATTGCATAAGTGCTTATGCTATACAGGGTGTAACAAAAACAAGTGATAATACTTTAAGGTGTGTACGTGTTCCCTGTAGAGAGTTCACTGTGAAAGTAGCAGCGCTGAAAGACGAAAAATTTTTTTAACTTTTGTATGGGGAAACTCGTGACGCTCGGGCCCTTGCCCATACAAAAGTGTAAATTTTTTTTGATCTTTCAGCGCTGTTACTTTCATAGTGAACTCTCTACAGGGAACACGTACACACCTTAAAGTATTGTCACTTGTTTTTGTTACACCCTGTATACCCTTATTAGCCAATCATTAATATAGTCATTAGTGTGGCATGGAATATATTATCTTTGTTAGGTCTAGAAAATAATATAATCTTGTATTGTTTTGCTAATAGCATTGTGTTTTAAAAATTTGCGAAGGAATTAAAAAAAATCCAATATTTAATACTTAAATTTTATTATTAAGTATCGAAGAAAACATTTAAAAATAGCATCAGTATGGTTTTTTAACAATAAAGATTGCAAATAATAATATTTTATCCATTTTAGCATCACGTACATATTCCCTATTAATAATAAAATTGAAAAATAAAAAGTAGTGAGTACATAAAAATTACTATACTTACTATACATTTTTTTCTAAATATGTACATATAACCTTTAACGTGAGTAAGATTTTTAAAAAACTCTTTAAAAAGCTTACTCACTATCAGAATCGTTATCCTGTAATTTGTTAACGTCAATAAACTCTATCTCAGAGTCAGTCGGCAAATTCAACAGAAGCTCTTTAGCCCGTGAAGAGAGAGCTATTTTGTTGAGCTTTGATAGTCTTGGTCTAAGACTTGTGATCTTTGGATCTGACGATGTCAAAAGATTATGTAAAATATCCTCATTTGTGGCTTTTCTACTTAATTTTCTGGAATAGCTCTCTCTGAATTTGCGAAAATCTTTGTTACGAGCTTCTGCTGCTTCTTCTGACAGATTGCCGATAGGTATAGTACCAAAATGCTGAATAATATCAGTGCCATGTATTAGCAATTTGTGCAAACTAGAAGGCATATAATACCAGGGATATAAATTTATGTAGAGTTCTGCAGTCTCTCTACAGAATAAAGAGAATTTAGAAAAGTTGACGCACTCTCCAGATGCTATAGTCTGAAGTATTACATGTAACCTTTCTATTAATTCTTTGCTTATACCAGTAATACGGGCTGCAGTGTCTGCATCCCTGAAATATCTTCGGGCAGTATTGCCATCATTAGTGGTTCCCTCTCCTTGTTTCACCTGGTCTATTAGTAAGCCGCAATCTTCTCTAAACGCTCGCTGTATTTCGGACTTTCTTAACTTAATTTTTTGTTGATTTTCACCCCTGCCACTCCATTTTTTAAAATCCATACGATATGCTGCATAAGAAAAATGGGACATTACTAATAATGAAAATGAATATTTTGTAAAATATCAATGACTCGCAGCTGTAAAAGTAATTATTAGCTAAGGTATGATAAATAAGAATAATTATTGTTACCTATGTGAAGAAGGCACTCCATACACCTGATCCAGCAGTGTAAAGATGACAGTTCGTACTGGTGAATTTCTTCATTCTTGTGTTTTTGGTCAACCAGTTCAATATTGTTCATTTCCGATGGCTTTGCTTTGCAAATATCGCAAACGGCTGTCGACGTATCTGATAAATATGAAGTTATTTTTCCGTCAATCATCGTCAAAAATAACTGGTGAGACACTTCAATTTGATTCAGTCTTGATGGCTGAAGCGCTTTTATTTCTTCTGTTATTCTGTTTTTAATTGACATAACAGTGGACTGGGTTTCTTTCGTAAATTGGAACATTAACGGACGACAGTAAAACGTGGATGATGGTCTTTCGTTTTCCCAAACAATAGTTCCATCCGATTGTTGAAGCCTAACTGGCACTAGACTGGCCATAAAAATACTGGAGTTTTCAAATTCTTTGTTTACTTTTTGCTTGTACACACTTTGGCCGGAAGCTCCGTCAAAACCCCATTTACTTACAAGCTCTAAATTTTTTGTTGCGTCCAAATCCATATAGATTGCATCCAAAAGTCTTGATACAGTCAAATTGAGTAAAGCTTGCAGTTAATTGAAGCCCCATCCCCAGTAATACTTATATCCTTTTTATCTGGATAACAATTCAATTTAGCTTGTTGCAATTTGTAATAGGATGGATATAACTCTGAACCATTTTCACTCGCAGACTCTCTTAAGTTTATATATTGCCACTTTGATAACTTTAGCGAAACTAATAAAGCTAGTGCCTTATCAGGTGAATACGTATCACTCTTAACCTTCTCGTTGCTTAAGCATGCCTTGACTTTATTTAAATCTTCTGGGTGATTGAGTAAATGGTTCATTATTTTTGAAATTTCTTCGTTTCCACTGTTTTTTAAATTCCTTGTTGATATGGCAGACATTTCTTCCGGACAAAATGAAAGATTTTTATTTATTTCGTCTAAATGTCTCCGTTTTTGTCGATCACTTAAATCTTCAAAAGGTTTCCTCGGAGTAAAGGTAGATGTGGAAGCGTCCGAAGTGGAAAGTGCTGGTGGTATATTCTCAGTATTATCATAAGCCTCGAGTTCTATTGGTTCAGTATTGACAACATCAAAATTGATTTCTTGGGGCCAATTTATTGACGATTCTAACCAATCACCATTTTTTTAAATAAAGTTAGCTAATACTCGGCTGCATTTTTCCCATCTGGCACATACATTAGAACAAAAACGCGTACAGAACTTTCTAAGCACAGCACTATTTTCTTCAGTCACATTTATTTTCGATTGTAGAAAATCAAATAGTTTTATACTATCTGACAAACTTTTCAGTTGGTCTCTTAATACCATAAATAAATCTATATTATTCACAAGACCGTCCATTATACCAAAATAAAGAATATTAAACACTGTGAAATGATGTATGTAGTAGCACGTTTAAGCAATAACTAATTTTGAAATATCTATTAGGTACGGTCCTTTTATAATTTTCCAGACCTAACAATTAACAAAGATAATATTATTATGTTCCATGACACCCTAATTAACTGATGGCTGGAAAAAAATATTGGCTAATGAGGGTATAATATTAGCACTTATGCAATTACTTGAGCTGTTTATTTTGAACGATTGTTAGAAAATACACATTACAAAGGATTATTATTTACTTTTGTCAAACGGATTAGTTACAAGTTAATGTTCGGTCTATTCACATAAAATCGAGATTTTTTTTTTCTAATTTTTAGTAATTATAAGTATTGTTTTACTAGCATAATAATTATTTTGCATTAAATATTCCTAGAATAGTTTTGGGAACTAGAAAAGTCATTAGTTACTAATAAAATCTTTTGTAATTTTCTTACCTCTATTTCTGGCAAAGTTGCAACTTTAAGCACACATTTATGGTACGTAATACTAGCAATGTAGCCAAAATATAAGAAAAAAAAAGGTTTGAACGCGGGATCTATCAGGACTTGGCAAAAATTTGGGATAATATATGTTTTTCCATACAAGAAATTTAAAAATATGTTTTTTTCTACCTAAATAATAAGCCTAAGAAAAAATTGCAAAGAATAACTTTTGTTAACATTAATTAGCTCTATCCATTGGCACAAACAAAAATTTGAAAAACAAAAGTCGGTCCCTATGTCCCCGAAATCCTCGATTCGATCCACTGTGCGGCGCGGGGCCGGGTACTAATACTTTTGTTTCGCGGATGTGTGCGTATGCGACACATCCGCGAAACAAAGAGTTGTCACAAGTCGAGCGAGTGCCAGCCTATTGAGACCGGTGACCGGACGCTTGCGTTTATCATACCTAAGCTCGGGAGTAAGACTTCTGTACCGTAAGGTACTATTATGTATTCTGTGATGTTACCCTGATGCGAGCGCACCTCCGCAGTGACGCAGCCGCACCGAATGTAGGAGCGCGGGAGGCGTGCGGGACGTACAAACACGTTGTGCGTGTGCGAGTAACGTCACCGCCAACTGTCATCGGCACTTATTTCAAATAGTTTAAAACTTACTCTACGTGACAGTAGAGCTTCGGGAATTTTACATGTTGTGACACAAAATACATTCTGTGGCGGTACCCACAATTCGCCTAACATTCCTGCATCGCGCTATCGAAGTTTTCTGAGCGCGTCGGTATATATACGACAGCTGAAATGTATCACGTGGGCTTCGGCCTGACCGGGCATACCACCTCGCTCGGTCGGAAGATCTTCCTTTGTGGCCTCCACGCATAATTCCCACACATTCAATGGGATTTTACCTTGAAAGTTAATCGGAAATGAACGTTCTGCTGTAAAATCCAAATGTTATTTGGACGTCATCGTACGTTGTGCCGTATCAAAATTTCGAACTAAGACGTATAATGTCGTTCTGTCCTTGAAAGTGTTAAGCCATGACTTCAGTCAATATCAGAATATCTGGAATATTTGGGACTGGTACTGACTTCAAAGTAATGAAGACTATAATATTATGTACAGAAATAGTTGGGATTTTGACGAATTCTGGAAAAGGCACTATTAAAGAGAAAGAATTATTTAATACTTTTTAGTTAATATTCTTATTGTTTTTACCTTGGAAGTCGGTTTAAATTTTTTGTTAAAAAATAATAATTTCACTCTTTTTAGTTATTTATAATGGTAAACACATAAGTGTCAGTTGTAGATAGATATTATGGTTTAGGCTTTAGCTGTATGAAACTATCACATCTTGAAATTTTACGTTGAATAGAATTTACATAGAAGCATAATATTATGTATTATGCTTTTAGTTCTTGAAACAACAATGAAAACAAAGAGTCAGGAGTTCTCTAAGCACTTTCGGAACCATGGTAAGTATACCCGTGGTAAAATCTTACTTGGTAGCGTATGCTTAGAATACCTACTTCTAACTAAATCGAAATCACTATAATATTATGTTTCCTTATAAATTTTCAGGAGCTCCCTATAATATAACACATGGTTATCATTATCAAATTGCCAACTTGGTAACCGTAGTACCATAGTGGTATAATAATATTATACTTTAAAAGAACAAAATAATTTTCAAAATCACTCGAAAAACTCGTCTCGATCTAAAAGATTATGAAAAGCATAGTTTATAATAGAGCCATAATGTGATGATGCATGGTGTAATGGTAGTGATGATGATTACGATGAATATAAATTGCACGGTAGCATATTATATGCTTTCTGTTCTTAAAACAACGCCGAAACTTCTAAACGTGTATCTATAAGGAGTTAGGAGTTCTCTCAGCATCTTCGGAACCATGGCATACCTTGATGCAAAATCCAGGGACCGCGGAAGTGGGGTGAGGAGGGGGCCAAATGCCCCCCTAAAATCAAATAGGGGGGGCCGCGCCCCCTCCAATTTTACTGCCTGGTAAAAATGTTTTTTTAAACTTCATTCACTTAATATTCAATCTTTATTTTTACAATTAATATGTGACACACTTTTAAATAAAAAAAAACTGTTCATTCATTCAGCTTGTTAAGACGAATATCTAAGCAAATGACCTTGGACGTTTGACGCACAGATTAGTGATATGTACCTAAGTTTGACGCGGAGCGCCATCTGTTTATGAATCAATGTAGCAGTAATAGGTGTGGGTTGTCAAGCTACGGTACTACATAATATTTCCGCTAGATGTAGCATTTAGCAATTTATTTGCAGAGGTGGGCAGAGTAATAATAAACAGAGACTACTTGTTTTGTTTTTCGAATTTATTAAATTAAATAAATATGTTCATAGAATACTTTTTTTATTTTATCCCCTTTTAACCCGTATTTTATGTATGTCCCGTATTATATGTATCTCGAATCGTGAATACGGCTCAAACGATTTTCATGATATTTGGAGTGGGGGAGGTTTCAGGGGCGATAAATCTATCTAGCTAAGTTAAAATTTATACAAAAATGCAAATACTACTAAACATTGATTTAAAACTTATTAAAAATAATAAAAAAAATTAAATTTTTAGTTTTTTAAAATACTTAATACTTCTTACACAAGGAAATTATTTATAACAGGCTGTTAAAAAAAGTATATTTTAAATTATTTATTTATTATTGTTAGCACCTGTTTCACCACTTTCTGATAAAGTGTCGAATAGGCTATTCACAACTTTTTTGACAGATTCTCCATACTTCGTCTGTCAAGTTAAGCGGTCGATAGCCTATTCGGCACTTATCAGGAAGTGGTGAAACAGGGGCTATGTCTTATTGACTTGGACTGTGAGGTCGTGGATAGATGAAATAAAAGAAATTCACTTTCATATTACGCTTTATTTTGGCTAAGCGCATTCGGTAAGGCACGTCTTCACTCCAAGGAGGAAAGGAGATTCACTCCAAGGAGGAAAGGAGAGTAGTGTACAATATTTAATAGTAATATAAACTGACCTGCAGAGTCAACAAAAAACGTTTTGATTTAAAATTTACATTGAGTAATACCTAATTGACGAACCTTCCGTGCACTTTAACCTTAAAATCTGGGGATATACAAATTGATCCAACATCCGTTGCAAGGATGAGGAAAACCCCAGAAAAACCTCACCAGACTAAATAATAATTAATTAATACTAAGTATTTATTGAAATATAAAAAAAAATTCTTTCACGTTCGTGTCCCTCAGGTCGAGGAACCTGGCTGCTGGCAGCGGCTTGGTCAGCATGTTCGCGATCTGGTTATCTGTTGAAGTACATTTCAAAGTTATTGTCTTATTCTCACATTGTTCTCGGGAGAAGTGATAATGTCAATATGTTTGGATCTCTTGTCACTCGATGGATCATTAGCGATACTAATACATCCATTATTATCTTCATACTTCTATATTAAGATATAGGTTCTTTAATTTCAATAATAATACTAGTAGCTAAAGTCCTTAACCACAAAGCCTCTTTAACAGCTTCATACAGAGCCATATATATATTCGGCTTCTGTCGACGAGGCTGCTACTGAAACTTGCCTCTTAGAGACAGACTTGCAGACTTCCAGAACGTTTATTCAAGTTTATACGTACCTTGAATTCTAGAGTAAACAAGTTGTTTACGCTCTTACCGGACATCACGGGCTTACCGTGGCAGTACACCATTACCCCAACTTCACTAAATGTCACGGAGTATCCGGTGATAACGGACAGCAAGCTGCACGAGACATCACAGAACGTTTTCTATCTTCTCCTTGACGCCCAAGTTGCTCGTAATAGCGATGGATCCAATCTTCGACGCGGAGATGAATGTCTACAAAATCATGCAGATAATTTTAAGAGGTGCATCTGGGGTTGCTCCAAAATATTGGACTTCCGGATATTGGACAGGACAGGAATTCGAGTAAATTTGAGAATTATTAAGTTATTTTTTTTTTCCTTTTGGGCAATGGGGCTTGTTGGCTTGAATGGTGGGGGACTAATTTTCTTTTTTCTGACTTTTTTTCATTTTTTCTGGTAACAGCCTCTGTTATATACTGTGGGTCCCTAATAGGTATTTTTCTCGGATATCTAGGATCCACTAATTCTGGCAGTATGCAATCCATATAGAAGTCTTTCAGCTTTTTCTCCATTTTTGTTTTCCAGAATACCTCATCACGATAGATTATTTCCGTTTTAACTGGAAAGTTTTTGCCAGACCATATACCAAAAATGCATTTTTTGCTTCTAGTTACATGAAGCTGACCCTGTATTTGGTAGAACCATGCGTGGTTTTTATTAATTTGTAACCCGTCTTTGGTTTTTATATAAAACGTTAATTTTTTATCATTTATGGCTTTTTCTACACCAACATTGTAACTACATTTTGGGCACTTTATTTCTACTATAGTGTCGTCATCTACAGTGCCATCTGGGGTTGCTCCAAAATATTGGATTTCCGGGTCTATATATAAGCCATATGGCTCTATTTTGACATTTGCCTCCTCCGCTAGCTGCTGTAGGGCAACTTTTTCATATTGTCGACCATGTTTAATAGACGCCACATGTTCAATTGATTTTTTGTAAAGAATATCCTTGACCATATTTTGACAACTAATGTCAAGGCGCCTTTTTACAACCCTACCAAAGTTAGAGGCAGTTAAGAGGTTGCGACGCAGCTCTAACCACTCTGAACTCCCACTCTGCAACACAGTTTCTCTGGCAATTCTCTGTCTTTCCTCGGCATTTCTCTCTAAATTCTGTAAAAATACTCTTTTTGAATCCTCCAGCATATCTTCAGCCATATCCGGTTTTGAGCAATTTTCCCCATAGTTTTTTCCATCTTGGGTCTGAAACAGTCTCCTCTTTTTTCTCAAATATTTCTGAGTCAGATTTCGACTTTTCATTCGTTTTTCTTCGTTCCTTTTAATTTCGTTGCTTGGACTTTTTCCAACAATTGATTTATGCAGAACGGCTAAAGGTTTTTGAGTATTGAATGACACAGCTGCTACATTACATCGCATTTGGTACTGGAATCTGCGGCTAAAGTTTATGCGCTTGCCTCCTACAAATTTAGCTACCAAGCTATGATATCTCTCTACGGAGTTGCTGTCTACATCCAAGATTAAGCTTCTTGCATGGGCTGCGAGTTGAGCTATAATTTGCTTAATTTTCAACCAAATGCTGTTAGAAAAAATTTCCTTATCTATTGCCTCTTCTTCACCTTTGGTACAAAAATATTCTTTACATTTGTCGTGGCGTCCGAATGCATGATCTGGTGCAGTTATAATATCTTGATAAAGACCCGTAATATTATTTGTATTCTTGTATTGTTGGATGGCTTCGGTAATTACTTTTCTGGTGCCTAATATTCGTGATTTCGTAATAGTTTTTCTATATTTAAGAGAATACTTTGTGTCTGTACTTAGTGCTGAAAATTTATTACAAAAATTTCTTAGTAAATGATTCCGGCATTCTACTTTTTCAACGGTATAATTTTCATAAGGTCTAGATTGGAGTATTTTTGAATACGTGTTGGCGTCCCCGTCCGATATTAAACGTCCATATATTATATTGTGCATTTCAATACTTTTTTTAAACCCTTCCACCAAGATTTCAGACTCCATTCCTGTAGACGCTCCTAAAAGAAAAAAACTTAAATTCGTTTTGTTTTGTTATTAATCATAAAAAAGGGATAACCGTTACTTATACCTCGGTCAGATACATAGAAAACAGTTAGGGAAATAAAGGGTACTAGGTGTCAAAGAAAAAAGCTAGTAAATAAGACTAAGTTACTTACCAGAATAATTTTTGTAGCACGTGTGATCTTTTGCCTCTTTACCCTTATTCTGAGCTAGGGCACAAATACAGCAATATTTATTTCTTACTGCCATATAAAGAATTTTATTCGTTCTTTTTCCTAATATAGCATCTGCACCCGAAAGAGACGAATAATTTTTTCTATAAGATCGTTTCGCGTAGCACCCGTCCGCTATAACATCTATTACTGGGATTCCATTACAATTAAGCCTACCCTCCTCAATGGCTAAACGACGCTCTTCTTCACCAGCTTCTGTCATTGATTTTAGTAATTCATCTTCCCATTTTTTATGAACAACTTCCAGTTTTGCAGAAAACAACTGTTTATTCATAGGAGGTATTCCCAAAGAAGCAGTTATTTCGGTTAGCTGGCTGTATCCACACCCAATAGCCACTGTACCCGCCACTGCAGCGGTATTAAGATCCATATCATCAACTGGGTTATCGTTGTATATTAAAAAAGATAAATCACACATTTTGCATTTTATGTTGAATTTAGAAGTGAAACCCATGCGTGTTTCTGAAACTATTTCCATTGACTTTAAACCGCAATCAAGAGGACCATGAGATGATATTTCTTGAAGTTGTTTAAAAAATTGATACATATTTATTATTCTTCTTCCAAACTTATTTGTGCCCCTGGAAAAAATAAATTTTGTTTTATACTAAAAACACTCGGCTTATCAATGTAGAGGGCGTTGAAAATTGCGAGCCATAGCTTCAGGGTAGGTTCAGAATCGATAAATTAACCCGTAAAAAATAAAAGCAAATTCTCAAAATAAAAAATGAAAATTATCACAATAATAGTTTAGTATTAAAATTGATTAAATTAGTTTTTATGTTTAAATTTTAATAATTTTACCTACCTACCTACTTGTAGTTACCCTAATATGGCTGACAATTTTTTAACATCCTGTATAGTAAAATAGTTAAACTAATAATAATAATGTGTCTTACTGGGCACCACACTCTGTGTTTTTTGATGTTTTCTCAAATTCACATTCAAGGCCAGCAAATATATTTTCTCCAGTATTGTGTTTGTCCCTGTAAAAACAGTAAGTAATGTATGTTAAAATAAAATTATTATTATAAAAACAAAGAACCCGACTGAATGAACTGAAAAGGCAAAAACAAGAATTACTTTACATTACACGCAGTCGGAGGCAATATTTTGCTGACCAAAAAAAAACACTACTACTCCCTCCAGTCTGGCTTTTTGTTTTTAATATAATCAATAATTAATATTTACGTTAAAAGATAATAATAATATTTCTTACTGGACATTTGAATCCGTGTTATCATTAATCTGATGTAATGACTCTTCTAAATTTTGTCCTTCGGTTGCATCAATTTCAACTATCCTACCTTGGATCCTACAGGATTACAAAAATAAAAATTTTGTTAATAAAAACAATTTGAAAATCAATGCATTGTCTGATGCGTATACACATGAAGGTATATTAAAAAATAAAACTAAAAATTCTTAAAAAAAACGAAATAAAAAAAAATATAAACCACACGATGAGGTGGACGCGAAAAAAAATATTCATCCCCGCTTGATGTGTAGGGAAGGTACCATAAAAATATTTTTTTAAAGATTAACGGTCGTATAAAATAAGAACATAGCGAGGGTTTAAAATAGCTTTTAACATAGTAAAAACGTAGTTAAAACCCTCGCTAAGTTTTTATTCATACGGCCGTTAATGTACCATTTTGTCGGCATCATTAATCTGTGCATTAAGAGCCTGCTGTCAAAACGCTAGCGCCGCCTACACACACGGCTATCGTCCAATCATGATACAATGATTTCATGAATCGTGCCCGCATGAAATGTATTTTGCGCTGTAGCTAATAATGAACAATATCGCGTAACAACGGTCCGGCGCATTATAGCACGAAAGTAAATTTCGCTAGTCCCAAAAATGTTTTTGATGATTATTGATTACTTAAAAATTAAATACAATACTAATATTTCCTTTAGTTAATCTTTCATATAGTGTGTGATTGTATTAGTGCAAGTTATTGAATGATAGTAACTCAATAAGTGTAACAGATATTTGTTGAAAAGCCCAGAAAAAATCATATTTCGAAAAATAAAACTATAGAGTCAAAATAAGTGAATCGCGTTTTCCGTTAGGCAAGTATCAGATAAATATACAATGATTAAATAAATCTCAATTTCATTTGTGTCAATCGTCTTCCGGGATCGTAATACTTATTAGAAAACACAGCAAAAAAGGGAGCTCGGTCTTAATGCCAAATTACAGCTTTGTAAGTCCTATAGTCTTTGAGCAAAACCGCGGACAGACAGACAGACGAACAGACCGAAATTATAAGGGTTCCTTGTTGACTACAGAACCCTAAAAAATTCATTAAAATTAATTTTTTTAATTTTTACGGTTTCCTTTATCAATACTGAACCTTCCCTGAAGCTATGGCATATTATCTCCATGTATAGCAAAATTTTTTTAAACATCCTATAGTTATGTAGGTATAATAGTGTAACAGTAAAAAATAATTGTGGGAAGTCTCTGTGATAAACTATTCTGTATGCTATACATTTACGTAACAATTTACATTACAATGACAATGTCCGATAAATAATAGACATCACATGATCATAATATTATTATGTTTTCTGTACGGCAGAATCTTGGATCTTTTGAGGGACTTTTCGCGGTCCCATAGACTTGAAAGTAGGTAGGGGAAACTGGGGACACTAGATCCCTGTGGGACACACGGTACACCCAATTTACGGAAATTCTACCAAAGCAATGCTTATTAATTCTAGCAACACTTTCTGTCTATGGTACAAGCAAACTTTTATTCACAGTTGGATGTGTCAACTATTTCACATTTTAAAGTGACATGTCTTTTTAGATTCTATGGAGGCGCAAACTCATTTTGATAAGTATTTATAGGCTTTTATTTATTACAAAAAAGTATGTATTTGCAAAAGAAACAGTTTAATTATGTAAGATATTTGATTAGCTATAATAATAATAATAATGTCTCCAATACTATGGGAGACTAGATCCGCCCCGGATCAAGTCATCCAACTAGGAGGATCATTCCTCCCTGACATACGGGACACTTGGTGTAAACCTGTTTCACCAGTTTTATTCCAATAAATTTTACAAATATAGTTTAATCCTAATTACCAATACACAGTTAGTGCTTGGTTAAATTATGCATCGTTTATAATAATAATAATGCATCATTTAGTCTAAACTCTAAACACATGTTATACCTATTTCTCAAGAAATACAGTACACGTGAGATCATAAAATCAAAGTGGGGGATCAAGTGTCCTCAGTTTCCCCTATTGACTCAATACCAACTCCTGATAGAACCTATTGTCACCAGGAATACAGCTTCATACCTAATTTCAAGTCTATGGGACCGTAGAAAGTCCCTCAAAAGATCCTAAGATTCCGCACATAGTTGTACATAATCATAATATCTTTATTTGCTCGAAATGTAATGTACAAAATATAGTTTATTGACCATAGTGAAAGCTTGCAATACCATGATAATAACATTTTATTATTATATTTACTAATATGACACTTAGAATTAAACCATTTAAATTAGATACTTTTGTTATTTTATTCTGGTAACTACTGTTATTTTGTCCACTGTTAGTATATATATAATACTGTTTTTTTTTTCTTTTTAAATCCTTCGATCGGGTATTTTGGAAATGCTATTGTATTCAATCGTTGTCGCAGTCACAGGTGGGGCTTGATGGGTTGATTATGAGAAATGAAAATTTGCATGCTAGCAATTTATTAGCGAATTGTGCTGTAACTATAGTAAGTACGTCAAGTGTAGTGAAAGCTTGTAATGTACTCACTAATCACATACAATGATAAAGGTTATGTGATATTAGGTACAAAATAGACGATAATTCAGCATTACATGCGTTACGTGCTGCCATGGACGCATGATCGTTTATTGTATTGATTGATGTGAATGACATGCAAACTACGTGCTGTACATTGAACTGCATTACATGCACGCATGTTCGTTTCGCAATCGACATGTCATGCAACATTCAACAAGCCCCAAGCGGTCGCATGCGACCGCGATAACAATAAAAATCTATTGTGTCTCGTTATTTCCACGATCGAGGGATATACTGTCACGTAGATCATGATAGATCATAGATGCATGTCATGCTGAATTACCGTCTGGGAGCACTATAATATTATATCTAGAAAGTAGGTAGATACTTACTTTTCAATATCATTTGGTTTGGCTTGTTTTGCTTTTTTTGCCTGATATGCAAGACGAGATCTTCTTTTATTCAGCATCTTGAATGATCGTTTGTTACTTTGTTTGGGAATACTTTTATTACCCATGTTTTCACCTTGTTTCACAGCTCACCAAAAGAAGAAATAATATATTTTTCACTTTGTTTCAATATCGAACGTAATCACACAACATGTACACAGTACAATTACGCGCGCAAAGTGCAAACTGTTAAAACTTATAGCCGGTAAATTGTCAAATGTGAGCAGTGAGACTAATCAAAAGAAGAGCACGCACTGCTTGTGACGTGTGCGCGGAACGGCAACGCCGCGCTGCGTTGTACATATCTCGAGCTGACAACGACGCATTCCGTAACTGATTTACGCCTGTTAAATTTTATGAGCAAATGCTTTACGACATTTACTAGTGGAGTTTGATTTACAGTAGGCACTAAAGAGTTTGATGATATAACTTCTATTTTGCAATACTGTTTATCACAAATGGTTCTCGATCAACAAGATAAAAAATAAAGAAACATGTATGCAAAGATTCATTATAAACGGATTAGCTAAACCAAAAAAAACCCATCCTAAAATATACATCTTACGCGAGTTAAAGCACTTTAAAAATATATTTTCTGATAACTGAATAAAGATCACCAAAAATATCGTTCATGACAATATATTTCAAGAAACACTTTCTAATTACACAAAACTTCTGTATTTCCCGATCTGTAATTCAGCTGTAAAACATCGCCAAAAAGACGTCTAAAACGCATTTTGCTTTACCATTCACCTTAATATGAGAATCCCGAAAAGCATTATTCATTTAAAACGTTAAAAAACTTTGTAAGTATTGCAACTTAAAACACGGTCGACCCAACCTTACATATGGCCAACAAATGTGCAACATTTTTTTTTCGCGTTCGGACCGTTTTATTGTTAGTTGCATGACAATGATGTTCAAAAACCCTTGCATGGACGAATCACGAAAGGTCTCTACTCGCTAAGAGCCCTTCAATGCATCAGAAGTCGGAACATTCCTCCGACTACCAATAAAGCAGAGAAGACTTACTTATAGCTAGCAATACTGCACGTGCATAAGGCTGAAACATTAATTCGCACCCTTAATCCAATACTGGCACTATCCAAAATTTTCGTAAAATGCGTTTTCAACGCCATCTAGTTAAAAACTCGAGGACCTATCTCTTGCGCTGCCTCTTGTTTCTTAATTCCTACTCTAAGCCCTAGATGGCATTGCTAATTGTTTCGACACTAAACTATATCTTCCTCTCGCTTAATGGCTAAACTGTGTTTAAGCGGAAAAAAACACCATTTTGTGAATTTTAAGTTGAAAATTAAGTTTTTTTTTATTCGTATAGTGGCATTATTATGTTAAGGATGGTGTTGCGCTGAGGTAACTTAAATATTTTTATTAAAACTTTTTTTCCAAAACGTCATTTTTTGTTTGGTAACGCCTAAAATTACAATCTCCATTTAAAGTTCTAATGGATTTTTACCAGAAAAGTGTATTATAAAATAATATTAAAAAACCAAAATGACACTAACAAAAATTGAAAATAAACTTATGATTTATGAAAAGAAAAGTGTCACTTAGAAACATTTTGCATGAAAAAAAACATTAAATAATAATAAAAAAATAGAAAAAATAATTGTGGACACCAATACTATTTAAATATTTAATTTAAAAATACCAATGCTTCTGTAAACGATCGTCAATCGTAATTTATGTACATTTCTGCTCACTTAAAATTTTTAAATGCGGCTCCTGTAAAATTTGCATTTTTTACTTAGTGCCAGTGTTGGATTAAGGGTGCGAATTGGTTTAGATTTAAATGAAATTCTTAAGGAATTTGCTGCAAGGACAGCTGAGAGACGCAACGTTTTTGGTATCGTCCAATGAATGCGATAAAGCAATATTTAAAAAAAAGGGTTTTTATTCATTGACCGTCGGTTGCAGAAAGGTGCATTAAAAATAAATCTTCTTCTATTGTTGACCCTTTTTATCTTGTTGACAAAGAAAGAGTCAGCAATAGATTTAATGAAGCTTTAACTTTAATGAAACTTTCTGCAAGCTGCAAATGACTATATGAAACTGTTATTTGTTTGACCTAGTCATCTCCGTTTTGTCATACGAGTATTTATAAGTAGTTAATTGACTGGAGGAAGTTGGGGCCGGAGGCTGAAGGAAGAGGGTGACTAAGCCCCCAAAGTTTGCCCCCCCATGGGCGTAGCTAGGCTTCTATACATATAGGGGGACAGATTAAGAAAATCCTAGACTATATTGTTTTATTCGTGACTAGCGACCCGCCTCGGCGTCGCACGGGTATAAAATATATAGCCACTGAAAAAAATTATTAAAATCGATAGCCTATAATTATTACGAGTATGACCCTTCACGTGGTCTACTTCTTATCTGTGCCAAACAATATAAAAATTGCTCCAGTAGTTCGCGAGATAAGCCCTTTCAAATAATTTCCCCCGTTTTTTCCACATTCTCCTATTAGTCTTATCGTGATAAAATATAGCCTATAGCCTTCCTCAATAAATGGGCTATCTAACACTGAAATAATTTTTCAAATCGGACCAGTAGTTCCTGAGATTAGCGCGTTCAAGTTAGCCCTTTTAAACAATTTTCCCCGTTTTTTTCCACATTTTCCTCTATTTCTTCGCTCCTATTAGTCTTAGCGTGACAAAATATAGCCTATAGCCTTCCTCGATAAATGAGCTATCTAACACTGAAAGAATCATCAAAATCAGTTGCGTAGTTTTAAAGATTAAAGGGAACAAAGGAACATGAGGGAAAAAAGCGACTTTGTTTTATACATAACTAGACGTTGCGCGCGGCTTCGCCCGCGTAAATTAGATTATTTATTTTCACAGACAAATTAGTCCACAAAAAATAGACTATGATCCTTCACGTGCTCTACTTCCAAATTCCAATCTGACCCAAAAACAGAAAAATTGCTCTAGTAGTTCGTGAGATAAGCCCTTTCAAATAATTTCACCCGTTTTTTCTATATTTTCCTCCATTTCTTCGCTTCTATTAGTCTTAGCGTGATAAAATATAGCCTATAGCCTTCCTCGATAAATGGGCTATCTAACACTGAAACAATTTTTCGAATCGGACCAGTAGTTCCTGAGATTAGCGCGTTCAAATAAGCCCTTTCAAATAATTTCCCCAGTTTTTTCTACATTTTCCTCTATTTCTTCGCTCCTATTAGTCTTAGCGTGATAAAATATAGCCTATAGCCTTCCTCGATAAATCGGATATCTAATACTTACTGAAATAATTTTTCCAATCGGACCAGTTGTTCCTGAGATTAGCGCGTTCAAATAAGCCCTTTCAAATAATTTCCCCCGTTTTTTACACATTTTCCTCTATTTCTTCGCTCCTATTAGTCTTAGCGTGATAAAATATAGCCTATAGCCTTCCTCGATAAATGGACTATCTAACACTGAAAGAATTTTTCAAATCGGACCAGTGGTTCCTGAGATTAGCACGTTCAAACAAACTAACTCTTCCGCTTTATAATATTAGTATAGACTAGCTATTTGACCGAGCGTTGCTCGGTATTCGATAAAACACGAATAAAATGACATTTTCTAAAAATGATTCCTAGCTAGATCGATTTATCGCCCCCGAAACCCCCTATATACTAAATTTCATTAAAATCATTGGAGCCGATTCTGAGATCCCCCCAATTATTTATACAAGAATTGCTCGTTGATATAAGATATGTATAGATTTTAAACATATTAAGGGTAACTCCTAACTCACAATAATTATATTGGAGGTGAGGTAAATAGGTATTAAAAACAAAATATGAGCTAGCGAACTGAGATTGAATGCCTCCCCCCTCACCCCCCCTCCGGCACCCCCCCTGCCTGTACCTCGATGCGCCCTTGGCCCCCCCCGCAATAAAATACTTCCGCGGTCCCTGGCAAAATCTTACATTTTGGTAGCTTATGCTTAGAATACTTCTCATAAAACCAAAATAACCATATGTTTCCATATACATTTCGACGAGTTCCCTCGGTTACTCATGGTCCATGGATCCCAACAGCAGGTCACCACTTTTATGAACATGGTAGCAAATTCGAGTTAAACCAGTTTACAACATAAATAACGCTCGAAAACCTCGTCTCAATCTTAAAGATTATGAAAATTATCTACTAATAATAGGGCCATAATGTGATGATGCATGGTGTAATGGTAGTGACGATGATGATGATGAATATAAATTGCACAATAGCATATTGCTTTCTGTTCTTAAAATAACGCCGAAACTTCCAAACGTGTATAGGAGTTAGGAGTTCTCTCAGTACCTTCGGAACCATGGTATACCTTGATGCAAAATCTTACTTTTTGGTAACAAATGCTTAGTTTGCTTCTAATAAAACCAAAATCATCATATGTTTTCATATAAATTTTGAGGAGTTCCCTCGATTACTCATGGATCCCATCATCAGGTCACCACTTTTATGAACATGGTACCAAATTCGAATCAAACTTTGAAAATTTTGAAAATCGGACCACAAACGGCTGAGTTATCGTTGAACATACATAAAAAAAAATACATACAGTCGAACGTATTACCTCCTCCTTTTTGGAAGTCGGTCAAAAATCATTAATCACCCGCCTTCCAAAAGGGAGGTTATAATATTATATTGTACGTCTCTTTAAATATATTTTTAGGGTTAGCCCCGCCTACACACACCGCTATCCTCCAATCGTGATATAATGATTCCATGAATCGTGCTCCCGGACAATGTGCTTAACGCTGCAGCTAATAGTGAACAATATCGCGTAACAACGGTTCCCGCATTATAGCACGAAAGTAAAGGTCGTAAGTCCAAAAAATGTTTTTGATGATTACTTAAAATTAAATACAATACTAATATTTCCTTTACCTATTATTTTATAAAGTGTGTGATTGTAGTAGTGCAAGTTATTTAATGATAGTAACTCAATAAGTGTAACAGATATTTGTTGAAAAGCCCAGAAAGATTCATAATTTCGAAAAATATAACTATCGAGTTAAAATAAGTGAATCGTGTTTTCTGTTTGCCAAATATCAGATAAATATAAGTACAATGATTAAATAAATCTCAATTTCATTTAAGTCAATCGTCTTCCGGCATCGTAAACACAGCAAAATTTGGCACGGGTATTCGGAGCGTGCGAAGTGGGTGGAGGGGACAAAGAAAGCGATTGCCGCGCTTGCCGCAGCAAAAATATGCAACCGAGGGCTCAGATCACAGATTAAGGATAGTATAACTAACGTGACCATACGTCCCGCTTTGGGCGGGACAGTCCCGCTTTCAGGCAGTCTGTCCCGCTGTCCCCCGCGAGGCCGAAATTGTCCCGCTTTTGC
Source organism: Polyommatus iphigenia (assembly GCA_963422495.1). Lineage (NCBI taxonomy): Eukaryota > Metazoa > Arthropoda > Insecta > Lepidoptera > Lycaenidae > Polyommatus > Polyommatus iphigenia. Next base: position 30,586,655 of record OY730177.1, on the reverse strand, counting down.
AAACAGACCAAACGACAGTAATTTAAAAGTATTTTTATGTTTGAAATGCCTGTGCAATGCCTGAAAGTAACGCAAACATACAACTTACGTGATTATTCTGCCATATTGTGCCAAATAACATAGAAATTGCTCCAGTAGTTCGTGAGAAAAGCCCTTTCAAATAATAATTTTATTTTTATTTGTAAGGAAGATTATCAGTTCATTTAATTAAATTAAGATAATGTAGAGATAAAGTGTCAATTGAGAACAGATAATTTTTCCCGTTTTTTCCACATTTTCCTCTGTTTCTACGCTCCTCCTTAAGCCTTCCTCGATAAATAAGCTAATTATCTAGAACTGAAAGAATTTTTCAAATCGGACCAGTAGTTCCTGAGATTAGCGCGTTCGTACAAACAAACAAACTTTCCGCTTTATAATATTAATATAATAAATAAGTAAAGTGAATAATAATAATAATTAATCCTTCGGCGGTATTCATAAACTATTAGGGGGGGGGGGGGTTATGTATTTATCCCGCCCTGACAAAAAAAATAAACGGTCACGTTAAGTATAACCTCATTGGCTCAGATAGTACTTAGTCAAACAAACTTGTCAATCTTGTTTTGAAATTCTTAGAAATTGGTCTTAAGGCGGGATTATAGGCAACTGACATTTTAGAATTTGCGAAAAACAAGCTCAATAGATGGCGCTCGATAGGTACATATTTAGTTTTCAAGCCGTCGTTGATTTCAATAATTTTCAGAAATAATGTGATCACGTGGTAAACTCGACATACAGACTAATGATTGACAGAGAGGCCATGTTCACAACTTCATAAACGAAATCTTTAATGAATTTTGTATTATAATAAAATTATGTATTATTTTAATATGTTTGTTCTGTACTCACGAACATGAAAAAAAAAATATTTCCTCAATAATACATGATATCATGTATTAATTGATTATACAATGTATAACAAAATAAAGTATTACTCATATGCATTGCTTAAACTTATGCATGGAAAAATATAGCTATCTTAGGTACAATAATTCATCATCGTCAGCTCGCTCACTGCTGAGGTTATTTTATGACTTTATAATATGGTTCAAATATTTTTTGTGCTTGGGTTTATTGCAATACCTTTATTAAATAGGATGTAGACCCATGACGATTACTTGTACCTGATGCTGCAGCATCCTCTGGAATCTAGGTATATAACACCCTCCACAAGTTCAAAAACGATATCTCTTGCAATACAGGTAACGTTTTTGACTCACTTGACAAGTTTTTAATGAATATTAGATTATATTCATTATTGTTATGCAGATCATATTCATATTTTCTTAGTCGTTTTTATGGAATCTGTTCCCAAAAGAGACCCTTGGCCCAGTAAGTCTTAGCTTCGCTGTCTATCCGTCTGTCTGTCTCCAGGCTGTATATCAAGTAACGCGCTAGCTAGAGAGCTCAAATTTTCAATTATGTATTTATGTTGTCACCATAACAACAAATAGAAACAAAAAAAATATATGTTAAGAGGTTTGAAATATTCAAAACAAAAACGCGGATTTTAGGCCTTTTCTGCTCGACAATAATAATGGCAACCGGTAAGTGTTTGAAATATTTACGAAATACCTCATTATAATATTTAAACTTTAACAATACTAATACTTATTAGAATAGTCTGTCTGTCATTTCATGCTTAAACTTCTGAACCATTTTTTATAAAATTTGGTGAAGAAAGGACAAAGGATACTTTTTAACGTGAAAAAATTAACGGTTCCCAGGCCATGAACGATTTTTTGAAGAATTTGCATCGAGATAGTGGCTATCAATTTGTTCTAGTAGCTGTTTGACACGACATTTGACACGAAAGACCCTGCGGCTACATAGCGTCAAACATTTAATAAAGAATTTTAAAGATAAAATATATGAGGTTTATGTCAAAATCTTCATTTATGATACATTGAAGTTATAAATATTCATCTCTGTGTACGGCAGTTACAATATTATTTTTCTCCTGTTTATTTTTGCTATGGGTCCCAGTGGCGTGGGGTGAAAAAAAATAAAGGTAAAGCCGGACCAAAAAACGGCTAACTCGTGAATAAGCAAAATTTCAATTCTTGTAAAAAAAACGTGCAATAAATTACATACCTGTATTAAGTGTGTTAGTTTACCTTTTCCATAACTACTAGGGTGCTTTGCTTGCATTGTGTGCGTTGCATGCAGTGTTAGTGTTGTTAGTATTCACCACCTTCACCATACATGACATCACTGGTATTATATGAACAGTGCATGTCGAGTATGATAAAAGTGGCTTTAAAAAAAGCCGTTTTAAGCACACGTCACTCACACTCACACACCAAAAATAAGTGAATCCTGACTTGCCAGTGTAGATGTTTGTTACTCAATCATGCAAAAACTGGATTTAGATGAAATTTTGCATGCATCCCATGTCAAACATGGAAAGGAACATAGGCTACCTGTCTGAAGTCCACGCAGACGAAATCGCGGGCAAAAGCTAGTAGCAAAGAAATATCAGCAGAAATACGTACCTAAATGTTTAATTTTGTTATTTGTCGTCTGTCGTCGTTATTTAATATTATTATAAAATATAATAGGTAATCCGTAAGACAACAGTCAATTTGTACTAATGCTGCCATTTCTCACCTAACCGTGTCACGACAAATTACAAAGTAAGTAAAACAAACCAACCTTTACGATGTAACAAACAAAAACACAACACAACACTTGGCAAGTAAAATTTCACTACTTTCGATTCTTTTAAACTATATAATATTACAATCAAGCTAGCCCACTAACTTAATAAACAAAATTTTGCATATTACAATAATAACAGTACAAAATGAGTGCAAATTAGCGCGTAATATAATTGTTTATGTGAATTAAAATGACAGCACGCGCCGGTCGGCCGGTGCAATTAGCTCTGTTGTGATTGGATGAAATCTTTTAAAGCGAAACATGCGAAACTAAACCTTAACACATGACAAATAAAGACTAGGTAGGCTATGTGGGATCGGCTTGTTGTTCGACAATATCGACGAGTCGTTTGCATGTAGTAGTAATGTGTATGTGTGCGTGAATTTCATACATTTCAAATGTTTGGATTCCCGATGTTTTGAGCGAGTTCCTCGGCAGTACGTACGCGTTCTGAGTGCGATCGTAAAAACGGGTATGTGTGCGTTTGCGTGATTTTAAATACATGGCGAATTATTTTTATGAAATTGTAGGAAGCGGGGTAAGCTATAATTATTAATAATAAAAAATGTATATATTAAAATTGGCCAAGGTAAGCCGGTAGGAATCGTGTTCTATGGAGGCTTCGCCACTGATGGGTCCCAACAAAATTAGAATGAAAAATGGTAGTGAACAAGACTTATATTATGCCAACTTTCCAATAAACCAGTACATTACACCAGATTGTCGTGAGTAAAAAATTGATAATTGCATAAAATGTAATTTCTTTGCTCTCTACTTTTAAGTGTCGTCGTAATTTTTATGCACAAAATATTATGTTTTTGATAAAATCAAATAAGGTTTAAAGGTTTTTCATTTCGATCAATATTATTTTTTGTGTAAAGAATGGAATTCACATGTTCGATAAAATTGTAGTTTAACATAATATCGTATCAAGATCATGCTGTATCTATGAATTTGGATCTATCCGCTTGATAATATTATTTTTACGATTTTACTCCAGTGCTAATAGTCAGGGAGCCCTAGAACATTTTTTTTTAATTACTAACAAGCTAATTTTTGTGAGTAGCTTCATTTTGATAAGACAAACAACTTTTTTATCTGCGAAAAATCTTCCGTCTTAGGGTACCGTAGTCAACCAAGTTTTGTTGATTACAGAACCCTAAAACGGAGCCCTAACTAGCTGATTTTTTGTATACTGGTAGGTTAATAGTTATACAATTTAAGAGTAACATTGTTCTACAAATTGAACAATCCATAGTTTAGGACTACCAAATCAAATTATGAAATCCTTTCTATCTCTGTTAGCTACCACTTTCAAGATTTTTTCACAGATAAAAAAGTTGTTTGTCTTATCAAAATGAAGCTACTCACAAAAAATTAGCTTGTTAGTAATAAAAAAAAATATTCTAGGGCTCCCTGACTATAAGATGTTATATCTTTCCATTGCTATGGATTGGACATGTTCGATAAAATTGTTGTTTAACATAATAATATCATTATCATTTTACAATGTTTTAACACATCCCTCAAAATGTGTCTCTGTGTTGAGGCGTTCAGGAGGAGCCGTATAGAATGAGGAAACATGAAATTTCACAAGTCGTCATTGTATACGGCCTTAAGGCCGAATACAACGAGGACTAGTGAAATTTCATGTTTTTATTTTCACTAGAACTTTGACCAGAAGTAATTATAAGTATTTAAAAATTTTTTGTAGGTTTGTTACGTTCCTTACCAAGGTCCCAGTCAGCTTAGAATTTTGATTTAAATACATTTACCACTAAAAAAAGGGTAATAAAGAATGCTACTTTCAAAATTTTATTTCGACTAGAATTCAGCGAAAATAAACGCAGGAAAAAATATTTTTATACAAAAATGTTTAAATTATGATTTCGAAGGTTAGGGTCAGCTTCGTTTTTGATATATAATAACAATATTAAAGATAAATCGTTTTGATCACAAATTCGAACGATTTATTGATTTTCGAATGCAACGCCTTGCTTTCAATATTTCCCATAACAATTCCACAGGCGTTTTGATGGATAATAATTGAATGACATCAGTGAAATCTGTCTTTCAGTGACTGATTGTCTATTACAGAAAAACTAGAGTATGTTCACAAATATATCCCAGTATACTGGCCAGAGCTCCTTAGGCCTAGAATCGCCGTGCTCCCATACTGTTGATTCGTTTCGAAATATTTGCCAGTGCATTGTCGTATACTTAAATGTGTTTATTGTGATGTAATTACAATACGTTACACTTGTCTTACTAGTGGAATACCAGTACAATACAGTGCGGCGTCGTAAGATGACGTCTTGATCACTGGTTAAAAACTGGTTAAAGTAAACTGGGTTTTATTTCAGAACATAGGCAATATGTTTGGTTTACAAATATTACAATATTGTTTTGTAACCTAATATTTGGTGAGAGACTACCTTATTAGGTATCTTATTGATATATATTTGATAATTTACATTCGCCAAACGATCATTTATACGTTTTTGGTAGGTTTGAAAGTCATAAATGCAAATATCACAGCTAAGTCGGATAGTAATGAACAAAGCATGAACAGAGTGCCTCAACACAGAGACACATTTTGAGGGATGTGTTAAAACATTGTAAAATGATAATGATATTATTATGTTACACAACAATTTTGTCGAACATGTCCAATCCATAGCAATGGAAAGATACAACACACATATATATATATATATATATATATATATATATATATATATATATATATATATATATATATCCTTACATACAATCCATATTTTATGTTTGTGTGAACTACATTATAATATATGTTAAATTTTCTATCTATCAAGCCATCATAATATAGTATTTAGTCCGATGTGATATTAGTTTCTCAATTATAAACTTTCGAAACTATAATTAGTGACTTGTTCAGAAGAAATAAAGGAATACTTTATTCTTCATATATTAAGTCATACCTTGACACGTAGGAAATAGAGCACAATTTTAAATAGCCGAAATAATACTAATAGCTCACAGATTGTTTATTTATTTTTCATTCAGAGTGTGGTCAATGTATCAAAGGTCATAACTAACCAAACTTCTTCATACAAAAGTATTCTCTAAGTCATCGAAATACGTAATATAATCGAAACAAAGAGCGCGGCCCAGGTGGGCCTTACGGTTGTTGAGAGACTTGAGAGTGTAAATGGAACGCCTCAAAGCTGTCAGCGAGGTAACGCCGCATGAACCGTCATGTTTTTCGGGCGCGCACCCCATATCGAATTATAAGACCGAATTCTGCCGGAGGCATCGAATCCATGTTTTAATGGATACGACTCTTGCTTACGAGTTTCATGCCAGGATAAATAGAAGGTTACATAGAAAAATGTAGAAGAAGAATGTGGACTACTAAATGCAGTCGGAGGCATGTCGCACCAAGTTTAACATTAAATTCATTAATCATAAAATATTATGCCTCCGACTGCATTTTATAATCCACTTCTTTTCCATTTCAACATGAAATAGATTAATCACAATCCACTTTTTGTAAGCTTCAGGGAGCCCTAGAACATTTTTTTTATTACTAACAAGCTAATTTTTTGTGAGTAGCTTTATTTTGATAAGACAAACAACTTTCTTATCTGCGAAAAAATCTTGAAAGTGGTAGCTAACAGAGATAGAAAGGATTTCATACTTCGATTTGATAGTCCTAAAATATGGATTGTTCAATTTGTAGAACAATGTTACTCTTAAATTATATATATGTCGCAGTCATCTGGTTCAATCTGCGATTCGATTGAATGACTAGCGCATTCATTGAATGACACCATTCAATTGAATGACTCGGCCGAACGTCGATTGAACGATCGTCCCTCAACGTTCAACTATTTAGCGATTTGTAGCATAGCGTTTTGAAGATAGTGGACATGAAATCAGTCAGGTAATTGAACGTATTTCATTTTCTTCCTACTGCGGCGCTACTAGTCACTAAAACAAATATGGCGTCAAACAGCTCGTACAGCTGATAGCACTGTGTTGATATTTTATCGATTACATTTACATTAAAGTGCTTTATTTCATATTTGTAATAAGTAATAACTAATAAAATATTATGAAAGCGTAGATTTACCTATAACTACCCCGTCAACGGCTACTTGAAAAAAAAAAGTAGCATCCCATTTAACGACTTCGCTATATGACTTTTAGTCAAGACGTTAAACGTTACGAGTACAGTCAACGTCTTGACGAGTTGTCCTTTAGTCATTCAATTGAATGGTGTCATTCAATGAAAGCGCTAGTCATTCGATCGAATCGCAGATTAAACCAGATGACTGCGACATATATATAACTATTAACCTACCAATATACAAAAAATCAGCTGGTTAGGGTTCCGTTTTAGGGTTCTGTAATCAACAAAATTTGGTTTACTACGGTACCCTAAAACGGAAGATTTTTCGCAGATAAAAAAGTTGTTTGTCTTATCAAAATGAAGCTACTCACAAAAATTAGCTTGTGAGTAATAAAAAAAATTTGTTCTAGGGCTCCCTGACTATTAGCACTGGAGTAAAATCATAAAAATAATATTATCAAGCGGATAGATCCAAATTCATAGACACACCATGATTTTTATACGATATTATGTTAAACTACAATTTTATCGAACATGTGAATTCCATTCTTTACACAAAAAATAATATTGATCGAAATGAAAAACCCTTAAACCTTATTTGATTTTATCGAATAAAAATCACGACGACACTTAAAAGTAGAGAGCAAAGAAATTACATTTTATGCAATTATTAATTTTTTACTCACGACAATCTAGTGTAATGTACTGGTTTATTGGAAAGTTGGCATAATATAAGTCTTGTTCATTACCATTTTTCCTTCTAATTTTGTTGGGACCCATAGCAAAAATAAACAGGAGAAAAATAATATTGTAACTGCCGTACTCAGAGACGAACATTTATAACTTCAATGTATCATAAATGAAGATTTTGGCATAAACCCCATATATTTTATCTTTCAAATTCTTTATTAAATGTTTGACGCTATGTAGCCCGCAGGGTCTTTCGTGTCAAATGTCGTGTCAAACAGCTACTAGAACAAATTGATAGCCACTATCTCGATGCAAATTCTTCAAAAAATCGTTCATGGCGTGGGAATCGTTAATTTTTTCAGGATAAAAAGTATCCTTTGTCCTTTCTTCACCAAATTTTATAAAAAATGGTTCAGTAGTTTAAGCATGAGATGGCAGACAAACTATTCTAATAAGTATTAGGTTTGTTAAAGTTTAAATATTATAATGAGGTATTTCGTAAATATTTCAAACACTTACCGGTTGCCATTATTGATGTCGAGCAGAAAAGACCTAAAAACCGCGTTTTTGTTTTGAATATTTCAGACCTCTTAACATATTTATTTTATTTTGTTTCTATTTGTTGTTATGGTGACAACATAAATACATAATTGAAAATTTGAGCTCTCTTTAGCTACCGCGTTACTTGATATACAGTCTGGAGACAGACAGACGGATAGACAGCGAAGCTAAGACTTATTCAGCGGACGTACTGAGAAAAAAATATCCGTTTGATGCGAAATGTCCGTTGCGTACGATACCGACCTATGGACGCTTACCTTGCGGGGGTACGTCACAACTGGGGGCCTACCACCACCTCTACTAACCGACATCGTTTGACAGATAAGAATTTATTACTTTAACGTCAAGCTAGCGATCTTAAAAAAGTTGATATTTCACGCGGATTTAACATTGTTTTGCATTTTTTACTGTTTTTAGTAAAATTATATTTAAAAAGTGAGTACGGTAATGTTGCTGTAATCTTACAACAAAGTGTTCTGGAAACATGATAGTTTTAAGAAAGGTCGTGGTAGGCCCCCTGCAAGCGTCATAAACTGTCAAAGGCTGCCGTCGGCTGCCGTCGACTGCCGCCGACTGCCGCCGACACGTGCCGTCGTCTGCCGTCGACTGCCGCCGACACGTGCCGCCGACTGCCGTCGACTGCCGCCGACACGTGCCGTTCGTCTGTAAGAAGCCCTATCGTTTTTGAACTTGTGGAGGGTGTTATATAGATTCCAGAGGATGCTGCAGCGTCAAGTACAAGTAATCGTCATGGGTCTACACTCTACATCCTATTTATAAAAGGTATTGCAATTGCAATAAACCCAAGCACAAAAAATATTTGAACCATATTATCCATACTAATATTATAAATGCGAAAGTGTGTCTGTCTGTCTGTCTGTCTGTCTGTCTGTTACCTCTTCACGCCCAAACCACTGAACCGATTTTGCTGAAATTTGGTATGGAGATACCTTGAATCAATTATATCATGTATTATTGAGGAAATACTTTTTTTCATGATCGTGAGTACAAAAGAAACATAATATTAAAATAATACATAATTTTATTATAATACAAAATTCATTAAAGATTTCGTTTATTAAGTTGTGAACATGGCCTCTCTGTTAATCATTAGTCTGTATGTCGAGTTTACCACGTGATCACATTATTTCTGAAAATTATTGAAATCAACGACGGCTTGAAAACTAAATATGTACCTATCGAGCGCCATCTATTGAGCTTGTTTTCCACAAATTCTAAAATGTCAGTTGCCTATAATCCCGCCTTAATTATTGTTTTTGTATCGTAGACTGCAAAAATAACAGCAAAATATAGGTCAGTACAAATTTAATGTTTTTCCTAAGTCCACTAGCAAATTGAATCAGATAATATCTACTCTAAAAATGAAAAAGTATATGATTCGATATAACCTAAAATTGCATTATCAGTCAAGTCAATTTTATTTGAGTTGAGTTGCATTTTTGACCGACTTCCAAAAAGGAGGAGGTTATATGTTCGGCTGTATGTATCTTTTTTTTTTTTTTGTATGTTCCACGATCACTCAGCCGTTTGTGGGCCGATTTTCAAAATTCTTTTTGTTGTATAGGGTTTAACTCGAATTTGGTACCATGTTCACAAAAGTGGTGATCTGATGATGGGATCCTTAAGGAATCGAGGGGACTTCTTGAAATTTGTATGGAAACATATAGTGATTTCGATTTTTTCTGAAGCATTCGAGGTAAATGCTACCAAAAAGTAAGACTTCGCACCAGGTTATACCCTGGATCCGAAGGTACCGAACAGAACTTTTGAATGCTTATAGGTACAGGTTCGGGGATTTCGGCGTTGTTTAAACAACTGAAAGCATAAGCTAATACATCAATTTGATTAATTATCATCATCACAACCATAATTATACCATTGGTCATCACACTATGACCCAATTATTGGTACTTTTCGTGATATTTTGCATCGAAGCAGACGTTTTTGATAATGATTTCGCTGTTTGTGGACCGATTTTCAAAATTCTCGTTTTGTTGTTTAGGATATAATCTTAATTATGTATAACAATTACGAAAGTGGTGAGCTGATGATGGGATCTATGAGCAATCGAGGAAAATCCTTGAATTTTATCACAACACTCATAGTGATTAAAATGTTGTTTCTAGTAAGTTAAACATATGTTACGAATAAGACAAATTTTATACGAAGGTGTCTCTTGGTCCAAAGGCACTGAACAGAACTCCTGAATCTTTAAAGATAAAAGTATGGAAATTGCAGCATCGCTTAGATAACTGCAAGCATTTACCACAATTTCGCTTACAGTGACATAATGTGAATAATTAACATTCGTATTGGTTATTTACGCATAAAGCCTAATTTTGTAGATACTTAACTAAAAAGAGTGAAATTATTATTTTTAACAAAAAATTAAAACCGACTTCCAAGGTAAAAACAATAGTAATATGAACTAAAAAGTATTAAATAACTCTTACTCTTTAATAGTGCCCTTTTTCAGAATTCGTCTAAATCTCAACTATTTCTGTACTGTATACTACAATCTTCATTACTTTGAAGTTGGTACCAGTCCCAAAAGTTTCAGATAATCCGACATTACTGAACTCACGATTAAATTAGCTGGTACCGACTTCAAAATAATAAAGATTGTAGTATACAGTACAGAAATAGTTGAGATTTAGACGAATTCTGAAAAAGGCACTATTAAAGAGTAAGAGTTTTTTAAAACTTTTTAGTTCATATTACTATTGTTTTTACCTTGGAAGTCGGTTTTAATTTTTTGTTAAAAATAATAATATAAAGAGTTTTTGAGTAGGTACCTAACTATTGTTTTAGTGTTGATGGATCACCATGATGGTCTCCAAAACCCGACGACATAACTTGCAGTGATAGTTTCATAGAATATTTCATTTAAATCCAAAGTATCAGGTGGAAGAAATAGTGACTCACAAATGACGATAAACCAGATACTACGAGTACATCTGGTTTAACTGATCTTTTAGAAGCTGGAGATAGAATTTTGAATGAAAAAGGTTTTTCAAGTAAGCAAGTTTTAAATGAAAGGGGTAAAAAAGTTAAAATTATTAAGCCCCCATTTTGAGCAAAACAAAACGAGTACCTACTCTCAAGGTACTCGTTTTGTTTTGCTCACCCTACTCTCCTAATATCATAAGTCCTTTCGGGAGCTTAGGTAAGCCTTAGGTAAGCCGCGCTCCCTACAGGTAAGCCTAGCTTACCTGTAGGGAGCGCGGTTTTATTCTTCCGGTTGAATCCATTAGTTAAACGATAGTGATAAATTGAGAGAATTGATCCTGCGGATCAAGTCGTTGTAAGTCGACAGACAGGCGGATAATTGTGAAAAAGTCCTAGCCGTCCGTAGTCCGTAGGAGAATTCGGCTACCTCTGACGGGTTTATGAGGCTTAGAAAATCGGTCACGTAGCCCAGGTCGTCTCCGTAATTGGAGGTTATATTCGCGGGGGGAGTGGGCTTTTTCGCGGGGGGCGCGGGTTTTGCCACGGGTGTTGCGGGCTTTGTCGCTGGGGGCGCGGGTTTTGTCGCGGAGGGCGCGGGTTTTTGCGCGGCGGTGGGCTGGGCCCTGTTGGGGAGCACGGGGAAGTTATTAGGGGCACTAGTGCTGTTCACCCAAGGTGATTTAGTGGGAAGCGGAGCAGGGATAAATCTCTGCTTTGTTTTTTCCTTACTGTTTCTCTTTGTTTGAGGCGCAATTCGTCTCTTTACTTTGGGTGCTTTTACACGCCCTCTGTAATTAGCCGGATGGCCTTGTGTTTTGCATAGCACACAGCTGGGGGGTTCGGACTCCTCAGCTGGTGTTTTGCGTGGGCAGTCAGAGGTGCCGTGGTCTCCTAGGCACTTGACGCAACGCGGTCGGGCTTGGCAGTAAAGTTGGCACCTGTGGCATTGGCCAGGAGTGCCTCTTTTACGGGGGGTTCCACGCGTATGCCGGTTATATTACATACGGCGCGTATGTTAAAAATTTCCTTACCCTCGGGGGTAAGGGGGAGGATCACTAGTACCATGTTGTACACGTGTTTTTTGACGGGGGCCGTGGATGTCATTTATACTCTCTGCGGAATTAATAAAATACGTGATTTTAGTGAACCCAGATGAAATACAAGCCGAGTTTTTCTCACTACCAGCGCCAGAGAAATTTTTTTGTGTGTAATACCATGCCACCATGGTTAATCTTCCAAACTCATTAAAAGCAACGTTCCGCATCTTTTGCCATGTGGTCTGGTCTGATCAATTACATAGTTATCTGACAGGAATTCTGTCTTTAAAACTTATTAATAGGGACTAAACGCGACTTATTCTAGTAGTTATTCTACTACGAGTACATACTTTTTCTCGACGTTTTGGCCGTGTTGCAACGTTAATAAGTTTTAATTATAATGCAACGCGAAAGTAAAATATTATATAATTTTACTTGACTAGAACTAATAACTACAAAAAGCTTTGAGGTGTAGTGTAATGTAAGATTTTTCAGTGATGTAAGATTTTCCAGTAAGTTAAAAGTTACCTTAAATTGCAAATACCATTCGGATTCATACCGTAGCAAGGCAGACAAAAGGCAATTTCAGGTAAAAACTAGGAACAAAAATTTAATAACAGGACGTATAAAGTATGCCAACATCAATTAGGACACAATAATTAATAATAATTTAACAATCAGCAAAGAAATGTAAAAGATGAAATAAATATTTGTTGGCATACGTTTTATATTTAAGGTTATTCTTCCATTTACTGTCTTCAATTATTCTTGATAGATTTTTATAAACATATTTCATAGAATACAAAATATACGATTTAATAATATATGTGATTTGGAGGTGAAGCTCGTTGTAATACTTAATCTTGGCCCGAAAATCTTAATCCTTAGCTTTGATAAGATCCAAAATATAGGAGAGGTAAAATAGTCGCTTCGATAAAGGTATGATACGGCCGTGCCAGTTTACTCGAGAATTGGTTGGGCACTGCTGCGACCCCCAGACAATGGTATTTGAATAGTATTTTACTGGATAGGTGATGGCAATCGCAAAAAATCATGTGTAAAGTAATTTCGCATTGTTAGTTATTGAATTGTTAAAAAACCCGAAAAAAACCCAAAAAACCCAGGTACCCCGTTTTCATCAAACAAAAAACCCGAAACCCTGGTTTTGAAAATTGTGTCCGGTTTTCGATGCCCTAGTTGAGTACTTACGTTTGAACTTGTTTTATAGGGTGCTAAAGTAACCGATGTTCGGCGAATTATATTGGCTCGTATTAAATAACATTGCCATTAGTTCTTAGCTCTTCTACATCCCTACATGTCCTGCTAACACCAATTTATTTCCTTTTAGCATAGATTGGGCCTTGAAACTTATTGAGTGTTTTACACTCTCAAAACCAGGTTTACAACCACAAGTAGTTTTTAACTACATATAACCCAAATACCATTAATTATTGTTCCAAATATACTTTATTTGCTATAATATTTACAAAATAAACAAACTCTTGTTTATTTTTTGACACGCCTGTAGTGTACATTAAAACCTTCTTCAGCATCTCTCGGTTTGTCTATTAATGTCAAAAACTATTATTGTCATACCTTTTCTTACTGACAAATATGTGCGACAGTTTATTTGGAATAAAACCAAATATTCCTTGGTTTTGTCTTTAATTTCATAACAACGCCCTTGAAACTTCGTTTGAAATATGTCACTACTGACGTGCACGTTCCGAATAATCCGAAATTGGTATATTATGTTCATAAAAGAGGCGACTTGATGATGGGATCCAAAAGTACTTAATCGAGGGAATTCCTCGAAAATACAAAAACCCATTTATCTGGATAATAGGTAAGTATTGTGATTTCGATTCATCTGTCAAAGTATTTCAAATGGAAAAATAATTATAGTGATTTTGGCTATGTTATAATTTATAAATTATATGAATGAAGTATTCCAAGTAAATCTTATGCGGGCTCCACACTCGCGGCGCGAAAGCCCGCGAAGGCCGCGAGCCGCGAGTGTGGAGGGTTTGGCGGATTCGCGTTTGCGCTTCGCGGCTTTCCCCGTCTGGTGTCGATTTTTTGGCCCGCGACATTTTGACAAGCACACTATGTCAGAGCAGCAGCAACAATGACTTCAACGTCCATTTTACTCAAATGCGCGAATGTAAATGCGAAGATTGCGAGTATAGAGGGCCGTATTTATCCGCGTCGTGTTCATGGCGCGTAGCGCCCGTGAATCGCGGCCGCAATGGGCATTGTCCAAAAAAAAATCACATGTACTTTTTATATTTTTTTTCGTTAAAATAGGGTATTTAAAGAATATAAATTTAATAATTTTGAAATTCATTGGCTAGTTTTTTCTCAATAATTTTTTTAAGTTTCGCTCTGACGTCATCATCGGCGGCCAATTGACCTCTGCAGGGCAATCGCGCTATTTTTAAACGTTTCAATTCAGGTTCACATCTACTTTGGTTGTGGTTCAGTTACGGTTTGGTTCCGCTGCTTCTGAACAAATTTCGGTATCGTGCTAACGTTTCAACCGTAGCTCAACCTTAGATGGAACTCGAACGAAGCGCAACGTTTGACCTTTAGACAGACATTGCAGCGGACCAATCAGCGCCCTTCCAATTTAATTTTGATTGGTTTAAATATGAACAAATTTTTTCCGATGCGTAAATTGGTCAATTGACAAATTGTTTATTTAAACATATTATGGATGAATATGACACGAGTGAAGTTGTTTTGGTAGTTATGAATGCGAATGATTATTACTTGGAGTTTTTAATTTACGTAATTAAATTTATATTGTTTTACTATATTTTACAAGCGCCATAAGTGTTGAGTAGTGACTAGTGACTTGTGACAAAAGTTTTATGTGGCGTAGAAAACATTTACGTAAAGAAGTAATGTCAAAATTCAATTCACTTTTTAACAAACTCAAATAGTTCGTAGTGTTATTTTACAGCTTTGAAGTAAAACATAAGCATAAATAATAATTTGATTATAGCTTATGTTATATTTTTCCATCGATTTTCGTCAATTTAACATACCGAAATAAGAAACGTTTCAGAAACGTGCGAGTAGAAGTTGCATTGTATCAACTTTTTGTTTTGACAGCGTTTGCGCTCGGGCTGAGGTTCAGTAACGTCTCAACTGGCTGTCAAAACGTTAGCGCGATACCGAATCGTTCCAAAAGTCGATCAACGTCCGAGTTTCATTTGCGGTTCAGTTGAAAGAATTTAGCGCGATTGCTCTGCTGGAGTATGTTTTTTTCCTTTCAATCTTATTTATAATGGCTGGTTCGTCAAATGCAAGTTCTCATTATGTGGAAGCTGATACGAGAAGCTTACCAAAAGTTCGAAACGTAATGTTGGTCGAATTTATTGCTAATTTAACGCCATTGAAGGTTAGATTTTGCACCAATCTATACCAGAGTAAACTCTATACCATGTGTCATTGTTTCGAAGGTGGTGTCAATACGACAGCTATTTGGACAGCTACAAAACCAAAAAGGTCCGATCTCAAGAAAATCATTTTCTCATACGAAAATATTTAACATGTTTGAGTTATTTTTCAGCTTAAAATAGTAATTACCTAGGTTCCTGCACAAAAATTTACTACAAAATATTTTTAGTAAGTATTTAAATATTATGTAGTACTATTTATTTAAGTATATATTTTTTAGTGGTTTACTATATTTTTGAATGTTTAAATATTTTGTAGTAAATTTTTGTGCAGGAACCTAGGTAATTACTATTTTAAGCTGAAAAATAACTCAAACATGTTAAATATTTTCGTATGACAAAATGATTTTGGTATTGTACGTATGTAAGTATGAGAATTTCGATTGGACCCGGCCCCTTAATTATAAATTATACAGATACTTATAAATTAAATTTGATTTTTTCATTAATGA
Organism: Polyommatus iphigenia; assembly: GCA_963422495.1. Taxonomy (NCBI): domain Eukaryota; kingdom Metazoa; phylum Arthropoda; class Insecta; order Lepidoptera; family Lycaenidae; genus Polyommatus; species Polyommatus iphigenia. Next base: position 30,570,667 of record OY730177.1, on the reverse strand, counting down.
AGAATTCATTAATGAAAAATTCATTACAATTCATTAATTTTTTTCTTACTGAAGATGATTACTGTGAGTCCACGAGTGGTCGAGTGCCTCAGTGTTGCCAGATCAGGGGATTTCCTCCTAGATTTAGGGAGTTTTCGACCAAGTTATGTGCAAAACAGGGGGAAAAAATATTTGGGGGATTTTTTAGGGGAAATTCAAAATACACGTCAAATACAGTTTTTTTGCCAAATATCTCGTTCCTTATATTTTTTTACCATCTTTAAATTACTTGAGCGCCACAACAACTAATCGAGGTCGAGATTCGAGATGTTGAAAAGATGAATACACTTCGACAAGGCTTTAAATGAACATGTCAATGATGTCAATGGGCGCTGCTGGTAAAGGAGAACTGTCAAAAATGATGTTTTTTTATGATAGAATCGTTAGTTCCTTTTCTCGCCACGTTCATATAAAGCCTTGTCGAGCTGTAATAAAGTTTAGATATATATGTTTTATTGAATATTAAAAGAAAAAGTAATCTAGGGGATTTCTAGGGTGACATCAAATTAGTTCAGGGGTACGGCGCCGAGACCATCTGGCAACACTGGAGTGCCTACAAAAAACAGTTGGCGGGCGGCCATGGAACGATATGCAGGTGTTAGCGCCGAACGCGTTATCAGTATGCTACGTTCGCGAAAATATTACTTACTTTCATTAGTCATAGTGGTTTTTCTTTGTCTGTATTATTTTATTATTTTCCAAGTGTTTTTTCCGAGTGATGACTATTATGTTGCATTTCCTGGGCCGAAGTATCCGCCGACGAAAGGAGAAGTATGGCCAAAACCTGAAAATGAACTCCGACAAAATGTGTTTTACAAGTTGAACGTGTCGGTTTTTAAAATAGAGGTAGGTATTTTTATTGACACTTATTTCATATGAATTAAGTAACATCTTGCGTTACAAAAATCTAAAAAATATCGAATTGTAACAAAAGTCGCACGGTTGTAACTTAGCCAAGTCCAGACGCCCACGATTATTTAATATTAAGGTAAATAGTGTCACGTTTATAATATTCTCTTTGTATATACTTAAAGTACCTAAGTATTTAAAACAATTTGCCATGCCTGAGTCCTGACTCACCAGTTAGCTGTTACTGGCTAGTGATGGCTACTACCAAGAAATAAAACATGCTCTGTTAACTTTTCTTGTTTTAGATAAGAAAAGAAACTTGTGATATTCTCGTTCTAGCTATTAACCGTTATAAGGATATAGTTAAAGGTATTGATCAAGAAATAACTAATAGAAATGATGACGAAGTTTACAGAACACTTGAAGAGCTGTATGTAGATTTAGCATCTCCGTGTGAAGAATACCCTCATTTTGATATGGACGAAAGTTGTATGTAGAAATTAATTAATTTAATTTAAATTATCCTGAGTATCATTTATATTTTATGTGATAGTCGGTTAAAATATAAGGACAATTATTACTTAAATTGTCCCAAGTTATTATTTTCCTGTTTTTCTTGCAGACGATTTGTCTATTAAACTATCGAATTCTACCCTTAAATGTCAGTCGGTTTGGGGCTGTCTGAGGGGACTGGAGACCTTTGCACAACTTATATATTATTCAGACGATAACAATGTAAGTTAATGAGCAAAGTAAATTAGTAAGTAATCACAAATCCAAATCAATTATGTACTATGTAGGAGCTCGTACACAGTACACACTCGTACATAACATGTTTTCCTAGTATTTCTCACATCCTGAACATTTTGTAGTATCTACACTTTGCTGAAAAACTACTTATCTGAATTCTGAACGCCTATAATATAATAACCTATAGTAATTTTTTGTGTTATCATCAGTCAGTCGAGGAATGACGACGCGAGCCCTCACAAAGCTTGGCTTTTAGAGCTAGTATTTAACGTCTTTATTAGTCTTTTGTGCCTTCTTTTTCACATTTTCTCATTATGAAAATCTTTAAATATCTTTGTAAGATGCTTTATGAAATTGGTAGGGCACTAAACGATTTTTAAGCATCTTGCAGCTTTCTTATTATAATCCAGATACATTTGCAGGCACTTATAATTCAAGCTACACATATAAAAGACTCCCCACGCTACCAGCACCGAGGGTTGCTCCTGGATACATCGCGCCACTACCTCACCGTCAGCAACATAGCTCGCACTCTCGATGCTATGGCCATCAACAAAATGAACGTGCTGCATTGGCACATCGTCGATGACCAGAGCTTCCCGTACCAGAGCGAAAAGTTTCCGGAGCTTAGGTAAGACTTCTGAGAAGTGAGATAATTGCCCAGCCATTGTCTGATGCAAGCCAAAGTCCAAACCACCTCTGTGGAGTAATGTTCCATGGGACCCGTTCATCCGTCAGCAGCAAGAGAAGGAACATCGCAGAGTTTTAGTGGGTACTGGGTAGGGCCGCGGCACCTACCATCTTCGCCGCAGCGAGCCCCACATATCCGCAGCGGGAGTCCCCATCCCTTGCGTCAAATGCGTCACTGCATTTCTCTATGTAAAAAAGGGCCAAACCACTTGATCCATATGCATAAGCGATAAAACGATTTGTTCGTGAACAATGACATAAGCTCCAATTTTTGAGCGTGTTTCATTGTATGGATTTGGAATTCATGAATTACCTAACCTAACAAAACTTCTTAAAACAGCCGTAACAAATCCAATCATCTTTATTACTTTGTATAGCCAATTCAATGTTCATAAATCATAATATTATTTACTATCATGGTACAAACAATATGTCATAAAATAATATCAGTAAATGATAATATTTTATGCAGCTAATAACAAAGTAGGAAGTCGCAATCGTCTACATGCGATCACCAGTAATATTTATCAGCACGAACAATGTTCTACGCGAATACGAGTATAATAATAAATTATAATAAGTGGACGTCGCACGAAAAGCTGTCGGAGTAATATAAAGTTCAGTGACCCAATGGCAATAACCATAGCCGTAACCAGTGACGCATTAAGACTACTTGATGCCCTAAGCCTGTATATCTATGTCAATACCCCCTGAATCCCTACCCCTGAATCTGATGCGATGCGACTTGCTTAAAAAACTTTAAGATTTTGCTGCATACACATCCTCTGTTTAATTTTAGCTTTATTTTTTAGTTTATTGGCATAATTTTCAGCAAACAAGGATCGTACCATTCGTCGCTGTTATACACAAAAGAGGACATACGCAAAATAGTCGAGTATGCGAGAGATCGTGCAATACGGGTAGTGCCCGAATTTGATGTCCCAGGCAAGTAAATATAACATGCGTCAAAATTAATTATTTTTTACAAAATTAATTATTTTGTTTAACCTATTTTATGAATATGTCGCAGGGACATCCGATAAAAACTTTGAACGCATCATCTTTGCCATTATAACTCCTCAAAGGCTACAAATTAGTTTAAATGGATTACAATTAACAATTCAAAATTATTGTCCTATTTAATATACTTATTTATTATAGCCACTCCCCAGTCCCCAGATAACGAAAAATAATAACAGGATAAATACTAAATTTAATGCTTGTGTATTTTCGATATACGCACACATTATTAATTACTAGCTATCCCGGCAAACGTTGTTTTGCCAATTAAAGTATTTCTACTTCATCAGTTGATACAATAATATTACCCCCTCTTTTGTCCCCTAAGAGGGGTGGGGAGGAAAATTTTATGTATCACCAGATGTTAAGTTGGAAAAACAGTTAATAATATGAAGTAAGTCCATTAATAGAAAAAAGTTTGATACAAAATCTGACCCTCTCTTTGGTCTCCTTAGAGGTGTGGGGGGAGGGGGGGGTGATTTTTATACACCAGATGTTGAGTTGAAAGAAGGCAAGTATATCTGGGAAAACCGTATGCAAATCGGATCAGTAGTTTTCGTGATAAAGCAAAAGTCTTATACAAAATCTGACCCCCTCTTTCGTCCCTTTAGAGGGGTGGGGGGAAAAATTTTTATACACCAGATGTTAAGTTGGAAGAAGACAAATATATCTGCGAAAACCGCATTCAAATCGGATCAGTAGTTTTCGTGTGATAGTGGAACAAACATACAGACAGACAGACAGACAGACAGACAAAAAAACTGACCACATTTTTGGCTTCTATAGTGACATCCTCTACTTATTATTTTTTGAATATCTTTAATGTACAGAATCTTCATTTCTACAGTTTTATTATATGTATAGATTAACAGTCGAGCACTTCTGGGTAAAAAGTCAATATGTTTTGGTACCACCAGGGCACACCCGATCGTGGGGTAACGCGTACCCTAAACTACTGGTAGAGTGCTACAAAAGGAGCCAAGTCGTAGGCTTGGGCCCGATTAACCCCATCAACAATTACACGTACGAATTTCTCCGAGAACTGTTTGAAGAAGTGCAAAATTGGTTTCCTGATAATTATTTTCATATTGGCGGTGATGAAATTGTACTTAAATGCTGGTAAATTTTTACGCTTGTCAAAATTAACGATCATTAATTTGAAATCTTAATTCTAAAAGCATTATTTTTACAATTTACAACAATAATGCTTATAGTTAAAATAGTATTTTTATAAGGTGTTGCAATAATTGTAATAACTAATTTAAATACAGTAAAGTTCAGCCAAGTTAATATTATTGTCTCGTGCAACTATTAAAATTTATTTTTTCGTTTTCTTTATTTTTTTTAAATTGCCATCGTTTTACCTTCTGTGCAGGCAGTCTAACCCTGAGATTCAGGCGTATATGCGGGAACATGGGATCGACGCAGAAGGGTTGCATGCTTTGTTCATGAAGAGGACCATACCTCTGCTGGCGGATGGCTCCAAGGTCATTGTGTGGCAGGTAAAACCGTATTAACTTGAAATAGAAAAGGTCCATTTTCTAGCTAGAGTATAATATACCTCAGTATATACTTAATTTATTCAAGATCTTTCAATAAGTCAGTTAAAGGTCTCAATATGAATCCTTTGAAATTGCTTATCACTTATTTATCTGAACGTATTCTGTGTTACGTATTTCAGGAAGTTTTCGATAACGGAGTTCCCTTGGACAAAGACACACTAGTCCAAGTGTGGAAATATTATTGGGTGGCGGAAATGATCAAGGTAAGTATTGCAGACGATAGAAACCAGTCCATTATATGCGCCTGGATAGATACATTTCAATTATTATTACTTTGATGATGATATAATACAACCAATGTCTTATTGCCCCTCGTCAATCGTCTAGAAAAAGTTGATTAATTCATAATACACTAACTGTGTAGTACTTACTACTTGGTGTCCAAACTCCAAACATTCTTGTGACAAAAATTGCTCGTCTACATTGTCAGGAATGGGGATTGCCCGTTCCTTCCCCCATGTCCGATGACGTCAACCCATGGTTTAATCAATATACAGCTCCACCCTAGGTACGGTAATATTAGCACAGTCGACCTTGTGCTATTTTGTTTTGTATACCAACATCATTATGTATGACGATTATGACATAGCTAAAGTTGTCCTTGTAATGTATAAAAAGTATAATATTATATTTGTCCTAATTCGGGTTGATCCCGTAAAGAATTAGCCCAGTCACTAAGACCTCTAATATCAGATATATTTTGTCTTACATACAGCGCTACAGCCTACAAGGCTATTTTGGTGCGTTGTAAAAATCCAAACTAAATGTCAATAAAAGCACACCTTCATCATGTTACACGTCCTCTTTCATTGTCGTCCAAGTATACTTAAAAATTAAAATACTACGAATAACAAATGTTATTCGTAGTTAAAATAAAAAAAAATGAGAAAAGTTTTGAGTGACAACTGTTTCGCATTCTCGCCGCCATGGCTCCTCTTAAGCCTTGATCCACTTGAGCATGCTCAGTATTCGCTCCACAGAATACAAATTACTGATTCGCTCGGCGCTCAGTGTGGACAGTTGTTTTTGTGTTTGAGGCGAGCGCGTCGAATTCCCCGAGTTTTAATTACGTTTACTTTTTCTGTCATCAATCCTTGACATTCTTGTTAAGTTGTTAAATGGTTCGTTATCTCCTTCGAAAGTCGATTCTCGAATTATATTAGCCGAGTTGTTTCTTCGATGACGATACATTTCTCTCATCCACCATCTTGGTGGTTTTCTCTTCTTCTTTATGGCACAGTGAATGATTATAAAGGCAGCAGCAGCTACACGGACACGTGAAGACATGACGGGGCCGAGCATATACTGAGCAGCCTGAGCACAGCTTTTTCAATGTTGAGGCTCGTTCGACCAAAACATTCATTTGTTCCTCTGAGCTTGCTCAGGCGAATGAGCGGCTCATTCGCCCGAGCATGCTCAAGTGGATACAAGGCAAGGGTATGCGCGCACGGGCAACTTAGTTGCTCGGCGATTTATTTGTCTCTTTCGAAAAAATAATCGCCATGTCGCCGGGGTGCGCGCACGAGAGGGACAGCAACCCGACTTTTTACAGTTTTTAACCGACTTCCAAAAAACGAGGAGGTTATATGTTCGGCTAAGGATATTTTTTTTCATTTTTTTTATTTTTGTATGTTCAACGATTACTCCGCCGTTTGTGAACCGATTTTCGAAAATTTTGTTTTGTTGTATTAGGTTTCACTCCAATTTGGTACCATGTTCACAAAAGTGGTGACCTGATGATGGGATCCATGAGTAATCGAGGGAACTCCTCGAAATTTATATGGAAACATATGGTGATTTTGGTTTTATGAGAAGCATCCTAAGCATATGCTACCAAACGTAAGATTTTGCACCGAGGTATACTATGGTTCCGAAGATACTAAGAGAACTCCGGATTCCTTATAGATACAAGTTTGGGAGTTTAGGCGTTGTTTTAAGAACTGAAAGCATATGCTACTATGCAAATTACATTCATCATCATCATCATCATGATCATCATTACCACGTCAGGGTCACCAATGTCACCAAATTCAACCTTATCTCCAGAGCATAAGGCACACATTTGACATTACTTCTGAGAAGTAAGTTGCTTCGATTGTAACATCTCGCTTCGCCGAGATATTCTGGAAAACAACCTAATTTCAACCTTTTGCATTGCGTTTAGCGTTCATAGTACCGTCTCGCTTTAATCTGCCAGGGCTGTCAAGCGAGCGGCGCGGCGGCGCGGGCCGGGTACTATAATACAGTGCGCTGCGTGTGCGACAAGTCGAGCGAGTGCCAGCCTATTGAAACTAGTCCGGCGACCGGCTACTTAGCACGTCACACGTGTTCACTTCGATTTTTTTTAAATGTATTGTTTAAAATTATCTGCAGGCTGCAGCTGATATTATATTTTGTAAGTGTGACTGTACTCGTAATTTAAGATACGTAGAATAATATACAGGTGTATTATTCTACGGATAGTACGCGATGGTTTACTCAATTAAATAGAAGTCTTTGGGTTTACTAGGTAACTACAAAGAGTGAAATTATTATTTTTAACAAAAAATTAAAACCGACTTCCAAGGTAAAAACAATAATAACATCCTTATAGTATAAACTAAAAAGTATTAAATAATTATTCCTATCTAATAGTGCCTTTTTCCGAATTCGGCTAAAACTCAACTATTTCTGTACTCAATCTTCATAATTTTGAAGTCGGTGCCAGTTCCAAAAGTTTCAAATATTCTGTCAGAGAACTGAAGATTCAGCTGTATCTGGTACCGACTTCAAAATGATGAAGATTGAGTACAGAAATAGTTGAGTTTTAGCCGAATTCGGAAAAAGGCACTATTAGATAGGAATAATTAATTAATAATTTTTAGTTCATATTATAAGGATGTTATTATTGTTTTTACCCTGGAAGTCGGTTTTAATTTTTTGTTAATTTCTTAGACAGTCATCAACATGGATTTGGTCGAGACGACTGTGGTCGTTGCACTCGCAATAAAAAACCGAAGAAAGCGTCGAAAAATAGAATATTGGGTGCATCCAATAAGGAGCGATCGGCTGACTCTCGGGAAATTTCATACTACGTTTATGAAATCGAGAGCATACCCAACAAAAAAATTATTGGGTATGCTCCCAGCCTGATCAAGAGACAAATAAATCGCCGAGCAACTAAGTTGCCCGTGCGCGCATAGTGCATACCCTTAGATCCCGCCAAGTCGAGCGTTGTTTTTTACAGATCTTAAAGAAGGGCCACAAGGTGTTGTTCTCGTCTTCCTGGTACTTGGACTATTTAAGCGTGAAGTGGGAGGAACTGTACGAGGCGGACCCGCGCCAGATGGTGGCGGACGCGACTAGTGACGTCGTGGTGGAAGGCATCGTCGGCGGTGAAGCTTGTATGTGGGGAGAGATGGCTGACGATAGGAATGTGATGAGCAGGTTTGACAATATCAGTTTAAAAGTAAGCTTTACCCGATTGTGCTGGGAGGTGATTTGTTGACACTATCAATTTAATAGTATGCTTTACGCAATGGGGATTGTACATTTTTTTAATTGTGCCCATTACAAAAACATTTCGAGGAATAAGGTCAGTGATCGTTATTCTGTATATAAATTCAAAAAATATCCATTAGTTACTTATATTTTTAAACAAATATGTTTAACCTTAGTTTGACCTTCAATGACGTCACGTTACGTTTTGAACTTTTGGTACGCTTCTCGAATCAGTTTTCACTTATAAGAGAACTTGCATTCATTTATCACCTTGTTGATACTTGACAATGCTCTTTTTTTAATTTTTATGTATTTAATGCCGCCGATGATGACGTCATAGATCCGAAAACTTTAAAAATTTATTTAAAAATAACTAGCCAATGAATTAAAAAATATTTAATTTATATTCTTAAAATACCCAATTTCAACGAAAAAAAAAAAAGTACATGTGATTTTTTTTTGGACAATGCCCATTGTGCTGGGAGGTGATATTATTTGCCTAAACCGTTTTTAATTACTTAATTGTTTATGGAGATACTTACAGTACTAGGAAAAGGACGTACGGTTCTCGCACAGTAAAATAATTTATGTGCAACTAATTTATCTGCAACATCTTATTTTACAACAGAATAATATCCTTACACTTTACAGGATGTAACAAAACTAAAGGCTTAAATTTTAGAGTATGCATGGGTCTCTGTATAGAGTTCGCTGTGAAAGTAGCAGCTCTGAAAGTAACTTTTTTTACTTTTGTATGGAAAAACTCATGAGTCATGACTCATGACGATTTTCTATACAAAATACAAATCACAAAAAGATTTGCTCTTTCAGTGCTACTACTTTTACAGTGAACTCTGTATAAGGGACACAATACGCAATACACACCCTAAAGCAGGGGTCACCAATAATTAGTTTCGCTCGGGGTCCATTGTGCTCGGCGGCGCGGCGGTCCGGATGCGCACCGCGGCCCACCATTTGGTGACCACTGCCCCGAAGTATTATAATTTAGTTTTTCATTTCACGACATAAATAAATTCCAGGGTTTGGCCGAGAACGAGTGCAGTGGCCGAGAGACTCTGGAGCAAGGGTATCGAGAGGAGTCCCGGGGATCTGACACACAGGCGGCTGGAGGAGCACACGTGCCGCATGATCCGCCGCGGCATACCCGCCGAGCCTCCCAGTGGACCTGGCTATTGTGTCGTTTAATACCTCGATCGTAGGAATCGCTGACACAATAGATTTTCAATTGTTATGCGACAGCCGGCTGCCGTTAAATATACGATAGTGACCAAACGTGCCTACTTAGTTCCTAATTAAAATCTTTTGATATTAGTTAAGAGTCCGTATACGAAATTTGCCGATTTCGCTGATTTTATAGACGTGATTTAACAGTTAAAATACAGTATTTCTATAAGTTTTAATGCACAACATGTAAGATCATTTCAATTATAATCTTATGTTGGAGCTAGATTTTTTTTAAGTAAGTGTGGTGTTTGTATAGAACTTTTTATATTTTACCTTTTTAATAAGTATTGTTTCTGGTCTATTGACATAGAATTGTTGGATGTCATTCCGTAAATAAATATCTTTTCATCAGCATGTCCTAAGTTGTTTAATTACTACAATACGCAGATATCTTAGTGGCGACGAGGTAAAAACGTTAAAATGTCAGTAGGTAAGTTGGCCGAGTTTAATTTGGAGACAGATTGCTGGGAGTCGTATATAGACAGACTTGAACAGTATTTTATATGCAATAGCATTAAGGATGAGCTAAAAGTGGCAACGCTGATTACGGCTGTAGGCGCCGAGACATACGAGTTGATGTCAAGCTTGTGTACTCCGCACAAACCAGCTACAAAGCAGTACTCGGAGCTCATCGAGATTGTAGGAAAACATATCAGACCTAAACCGTCGATTTTAGCCGAGAGATACAATTTTCGGAGACGTGTACAAGGTCGCGCAGAGAACGTTGCAAATTTTGTTACCGATCTTAAAAAGTTGTCCAAGAATTGTGGATTCATTGACGACTCGCTATCAGAGAACTTGAGGGATCAGTTTGTATGCGGATTAAGGATAGACGGCATAAGACAAAGGTTATTCACCGAGGAGAATGTGACTTTTGATAAGGCGTATAATATAGCTATAGCGATGGAGTCGGCGGAGTCGGACGCGGCTCTTGTAGTTGGTGACCGGGAGTTACAGGTACCAGTCAGTACCGATCCTGCATACAGACAACCCGCCGTCTATAAGCTTGATGAGAATCGGGATTTAGATCATGGTTCAAGAAGGCACCAGTCATCATTCAAGAATAAGTCTCTAGTGACCTATAAAAGCGCTATAATCAATAATAACAAGAATAAGAGTTGTCCTACTTGCGGGTACCAACATAGTCCGGAATATTGCAAATTTAAATCTTATACATGCAAGATTTGCAACAAGGAAGGTCATCTCAAGCGAGTGTGTTCCCGCAGGAAAACAGCTAGTACTAGCCTAAACTGTCTCGAAGAAAAAGGGGACGGCAGCTCGGGTAGTGTAGATAGTGAGGAGGTATTTAATTATTCTATTTGTAATCGCTCTTTTAAGGATTTCCCCCCCTATACTATTAGTATCACCGTTAATAATAAAACTTTAGTTATGGAAATTGATACAGGAAGTGCAATTTCTTGTATTAATAAGGAGACTTACGACAGAATGTTTGACAATTGTGAAATTTTTCCTAGCGAGATTAAGCTTAGGTACTACACAGGAGAACTGAAGGAGCCTATTGGTAAAATTAGGCCTCTAGTTGTGTATAAACAGTGTAAAAAAAATTTAGACTTATTTATAGTCGAGAAAGGCAAAAGTAACCTTTTGGGTCGGCAGTGGATAAGCGAATTAAAAATATATCCGCAGTCATTTCAAGTGTGTAGCATTAGCGAGGATTTTAATTGGACGTATTTCAGTTCCAGGTTCTCTAAGGTGTTTGCGGACGGACTCGGGAAGTATACAGGTGGAACAGTCGGTTTTCGTTTACGAGAGGGGGCACAGCCAATCTTTTTACGTGCTCGCCCGTTAGCTTACGCCTTACGTGAACCAGTAGAACGGACACTCGAACAACTGCAGCGTGATGGAGTCATTTCACCTGTGTCGAGTTCGGACTGGGCGACACCTATCGTGCCGGTAATGAAAAAGGACGGCACAATACGTATTTGTGGTGATTTCAAACTGACGTTAAATAAGTGTTTAGAAATCGATCGTTTTCCGTTACCTCGGGTTGAGGATCTATTAGCTAAATTGCATGGAGGAGATAAGTTTTCTAAAATTGACTTATCGCAGGCTTATACACAATTTGAACTCGATGAGTCCCAAAAATTCACCGTTATTAATACACATAAAGGTTTATTTAAATATAATAGATTAATTTTTGGCTTAGCATCTAGTCCGGGAATTTTTCAAAGAAAGATGGAACAGATTTTTGCGGGATTGCCCGGGGTAGGCGTCTTCTTGGACGATATTATCATAACTGGTAAAGATGATGCGTCACATTTAGCTACTTTAAAGGAAGTTTTTGCGAGATTGGAAAAATGGGGCTTAAGAGTTCGAAAAGATAAATGTACTCTTTTCGGCAACTCAGTTACGTACTTAGGCTTTGTTATCGATAAGAACGGAGTTCATACTGACCCTCATAAGGTTGAAGCTATTAAGAAAGTTAAAACACCAACTAATGTTTCCGATTTGCGGTCTTTCCTAGGGCTAGTGATCTATTATGCTAAATTTGTCCCCAATATGAGTACTATGCTAGCACCATTATACAATCTTCTAAAGAAGGATTCTAGGTTTAGGTGGGACCAGAGATGTGAGCGGGCATTTAACGATGTTAAAAATATTTTAGCTTCTAGTGAAGTCCTCGTGCACTACTCTTTAGACTTACCACTTATTTTGACGACAGATGCCAGTAGTATCGGTATAGGAGCAGTCATCTCGCATATCACGTCACAGGGTGAGAGGCCGATCGCATACGCTTCCCGAACACTTAACTCGGCAGAGAAAAATTACTCCCAAATTGAGCGGGAAGCTCTGTCTATTATATTTGGTGTACGGAAATTTCACCAGTTTTTATATGGACGTAAATTTCTTTTGAGGACGGATCATAAGCCCCTAGTTACTATATTTGGGGATAAGGCAGGCATTCCGGTCATGGCGGCTAGTAGGATGCAAAGATGGGCCGTTATACTAGGTGGTTACGATTATAAAATCGAATATGTTAGTAGTAAGAATAACGCTGCGGATGCCTTGTCAAGGTTGCCAGTAAGCCAGCAGGTCAGTGTGAAACAGGAGAACACATACCTTTCTTTCGTGCAACCCTTTTTACCAGTCACTAGGAAGGAGGTGCAAGAGCAGGTCAGCTTAGATAGTAACCTAAGAAGGGTGATGTCGTATTTACATTCAGGCTGGCCCGATTCGTGCCCTGATTCGGAATTACGACCCTACTTCGCGCGCCGTAACGAGTTGTATATCGATATGGGGTGTGTCGTATGGGGCTATAGGTTAGTTATACCGGCTAGCTTACGGTCATATATGTTGAGCGAGTTGCATGTGGGTCATATGGGGGTAGTCAAAATGAAGAGCATAGCTCGAAGTTTCGTCTGGTGGCCAGGCATAGATGCCGATATCGAGAGAGTTTGTAGAGAATGTGCGACGTGCATAGCGGAGAGTCCGGCGCCACCCAAGGCGGCGATACAGCCGTGGCCGCATGAGCCGGAACCGTGGTCGAGGTTGCATGTTGATTTTTTGGGTCCATTAAACGGTAAAACGTTTCTAGTAATTATCGACGCGACCAGTAAGTGGCTAGAAGTTTTTCACATGCCGAGGACCAACGCTAGTGCGGTTATTAAAGTGTTGCGGGAGACGTTTGCGCGGTTCGGACTGCCGAAGCAAGTGGTGTCCGATAATGGGCCCCCTTTTTCTAGTAGGGAGTATCTGGAATTCATGGCTAATAACGGTGTCAAAATTTCTTTTTCGGCCGTTTATCACCCGGCCTCTAATGGTGCCGCCGAAGGGGCGGTTAGGATATGCAAGCGGGCGTTGAAGAAATCGGCCCGGGATGGCTGCGATCTAGATGCGGCTTTGCAGGCATATCTGCTGGCATATAGAAACGTAGAGCATAGCACCACGGGGGTGTCGCCAGCCATGGTGTTGCAACGTAGGTCGTTACGTACTAGGTTAGATCATCTGAGGTGGGGTAGGCCGATTGAGGATAAGGTGCGGGTAGCTCAAGAAAAACAAATAGAGTCCGCCGGGGGTCAAGCGCGAGCTGTTCAAGTTGGGGAGGATGTCTTGGTGCGCAATTACGCGCAAGGCGAAAAATGGGTGCGTGGGAGAGTAGAAGAAGGAGTAGGTTCGCGGCACTACGTAGTGAATACGGGTCTAGGGCAACTTAAGAGGCACGTGGACCAAATCAAGCCGTGGGCAGTGCCGTATGAGCCGCCGGATTCACATACACCGGGGACCTCGAGTGGTGCCTGTAGTCACCCAGCTGCGGGCGAGAGTGGCGCCCCTGTACTAGTAGGACCACCGCCCCTAACCGACAGTCCCGTTGCGACGGATCCGCCTCCCGCCGTTCCACCTGTACGCTTGCACCGGCCCAAACGTCTTACGAGGCCCATAGATAGGTGGGGCTATTAGTTAGTATAGGTTAATTACATATTATGTTTCATAGGCTAATTATTATGGTTGTCATGGAATTTTGTTATTTAGTGTGAGGGTGTGGTGTTTGTATAGAACTTTTTATATTTTACCTTTTTAATAAGTATTGTTTCTGGTCTATTGACATAGAATTGTTGGATGTCATTCCGTAAATAAATATCTTTTCATCAGCATGTCCTAAGTTGTTTAATTACTACAATACGCAGATATCTTAGTAAGTATTTTTAAATAATCCAACTCACCCGCGACAGTTTCGTGATTTTTGCTGTAAAAGGTTTAGAATATCACCTGTTTATGGATTGTATTGACGTCTTAACGGTATGAAAAAAATACAATGTACTGTTGAGAAAGTCGTTTATAAAATGTTGGAATTACTTTTTACCACTTTAATATGAAATAGTTGAGTAAAAAAAAATGTAACTCGGCAAAATTTTAGAGAAAATGGGCAAAGAATTGCTGTTAATTTCGGCAACTTGGAGCTGTAATTCATAAAAAGAAAACGACAGAAATAATCTATAGATAAAATTCTATCCAATTCGAGAAAAAAGAAAAAAAAAAACAAATTGTGCCAAAAAACACGATTCATTATTATTTTTAACAAAAAATTAAAACCGACTTCCAAGGTAAAAACAATAGTAATATGAACTAAAAAGTATTAAATAACTCTTACCCTTTAATAGTGCCTTTTTCAGAATTCGTCTAAATCTCAACTATTTCTGTACTGTATACTACAGTCGTCATTATTTTGAAGTCGGTACCAGCTAATTTAATCGTGAGTTCAGTAATGTCAGATTATCTGAAACTTTTGGGACTGGTACCGACTTCAAAGTAATGAAGATTGTAGTATAGAGTACAGAAATAGTTGAGATTTAGACGAATTCTGAAAAAGGCACTATTAAAGGGTAAGAGTAATAATACTTTTTAGTTCATATTACTATTGTTTTTACCTTGGAAGTCGGTTTTAATTTTTTGTTAAAAATAATAATTTCACTCTTTTTAGTTAAGTATCTACAAAATTAGGCTTTATGCGTAAATAACCAATACGAATGTTAACTATTCACATTATGTCACTGTAAGCGAAATTGTGGTAAATGCTTGCAGTTATCTAAGCGATGCTGCAATTTCCATACTTTTATCTTTAAAGATTCAGGAGTTCTGTTCAGTGCCTTTGGACCAAGAGACACCTTCGTATAAAATTTCTCTTATTCGTAACATATGTTTAACTTACTAGAAACAACATTTTAACCACTATGAGTGTTTTGATAAAATTCAAGGATTTTCCTCGATTGCTCATAGATCCCATCATCAGCTCACCACTTTCGTAATTGTTATACAAAATTAAGATTATATCCTATACAACAACACGAGAATTTTGAAAATCGGTCCACAAACAGCGAAATCATTATCAAAAACGTCTGCTTCGATGCAAAATATCACGAAAAGTACCAATAATTGGGTCATAGTGTGATGACCCATGGCATAATGATGGTTGTGATGATGATGATTAATTAAATTGATGTATTAGCTTATGCTTTCAGTTGTTTAAACAACGCTGAAATCCCCGAACCTGTACCTATAAATTCAAAAGTTCTGTTCGGTACCTTCGGATCCAGGGTATAACCTGGTGCGAAATCTATCTTTTTGGTAGCATTTACCTCGAATGCTTCAGAAAAAATCGAAATCACTATATGTTTCCATACAAATTTCAAGAAGTCCCCTCGATTCCTCAAGGATTCCATCATCAGATCACCACTTTTGTGAACATGGTACCAAATTCGAGTTAAACCCTATACAACACAAAAAGAATTTTGAAAATCGGACCACAAACGGCTGAGTAATCGTGGAACATACAAAAAAAAAAAAGATACATACAGCCGAACATATTACCTCCTCCTTTTTGGAAGTCGGTCAAAAACTACAAAACAATCTAAATCTCACATTATATTACTCGCCGCAAGGCTCGAGTCGGCTTTCCGCGCTTAAATATATTTTAAATCTAATAATTAATATATATATATATTTTTTTAAGTCTAATAAGGGGAAAAAACCTAATAATATTTCTGTAACGAACCTTTGCAATTTCGTATTCATCGGCAAAATTTCGTATACGGACTCTTAAATATAGAGATATTAATATTATTTATTATATCAGTCTACAATGAGGGATGTACGACGCTATGTAGCCGTATGCGCACAGACTACGTATGCGGTATGGACTATGGTCTATCGTGGCATATTATCATAATATATCGTGATTCGAGTCAAATCGTATTGATTTGTAGTGTAAAATCAGATATCGACAACACTCATTGATCATAATGATCTCAAAACTAATTTTATGCTGGTTCAATCTGATTTTATTTTGAGACTTTGTAATTTTCTTTATGACTTTTAAGTTCTTCTTTTTTGGCCTAAGAGGTCTTGGCGAGTCGTTACCAGGGCCCCGCATATCAGTGTCGCTAATCGATGTAGGTATCGAGCACAGATTTTAGATTCCTGTTCTGAGGTATCGAGTGATGATAGTGCCTTTAAAAATGTTTGCTATTAAGGTAGTTATTTAAATTTATAACATCTAGGTGCACGGGAATACATTATTTTTTATTAAATTACATATTTAAGTGGTTTTTTATTCAAATGTAACTAATAAAAATAATTAACAAAAAATTGATTGATTTACTTATTTCTTTTTTATTTCTCGAGTAGCCCCCCATTTAAAATGATAAAATAATAAAATCGGCCAAGTACTAGTAGGACTCGCGCACGGGTTCCGTACCGTAAAATGGTTTTTAGGGTTCCGTACCCAAAGGGTGAAAACGGGACCCTAGATTACTGAATTTTCGATGTCTGTCCGTCTGTCTGTCAGCCTGTCTGTCTCCTGCAGGCTGTAACTCAATAACCGCTATAGCTAGACTTCTGAAGTTTTCACATATTGTGTATAATATCTGGTGCCGCTATAACAACAAATTCTAAAAATAAAATTAATAATATTTAAGGGGGACTCCCATACAACAAACGTAATTTTTTGACCTTTTTGGCTCGCAATCAATAATGGCAACAGCTAGGCACTTGAAATGTTCACAATATCCTTAATTTTATCTGAAGTGCGCGAGTGCAACTTGCACTTAGCAGTTTATTTTAAATGGGAATTAGGAGCGCCCTTAAATATATTTATTTTGTTTATTATATAAAGTATTTGTCGAAGCAGCAGCCAGCAACAGAAATACCATAGAGGAAAATAATACACAAATACTGTCATCAATAATTGTCAACTGTCTAGCAAGTCCAAGTGCGGTTCTTAAGAGATACAAACTGAAAACATACAGACGGTCAAACAGACAGCGAAGTCTAAAAATAGGGTCCCGTTTTTACTCTTTGGGTGCGGAACCCTAAAAATGCTTCGGCCAAACCTACGCGACCAAAGCGACTGCGAAGCGGGAGCGTCTGCCATGCGGGACGTTCGCGTCGGCAGAGCGGGAATAATCTACGGTTGTCCCGCAGGCAGTGTTGTCACACCAAATTTTAGATTAGGTAGATGTTAGAACCAAAAATTGGTAGATCTACCACCCTCATATCAAAAATTTTGATTGTTTACTTTTTTATGAACAATCAAACTCTTTCAAGAATTTTTCATATAAATAAAGCAATTATTAGGGTTTTTTCATTAATAAAAATTATTATTTAAATTTTATTAGTTGTGGCATATGTATGCCCTACACAGTACACACCTTTGTATATGTATTAAATAAAATTAATTTAAATATATACACACAATAATTAAAAATAAAATATTTACAAAAGTTCTAAATTTCATTCGTTAATTAAAATAAGATAAAACTAATTAAAACACAAAATCAATACACATTCATTAAAATTAACTATTACTTAAATTTTGCATAGTAATTAATACGTTACGTCACGGGTCCGCCGCGCCGCGCTGCGCGCACCCTTAAGTACCTAGCGAGTTCTTATCGCTAGATGTGCGAGCGCAGACCGCCGCGTATGGTCACCTTGCCACGCTAGTCGGAAATTCACCTTCGTACGTTGAACCCGTGTCGCTTGCTGCCTCGCCGCGACATTCATTTCTTACGCGATCTTTGTATTTTTGGTCCGCGTTAGTTATTAATCAATAGACTATAATCCTTATATCTTTCTCCTTCTAAATAATATATGGTGTGCGGTTTAGTGTACTGTATACGCATAATAACTGTGTAATTATAACGAATAAAGTATTACTGAATCGTGTTCAATTATTGGCTCTGCCTTCGCACTGTCACCCGCTACCCATATAGTTATAAATAAAAAAATGTATAGGGTAAATTACGAGTCATTAGAATTTTTCAGTAGAGGGACACTTTACACTTTGATCGTAAAAATAAAAATTTGTGGTTTTCATACGATGTAAATAACAATGGAATTAATATTGAGGGGCATTCACGCTACAATAAAAATAGAGTAATTTTTATCAGGTTGCTGTGTAACCAAAATAAATCATCTTTTTGTCGCCATGGTCATCACATGCGCCTTGGTTTTGCAAATGAAAAGAAAAAATTTAGAAACATGCTAAAGTTTTTAATAATATTGACGTGATAACGTCTTATAATTCGATATGGGGTGCGCGCCCGAAAAACATGACAGTTCATGCGGCGTTACCTCGCTGACAGCTCTGAGGCGTTCCATTTACACTCTCAAGTCTCTCAACAACCGTAAGGCCCACCTGGGCCGCGCTCTTTGTTTCGATTATATTACGTATTTCGATGACTTAGAGAATACTTTTGTATGAAGAAGTTTGGTTAGTTATGACCTTTGATACATTGACCACACTCTGAATGAAAAATAAATAAACAATCTGTGAGCTATTAGTATTATTTCGGCTATTCAAAATTGTGCTCTATTTCCTACGTGTCAAGGTATGACTTAATATATGAAGAATAAAGTATTCGTTTATTTCTTCTGAACAAGTCACTAATTATAGTTTCGAAAGTTTATAATTGAGAAACTAATATCACATCGGACTAAATACTATATTATGATGGCTTGATAGATAGAAAATTTAACATATATTATAATGTAGTTCACACAAACATAAAATATGGATTGTATGTAAGGATATTTCATATTACATTAATTTTACAAAGAGGGTAGGCCGGGTGCCATTTTTTTTGCACATTGACCTGCCAACTTTTTTGCATAGATTTTTCCCGGAACTGAGGGGTTTAGGCTATGACGTTGTCACGTTCAACTATCATCAGTAAACCGACTTCACAGACAACCGATTTTTTTTATGGTACACATTGTGTATGTTATTATAAACGTGTTATTGTATAAATAACAATCTATTAAGTATTTTTTATACTTTCTTAATAACCTTTTATCTCATTTAAAGGTTTTTTTGGCCTGTCCTACTACTGGTATTGTAAAAGGGCTGAAAAACAGTTATTGGACGTTATTAGATAAAATAATACTGATCTACTCATGATCTACTTGATATATAATATTCGAAAGATGAGAGTATTATTCAATACGAAAGTTAATTTGCAGCTGACTTGTGTCTTCTGAATACTTCAATGAAGTGTGACTTCTGAATACTTCAAAAACCTACTTGTTGCCGTTAGTTGTATTGTATGGAATGAATATAAGGGAACGTAACGCAATTTGGGGGCCTTGTAAAATGCTACGGTGCGTTGCACAAGGGCTGATATTTAAACAATGCGTTATTTTTTTCGGTTTTATGGAGGAATAAGTATTTTCAAAATCAGCTACCCTTTTTGTTTATGTTTTATTAGGAAATCCCTGGCTTGTGTAGTACGTTCCTATTATTTTTGTTGCTGAAGTAGGCAAATGGCAAGCCTTTAGTTTATATATTTTCATGAAATCCCTCGACTTTGTGTATAATGAATTAAATTAAATCTTAATAAAATATCGGGAAATTATTTCCCAATTCCTCCTAAGCCACAAAATATTTTTTAATTTTTTTAATGGCAGCACCCTGGAATGTCATTGCAGATACAAAATCTTAGAAACATTTTGAATTTGAATAATGGCAAAATTTTTTTAATGGCCGCCATATGTCACCAAAACTCAAAGTCAAAGTCAGAGATCACGATTTTTTTGCCAAAAAACCAGTTTTAGTTAGTTTTTTTTAAGTTGAAGTGAAAAAAAATCTGGTAAGTGGATATGCTGAATACAATCATAAACTAGACTTTTTTTATGTGTGCTTGGCTTAAAAAGAACAGCAAAAACATAAAGATTTACTACATTTTTTTAGGTTTTAATAAGTGGCTAATTATTTCCCATTGTTCGTGTCTGCACTTAAAATTTTCTATGTTCCTGTAATAAATATATAATTTCTGACCGTATGTCTGGTACAAATCAATTATTATTATATATAATAAATAACAATCATCTTGTATTTTGGGTTGTATGTTACATACTTTGAGTTACTTACTAAAAAATATTTTTAAAAAAGCATGGTGGAACTACTAGTTCAAATAAAATAAAAGTTTGTAACCGTACCGGACAATGGGAAACAATTTCCCACTTCATAAAATTTTGCGAAAATTTAACGCATTTATCGAATAACGGGAAATTACAACTCACCGCAAAAACCTCCCTTCCCCACCTCCTATCCAATTTTTTATTATTTTTTTGTAATCTACGGACCCATCTTACCTAAAAACCAGTCTTAGATTTCATTTATCTCAAAAAAAGTTTTCCGTTTGATTAAGGGTTAAACAAATGCCATAAAATTTTTGCTACCCATTAGTATAATCCAGACTCAAGAACATGTGCAACCTGTGGGATCTATTGAACAAGCCCAACTTCCTCCTTAAAGTAGAGTACGGCCACAGCGACAGGCAAATGAGCTGCTATGCATTGTGCTCCACATTGAAATATTGACTGAGTATGCCGATTGGCTCGATTGGTTACGTTTTACCTGAACAATGTAATATACAGATAAAGAGACGGATATCCTTTCACATATATAATATTAATAGATGGCGGCCGTAACTTCATTGCGTCAAAGTCCGTTTATCAGGTGGATACCGTACATTTTCCCGGGACCAAAAGTACTATTTTTCCTTTTCCGGGACAGTCTCCATACCAAATTTTTGCGAAATCCGTTCAGTGGTTTGAGCGTAAAGAAGTAATTGGCAGACAGACAGACGAACAGACTTTCATACTAATTATAAAGTTATAATATTAGTTGTTACAATAGTACTATGTAATATTGGTAAGAATTTTAATTTTTTGAAGTCATTTTCATTTCATTTTATTTAATTAAAATACCTTATTTTACAATGAATAATAAAAATATATGTGAAAATAACAATTATTTATAATGTTTCCTACTTACAATACCAATTTTAACCAAATTTCAATCAAACTTTGCTTGTCCAACTACTGGTTTTGGGTGTCCCAACTACTGTAATTCCGTCCCATTTGACTGGGTTTTACCTACCATTCAATTTTTACCATAAAATCAATATAAACTGAAAAACCATCGCATTTTTATGTTTGCATATCTTAAGTTAGATAATTTATGAACACAAATATGATATCTATTTCTATTTCATGCGAAGTATTTAATGTTTTAGAGCTTTTTCTGTAAAAAAAATCCTTAGCTGTCCAATGACTGGTAGTTTACGGTATTGTTATCTGGCTTCTAACAATAACAAAACAAAATAGAAACAATAATTGGACATAAAAATACCGTAAAGGCTTTATTAACATGAATAATTTTTTAATGCTTTCGAATGATAATAAAAAAGTGAAAACTAAAAATTCTTGAATTTTTTCGATGGGGATCTCTTCTAAGCCCTTTTATGATTAGCTCAAAAGAATAAGAAAAAAATCTGGATTTCTTGTTTTGAAATAATCAGCGTTTTTATGTTAACATTAAAATGGTGACTATTAACAAATTAAGAAAAGCGTAACAATTAGAAAAATTGTGACAATTTATTTTTGTTGACGGATTATTGTTTATTGATATGTCTGCTTAGTACCCAAATTTTTTTATTCCTTAATGGTAATATATTTTAATCACTTAAAATATTTTTTTTACTTCACGTGGCAGATTGCGGCAATTCACGCGAAACACGAACTACGCGTTTTTACCGTTACTTTCGCCGCTCAATTAAAGTTATAAGGATTATAGGTACAGTTCCAGGAGTTAGGATTTTTTTTAGGAAATTTCCTGCTCCTTAAGGATCACTAAATTTTGACTATCTCGAATAGTTTTTGAAATATTAAAAAAAAACCAAACCCTTCTTTTTTTGTTTACTTTATTGTTTATAACTTTTACATTTTTTTCAGCCCCTCTTGGAATTTTGACAGAATGATCAAGATGGTATTCCGAATCGAATGAGCCTAAAGTCATAATTTTCGGTGCATGAGATCAGGTTTTGAGGAAAATGGCACTTGTTAACCAGAGTAAATGTACCATAATGCTATCCGAGTAGTCGGTAACGTTTATTGTTTGTACTTTGTACGTGAACAATTATATATTGAAAAATAGGTAGATTTGATATCGAAATTGGTAGATAGGTAGAAGGGAGGTGAAATAGGTAGATCTACCATAAAGTTGGTAGATGTGACAACACTGCCCGCAGGTGTCGCTCCCGTCCCCGTCCCGCGTCCCGCGTCACTGACGCGCAGGTTTGGCCGAAGCTTAACTTAGCAGCAACAAAGTATCCTGTCTTTGTCTGTCATATTGTCAAATATAAAATATTATAATAATAACATTGTGATAATATGGCGTTTGCAAACGCGTTACAAGCACTGCCCTGTTACGCACAAGTATGCTATTTTAAAGTAGACGAGTTACGCCTAACCACTGCAAAATAGTCTTAATCAGTACAGTCTATATGGCACTATAGACAATTTAAAAAAAATATTTATCAGTGAGTCAGAATCTCTTATGGCAAATTCGTTTAACTTTTTTTTTTGTTTCAGTTAGGCATTACTCATTCAATTTAAGTTAATACAGATGGGCAGAATGTATCAATAAATTTTGTAACTCAAACTAAGTCTGTTATCTTAAAGTTGAAATAGTTACGCGTGGCCACTCGCTGAAACAGTGAGCGCGGCCGGGCCGCACCGACGTGTGGGCAAAGCCGGGGGTTTATTATAATATTATTTTAGTATATTATTTATTTATAGCCATTCTTACAGAGCATAACACTACTAAACTACTACATTACTATACTATTACATTATTTTCTATATTATATCTAATCTTACTTCTAAATAATAATTATAGTTTATTAGGCATGTTGCTCCGTATGCCATTTGGCAAAGGCCTCCTCCAACCTCCTCCATTCAACTCTGTCCCTGGCTACTCTACTCCAAGTAACTCCCGCTATGAGTTTAAAGTCATCGGCCCATCTTTTGTTTTGTCTTCCTCTCTGTCTTTTGCCGTTTCTAGGGTACCATTCTGTGACTTTTTTACTCCATTTGTCTGTGCCCCTTATCAAATGTCCTGACCATTTCCATTTCAGCCGTTTAATTTTCACCGTAATGTCTTGTAGGTACTTTAGTTAATATATTTCTGATATCATCGTTTCTTAGTCGATCCATTTTCTTTATGCCAAGCATGCTACGCTCCATTGCTCGTTGACAGGAGGTTAATTTGGCTAAGTTTTGGTTGGTAAGGGACCATGTTTGGCTTCCATACATTAAAACAGGGAGTACGCAAGTATCAAATAATTTGCTTTTAAGTTTAATGTGTATATTTGGATTTTTCATCACCCCTTTTAAAGTCCAGTAACTCTTCCAAGCATTTCCGACTCTTCTTTCTAGTTCCTTATTCATTGTATTATGGGGTGATATTACTTGACCCAGATATATGTACTCTTCCACGTATTCTATCTGCTTATCCTCAATTGTAACATCGTGTTTAGGACCATTCGTCATTACTTTTGTTTTGTCTAAGTTTAATTCCAGACCGACCGCTTTGCTTTCAGTAGCCAATTGATTTATCATTATATTAATATCTGTGTATATTTAGATTTTTCATCACCTCTTTTAAAGTCCAGTAACTCTTCCATGCATTTCCGACTCTTCTTTCCAGTTCCTTATTCATTGTATTATGGGGTGATATTACTTGACCCAGATATATGTACTCTTCCACGTATTCTATCTGCTTATCCTCAATTGTAACATCGTGTTTAGGACCATTCGTCATTACTTTTGTTTTGTCTAAGTATAATTCCAGACCGACCGCTTTGCTTTCAGTAGCCAATTGATTTATCATTATATTAATATCTTCTGAAGTTGTAGCAAACAAAGCAAAGTGCCAGTAATATTTAATCCGAAGCTATCCCATTTCATGCCTCTAAACACCTTTTCTAATACAGCTGCAAAAAGCTTTGGTGATAGGGGGTCACCTTGACGTACTCCTTTGTGTATGTTAAAAGGTTCCCCTTTTCTTTCAAGCTGTATTCTAGTTGTACTGTTTTTATAGATAGTTTTTAAAGTTGTAATGTATTTGTCATCTATTCTTTGTTCTTCAAGTGCCTCCCATATTTTTATATACAGTAGGGTATCAAAGGCTTTACTATAGTCAATAAACGCTATATAGTAATTTAAGCTGTATTCTTTGTATTTCTCAATCACTTGTCTCAATGCATGTATATGGTCCAATACTGAGTATCCGCAACGGAAACCAGATTGTTCCTCCGGTTGATTTTCATCAAGCACTTTTTCTATCCTAGCTAATATGACTTTAGCAAAAACTTTATAGATGTTTGGAGATAGGCTTATTGGTCGATAGTTATTGATTTGGTCTTTATCTCCTTTCTTATGCAGCAGTTTAATTGTGGAAGAGGTCCATTGTGTCGGGATATATTCGTTTATAAAAATTTCATTAAATAGCCTTGTTAGTGGAGTTCCAATATATTATTGTAATGTCCCTTTTAAAAGTTCGTTGGATATCTTATCATCTCCGGTTGCTTTATTTATTTTTCTGGCTTAGTATTGCCTTCTCTACTTCATAATTTAGGATCAAAGGGACTTTTTCATGGTTTTGTGATATTTTTTGACTCGTGTAATCTGAACAGTAAGTATTGTCATGATACTCGTATAAAGACTTAAAAAGTTTGTAGCTATATTCAGAATATTTTTTCTAGCAGTTTCTGCTTTTTCGTTCTTTTCTTTAATTTTGGGAATCCATGATGTATGATCTCTTAGATCTCTTAGAGCCCTTTTAATACCTCCTGACTTTTCTATGTAGTGTTTTATTTTATTTGTTCTTTCTTCATTTCTATGTTGTCTGATATTTTTATTAATTTCTTTGCTAATTTTAGTTATTTCAGTTTTGTTATCTCTCCTGTTTCTTAACAATTCTTTCCTTCTCACAAGTAATTATCTAGCTCTTTGTCCTATTTTGTCTTTACATGTAGGTTGATTGATTATTTCCCTGTTAATATACTGCAGACTTTTTTCTATGTTGTCATATTCATCTTGTATATCATAAAGTTCGTTGTTTTTATTGAGACCTGTCAAATGTTTAGATAATATGTTATCAGGTATATATGGTGGTATTTCTTTTCTGTGCCATTTAAAATGTTTCTTCGGTAATTTAGTGTTTAGAAGACTCAGTTTTGCTCGTACAAGGCGATGATTTGTGTTAAAATTTAGATTATTGATTGTTTCAACATTCTTACATCTTTGTAACTTATTGATGAGGATAAAATCTATTTCATTTTTGTACTTTGTATCTGGCGAGATCCACGTCCACTTTTTGTTTTTCCTTTTTTTGAAGTATGAATTTTTTTTTTTTTTTAATTTAAAATGTGGGCTTTGGCCCACCACACATTCCCACCACTGTATCTCCTGTGTCGCCAGGATCGACAGCGGTATCCAACCACGAAAACCCTTTGATATGATCTCAGGGAGCCCGAGGGATATGCTAAAACTGTCTTGGGACCCGCAACGAAATTAATCAAAAGAAAATAGGAGGAGTAGGAAGATTCCAATTTCCCTCCCCATAAAAGCGGAAGACAGCACAAAGTTGCAATGACCGAAAGTCAAAGAACTTAAGGGGGAGCACCACGGAAATAAGGTGAATAATTGTGACTCCTAAGCTAAAGCTACGTTAATATTGGAGTTTATTGTGTTTGACTGTTGCCAATAATAATTGTGACAAAAACGCTGTTCCTAGCGCTGTCCACGAGATCACCGTAGTATGCGACTCCAGAAGTACAGAATAGGTTGTTTAGCATAGTAGTTCTTTCGTCCTGCCAGAGACTGCACTCCCAGAGAACATGATGAGCGGTTTGTTCAAACATGTTGCCTTCAGTCGAGCACTCGCACATGGGTGATGCTACTAGTTTAAATCCGTAAAGTTTGGCCTTAAAATTTCCATAACCGGTCAGGAATTGAGAAACGCAGTGATCAATATCCATCCAATGTTTGGATAGCCGTTCACGAATATTAGGGAAAAAATTATAAAGATGTCGCCCTTTGGTGGAACAGTCCCATCGCGACTGCCATTCGGAGATTAGGCTTTGCACAGAGTTTTCATAAGGTTCAAACAATCTTGCTATTTTAATTTTATCGCGAGCGCTTAAAAAGAACGGGTTGTCAATGTTTTTGTTATGATAATACATTGTCGCACGACGCTGAATCTCAAGGTCGACGGGTAAAACTCCGGCTAACACAGGCAAGGCTTCGGTGCTTGTGGTCCTGTAAGCTTTGCACAAGAATATAAGAGCAAGACGTTGGCTTTGTAGCAACTTGCGACGAGCCGCGCCGATTGTTGCCCTGTCGGCCCACACGGGGGCCCCGTAGCAAATGCTGCCTAGATAAGTAGCGGTGTAAATTAATTTTAGGGTTTTGAAAGAGAGGCCCCATGTCGACGTAGATATTTTGGTAAAGGAGTAAAAATTGCGCTTCGCTTTCTCACCGGTTTGAATTATATGTTCTAAAAATGTAAATTTATTTTCCAAGTAAAAACCAAGATAACAGAGTGACTGTTTGCGTTTAACGTTAATATTGTCAAGTTTAATGCTAGGGGAAGATATAAGGGAACCTTTTAAAAGAATTTGGTAAGTTTTATGCGCTGCAAATTTCAGGCGATTACGTTTACCCCAACTCGATATTAAATTAAGACTATCATTGGCTTTAGATTCAATTTCGGAACGTGAATTTGCTTGAACGATGAGAAACCCGTCATCGGCGTAGCCAACTAGTACGCACAGCGGTGGTAGGGGAAGACTTAATAAATCATCAAATCCGAAATTCCATAGTTTTGGCGAGATAACAGAGCCCTGAGGGCAGCCGCATGTTAAATCTTTGGCGTGTGTACAATGGCCAAGTCGAAGGTTAGTTTGACCATTAGAAAAGTAAGAACGTATTACTTATAGCATAAATATTACAGTAGCAACCTCGATTTTTTAGTTTTAATAATAACATCGGCCACCAAGCATGATCGAACGCGCCGGAAATATCTAATGAAATGGCAACCACGTATTTCGATTCCGAAAGATTTACTATTTTTCTAACTTCCATAGCCGCGTCAACAGTCGATTTCCCGGCGGTGAAACCGAACTGATGGCTATGAAATTTAGGGCCACCGGGTAGCAGGCGAGGTACGATGAGACGTTCTAGTAATTTACCTAAGCAAGGCAGTAACGTTATCGGACGGTAGGATTTTGGGTCGTCAGGAGGTTTGTTTCCCGCTTTAGGTATTAACTTTAAACAACCGGTGCGCCAAATTTTTGGAAATATACCTTCTGCGATACATCTGTTGTAAACATGTAGAATCGATGAATTGGCCGCTAAGCACGCTTGTTTTATCATAATATTCGATATTTTATCCTCGCCCGCAGATTTTTTTATAGGCAAAAGTTTTACTATTTTACTAAACTCCTCCGAAGTTGGTAAATCTGAGACCGGTGTATGAATGGGGTCTAACATTCTACTCCTAATTTCGCGGTGGTGTTCATCATCCAAGGAGGGCTTGTCGTCTGGTATGAGAACGTTATGTGCCTTCGCCGTTTCGTCTAAACTATAAGTGTAAGAGTTGTTAATTTTAATATTTGAGAAAAAGCTTGGCTCATTACTACTACTGGGTTTAAGCTCGTGGTATAAGGAAGACCAGGGGCCCTCTTTATCCAGTCTATTCGCAGCATTCTTCAACATATTATTTTTTGCTAACGTAACGGCGGCGCGATAGCGTGACCTTGAAATGCGTAGGTTATTTAAACTATTTATGTAGTTATCATCCGAACGATCGTGGCCAGATTTACGAAGATTATTAATTTTTCGCCAGGCCCTCCTAAATTCCCGACGAAGATTAAGAAGTTTACTGTTCCACCATTTACAGTTGTGATCTTTTTTAAGAGGTCTACGACCCAAGGCTACATCGGCACAGTAAACAAATGTGTTTGTCATAATTTCCGCGCACTCATTGACGTTTAAATCCGGCCGAGTTAAGTCTCCGGCATGAGCGGTAATGAGGGAGCGGAATAAATTCCAATCGCCGTTCTTTACATTGTATTTATAGTCATTAGAATTGACTAAGGTATCACTCGGGACCGCACGAGAAAACTCGTACACCAATAAGCGGTGATCACTACATGACGCATCAGGAAGGACACGCCAATGCCTAATCTGGACGTACGCGCTGGATAGCGTGACGTCAATCGACGATTCGCCCGTTGGGCTACTATAGGTAGGTGGTGCATCGGAGGTGTTGTGAATATGGAGGTTAAACTCCGCAATAAAGTCTTCTACAGCGGTACGTCGGTCGCGGTCAGTGTACCTAAGTTGGCCGTGCCGTAAGGGCGAGGATGCATTGACGTCGGCGCCAATAATAATTTTATTACCCGCGAGATATTGTAATACGCGGCGAAGTTGATGTAAATGGGGGCTTACGGAATCCGCGTACTGAAAATAGCAGCTTACAACGTATAGTCTAAACTGAGGACACGATACCTCGGCTGCAGCACAGTGCGACGTCGAAAGGTTAGTTAATGCCGTGACTGAAAATCTAGACTGAGGTGTGTAAATACCCGCGCGAGCTAAGTTATAAATTAAAACGGAAACCAACTTTTCTAATTCTATCTTTGCGTGCTTATTGTTGTGGAGGTTTAACTGTCCTATATTTAAACTATCCACACCGAGTCGTTAAAATAAGTTGCTCCATTTTAGACTTATACGAGTACGTAGGACAATCTGAGGAGCCTGTGGGGTGGTCAGTCGGTTTTTTATAACGCAAACAACTACCGCAAACCGGCTTAAAGTCGTCTTTATCTTTTTTTGGGCAGCTATCCGAGCTATGACCTTCGGCGCAATGTTTACAGCATGGCTTTGTGTCACGACAGAATTTAGCTGTGTGCCCGTACTGTTGACAGTTAGCGCAGCGCACGAGTTCGACATCATCTACGAAGCGGCACATCGCCCAGTCGATAAAAAGTTTTTCTTTTGTTTCGATGAGGTGTTGACGCACTTTAGGGTCTAGTTCGATACCTATCCATTTTCGGTTATTATATTCTTTGTTTAAAATACGACGTCTTACTATTTTTGTCGAACTCATGAATTGATCTTGCGTCACATTGATTTCGCCGTTTACGTTTTGGTTGTACAGGGATAATAGAAAATTATCGTCTGTAATGTGTTGAGGAACATCTTTGATAAGGATGCGCGGGCTACGTCCCTTGGGTGTCTCGAGACGGAGACCGGCAGATTTTAGCGCTTCGACTGACTTTAATCTTTTAAGTTGCGACTCGCTCGTGAGGCGCAGAAGCACGCCCGAATTCGCTGTTTTCTTAACGCCGTGAAATTGAAAACCGTCGGCCGGGTTTATGACCTTCATCAAAGCCTGCTTTGTCTCAGTTGCCGATTTTAATTCCGCCGATTTTTCTTGCGTGGGGTAGGCTATAACACACGGGAGTGGTTTACGTGTCTCGACGGGGGGAACCGATTTCGCGAGTTTCAGTTTGAGAGCCTCGGAATAAGAGACCGGAGGCGCCGCGGGGGCCGGTTTCACGACCTGATTAAGTTTACTCGTAATGGATAGTAAATCTCGCTCCAAATTCGCGACTTTGGTTTCAAGTGACGAGTTTTTAATGGCAAGAAGAGAAACTATAGTTGTCAGTTTTTGTGTCATGTTCATTATATCGGATTTATTGGCAAAGTTGTTGCGCCTCGAGACAGTGTCGTTAGCGAATTCGTTAATTTTTCCCAAGTACGAGGACGCTTCGCGGACTAACTCGCAGTATTTAAACGAATCATCGACTGCGCTGCTAGTGTCTAATAGTGAAATTAGCGGGGACTGCGGCTCGTCCCTTATGGGTTGGTGACGTTTTTCGACTGGTGACACGGAAGAAGGCGATAGTTCGGACAGCAAACGTTTGCCGGACGAAGTTGGCGGGGAACGAGGTATGCCGTCCCTTCTTTCAAATGAGTTGGTATTTTTATCTGGCGGCATGTTATTATGACTAGACATTATGTCTTGTTTTCAAAGTTAACAACAACAATAACACTATTTATGATCAGCTGATCGCAAGGCCGGGTGCCCGGCGCAGCGCGCGCGGTACCGACGATACAATATTTTTACCTACCTACAATTCCTTACTGTTATAAATGAACAAAGGGAATTACTTACCGAGAAAAATCCAATAAAATACGGGCAAATGTGTTCAAAAACTTACAGTAAACGTAGATTACACCGTTACCTAGCTTTTTACACACACTCAGCACGCAATTAACGATTTTAACCACCGAAAACAATTTTAATTCCCGGAGCGCACGTCAGACGATGTTAACCGTACCGAGTCCGCGGGGGGAGAAAAGTATGTATTTGCGATGTATAGGTTATTCTGAAGAGCAAAGTCTATAAGTCTTTGTCCATTATCGTTACGTTTTCTTGTGCCAAATTTCCCTATTACCGGCATCTTAACTCCATTGTATTCGCCAATTTGAGCATTAAAGTCACCCATAACTATGACGTTCTTGTGTGTATTTTCGAGGGCTTTGCCTAATTGGTTATAAAAATCCTCTTTTTGGCTATTTTTGGTGGCCTCAGTTGGTGCAGATTTAGAGGACCGGTTGGTCTCTCTAAGAGTTCACTAGAGGTCGGAGGAGTAAAGAGTAAAACTCGATTTACTGTGGTGAACTGAAGTGCTTTATTGAACAATCTGTGCTGTTTATATACAAAATTTTACATAATTATTATTATTCTCAATCTGTACAAAAGTTAAAAGATTAATTTCTATTGGCTAATACAAATTAGAGAGAGAAATCTAGAAAGGGATAAAAATATTTACAAAACAAGAAAGAGAAAAAAATCGAATAGGAAATATTTACAAGATTGGAAAATTATCCGTGCGGAAGATTCGGCTGTACCGCGGTTCGTGGCGCTGGTATCGCACGCGTATAAATATAGGCTCGCATGCCGTGGCCCATTCAGTCCGCGCGCGAATTTCATACCGACGTCGTCTCTCTGCCGCTCGACGCCGCGCCGCCGCGAGTAGTTGTGCCGCCATTTTGTGAAGATGTTATGCAGCTCTGCAAACGCCATGAAGACTGTAGCTACGCTGCGAAGATTCCTCTCTTGATGTAGGCACGATGTGAAGACGCGTAGTGAAGTGTTGCGAAGAATTACTTTTAAGGGCTGTTTCGTGTCCGGTGCAAATGCACTTAATATACACGGACGGTCTCTCGTCATTTCGAACGTACGTTCTTTGCAGAACGATTTTCTTCTGTGTTTCAATCTTCCATGACGAACGTATACAAAGACGGCGTGCGTCCCTTTCGGAGCGCGTTGTTTTCTTTGTTTCAATCGACGAATGAACGTGTAGGTACTTTGTAGGTACAGTGCTCCCCCTCAAGCGAAGCGCACCGGCAGTCTGACGGCACGGCCCGTTCTTGTTGTCTTCTGTGCTGGACTTGCTGGTGTCTTCTGCTTGATCGGTGTTGCACTCGGTAATGTTTGTGAGGTAATAGGTAAAGGTAATGAGGTAACGGGTAAAGGTAATGAGGTATTTTGAGGTAAATTATTGGTATGTGAAGGTAAGGTAACAGGTACATTGTTATTAGGTAAGTTGGTAATTACCGGTGACTGTTGTACATTGCTCGTTGACTCGCCGAGGTTATCTTCACTCAATAAGTAGGCGGGCTTCAAACGATCGATGGATACCTACTGTTGCTGTGCGATCGGGTAGTTGTATCACGTACTGTAGTATTTTTCTTCTCGTCGAAGAACTTTGTACGGCCCATCATACGGACCACAGTATAGCAATATCCCTACAGTAGTGAAACGAATGTACTTGCGCAGAGAACGGAGGGGTACCCGCGGGGAAGCGGGCGGCGCGGGCCCGCGTATACAAACTCGCGGAGTTTGTGTACCTGCCCGCGCAGGGGTGACGTTGGCGCGTTGTCTACGAATTTTGTGTTGTAATTATTGTAAAACGATAACTTATCTTATAAACAATGGGATATAATAAGTGTTCAGACTTCAGTGTACGGAAGTTAATCTGATTCAAAAAACAAAAAGGATTTAAATTTTCATAAATATCGGTTCACAGTTCACACTAATATTGTGTTGGTCTTGGCCGTTGGCGGCATTTATTTGCATCTCTGTTTTATTGTAACTTACGTTGTAAAAAGTGTAACTTGGAGAGAAACAATATAGAATAAATTAAAAATCTGTCAAATACCCTGTTACACACTAATAAGTACCTACCTAGCTAGGTACACAGGGCCATACATCAAGTGTAACATGTTGACCTTTGGACCGCCCTTACCGTGCACGTAATAAGAGCGAGTTTTGAAGCGCTTCTGTTACACCTGTGTGGCGGGTGGCCTACCGTACCTACCAATTATGTGATTAATAATTATTGGATATTTTATAGAATGCGTCTTCATTATTTTAATCCTTCGATCGTGGATTCTTGGAAATCTATAGATATTCTATTGTGTCTCGCTCACTGGTGAGCTTATGGGGCTTGATGGGTGAATTAAATTTTTAAATAGAGAACTAAATCATCTAAAAATAAAGTTTCACGTAAATATCTGGCAGTATGACATATGTAAAATATATAACTCGCTGATTAAATAGATTATATGATAAAATTGATAATGATAACATTACAAGCACAATATTTTATTTTTATTTTATTTCCCGTTTCGTAGCAACCCAGGCATATCTGCTCGGTACCTACACCGGTGTCGGCATCGTGCGACATCAAAGGCGTTTCGTTACTGTAGGGATATTCAATATTGCTATACTGTGATACGGACTTTGAAGTGGTTTTCGAACGGCGTCTATTCGTAGAAATACGTATTTGCACGTAAGTAGATCACGATGTATGAAGATGTTGCGTTGATTACCGTGGCGATGTACATTGTTTTTCGGCTTGAGAGAATCGATGTTTTTTCTGAGTTGCTCGATGTAGGTATGATCTAGGATCGATGATGATGTTGTTTCGAAGAAGTCGGCCGGTAAACGTAGGTTACGGCCGTAGGTTAATTCGGCGGCGCTGACTCCGGTGTCCTCTCGTATTGCGGCGCGTAGTCCGAGTAAAACTGTAGGTAGCTCGTCGATCCATGATGTATAACTATTGATGAGTCTTGATTTTAGTGCATTCTTGAGACTTCGATGCCAGCGTTCGATCATCCCGTTTGAATGCGGGTGATACGGCGTTGTACGGGTTTTATCGATTCCCATACAACGTGTTAAGTTGACGAACAGCTGACTCTCGAACTGGCGTCCTTGATCGGTTGTTATTGTAGTAGGACACCCGAATCTTGCTATCCATTGTTCGTAGAATACTCGTGCGACGGTTTCGGCGGTGATCTCGGTGAGCGGTACAGCTTCAGGCCATTTTGTCGAGCGATCGATCATAGTAAGTAGGTATCTATGACCACTCGCTGTTGTACTTAGCGGTCCGATTATGTCGATGTGCGTATGTTGAAATCTATCGACTTGTGGAAATGTCGACACGGCGCTCGATGTATGTCGTTGTATTTTGCTTCGCTGACATTGTATGCAGGTTTTTGTCCATTCACTAATGTCGGAGTTCATTGACGGCCAGAAGAATTTTTGCGCGATGAGTTTTCTTGATGCTTTTGTTCCAGGATGACTTATGTTGTGAATAGAGTCGAAAATGGCGCGTCGAAAATCTTGCGGAATGTACGGGCGAACGTATTTTGTTGATGTTTCGCATACGATCTTGATATCGGAGTTAGGTAGCGTTGTTGTTTTGAAACTTAAGTTTTCTTGACCGTACAGTGTAGGTAGCGTGCTATCTCGCTCTTGCGCGCGGGATAACTCTTCGTAGTTTACAGCTGACAGCGTGTTGATTGTTTCTATGCGGCTGAATGTGTCTGCGACGATATTATCTTTTCCGCTGATATGACGAATGTCGTGCGTGAACTCGGAGATGAAAAGTAGTTGTCGAGTTCTTCTCGGAGTTTCTGATGTCGATGTTTTCTTCTGTAGGGCGAATGTCAATGGCTTGTGGTCGGTGAATATAATGAGTTCTCGGCCTTCGAATATTTTTCTGAAGTATTTTACTGACATGTAGATAGCTTGAAGTTCGCGATCGTAGGTGCTGTACTTCGTTTGCGCTGTAGTAAATTTCTTCGAGAAGTAGCTCGCGCCGCAAGCCGAGTGGTTGCCATTTGTTATTGTAGTATTGTTGTATTACGGCTCCCGCTGCGGTGTCCGAGGCGTCGGAGAAAATAGCGATCGGTGCTTTGTGATTCGGGTGGGCAAGCAAAACAGCATTTTTAATGCTATTTTTGCAAGCCGTGAATGCTTCTTTCGATGTCTCGTTCCATTCGATCGGTGTCTTGTCTCGCTTTTTCGCATTATGTAGGTATGCGTGTAGCGGGGCTTGAATTGTGGCGGCGTTCGGAATGCTGTCTCGGTAGAAGTTTAGCATGCCGAGGAATCGACGTAGTTCTTCTATATTCTTCGGTAGCGGGAATTCTTCTATAGCTTGTAATTTATCTTGTGGCGGCTTGATTCCGTCGCTGTTTACGCTGAAGCCGAGGAATTTAACTTCTTGCTTGCCAAGTACACATTTGGCTGGGTTGATTGTGGTCCCGTTTTCTTCTAGGCGTTGAAGAACACACCGTAGATGTTGGCGATGTTCTTCTTCGCTGCTGGATGCTATTAACAAGTCGTCGATGAAGGAAAACACGAAATAGTATCCTTGCAGTATTTCGTGTATGAAACGTTGAAATGTCTGGCCTGCGTTTCTAAGGCCGGGACACATTCTCGGGAACTCGAATAATCCGAATGGTGTGATGATTGCTGTCTTCTCTATATCTTCTTTATGGACTGGTAATTGTTGGAAGGCTCGGTTCAAGTCGATCGTCGAGAAGATAGTTTTTCCGGCGAGTTGGGAAGTGAAATCACGAAGTCGTGGTATAGGGTAGCGGTCGGGCTTCGTTACTGCGTTGAGTCGTCGGTAGTCGCCGCACACCCTTATGTCGCCGTTCTTCTTTGGTACGACGTGAAGCGGAGAAGACCAGGCGCTCTTGCTGGGACGACAGAGACCTTGTTGCATCATATTCTCGAATTCTTTTTTCACTTGGTTGTAGCGATGCGGTTGTAGTGGTCGGGCGCGACAGTGTAGTCGTGGCCCAGACGTTTCGATGTAATGTTCGACGCTGTGTTTCGGTGTAATATTCATTGCTGTCAATCTCGTGATGCCGGGGAAGTCTGCGAGTATGTCGTGATACGACTGCGTGCTGTCGACACTACGGACAGTAGGTACGTCCGTGTAGCGTCCAGGAGCGTTAATATGTAGACTTGTTCTTCCGTCGACGAGTCTTCGATTTTTCAAGTCGGCAATGAGTTCGTGGTGTTGCAGGAAGTCGGCACCGAGGATTGGTTTTGAGACTGCGGCAACGATAAGCTTCCATTTGTACGGTCGGCGAAGTCCGAGGTTAAGTTCTAAAGTCTTCTCGCCGTATGTAGGTATGACGGTGTTGTTGGCGGCGTAGAGTTGAAAAGGTAGCGGCTGGAGATGAAGGCCTTTCTTTTTCGGTATGACGGATATATTGGCACCCGTGTCTACCAAAAAAGTAAGATTCGTGGTCTTATCCGTGACGAATTGGCGGTATTGCTTATAGTGAACGCCGGATTCCGCCGCTGCCAACGTTCTGTCTAGTTTTCCGGGTTGTTGAATGTACACGGTTGTGTACATTTTCGCGCTTCTTTGCCGAATCTGTTGTGGTAATAACAGAACGGTGATGGTGATGAAGTCCGTGGACGTGATGTCGACCGTTGCCGGAATCTTGATGTCGATCTGTATCTTGAGCGTTGATAATGTCCTCTTCTATAATTATTGTTATTGAACTGTTGTTTTTTCAGTTCGGCGACCTCTAGGGAGAGTTTTCTAATTTCTTCTATAAGTAGGCACTCGATGTTCGATGATGGTGATGCGGAGCTATTTACACGATGAGATGATGAGATGCTATGTACATTATTTACATTCGATTCTATTATTTTGTCGGCCAGCGCAGCTTGCTCGTCGAGTGTGGTCTTGGTCTTGAATGTTTCGCTGACGGCCAGGACGGAGCGAATGTTTGCCGGGAGGAGGTTGGCCCACATGAGCTGTAGGGTGGAATCGGGGACCTTGTTGCGAGCCAGGTTTCGCATTCTTCTGAGTAGTTGCGACGGTTTTTGGTCTCCCAACTCCATATCTGACAGCAGCTGTTGAAATTGCCGGCTGTCAGACTCCTCGTATGCGGAGATGAGCCGGTCCTTGAGAGCTTGATATTCGTTGGTTTCTGGCGGGTTGTACAGCAGGTCAGCGATTTGTTCGATGTCCTCCTTTTCTAGACGAGCGATGACCATCTGGGACAGCTGGCTTTGGTTCTTCTGTAGGCTGCTGGTGGCTGCTTCAAACGTGACAAACCAGAGCCTGGGCTTGTCCCTCCAGAACGGCGGGATTCGCATTGACAGGGCAATGCCGGCGATTTCCTGTGATGATGGTGACGCCGCCGGATCAAAATGGTTTGAGTCGAACCAAAATTTACGTGTTTGAATCAAACCGTTTGACCGTCTCGGGGGCCCTTAAAACATATCCAACACGGTTTTTTACTTTAGCGCGGAGAACTGCTTAGAATGAGATTTCTTACTGACAAATTCCGATTTGTTACTGCCCAGACGTAACCGATTTTTTCTACAGTGATAGCACTGTGCAGTGGTCGCAGTGCATTTAGGAACATAGCCTAAGTTATTTTAGTCGTGTTCGTTTGCTTTTTAAACTGCGCATGCGCGGCTTTTATGTGTGTCAGTGTGAGTGTCATATTCTAAAATACCTTGTTATGTTCTAAAATACCTGTCAGATTTTCTAAAATTTGACAGAAATTGATCGGTATTTTAGAATATGACACTCACACTGATGACACTGACACACAAAAAAGCCGCGCATGCGCAGTTTAAAAAGCAAACGAACAAGGCTATTATGTAAAATCACATGTGAAAAGGTTTTTTTTTTTAATTTTATACTCGTTTTTAGAAATTAAATAAATTTAAATATTATTTTAGTAATTTTCAATGAAGTTACAAAGTTAGGCGTCTAAACACAGCGTTGAACGATAGAAGCTCGTTAAGATTACGTAATCTTAATTTTGAAATATGGCAACATTTATCAAGGTGGCCAACATAACAAATAATGTAAATCGAAACAATAGTGATGTGAAATTTGAAAACCTGTTTTGTTATCGATTTCCGTTACGATGACGCGAATCGCGATTTACGATAAAAAAATTGTTATCTGTGATTTGTAAACAATTTGTTTGAATACATCACATGTGTATACTTTTTGTTAGATTTTTCTAGATTTTAGGTCGTGAAATGTTATTAAATTAGCAAAAAGATTGTACAAAATGTCCGGTTATCTAGAAGTGAAGTATCCATTTAAATCGAATTTAGGTCTGAATCCATTCAAGGTAAGTTTTCGACAGTAAATTGTACGTCTGCACCGTGCACACAATGAATCGTTGAATATTTATAATCGGCAGACATGGAAGAGACAATGGTGTATTTTGAGGCCGAGTCCGACGTACGTAGGCGGCGGGTCGTTGGCGGTTTACTGTAGCGAGGCAGGCGCGCCCGCGGGCACGGTGGAGTTGCAGTCCGGTTGTGTGGTGAAACGGGCAAAATCCCGCTCTAGACCGTATGCCTTCGCAGTGTTCAGTACCGACGAGCCCAGCAAACCCCGCATCCTGCTAGCCGCACAGTCAATACAAGAAACTAACTTGTGGATGGACAAAATACGGACTTTACTGAGCGGGGAAAAACTTCTAGGTGAGTCGAATCTACCTTCAATTGAATTTTATTTCCACTATATTAGAAATTGTGTAGTAAAACATGAAGATGTTTGAAAAAATTTGGTATAAATTGCAAGGTTTCTTGATAAAAATATTTACTAACTACTACTAAGTGGTTTTCCACTGCATCAAACAAAGGCAGCTAAGTAATTTTATTAACAAGGGGGTAGACTAGTAAGAATTGTTACAATCATTGTATATTCTTTTATGGTAAAGTATGAGCTCCAGTGGCGGATTTGCAGTCCTGGCCGCTGTAGGCCCCAGGCCATGTGCCGCCCCTTTCTCAGCACCCATCATTACTAGATACATAGTTCATGAATTCCTTTATTCCCATTTTTAACCCCCGACAAAAAAGAGGGGTGTTATAAGTTTGACGTGTCTGTCTGTTTGTCTGTCTGTGTGTGTATCTGTCTGTGGCATCGTAGCATCCAAATGGGTGGACCGATTTTGATCTAGTTTTTTTTTATTTGAAAGCTGACATGATCGAGAGTGTTCTTAGCTATAGTTCATCATCATCAGCCTGCTGGAAAATCACAGTTTATCTGGTTCGTGAATAGCCGTTAGCAACTTGCAGTTGTTTGATGAGTTTTATATTTTGCATTCTGGTTCGTGATATTTATGAATAGTGCTGCAGCATCACCTGGTAATCAATAGGATACCCAACTCCTCACCAACTTAGAGCAGAGGTTTCGTGTTTGGGCTCATTTTGATTGCGACTATCAGTAAGACGTAGATAAACAGTAAATATTTGCATGCTGCTGCTGCAGCATCACCTGGATTCTATAGGAGCCGAGCTCCGTATGAACCCAAAGTGAAGGTTTCTTGTTTGGGCTCATATTGACGGGCTCATCCAAGAGGACATTCATAGACAGTATTCCTTGCATATTATTCTGCACTATAACCAACAAAAGTTTAAAAAGCATGAAATAAAATTAAATTAAAAAATTAAAAAAAAACCCCGCCAAAAAACTTTAAAAAGTAAAGAAATAATATTTACTGACTTTCAAGTTTTTAAATAATTCCTAAGTGTAAAGTGATATTTTAGTCCATAATTGTTGTCAAGGTGTAATAAAAAAAATGATAATTATTGTAGGTTTAGAAATAAATTTACGAGTTTTTGATCGCGACTACCAGTTGATCTCAGATAATTCTCCGACCGCGCGCTCTACGCCCTCTATTTTGAAAACAGTTCAAGGTGTAAAAAAATGTTAAATAGAAAAGTTGTAGAGAATTTAATTCTCTACAACTTTCCTATTTATACAAAAAACGTAAAACGCATAGAAAACTAAATATTTGCAAAAAATGTAAAAAAATAGATTTTTGTGACCAATGACAATTTATGTGAATTTTGAGAACTGTTCGCGCGCTCTACGCCCTCTATTTTGAAAACAGTTCAAGGTGTAAAAAAATGTTAAATAGAAAAGTTGTGGAGAATTTAATTCTCTACAACTTTCCTATTTATACAAAAAACGTAAAACGCATAGAAAACTAAATATTTGCAAAAAATGTAAAAAAATAGATTTTTGTGGCCAATGACAATTTATGTGAATTTTGAGAACTGTTTTAGGATGCCAAACCAATTTTTTACATGGTAATATACTGGGCATCTCGATTTTCCGAGGTCAACCCCCTCTATAGGGGCCTAAATAGCCCAGTCACTATTGACTGGGCTATTTAGGCCCGAATAGCATTAGTTATATTATGACTTATGAGTTATGACTTATGAGCCACTGAAGAGAGGTGTACCTCGAGTGGAGTCCTGGTCCTAAACGGGTTAAGCTAAACGTACAATTTTATATGTACGATACAGTACGAAATGCCTTTAACCCTAAATGGCTTTTAACCCTAAATGTTGAAAAATGCACAGTGTTACACATTGGAAAGAACAACCCCCGTAGAAACTACTTCCTTGGACCTAAACAATTGATGCATGTGGAGTCCCAAAAAGACCTAGGGGTAACAATAACTTCGGATCTAAAATGGGAAATGCATATAATGAATATTGTCAAGAAAACAAACTCCATCCTCTATATCATCCGTAAAGCGTTTAAGTGTCTGACACCTAAAACATTCCTTCAATTGTACAAGGCTTATGTTAGACCACTTCTAGAGTATGCATATGTAATATGGGACCCATTCAAAAAAGACGTCAAGTTACTTGAAAACGTACAGAGAAAAGCTACAAAAATGATAAACATATTACGCAACTCGAAATCCTTGGCCTTACCTCACTCGAACAGCGTCGACAGAGGGGAAGTCTCATCGAGACTTATAAGATAATAGACTTTAAAATTATGCCAAAATCCCAGCAAGAAGTTACCTAGAAGGCACTTTTTACCTAACAGAGTGAAAGTGTTGTAATGGCAACCTCTGTGAACTGCTTTAAAAACAAACTGGACCAATTGGGAGATGAAATCTTCAAACGATTTGACACACACGCATCAGCTTAATGGCTGCTAGTGTGGTTACACAAATAATAAAAAAAAAATAATAATAAAAATTATTTATAAACACACCGACAAAATTAGAGGAACATAACATAATTTAATTTTTTTTAAAATTATTAGCTGTTTTTTATACTTATGTTTATTTATTAATTTAATAATTGATGATTAAAAAATAAAACTTATATAAATTTAGGGCATAAAAACGTGTAAAATAGAAAAAATCTGCAAAAATCAAAAATTAAGAAAAATCTTTGAAATTTCAGTAGTAAGTTTTTAAGTTAAATTCTTCATTTTTACTTAAGAAATGCCATGTTAAAAGCGTGTAATGCCTTCTATGGATCTCAAGAGAGTCTGGATACGCCATTCCATGCTTGCATTTTGATTGTCAATCATTTCCTGTGGGATATTCTTCTACTCCTCCAGTAGCGCCAACTCGAGCTCCTGAACACATTTTGGAGCTGGAGTTTTAACTCGTACCATTCACCCATTGATTCCTCACCCATTCCTCAATCGGATCGACATCCGTAGACCGTGCTGACCTCTCCACCTGGGCTACGCCAGCCTCATTTAGGTAATAATGCCCGATTTTTTTACTCTATGGACGCACATAAAATTGAAGTTCCTGCCTAAAACTGTGTAAAAGGCACAACATGCATATAGCCCTGTATTGTCAAAGTACCATCATTAACAATCATCAGCTTTGTGCGGGCTCCAAATCATATGCCACCCCAAACCATTACGAAGCCTGCATGATAGGCCACTGTTTCCGTTAAGTTTGATGGTCTATAGCGTTTCTTATGATTTATCCATATTCTTTATCGCCTGTCAACAAAATTTACACAGTATTTGCTCCCATCACTGTACAGCACAAGATTTCACTCACTTGTCTAATTTTGATGTTCACGCGCAAATCTTAGCCTGGCTCTTTGCTGTCCTGTCTCAAGTTTTGGTGCCCTTGCTGGCACCTTTGAGTTTAATTTAACTTCTTTGAGTCTTCTTCTTACTGTACAATCACTTACACGTACATCTCGGACCTGTTCCGACAGGTTTCGTCTCTGCAAAGCAGTTTGAGGTCGATTTCTTAAGGTTTGTACCCTTACAAAACGGTCATCCTGAACAATTGCCACCCGATATCTGTCTTGTTCTCGTCTCCGAACGTAAGATCCAGTCTCTCTGTAGCGTTGAAAGTTACGATGGACCACGAAAGCCAACACACCTAAGGCCTGACTGACCGAACGGTTAGTCGAATTAAAATATAGAGTCCGTCCAGAGTCGCGCCCATTGCCACTAGCTTCACACTGCAGTCGCACGGCGCACCTATTACAAATTTTTTTACACGATTTGCCGCCCCCTATTTTTGGCCGCCCTAGGCCCGGGCCTACTGGGCCTTAGGGTAAATCCGCCACTGATGAGCTCATTTAGAAACCCATTCAAGGAACAATAATAAGATTTCCAATAACTCATGAAAGTTTCTTGTGGTTAAAAACAAAATTATTGTGAGCAATAAAAACAGGATAATATTGTTTTACGTCAGAACACTATGCCTCAACGTTAATGAAACATTGTGTATGATGACTGTCATATAGAAGACTAGCTGTCCCGGCAAACGTTGTTTTGCCATTTAAAGTATTTCTACTTCATCAGTTGATACAAAATCTTACCCCCTCTTTTGTCCCCTAAGAGGAGTGGGAGGAAAAATTTTATACACCAGATGTTAAGTTGGAAAAAACAGTTAATAATATGAAGTAAGTCCATTAAAGAAAAAAGTTTGATACAAAATCTGACCCCCTCTTTGCTCCCCTTAGAGGGTGGAGGAGGGGGGGGGGGTGATTTTTATACACCAGATTTTGAGTTGGAAGAAGACAAATATATCTGCGAAAACCGTATGCAAATCGGATCAGTAGTTTTCGTGTTAAAGCAAAAGTCTTATACAAAATCTGACCCCTCTTTCGTCCCTTTAGAGGGGTGGGGGGGAAAATTTTTATACACTAGATGTTAAGTTGGAAGAAGACAAATATATCTGCGAAAACCGCATTCAAATCGGATCAGTAGTTTTCGTGTGATAGTGGAACAAACAAACAAACAGACAGACAGACAGACAAAAAAACTAACCACATTTTTGGCTTCTATAGCGATGTAGTAACACCCCCCCCCCGCTTATTATTTTTTGAATATCTTTAATGTACGGAATTTTCATTTCTACAGTTTTATTATATGTATAGAAGTGCCTATTGCAAAACAAATGTTGTACTTTTAAGAAATTATCCAATCAGT
The DNA here is from genome assembly GCA_963422495.1 of Polyommatus iphigenia. Lineage (NCBI taxonomy): Eukaryota > Metazoa > Arthropoda > Insecta > Lepidoptera > Lycaenidae > Polyommatus > Polyommatus iphigenia. The sequence continues at coordinate 30,527,574 of OY730177.1, read as the reverse complement.
GTATTTACCTTTTTTGTTTTCTCATAAAATTAAAGGTGTTAGGGCAAGAATAGTTTTGTAAGTATTTACAACATACATCTTAACTACATTGCCTTTCAGTAAGCTTGGCATGACCACAGTAGAAATGCGAAGGAATAGAATTAGTGGTTGATTTTATGGAGAAAATCATACATTGCTTTTGTCAATCTGTCGATTTGTCTGTTATACTGTGAAAAAAACTTATTAAAGTGGACATGCTTAGCATATTGGCGTAAATGATTTTTGTACACAATCATAACACTATTTTAAAACTTTTTCAGTTTCCTAATATACAGATGTTTGTGTAAACACCGTTGTCCTTGAAACCATCAAATGAGCCCATCAAAATGAACAACTTTTTCTATGAGAACAATGCTGGGAAAAAAAACTGTCTTCATACCCATACAAATTGCCGATCCGTATGGGTATGAAGATGGCATTTTTTTTGAGTTCCCAGCATTGTTCTCATAGAAAAAGTTGTTCATTTTGACGGGCTCATTTGATGGTTTCAAGGATAACAGTGTTTAAACAAACACACTGTATGAAGTTAAGAGCTCTGTATGGCATTTTTTTTCATCTATTTCTAAATATCCATTGTTATGTGTCGCATGCTTTAATTGTTTGCATTGTGTCATTCATCCATTTTCAGGTACGGAGACATTGCTTAAGGATACATATGTGGTAACAATTGTTCCCACTGATTTATCTCGTACATGTGAATTAACATCCGACTGCCGCCTGACTCTATCATCTAACGGACTCATTGTAACCCAAAATAATAATGATACAAACATACAGTGGCAGTATATAAAAGATGTCGTACAGATGAGAGATAATGACAAAAAATGCTGTGTTATTAGTATTGATAGGTTGGTTGTTTTACTTTACTCAAATATGCACGTAAAATGCCTCGGTGATGCACTACAGAAATATAAAACAAGCAAAAGCCACCTATTATACTTGTATATTATAATTTATGAGTTTATTTACATATTATACTGTATTTGCAAATATAGTTACAAAAGAAATGCCTACTTATCCTAAATATTTGAGCATGAAGCGTGACATTATTACTTTGTAACAATAACATCATGTGATACTAACTTTAACAGTTGTGAAGAAATTCATATCACATGCCTAAGAATTTTTAATATTATGTGCTAATTCAGTTTGTGTTTGATACTTCTTTCCATAACATTTTCATGCTTTTGCTATGTCCTAAACCTCATCAACTACTAATCTTTTAAAACTGTTGTACCTCCAGTAGAAAACCTCCTTTTGTAAATTGTGCTAAGTAGTGACTTGTAATATAATTTGACGACCTCTGTGGCTCAGTGGGTGAGCGCGTTGGTAGCTCAAGCCGGGGGTCGCGGGTTCGAATCCTGCCGACGAAACAAAAAGTTTTTAAAGTTCCTGGGTCATGGATGTGTATTAAATATGTGTATCATATAATAAAAATCTTAAAAGTAAAGTGTCCATAGATATTATTATTAATTCTTATTGCCAGTAACAAAAATTATATTACAAGTTTTAAGGGTTCTACAGTAACTAAAAAGAACATGCATGCATGTAACACTAGTATTTCACACTGAAACAAAAGTGTTGTATTTGCATGGAAGCACTTAAAAAACTTTATTCTCTTCTTAAGAAGAAAATAAATGTTAGTTGTGTAGTCAATAAAGTTGAATTTGGACCTTAAATAATAATAAACTGCATTCGTTTTCCATGCTTCTTGTTACATATTCAGCTAAAGGTTGCAGGTTGCTGGTTCTTTTCCCAAGTTACTTTTCCAAAATTATTGACTCTAACTTGACTAAAGTCCTGAGGATCACAGTAGTATAACTTATAAGCCCTGCGCAAAGATACCATAGACCATAGACTTATAATATATGCCATATACAGTGTAAATAATATATCATGATTGCTTCTTCCAGTTTATCCAAGCTATCTTAGAGGCTAAAGCAGTGCGCTGCCTATAATAAGGTACTTCTGCATTCCAGCTGTTTTAATGGTGGTGGTGAGCTGATGCTGACCACGTCGTCAATGAGTGTGATGGTCAGCGCCATCAAGCAGGCGCTCCGGGTGACAAGTCAGAAGAAGTTGAGTCGGAGTGACGGTGATCTCAGTATTAGTAAACGTGAAGGTTAGTTAAATCACAGTATATATTAACCTATCAACCCCCATAAGGACACCGGCGACCGCGACAACAGTAGAATAACAATAGATTTCCAAGAATCCGCGATCGAAGGATTAATAATCATCACCTAGTTACATAATGTTTTTTGATAGCTAGGTACCATCGAAGAAATTGATTCCTAGGCAGTTGACAGACCAACATCATTTGGTTGAATCATGTGAATTCAATGTTAATTGTGATCTGTCGGCTGGGTTTGACGTAACGCGACCAAACTACGTAGGTCCCCCATCTGCTTAGGTATCAACTTCTCTGATAGTACCAGCTTCTGTGTACGGCATCGCACTGGAGGTGTAATATTGAGCTCAAGTAGTTTAGCTTAGTACATAAAATCAAAGGTCTAATGTTTATGTATTCCCAAAATTACTAATTTTGGGAATACATAAACATCTATCCACAATTTTGTATATTCATTTGATTTATAATTTAGTAGGCACATTCCTGAATCACGATAACGGAAGTTTTTTAAATACATTATACTTACGACTTCAGGAAACCCAACTTTATTGGCTTCAGCCTGACCAAGCATAATTATTATCATCCTGTAATTGAAGTTCTCTCTTTTGGGCTTTCATTCGTATTTGCATAATTATTATGTAAACTAGCTGTCCCGGTGAACTTCGTGTCACTTTAAAACCTTCCCTGGACTTCTACGAATATATTAAGACCAAAATCAGCCCAATCCGTTCAGCCGTTTTCGAGTTTTAGCGCGACTAACACATTTGAAAATCCATTTTTATATATAAGAGAAGAAGATACACTACTACCCTACTCCCTGTGGTTTCATATTTGCGTCAAATTTTATAAAATGCGACTTCTTAAAATAGGCTACTTGACCTACTTTTTTTCTTCATGCTAATCGCTTCTTAATCATTTATTTTCACAAAAAAAAACTAATATTTTGATATTTTACACAGTAGAAACCCATAAAAATGTTTATTGAAAAATATGCCTCTTAAATGGCGTCGAAAACACTGTCCGCCATAGTGTGACGTCATACGCTTTGTATTTTAAACTCTCTTTATTGAACATTTTTTTATGTGCTAAATGTACGATTCTAAAAGTGCCCAAAAATTATAAAAGAATAAAATAAGAAATTACAAATCATTTGTTATGTTGAAAACTTTTGGAGAAAAGTTTTGGCCATTTAATTTCCCGTCTACAATAAATGGAGATAATATATAAAACTGATGTTTTAAGTGAATTATTCAAGAAAATATATTTTACAAATCTTTCTAGGCTTATTCTTATTATTTATGTATAAATAAACTTACATATAACGAGCGCGATAAATAAAAGATATTAAATTACTATGAGGATGACGTCACATCCAAATCGGAAGTACCACAAAAGCGTTTTCGTCAGTACAAATCCTATTTTCATAAAATCATATTTTCAAATCGACTTTATTTATCAATCATAAGCTTTTATTTGATGATAAGGATGAAATACGGTTTCCTAGGCCAAGTTCTACTAGAAATATGCATTTGTTCAATGAAATTGAATATAGGTCAAGAAGCCTATTGTTCAGCCATCAAAAAAGTTTGAGCCATATAGATTAGTCTAGAAAAAAAATTTAGAACTTTAACCAAGCACCTTAGTTATTACTTGGTATGGTTTCATTTATTTGAGTGTTAATGCAGTGAATAACTCATTACTAACAGTGGTATTTATTAAGAAGCCATATGATGTAAGGCTGTCTTGTGGGTTTTTCCTTTGCTGACTTAATAATTTACTTTAAAGTGAATAGTGATGCATAAACAGTACAATAACTGTAGGCAGACTAACGCCGCGCCGCACTAGAATTTGATAACTTAAATTTATTTAAAACTAGATGAACCGTGAACTTCGTATCATTTAACTCAAAAATTTTCTACCTTATAAACCTTCCTTGGACTTCCACGAATATTTCAAGACTAAAATTTGCAAAATCGGTTCAGCTGTTCTCTTGTTTTAGCGAGAATAACAAAATTTTTAAAAAATATTATTTTTAAACAGAAAGATGTAAAGATTTTGACATACACTCAATTTTTGTCAAACACTTCATTTATTTTAAGAAGTCATTAAAAGTCTTATGGTGCTCCCAGACAGAAGTTATATAACGTTAGATAACATTTTTGTATAACATTTTGTAACAATTTATAACAAAATACACGTTTTTTTTGACACGTTGTAGCGTATGTTACACGATGTTATAATATTATGTTATCGTGTTACACAATGTTTTATAACGTTATATAACTTCTGTCTGGGAGCATCTTATCAGTGGGACCTTAAAACTTTCCACCTATATGAGATGGTTTATTAAGTTTCAATCATGATTCATTGTCCAAAGCGAAAAGGGTTTTTTTAAGGTATTATTGCTATTGCAGGTGACATCCGTCGCAGTAGCTGGAACAGCGGGCCGTCCGACGTGTCGCTCGACGACACAGATCTCATCATGTCCAAGGTAATAATAACGTTTATTGGTATCCCAAAAGCTGACTCTAATCCGAAGGAGTCACAAATCACACTATTGTGGATATAGGATCTATATCCTCAAGGGTCGCAGACGTCAGGGCTACAACCTGCCTTCAGGACAAAAATCCCAAAAACTTTGTTGCAGTTAAGAGCGTTTACGCCGTTCACGCTCAATATGGCTGAAAAACCGTACTTTTCAAACTTGAAAAAATCATTAACCACTTATTTTTATGAAAATGTTGATAACTTATTTTCATAGGAAATTTCACTGTCTAAATAGTTAGCGGAGAAAAAAATACGATTTATAGAGTATTTACACATTAAATCTCGAATACCTTAAAAGAGATTTTCTTAAATTACGTTTTAGTATCAGTTTCGAAGCTTAAAAATTACGAAACCAGCCACAGATCTAATTAAAAAAAATAATAACCTTTTGACAAGATCCTTAAGCAAATAGTTAGCAGAAAAAATATTTCATTTAGGTATATATATATATATATACTTTATGTAATTTAAAATACAAAGAATGAGAAATATCAAAGAAATATCAAGGAATTAAAACTTTTTTTTTTACCTATTTATTTAACTTAATTTAATATAATAATAGCTTCATATTATAGAAGAACACTTTAATTTTAAAAAATGTATTTAAATATCAACAAATCTTTTATTTTTTTTTCTACAAATATTTTAAAACTACTATAAATCGCTGCGCGCAAAGCATTTCAAATACTCCGCCGCAGATTTGTATGGAAACTTGAAATTAGGTGTAAACGCTCTTAATACATAATATTACACCAGTTCACTGGTATTAAGTTTAGGATTTTGGGATTCACATTTCAGAGTACTCCGTGAAAACATACAAGTCGGTTAAGCAGATTGAGGGCGAACCTCATAAACTAAAACAAACACTTTTTTGTATCGCTAATAACGTGTTAATTAAGTGGTAACACTCAGACATGTTCGCACTTCGCATGTATGAAATTAAGTATGATATAATAATTTAATGCTACCAAGGAGTAAAATTTTATATGTATTGTTGAATATCATCTATACATATTATTATAAAACAAAGTCGCTTTTTTCCCTCATGTCCATTTGTTCCCTTTAATCTTTAAAACTACGCAACGGATTTTTATGATTCTTTCAATTTTAGATAACCCATTTATCGAGGAAGGCTATAGGCTATATTTTATCACGCTAAGGCTAATAGGAGCGAAGAAATAGAGGAAAATGTGAAAAAAACGGGGAAAATTATTTGAAAGGGCTAACTAGAACGCGCTTTCCGATTTGAAAAATTATTTCAGTATTAGATAACCCATTTATTGAGGAAGGCTATAGGCTATATTTTATCACGCTAAGACTAATAGGAGAATGTTGAAAAAACGGGGGAAATTATTTGAAAGGGCTTATCTCGCGAACTACTGGAGCAATTTTTATGTCATTTGGCACAGATAAGAATTAGACCACGTGAAGGATCATAGGCTATCGATTTTAATAATTTTTTCACTGGCTATATATTTTATACCCGTGCGACGCCGGGGCGGATCGCTTGTAAATAATAATCTACATATTTAGATATTTAAGTATTTCACTTTTCACAGGGTGGCGTGGGCGGGCGACTGTCGCGGTGCGGCGCCGCGGCAGACCGGCGGTTGCATCTCGCCTCGCTCACGTCTCTCACCTGCACCGACGACAGGTATATTGGTATATTTTAAAAGATTAATTTTACCACAAACTCTGAAAAGAATACTGTAATCTTGTCCCAAACAAATCTGTCAGTTTTTCTGTTTTTTTTTTATTCCGGTTAAAACATTGCGATACAGACTATGTTTGCGATCAATTGTGTGTAAACTATATTATGTGTTCGTATACGTGACCCAGCTAGATACAGTAAAATAAATTACACATCGTACTTTCTAATCGTTAAATTTTATTTGTTACACTTGAATGATTAAAAGTTTTATAGTCTATTTCGAAAGTGATTCTTTTTAAAGCGTGCAAGCAATACATGAGTTTATTGCTGCCTAAGCGTCAATTCACATTGCAACGTCAGCGATTCAAACCCCAAAAATTTGGTTGGTTAGCCAACGTGCTTTTTATCGCTTCTTCATAGAATCGCCAATGGGGATTGTCCATTTTTTTTAAATTGTGCCCATTACAAAAACATTTAGGGGAATAAGGTCAGTGATCGCTATTCTGTATATGAATTCAAAAAATATCCATTAGTTACTTATATTTTTAAACAAATATGTTTAACCTTTGTTTGCCCTTCAATGACGTCATCACTGGAAGCCATACGTTAAACTAGCAATAAACTCGACCAACATTACGTTTTGAACTTTTGGTATGCTTCTCGAAGCAGTTTTCACATAAATAAGAGAACTTGCATTCATTTAACACCTTGTTGATACTTGACAATGCTCTTTTTTTAACTTTTATGTACTCAATGCTGCCGGCCGCCGATGATGACGTCATAGGTCCGAAAACTTTAAAATTTTTTTGAAAAAAACTAGCCAATGAATTAAAAAATATTTAATTTATATTCTTAAAATACCCTATTTCAACGAAAAAAAATATAAAAAGTACATGTGATTTTTTTTGGACAATGCCCATTAAAATGTATGATCAATTTCATGATATGAGTCGAATGTCGAGTGAAGCCAAACGAGAGCGTAATTTGTGAGTTGTGAGTAGCAAAATTTCGGCTGGCAGAAATTCTGTTGCATTCTGTTTCATAGAAAATTCCTACTTCATTCACACGAGCGTAACTTTGTGAATCATGATTTGTATGAAAAAATATTTACGCGACCGAAATTCTGCGACTCACGACTCATAAAATTATGCTCGCTTGGCCTCACCCTAAGGCTGTGTTTCCACTGAAGCGGAGCGGAGCTTAGCGGTGCCCGAACTGACCAATCGTGCTATTCCAGTAGAATGACAGCGAAGATTTCGAGTATGGTGATTGGTCAATTCGGCACCGCTCAGCTCTTCTCCGCTCCGCACCGCGTTAGGCCGTATTTTCACGGAAGCGGAGCGGATCTTAGCGGTGCCCGAATTGACCAATCAATTGAATGACAGCGAAGCGGAGCGAATATTTCGAGCATGGTGATTGGTCAATTCGTCACCGCTAAGCTCCGCTTCGCTTCAGTGGAAACGCAACCTAACGTACAATACATTTCAGCGCAGAACGTCGCTCGCTAGTCTCCATATCGTCTGGCGTGTACGAGGAGATCACAGAGAACTTTAACCCGGCGAAGTCCGAAGACGCTGGTGCTGACGTGGTGGACTCCCCCCGGGGGTTCCCGGGGGTAGAGAGGGGGGTTGAGTGGGAGCCAATGTATGAGAGCGTGGCTGAGTGCGTGTACGGCACCATGCGGAGAGCGAGACCGCCGCCGCTGCCGCCACGACATCCCGGGTGAGAGCTATTATTGGTACATCTACTCAAATATTTAAACAATAACTGGCTGACACGGCAAAATTGTTTTGCCATATACATTTATTTCTAGTATCAATGTAAAAAGTAGATAAAAACCTATTCTCAGGCCTAACGAATGTACCTACATACAACATTTCATTAAGAGCCTGCTGCCAAAACGCTAGCCCCGCCTACACACACGGCTATCGTCCAATCAAGATACAATGATTCCATGAATCGTGCCCGCATGAAATGTATTTTGCGCTGTAGCTAATAGTGAACAATATCGCGTAACAACGGTCCGGGTAGCACGAAAGTAAATTTCGCTAGTCCCAAAAATGTTTTTGATGATTACTTAAAAATTAAATACAATACTAATATTTCCTTTAGTTAACCTTTTATATAGTGTGTGATTGTAGTAGTGCAAGTTATTGAATGATGGTAACTCAATAAGTGTAACAGATATTTGTTGAAAAGCCCAGAAAGATTCATAATTTCGAAAAATATAACTATCGAGTCAAAATAAGTGAATCGTGTTTTCCGTTAGGCAAGTATCAGATAAATATACAATGATTAAATAAATCTCAATTTCATTTGTGTCAATCGTCTTCCGGGATCGTAACACTTATTAGAAAACACAGCAAAAAAAGGGAGCTCGGTCTTAAAATCGGTTGAGCCTTTTTGGAGGAGCTCGCGCACAATCGCTGTGACACGAGAATTTTATATATAAGAGAGAAGAAATAAAGCAAAACCTATGGCTTAAACCACAAAGAGTTAGTATACATTTTGAAATTAAATGTCAAGGTTTGTGACTTGCCCTTTGTATGGCGATGAAACAAAAATTCAAGTAATATAATGTATATTATATTACTTGAATTTATCTTTTACTGTAGAGACAATAATTATTATAGTCGGCAATTATAGGCACGAATCGGGTGACATGACTAGAGAAGGCAAGGCTTCAATTTTTAAGTAATATAAAGACTAGTTTTTAATGTTTTCAGCACGCTTCGCAACGGTGAATGGGCGGGCGACTCGACGGTGACGCGACACAGTTCGCTGGGCGCGTTACATCGCTGCGACAAGCCGCGCTTACGACAGCCGTTCAGTGTGTTCCGGTAAGTTGAAATCTAGCACATCTTAAGAAATAAGATTAGATTATTCCTTACATTCAATTTGTAATTTGCAAGCTATGACCAGCATCATCATAGAGTTTAGAGTCTACACTCTACAATGATATAAGACAGCCCATTACTATAGTCTACAGTCAATGTCTACAGCATTGATTCCCAAAGTGGTCCAGGTGGACCCCCAGGGGTCCACGGGAGCCCGATAGGGGTCTACGCTTGCGTGGAAAAAAATGGGGGTCCACGACTCGTTAACGGGGGACTATAAAAATTAGGTGACCCGACTCGACTTCTCCTATGAATATAGGCAGACAATATTATATTAGCAGATTAAATATTACAGAGCGAGGAGATTTAGAAATAAGTAAAAGTGTGGTAATATTTGTGTTAAATAGCTACAAAACAAGAAAATATTTGCGTTTACTTTTTACCACTCCGAAGTGGAAGCTTATTGGTTCATTGTACTGTGAGTTGTGACTTGTGAGTCAAACTTAGAATGTACTGTTGGATGAATACGCCTTTCAGACCGGCCTGGGGGGTTAGCTGTCGGGGGGCCACCGGATCCAGCTAAATGTTTAAAGTGGTCTATGAGAAAAAAAAGTTTGGGAACCTCTGGTCTACAGTCTACACTGAAGACTATAGCTATAGTAATGGGCTCAGTGTAGATTTCCAATTCACACTTTCAATTTATACTTAACCTATCAACCCTCATAAAGACACCGGCGACCGCGACAACAATAGAATAAGAATAGATTTCCAAGAATACGCGATCGAAGGATTAAAATTCGTTTACGATATATATATTCAAAATTATAAATTTTAAATTATTTATTCCAGAAAAAGACTGAAAAGCGACTCCCGCGTCGTCACGTCTAAATCTGAGAGTCCCAAAGAGAAGGACGTGGAGACGAAGAAGAAAAGATTCGACTTCACGCCCACCAAGGACATATTCAAGAGTTTTCGCGTCAGCCGCAAGATGAAGAACCTCAAAATAACCAACAACCTCGGCAAGGTAATATTACAAATTTTTGAAGTGAAAACTTCTTTAGCGGCGTTGAGCACTTTTGTGGGATGGGTAAAAACTGTGAAACTCGCGTCAGATTCTCGTGCTGATCGAAAAACCAAGGAAAAAACGTAGGACGGTTGGAGAGTAGTGTTGTAACATCGAAATCGATTAATCGAACAATCGATTGTTTTTTTTCGATTGTCGATATTTTTTTAATCGATTGTAAGGGTTTCGATTAATTAAAAAAATCGATTTTTTTAAAAATCGATTTACATAAAAAATGGGTTAAAAATTTAATCGATTGTAAGGGTTTCGATTACTTAATTAATAAAAACGATCGTTTATTTTTTATTATTTTTTTTATTATTATTTTTTTAATTTATATATATATATATTTTTTTTTATCGATTTTCATAAAAAATGGGTTAAAAAAATAATGCACAACGTTAATAATCAAGTTTTCACTTCTGCCGGCACTCCCGGAGTGCAACCTGTCTTTTTTTTCATTATAGTTTACTAGATGACGCCCGCAACTCCGTTGCGCCAAAGTTCGTTTGTCGCGCGGGAACCGTACATTTTTCAGGGATAAAAACTATCCTATGTCCTTTCCCGGGACTGAAAATATATCCATGCCAAATTTCAGCAAAATTGGTTCAGCGGTTTGAGCGTGAAGAGGTAACAGACAGACAGACACACTTTCGCATGTATAATATTAGTAAGGATAAGCTAAATATCCATTTGTGCTAAGTACCATTGTGAAATCTACTAACATCTTTATTAACCATAAAGTTCATATACCTAGCGGAATAGAGAAACAAAGGCCTGAGCAAGCGAGATGTCACTATCAGTAACACTGCGTGGTAAAAAGAGACGTGTGATACATGACAGTAGAACTCTTTTTTTAACGTCCAGTTGGCGCTTATCGGTACGTTGACAATTTAATCTCATAGAAAAGATGCTTGTATAAGTGAATACGTACACATATACACACAGATGTAAATCAATTTCGGTTTCGTTTGACACCTCGAGATTGTTGTTTTTTTTTTTTTTTTTTTAATATACGGCCCCTCACTTGGGACCTCTTGTTCCCCCTTTAAGAAAAAGGGACAATTGTTTGCTTTTATTGAGATTTTTTACATTTACATTATTTTTAATTTTTGTTTGCTGAAAGTTTTTTGCTTACATCATAATTAATCTTATTCTATTACATTTAATTTCTATTACTTATACAGATATCTTTACATTTACATTCTGTTCATTTCCATTCTATATTCATGTTCTCATTTGTTTATATTCTAACGGTATTTATCCAGCATTTACATTTACATAGCATATTATTTGTTCTTATAATTCCTTAATTTCAAAACATGTTTGTTCCATTTCAGTTATGCATTCTTATTTATTGTTACAAAATTTCTCATTATAATTAAAAAATCTTATCACAAACATTTTACAGTCTTATATATCATTATTTATATTAATTCTAAATTCTCATTTACATAGTATATTGTCTGTTAATATAATTACTTAATTTTAAAACATATTTATTCCATTACAGTGATGCATTCCTATTCATTATTATTAATTTTCTCATTACAATAATTAAAACCTCATCACAAACATTTAACAATCTTATATATAATTATTTATTCTGTTAATTTAAATACAATATGTCGCTTAATTTTGTATAAACAACTAATAATGGTACAGCCCTTTCTTAGAGTACATTTCGAATTTCTAAATTTTTGATCATGTTTGCACGGTTGAATATGTGAGATGTCTCTGTCAGTGCGAAGTTTCCGGCGGTATTGGTTGCTACCGTAATTATAGCAATATAATTGTAGGTGCAAGTTAAGTTGGAGTTATAGCGCGTCCAAGTGATGGTAAAAAGTATACATAATTAAGGCAGTTGTCAAAAATTATGTGTTGTGTCTTTGATATCTTATGCCTTACATGCCCTCTTATTTGTTACAAATAATACCATGTAGTCGAGATTGTTGTTCTATTCCGCTAGGTATATTAACTTTGTTACAGTACCCGGCGATAAATATTGCACATCGACCTTTGGAAAGTGACAGTCGGCTAATTTCGGTTTTGTAGAGCGTTATCTCTTACGCACGAAATACAAAAAGTCCGGTATATATTAGGAGCTGTTAAAAAAACCATAATTATTATGGTTTGCTTCTTTTGACAATTTTATTATTCTTTGTGTAAAATACACCAAATATTCTAAGTTATGGCTTTAGGTTCGGGTAAAATAAAATAAAAAAGCGTGTTCAAATTATGTTTACGTATATTTTAATTCTTTTGGAAAATTACAGCTGAAGCAAATTTAGGGGTGTTAACAACTCTAGATATATATTTTGAACTGGACGCGACTGCACTCTATTGAATTTGAACAACGACTGACATAATGTCAAATAGGTGTGTGCTACAAAGATAACGCTCTATGAAACCGAAATTAGCCGATTGTCTCTTTCCAAAGGTCGATATGCAATATTTATTGCCGGGTATTGTACTAACACACATTTAGCGAATAAAGAAATTGATTTGAATTGTAAAGGGCGAGACGAAAAGCTGCGAGTTTCTCGACGAGACGGACCACGTGTCGACGAACCGCTGCTCGAAGTCCGTCGAGTGTTTAGACGAACACGACGAGTTCGACGAGTTGGTCGACCTCTCCCTCGTCGAGAACACGGGCATAGTGCAGCTGATACTACACAGTGATATAGTGCGGTTAAAGGAGATAGAGAGTGAATACATGCCGATGTCCCCCATAGTGCCCCCCACGCCCATAGACCACTATATTGTTATGTCGCCGCGGACGAACCTGGCTTGAATCTAGTCGCTTGTGATATTATGTAAGGTAGGTTTAACGGACTGTCGTGTCTATGTCTAACACGACGTAATAAAAGCCAATTGCACAGATCTAGGTTAAAGTTAATCATGGGTTAATTTCATGTTGTCTCCGTTATTCTTCATGTTAAAAGAAAGTCATGACATGGCATTTAACCAAGGTTTATGATTAACATAGATCTGTGTAAGTCAGCTTTTACAGTTAAGAACTAAGCGATAGCTTAATGACGTTGGAACCTCCAATGACGGATTTATATTGTCAATTTCTTGGCAAACCTAAAATTGACTATGTCAACACATTTTGGCATAATATTGACCATGTTAATACATCTTCAGACCATACCTGTTGTAAGTTTTATGGTATTATAAAGAGAATTAGCACTTTTTTAAAGGTTTGTAACATTAATAGACAGTTTGAAGATATTGGCAAGATGCAGTAAATATTTATTAATTTATTCCCTCATAATGTATTGCTGCTTAAGTATAAATCATCCATTTATGCATGAGTTGTCTGTATACTCTAATAGTTTGAATGTTACATAAACATAAGTTCATTAAACATCTTTTTGAATTGACCATTATCCCATAAACTTGAGTGCTTGAGCAAAATAACCACTTTTAAATGCTATATATAAAGGGATCTGGATGAGTAGTTTAATTAAAAAAGAGAAGGTCTCTAGTATTATCGTGTCTTCTCTTTCTAGAGCACTAAGACTTCGTAACAGTATTGCTTGATCTGTTTTCTATGTCAGTCAGAAATATTCGTAGGAAATGGTTAAAAAATTTCCGTCCGAAAATATGGACCATGAGAAACGTTCATATCATACATATTAATTTGTATAAGGTTGTACTGATTATTAAGTCAATTTTCCTATTGATATATTTATCAAATTTCATAATGAACATCTCATAATATAAACGAAAGACTTTCATATCATACATATTAATCTTTCAGGCCCCGCGCGAGCACCGGTGATCGCGAGAACAAAAGAATACAATGGGAATTCCTAGAACCTCCGATCGAAGGATTAATTTGTATAAGGTTGTACTGATTATTAAGTCAATTTTCCTATTGATATATTTATCAAATTTCATAATGAACATCTCATAATATAAACGAAAGACTTTTTAGTTTGATTAGGCCAAACTGTATTTAGTTTTAATTTATACATGTTGGTAAAAGACAGAATACAATATGACTAAAATATTTGTGGGAAGAAGAATGTAAAGTTTTAGATAATAAATTGATACAACGTTTTGAGGACACATGAATCTCAAAAATTTCAGGTATATAGGAAATTACTAAGTTATAATTATAAAGTAAATTATCTTGCTAAGCTTTGATAAAATAACTTTATAGTGAAGAAAAAACAAAAAAGTGATTTTTGCACTGCCATGCCGAAAGCTGTTAATAAGCCTATGCAAAAGTATAATAAGATATAAGATTCACTACTGCAACTGCATTCTTGAATACTTTTTACTACTCTAATGTTATATTGTGGTTTATTCTTTTGTGTATACTATTATAATCACATCAACCATGGAGTAAGTCTCTGCATCAACATACAATTTATATTTCTTACACAATTAAATAGTGTTGTAAAAGTATTTGTGATATGTTAAGTAGCACTTACATGACTTAGTAGTAAGCACATAATATATACAAAATTCGTAAAATTCGGAAAGACAGGAATCTTGAAACTAGCCAAAATGACTGGGCCTAAAAAGGAAAAAGAATTGACTGAATTTGGCTAGACAAGTTGGAAACGCATTTTAAACGCGACAGTCATTCAAGATATTAGCAAAACTAGGTTTTTATACAAAACTTAAGAACAATGTTAATGATGTAGCTTTCGCCTTTCTGTATTCACTTATAGGAGGTGTTGAGGCAAAAGAAGTTACATACATTCAGATGACATAATTTGCCTCAAATCTTTCTATAAGCGTCCACGTTATATACACAAAGAAAAAATATTATATATATGGCATTGATCGCGTTTGGTAATGCGTTTCTAGCTAGATTAGTAAAGACTGTTGGTAAAGACTTAACGTCAATGTAAGCTAAACAAAGCCAGTATTATTTTTAGGTGTGGCTTAGCTTAGGCTTAGTCTGCGATGTGTTGTGATATTCGATGTATGTCGTGGCCAGGAAAATAGGAAGCTGAACTCGAAATATGAATGCCTATACTTTAAGATTTTGTGTCAAGTTATCTTGCTTAATTTAATTATTCATAAAATATGCTATCTTTTTTTATTTCTAGCATTAGTGAAAGAGAAGGCATTTTAAAATTACAGGCGTTTATGATAATAGCCATCCCAATGTTGACGCAAACATATGTGTTGACTTCAGAACATCATTCGGTTTTCTTGTCGATTAAAAATACGTCTACTTTTTTACGTCAAGTTACAGAATCAAAATAGAGCGCCGCGAGAAAGAACGCGAGAATGTAAATCGAGCGATACAGTCTATAACGTAGCATTCCAAGAGAAACCTTTGGCCGCATCTCTAGCCATACAGCCGGAGAATATTTTGTCACAGGGGATCGTCTGCCTTAAGAGGGCGACTGACCCAAAAATTCAAACATCGTCATTCTCTCTTCACACTCACGCCCGTCTTTAATATGTCAGGTGAAAGAGGACGACGCGAATTCATCGCCAAATTAGTTTCTTCTCAATAAGTCGATAAATATACAACATTTTAAAAATTCGCTAGGTCGGTTTCTCAATGATAGAATTTTATACAATGTGTTAAAATATTAACTTAGATCAATGCACGGTTATGGCAATAATTGAAAAATTCGTGAAAATTAGATGTATCTTTATGATTTTTTTCGATCGAGAAAATTTTAAGATATCGTGTTTTTGCTCAGATTGAATTCTTGGAAATATAATGTAGTATCTAATTTTAGAAAATGAAACAATTCGGGGCTTATTTTCAAGTATAAAAATGAATTATAAAATCGAAAATTTTGGGTTAGTCGCCCCATTAAATAATTGGAGAAAGATTTTTCGTTGATTAATAATTTATAGGCGAGTTTTTCAGGAGAGATCATATAATTGGGCTCCCATTACTGATCTTTCATGTGTGTATGTATCTAGCCATCTAGTAGCTGCGAGATGTCTAATATATTCGGTTTTGAAATTGAATTAGTGTCTGAATTGAGTGTTGTTAGAACGTCGGCTACTGCGTGTATTATATTTGTGGTGATTGAATTATGCGTGTAATGTATGCGATATGAATAATGCGAATTGTTATCTGGTAAGAACGAAGCTTTCTCTCTGAAATTCCAGCTGAATATTTCTGATACCCACTACGATTTACAATAATCCCACAGTAATTTCTAAGCGTGGATGTCTCCATGCTGATGATTTCAGTAACTTTTTTTAACTTTTTAATTTCTTGTATTCATGTTTCGTATTTTCCTGGTCAAACAATAACTTTGTTACTATTGGCTTGAGGGCTTTGTTGAATTTGGTGTTGGACTTTAGTCTAAATTGTCGATCCGGCTCGAAGGACCAACTTACAACTTCGCCGGATCAAAGATTAGGTAGTACTTAATGTTATTTTAGTAGAATTTTAATTTTAGTTAAAAAATTGCTTCTTTATCGAAATAATAGACTCGTGCACTCCCAAGTTATAAAACCGAGCCAAAAAATGTATAGATTTTTTTTCTCAAATAAAAATGATATTTTTGTAAAATTATACTAAAACAGGCCTAATAATTATTTTTAAGGTAAGAAGAGAAGGTAATACAATTTCTTATATACAGGATAGGAACAAATCTTATGGAGTGTATTTTGGTGCTCAAAATTTTAGTTTCTTTTTTCTGTGGAGATTACCAATAATTTGTGTTTTTGGAAGTACTGAAATAAAATTAGTATTATATTTTATCCGAGCCAAAATATACCTAAACCCTTCAGTCCCAGTTTTAATTACTTTAATTATTGTATGTAAAACTTAGTTAATTTAATAATTTATATTCTTTATCACGAAAAGATAGATGAAAGTTAGATAATAATATAATCAAAGGCTGAGTGAGTTTTTGTTACTTGTTATTGTGAAGACGTTAATAATAGCGGATTTACGGCATTTCAGTCCAGTGATTGAATCTGGACTACTACTAAAATAATGTAAATGGTCACTGGAATGCGCTGAATTTCATTCCAGCGAATTTGAATTGCGTTCCAGTGTCCGTTCACATTAAACAAGTAGTAATCCAGCTTTGGGTTTGATCACTAGACTGGAATAATTTAAACCAGTCAACTACAATTATTTGTATGTCGTTATAACAGTGCCCTCTAGTGGCGAACAACAGTGACTAATGAGGGTTGTCGATATATCATTTGCTACCAGAGGGTTTGCCACGATAGGGTCTTTCGTGTCAAATATCGTGTCAGAAAGACATCTTATTAACTGCTATGTCGTGACATGTAGAAGCTATTTCGTGTCATATGACAGCTTTTTGACACGATAGACCCTACGGCTACATAGCGCCAAACATTTCTCATTTGATATCACAGACCACAGTGTGAAGTAACCAAAACACACATTCAGCACTTTGAGCAAATATAGGTCGTGAGTAACTGCTAAGTATTTTGTTTCATTATCAAATATTAAGATATTTTTTTAAATTATTTGTTAACGAAGATCTCCAAACATCATTGGCCGTGGGGACTTTGACAAAGTACCTAAGTCCCAATAGAACCGCTTTTCTGATGTCTATTGTAAGTTGTTTTCCAAACATCGCAATATTGCTATACTAAAAACTGTTAATATAATATATCATCAATAATAATATAATAACAATTATTGTAAAGCGGCTTGGTAAACGTACTATCTACGACCCATGTTATAGCTTCGAATTTTGGTGTTGGAACCGTACTTTGTCGTAACTCCTCATGGCCCAAACTTTGTAGGTATTCAATGTAACATAAGTATAATTTACATTGTCTTCAAATAGTTGTAAGAAATAGTAAACTTTTGTAAGATTTTTCCAGTAGACTCTTCAATATGGTTTTCAACTTGTATACCACTTATGTTGCTAAGCCAAATATTGTTTTTTTTGCTTATTTATTTAGTTTAACCGTTGGGATTCGACGGATGTTGTGTTAAATAAAGTTTGTATGTGTACACGTTATTTTATTATACTACCTGATAAAATTAGATATTTCATATGTAACGCCTCTAGTCCACCGACGCTGCGAACTGAGAAATATCTGCGAAGCCAATGCGAAACAGGAATAGAGCGAGATGCAGTATAACGCATTGTCGTGTGGCGGATGAGACAGTAAATCGGTTCGCGTCTGTAGGCCTACTACGAAACTGTTTTGAGAGTCAAACAATCGGACAAGAATGCCGCGTCCTGCTCTAACGTCATTTCACGTTTGTTAGAGTAGGAGGCGGCATTCTCGTCCGATTGTTTGAGTCTCAAAACAGTTTCATGGTATCAGCCCTGTTTCGCAGTTCGCAGCGTCAGTAAACTAGAGGCTTATGTAAGAAATTGTTTTTATAGAGCAGAGAAAGGTCCAATCCTTCTGTATTTTAGGGGATTTTGTTAACCTAGGATTTTGTAAATAACTGCCTTTTTTATTAGCAACTGCTTTATTAGAAAATAACAATTTCATAAGCTTTACCACACCATTTGCCGTAAATAAAATACGTCGATACAAAAATGACAATGAAAATAATACTTTTAACAAAAATCACAGAATATTAATTATAAGCACACTTCTTAATTTGATACAGAATGTGATGATACTAAATCTAGCTGCTGAACTAAGGGTCAGCGCAGAGGAGACGATTTTATTAATGCACTTGAATATAAACTTTAAAATTAATTAAAATTATGAAACTAAAGTTAAAAGGTTAACTTTCCAAAAAATGTTCACGCGTCCTCGAAGATAGAGATAAACTACGATAACATGGCGCGCCCCAATGTCAAAACATTTGAAGTGCGTTGTCTTGCCGCGCGGCCGGCTAGATATGATTAGTTGACCAACAAATCTTGGTAATAAGTGACATATTACGAGTACTGGTTGATTGATTGAATACTTATTACATAGTGGAGTGCCTAGAGCCGCTTTCCCCAACCCGCGGACTTTATTTGTGGCCCGCGTGATGTTAAACAATTTTGAAATTCACACCCACCGGCAAAATAACGTAAAGTCTGCGTGATAGTCGTTAATTTTTTTCCACTTTTAAATCGTTAATTTTAAAGAATGTTGTTTTTTAACCCTAAAATTTTTTTGTTGCGGCCCACGACACCAAGACCAAAACATGTTTGAGGCCCGCATGAAAAAAAAGGTTGGGGACCACTGGCGTAGAGCGTAAAAATCGTGCAAACCTCCGATTTCCGTAATAGTGAATGAAAATTGAAAACAAAAAAAGAAATGTGTAGCTGATAACATAAATAAAAAAGTTTACCTACTGAAAAGTTGTGCTTTTAATTTTTAAATTATTCTATACCACTTCAGTTACTTATTTTAAAACTTTGGAGAAAACGTGCATTACTTTCAGTTCAGTTATGTAGCAAAATAATAATATATATTGTATTTTTTTTTATTCAAATCGTTGCTTATATTCCGAAAAAAGAAAATAAGTGGAAAAAATACATAATTTAGATTTAAAAATTAATATTTTTGTATCTAGATGAACACGCCTCCGAATATGATTATTGTGTGCTTCGGCAGTAAGTACCTGATAAATGGCGTTCGCATTTTTTTTGGTTTTAAATAGGAAGTTTAAAATTATTTCTTAGGCTTACCAAAGACTTCTGTTTGTTAATGCGTAATTTTTTTTGGCACTTACTTTATTAACTTTTCCGAAAATGTAGCACAAACTTTTCGCGTATATTTCGAAGAAAATCTGTATTTTTAAGTTTCCAGTAATTTGGAGGGGCGCGCCATGTTATCGTAGTAAGTAGTTTATCTCTACGCGACAATCCCATATTGGACTTAATTGTAATAATTTTAAAGTTTATTTTCAAGTGCGTTAGTGAAATCGTATCCGCTGCGCTCCGTTCTATCTGCGCTAACCCTGAGACCCTCTTATAATAATTTAAAAACTTTACTTCAAGCACATGTTATGTATGTTGCTATCTTTGTCTTTCATTTGGTTCTCACAACGTGCTAGAGCTATACTTACAGCAATATAAGATTAGAACGAGAATAATGTAATTGTACTTAGCCAATAAATTTTGTAGATTTTTTACATTAAAATATGATCGTATTTATATTAAAAAAGCAAAGCCTAGACACCATAATATAACCAATAATAATACACCGCCACAACGAATGCTAAATTAAACAATTAAAAGCAAAGCGCACACGTTGTCTTTCATAAATTACATAAAATTAAATTCTGCACCGACAGATGGCGGTGTTAACTTAATAAATCGCGCTCAACAGTAAGGCTGTGTTTCCACTGAAGCGGAGCGGAGCTTAGCGGTGCCCAAATTGACCAATCGTGCTATTCCAGCGGTATGACAGCGAAGCGGAGCGGAGCGAAGATTTCGGGCATGGTGATTGGTCAATTCGGGCACCGCTAAGCTCCGCTCCGCTTCAGTAGAAACGCAGCCTTATACAGTGCTAGAAAGGGTGATGTCAGATCCACACTCAAAAAACACACAGCGCATTTGTAGATTTGGGGCCATCCACATAATTCGTCATTGCTTGAGTGGGATCATACTAAATGTGACAATACAATATGTAAAAGTTATTCAAAAATGCGTCACACAACTTTTTTTAACACATCCTATGTGACTCACATAGGGTATGTTAAAAAAAAGTCAAAATTTTGGGTGACGTAATATGTGTATGGCCCCACTGACCTCCATTATACAAGTATGCTGGACAGATGATACCCAGCTGTTTTTTGTGCTTATTTGAAGCGGAATCAGCGCCCCCAATGCGGGGGAAGAGATCTAAATCTGACGTTACTTGCAAATGGCCGCCTAATCGCCATTGGTTGTAGAAACTAGAAACTAGTGTTAGTTTCAAGTACTCCCACTATTGCTATCAGCGCCAATATGGCGACTTAAACGTCATGTTTACGTCAGATTTAGTTCTCTTCCCCCGATTTTGAGGGCGCTGATTCCGCTTCAAATAGGCACAAAAAACAGCTGTCATTTCAAAGGGTATCATAGGTCCAGCGTACTTGTATAATGGAGGTCAGTGGGATGGCCCCTATCGTCACTGCTTACCGTGAGCTACATAACGCTTTGAATCTAATAATATTAATCGAGAAACTATTCTTAAATAATAATCATAATCTTCAAAAAATCCCTGCATATACATTCATGGCACTTACTCTGTTCATAATTTTATAACTACAATTAATATTGTTCAAAACAAAATATTAAAGCCTATAAATCATAACAACGCAACATAAAAATTAATACTTAATAACAAATTCGATATAAAAGTGCCTTGTGATGACATTTTGACTTGAGTAATAATTGAGTTTCAAACGTTTACTAAATTAAAAAGCTGCTACAAGGATCTTATGTAACTTGGTTGACTTTATCCTGTACAGCGCGATAAGGCTTTAAATGAACGTGGGCGGTGGCGCTGCTCGTAAAGGAGAACTTACAAAAACTGTCAAAAATGACGTTTTTGTATGTCAGCGTTAGTTCCTTTTTTCGCCACGTTCATTTAAAGCCTTGTCGAGCTGTCGCATGGGTGCGAAGCATCTGTCACTCAGAAGGGCATCATCGATTCATCGGCCACATACAAAATTACATTGACAGACAGGTGATAATGATAATATACAGGTGACAGGTGTCTGTTGAGTGACACTTTGCAAGGATCCTCGTAGGATTGTATAAGCTATGTACAGTTCGACAAGGCTTTATATGAACGTGGCAAGAAAAGGAACTAAAATACTAAACGCTTCTATCATACAAAAACGTCATTTTTGACATGTGTTTGACAGTACTCCTATACCAGCAGCGCTCCCGTCAATGTCACCCACGTTCATTTAAAGCCTTGTCGAGCTGTACAGACAAGGCTTTAAAATTTAAATGAATATGTCAACGATGTCAATGGACGCTGCTGGTAAAGGAGAACTGTCAAAAATTACGTTTTTGTATGATAGAAGCGTTAGTTCCTTTACTCGCCACGTTCATACACAGCCTTGTCGAACTGTAACAAATATCTTAACATTAAGTACACGACCTAAGCCATTTAGTACAATATATTTCATAGCTTTATATTACACATTTGTGATAGTCTATAAATATAAAAAAGATTCTAAAAAAAACAGAAAGTTATTTCTTTATTAACTAGTGCACACAAAAACACACTAATATATTACACGTGATGTTATATGATTACTATCTTCTAACAAGAAGAAGCTAAGTTACTTCTAATCAATATAATAATTTAAACAGCTTTGTTGTGATGTCTATTTCCTAACAAGAAGAAACTTAGATGTAACTTCTATCAATATTAGTTGAAGCAGTTTTGTTAGGCCTGACCAGGATATAAAAAACCGGTAATGAGTATCGTTGCAGCAACACCATGAAAAGCTGTAGTGTTATTACTTTATTAGTTACATCACAAAGATTTTACCAATTCAATGTATAGTTTATTCAGATTTAGAAGTGAGTGACGTCATCAGCAAAATAAAATTGACCAAAACGCGTTCGTACTGATTGCAAAAGTTACTACTGGTGAATATACAGGGTGTAACAAAAATAAGTGATAATACTTTAGGGTGTGTATGTGTTCCTTGTAGAGAGTTCACTGTGAAAGTAGCAGCGCTAAAAGACCAATTTTTTTTCCCCTTTTGTATGGGCAAGCGCCCGAGCGTCACGAGTTTTCCCATACAAAAATGAAAAAAAATTGGTCTTTCAGCGCTGCTACTTTCACAGTGAACTCTACAAGGAACACATACACACCTTAAAGTATTATCACTTATTTTTGTTGCATCCGTAGATACGATATACTAATATAGGATGGACATTCACTCTCTTCAAGTGTATATGTCGCAGTCATCTGACTCAATCTGCGATTCGATTGAATGACTAGCGCATTCATTGAATGACACCATTATATAAAATGACTAAAGGACAACTCGCCAAGACGACGACTGTAATGCAGGCACTTCACATGGCTATTTGTATTTGCTATTGGCTATTTGTTGCATTTGACAAAATTATTGACGTATACACAAGCAAGCAAATAAAGGCAAATACGGCCTTCCACACATGGACGTCAAATACCAAACTTTTACTTGATTTTCTTTACTTGCATATTTGACTCCTTTGATGTGCGTCAAAAACCGACAAAGGTACGGATACGTGTATTTGGTATTGGTCATATTTGTCAAATAGGCAAATAAGGCCAATATTTGTCAAACATACCTACACATGGTGATTGTTTGGCAAATACATCAAATACGCAAATACAAATAGCCATGTGAAGTGCCTCCATAACGTTTAACGTCTTTAAACCAGATGACTGCGACATATACACTATTGTTAAATCAATTTCCGCAACTGGGCGAGGTTTCCTATACTCCCGATCAGGCTATATACTAAATAAGTTATCTTATTTCTATTGCTTTTGTAGCCTCAGCCTCGGTAATAAATGCACTTGTGGATAGGAATGTCGTATACAATGGTTATAACTATGCTACAAGTTAGATCAAAGCTACATTGTATCGTCCCATTGCGATTCGTTGCGTTGTCACAACGGAAAAACGCATTGTCACATCTGCGTTGCGGCGACGCACGTCAACACAATATAAGGACCGTGTTCGTCGGCGTAATTTTAAATGCTATGAAAAAGTTTGTTTGGTTACCTGCCAAGTTGTAAACGTAGTGCGCAATAAAAGGTTATGCGGCACATGTACTATCAAAGAAGTTGACGCTAGATGAATATAGATTCTTAAGCAGATGGTGGACCTATGTTATTTGGTCGCGTTGAGTCAAACCCAGCCGACAGATCACGATTAACATAATTCCACCAATGACGTAGGTCCGTCAACTGCCTATGAATCAATTTCTTCGATAGTACCAAAATATTGCGCAATATTGCTGCTTGTTGCCGCGAATTGCTTGATGTAGCCGTGACGTCAAAGTTGACGAGAATTGACTGGAGTTGAGAAATTTTAGTTGCCCGTATAAGCGCACCATTAGACGCATCGTAAGAAAAACGTCGGAGCATCAACGCTGCGATAACGCAACGGAACGGAGGAATGTTGCTTCGCTTTTACTGTATGGAAGTTGATTCTTGTATTACTTTTTTTGATCGAGATTCTTTTAATCAATTTAAATATAATTTTTATAACATTGAATTTTAGAGATTTCTTAATCACTTCATAATTCTTAATAATTTGCAGCAAATGCAATTATGTTCCTGCTCAGGACAATTCTTGCTTGAAAAGTTCTTGCTCGTCATGTTATGGTATTACCATAAATTATAATCAAAGTCAGCGCACATTGCAACAATCAACGGCGAAACGCCCTCATAAGCCAAGCATTAACCAATCATAACACTCTTTTGCTATTGGTCAAACTATAACTGTCACATATAAAACGTCACTGATTGGTCGAAGCAACACTGTGATTGGTCGAAACTAGTCACCGCTTATATCAAACCTCTTTTCTATCTTGCACATCAAGTCTTTTATTTTATTCTGGCATCATATAACCTCCCACTCGCTGCCTAAATTGTCGTCAGGGGACAGAAGATTTAGGGGGTCTTTGACGCCACTTTTGACGTCTAGTTTTAGTTCTATGGAGTCTAGGTTCCATGTGTTAGGTAGTTGTACTACTTTAGGTACCAAATCTTGTTGTGGCTTTTCGTTTTTAATTTCCTTCGTCTTTATTTTCGTTACTTTTGTGTCTATGGTAGGTTTTTTGGGTTCCTCTGGTCTGGAGATTTCTGGTTTGGTAGGTGCACGATTGTTTATGGCATTTCGTTTGTTAGTTTTGTAAGGACTGTCCGGGACAGTCACATTATGTTTATTATTAGTGACCGTGCTCTTTATACTGAGTGATTCGAGGTTCAACATCTTCGCGAGTATCCTTTCTTTTTCTTCAATTTCCTTCTCCAAGAGATCGTCGTTTTGTTCGTCCAAATTCCTAAAAAAATATTATTATTAATCACTTAGCGATACGTAGATAAAAGGAAATAGAGTACAAGTAGGTATGCTTTAACTTTTAAGTTAACATTTAGCAGGGTTTGACTTTAATTTACAAACTCAATGCATTGGCTCAATGTTTACACTTTACAGCCGGCTTTAATATGAATTTCATCGCGCCAGTATCATACATATTATAATTACTATATTATAACAATAAAAATATACATACCCATACACGCTGACGTCCATCACACACGGACTAGTATAACTGACATCGGGTTTCCGCACCGGGGTGTTCATACGCGGCGTACTCCCCCCACTACCAACCTCCCTTCTCCTACTCCGTCTAGAATGTATAACTTCCTCATCATATTTTTTCTCCATTATACTGTTATACAGCTTCAATTTCTTCTGCAACTCCTCAGATTTCACCCTTCGAATCTCTTCAGCATCACTCGATACATCTTTAAATTCGTTTATAATCGATTCTAGGACGTTATTCGATATATCGTCGGGTAGGTGTTTGATGGGGGGTAGTTCAAAACATTCTTCGCCGTTGGTCACGTTGTCTATGGTCTCGTTGCGCGTGAACATCGCGATAGGCTGCTCTAGCACGCTCGTTATGTATGGGACTGTCTGGTCGATGTTGGTCAAATCCCGCATTGTATTGACGGCGTGCTGTAGCGACGTGGTGAGGGATTTTGTCATGAGGGACGGTTCATCTGTTGAAAAAAAAAACAAAAATGTTTACATGTATATCATCTTTAACTTAAAAAAAGTGGTGAAACAAAATTAATCAATAGTTTTGTATAGTTAAAATTAAGTCAAAGAATAACACGTCACTCTCACTTGACAAGCATTTCATGAAAACAGGAACGTCTAATATAATTATTATAATCATACAAAACAAGCCTACCTGTTTTATATGCCAAATGAATATGGTGTTCATTAACTCCAAAATAAGTTTCATCGACATTCACAGAGCCATTGCTCGAAAAAAAAACTAAAATAAAAGAGTAAGTGGAATAATAAATAAAAATGCAAAAAATAAATAAAAAATGTATATTCATATAAGTACAATGGCCTTGTTAACATCGCAACACAAAACAATAACAAAATAAACTAAAACGTGTTAAATAAAGTAAAAAATAATTTGGCTTATTTGTGGTAATGACTATAGTGTAACATACTTCGATATCAGTTTCTATAGGCCGGTCACCGGATAAAGGGAAAGTCGGTCATTGCCCTATCTTCGTTTCTATAGTCCGGTCTTAGAATAGAGACAAATTGGTGATCTTCATTTTCTTTAGTGTTAGTCGGTCTTAGAATAGAGACAAATTATTGATCTATACTTCTAAGTTCTAACAAAAAGTTTTGTGTGGAAACGAGAGACCAATGTGCGCGTTCAGAAAGAGACAAGTAGCTACAGGTCAATGGCCACATTTCTCTTTATCAGGCGACCAGACTTTGTAACTTGTTTATAAGAAAAGAACCGAATATAAACGATAATTTCATTATTTAAACGAGTTATATTAGTCCTTATAATAAAAAGCTTTGAATTTTTATGACCTTTATAAGAAGCTATATATTAGGACATTATTAATCTTATGGGTATTCTTTAAAATGTTATAATCCTACAAATGTATGACCTATTCTATTTGTAATATCTTTAAACAAATCTCTTTTAACTTTAATAATAATTATAATTCTCCAAAACTACTATAAAAATATAAATACTTTTCTTCTCTGACTCTCTTTAAAAAAAGGACTAAGAAAACTATTTGATAATATGATAACTATTAAATTCTTACTAACCTAAGTTGTAAGTACTTATATGACTATTTATATTCCCCTACTATGCATAAATGATTTTTATTTATTTATATAATTTTCCCTAAATTAATGATGTGTTAACAAATAACAATAATATGTTTTAACTTTACATTTACTTTAGGCGGTCAAAAAGACAATGTCTAAGAATAATAATTATTTTTGTAATGCCAACACTTTACAATATTGTCTTTTAACATCTTAAACAATTTTGGCACAACCATTATTAACATTTAAAAAGAATACTGTAGGTTTTTAGGAATTTTAGGACGGAGTTTTATATTAAATTGACAACTATTCACAACACTAAAGCAAACTTACAACTTACAAAACCCTTTTTATTAATGTCTCTAACCGACAACCAAGAAAAGTGATGTTTATTTCTAAAGGTTTAACAAAAACATTAAAACATTTTCTATGTTGGTCAACGACTAAGCAGACTAGATAAATTTTAATAAATAGGAATGTCACTACAATGTTTTCACGCCAGAGGCGGCACCCATAGACAGTAGGTAAACAAAAAGTTTTGTTCAACGTCTGACGTTTCTGTCAATATTCTGATATGACGTGTGCAACATGTCGAATTTTGGTCGAATTATTTACTGTATGTGCTAGTAGCGTTCTTTGCTCCGACCCTTACGTAATATTTCCTATTGAACAAAGCTAGGAGATTTGGTCCCATAATAATTTTTTTATCATTTTGGAATGTTTAGAATTTTATTACTTTTGTCGCTTTTTTTTGCAATTTTTGTCATATAAAAATACTTTATATTTATAAAAATCTCAAAATGTTACTAAATAAGATTTTAACCATACAAACTTCGAAGTCTAGTGATTCCTATCTTTTTGAATATATAGATTATAAAATAACCTTGACTTGAAAGGCACTAATATCTTGTTCAAAAATACCATAAAAATTAAGTACTAACTGTATCTTTTTTAATTATTTAGTTATTTTTAATTATGTAGGAAATGTTAATGGTTTTAACAAACGTTTAACATTTTCTACATTCTAGATACCTTAAAAGATTTTATATAAAAATATATCGTCAAAATTACGCCTTAACTTTAACAACGAATATAATCTGATGGCATGCTCGCGCCAACGTCTAGTCGAATCTGTATTTACTATCTTTTCTCTAAGCCTTTTAGTGGCTGTAATAGACTTTTTCATGCGTCCATTGTTTTGTTTTTACTTTTGGGCTCAAGTACCATTAACTAGAACCCATTAAATAATACAATTATTATAGGTTCATGGTTCAACAGCAGTACGATTCTACTTAGTCACATCTACAAAGAATCTATTAATTCTTTAGCAGTTATCTAACTCTTTGTTCCTATTTATTTCGTCACCTACATAATATATCGATACTGTGTTATGTATACGTAGTCTGTCTCCTTACTAATAAAAATATTTACGCAGATAATAACTATTCAAGATCCGCTTGTCTTCGTCTGCCATATTGCCAACGTTATATTATGGTATACAGCATACAGACAAGCAGACCCTGAATACGCTGCGTAAATATTTCTAAATAGCAAAAGTTTATATGCGTTTGTGTATGTATGTATAGCTAGGCAAAAAAGAGTGCGTTTTAAATGAGGGCGCTTTTCTTTTATTATAGGCAACCCTACGCTACACTTGTGCTATAATATGTACTACAGTTGACAAGTACTGTAATGTTGCCATAAATAAAAACTCTTAGTTCCAGCTGTCACCACACCAGACACTTTTTGCCAAGCTGTGTGTGTGTGTGTGTGTGTGTGTGTGTGTGTGTGTGTGTGTGTGTGTGTGTGTGTGTGTGTGTGTGTGTGTCAGCTACTTGTGTGCGTGCGTACCGAAGAGCGCGGCGCGCGCGGGCTCGGGCGCGTGCGAGAGCCGCACGAGGGACCGCCCCCCCTCCAGCACGAATATCTCGTCCTTGTTCACAGATACAGAGAGAATCCTGGAAGAGAGATGAGAGATGTTGAACAAAATGGAACTATAAATATTTTATATTGCATAGAAAAAAGAAAAAAAAAACAAATCGGCCAGAACGAGTTTACTGACTTAGGTGCCTACGATTTTCCATTTTCACAATAATATTGGCGATTGTAGCCTTGAACGCTAAGAAATTATGACATATTTTAAATTTAATAAATCAAATAGCGAAATTTTGATGTAACATTGCAATTTGTGACGTCACGCTAGGGAGGGGGAGTCTCACAAATGTGGGGGATTTAAAAATCATGAATATCGTGTGACCTTTCACTTTAAGCAGGCCATACACGCAAGGGTGTACCTGACAGGTTTACCTGAACAGGTCAACTGTTCAGGTAAACAGGTGCGTGTATGTTACAGAACTGTGCAGGTTTTGCCTCAACTTTGCCTGACAGGCGTAACTGCAGAGGCAAACCTGTCAGGTACACCCTTGCGTTTATGGGCTGCTGAATGGATGGTCTACCTTCGAAGGTCAGTAACTACAGCAACAGCAGTAAGCGATCGCGGGTCGAGCAAGTACGGCCTTTTTTTTTTTCTTTCATTTGCCTGTTTCTGTTATCCATAAAGAATATCTCACCATGGTAACAAGGGGGGGAGGGGGGGGAGGTCTAAAAATCATGAAAATCGTGTGATATATGGTATCTTGTTCTTCCGCGTCGTCAGGCCGGGTTGAGGAGCCAGCTATATGGATGGTCTACCTGCGCAGGTCGGTGACCACGGCTCGGGCGGTGAGCGAGCGCGGGTCGAGCAGGTACAGGCGGCGCGCGCTGGCCGTCACCAGGAAATGCTCTCGGAACACGTGCAGCACCGTGAACTGCTCCTCCGCGTCGTTAGGCCAGGTTGAGGAGCCAGCTATATGGATGGTCTACCTGCGCAGGTCGGTGACCACGGCTCGGGCGGTGAGCGAGCGCGGTTCGAGCACGTACAGGCGGCGCGCGCTGGCCGTCACCAGGAAGTGCTCTCGGAACACGTGCAGCACCATGAACTGCTCCTCCGCGTCGTCAGGCCAGGTTGAGGAGCCAGCTATATGGATGGTCTACCTGCGCAGGTCGGTGACCACGGCTCGGGCGGTGAGCGAGCGCGGGCGCGCGCTGGCCGTCACCAGGAAGTGCTCTCGGAACACGTGCAGCACCATGAACTGCTCCTCCGCGTCGTCAGGCCAGGTTGAGGAGCCAGCTATATGGATGGTCTACCTGCGCAGGTCGGTGACCACGGCTCGGGCGGTGAGCGAGCGCGGGTCGAGCACGTACAGGCGGCGCGCGCTGGCCGTCACCAGGAAGTGCTCTCGGAACACATGCAGCACCGTGAACTGCTCCTCCGCGTCGTCAGGTTTGGTGGTCGCCGGGTTGAGGAGCTCGGCCACCGTAAGCGGGTTCGTCACCGCCTCCTGTGAATAGAGTGCTATGTAGTGGACCAAACAGCGCATATCGTGCTCTCGAAGTTTCTAGGATCAGTTAGACATACGACTATAGCGGGTATAGGACTAACTGAGCGTAGAAAATAAAAACAGTTAACGCTTCTTCTCTGACTGGCGAAATTTTATAGAAATTCGCTCAAAAAGAAGAACACTATTGCAACTTTGAATCTGCCAAGACCATAGACAAGCGATATTTCTTGACTTTGTGAAATCAGAATTATTACAAGGAGAAGCTTGTATTGTTATTCTACTGTTGTCGCGATCACCGGTGATAGATTAAATAATTATTAATTATATAGTTTTATAGTGATATTGATAGAAAGTAACCTTAAAAAGCAGCGTCTGTAGCACATTGCCATCAATATCAGCCCGCCAGAGCCGCAGGCCGGCGCGTGCGCAGTATATAGCCCCGCCCCCCGCCGCGCCGCCGGGCGCGTACGAGTATTGGAACACCGCGCCGAGAGCGCACAGACTGAAAACCATAGACGAAAATAATACATCGGATACTCAATACTGAAATATCATTATCATCACTTCATAGTATAATAAGCTTTAATAATATGTATGTTAATTAGTCCTTAAGATAATTTATTATACGAATATGTATGTCTGTAAAGTATTTGTAATATGGGCGTATAGATTCCTGAAATAAATGGTAAATAAATAAAACGTAGTCGCTTACTTAAATCGTTCCCGTTACCAGCAAAGTGAACTTGTATGGTACGTGAGGACTTACCTCCTCCTCTCCTTCTTGCCCAGCTGACAGACCCTCCAGCGGTCCTGCTCCCTCCGGCAGATGATGGTGCGGTAGAGGCTGGACGCCAGCAGCGCCCCCTGGTGGTAGCTCAGCTGGACTATCTCGTGCGACTCGTCCACCACCTCCACCGACTTGCACAAGTGCTGGGGACAACAGTGATGATGATGAAATTATTTTCATCGATTTTTTTAATAGGGGGCAAACAGGTCACCTGGTGGAAAGCAACTACAGTCGCCCATGGACACTCGCAAGTCGCAACATTAGAAGAGCTGCAGGTGCGTTTTCGGCCAGATTGAAGAGAATTTAACCAGAAGCGCAGTGATAGTAAACACTTTTATTATATTTAAAATTGAATGAATTAAGCATAGTCAAGTTATATGGTCTATTCGCAGAGTACGAATACCCGTGACACTCGTGCGAATGAAAAAGAACTAACGATGGATCTAATACAGGGATTCCCAAAGCTATTTTGTCTACTGCCCACTTTAAGAACAAATTATGTTTTAGCACCCCCCTTGTTTCAATTATTTAAAATGCATCCAAATTAAATAAATCACCCCCAA
Organism: Polyommatus iphigenia; assembly: GCA_963422495.1. Lineage (NCBI taxonomy): Eukaryota > Metazoa > Arthropoda > Insecta > Lepidoptera > Lycaenidae > Polyommatus > Polyommatus iphigenia. The sequence continues at coordinate 30,495,856 of OY730177.1, read as the reverse complement.
GCCTCTACACAACGCCCTCCTTCAGACCTTCAGCGCCCACGAGGGAGCGTTATCGTCCACTTTGAGAAAGACTGATGTGTCTTTCTGTCTGTCTGTCTGCTATCTGACAAACAGACAGACAGAAGATTTTTGTATTTGTATTTCTTCACGCTTAAACCGCTGAACCGATTTTGCTGAAATTTGGCAAAGGACAGATACTTTTTATCCCGGAAAAATGTGCGGTTCCCTCGCGATAAACTAATTTTGGCACAACAGAGTTGCGGGCGTCCTCTAGTATGACGCCCGCAACTCTGTTGATGATTTATGAATGCGAATATTGTGTCTGTCTGTCTGTCTGTCTGTCTGTTACCACAATATTTAGTTCCTGTCTGATAAATTGGTTAAGCACTAGCTTATCTACTTGTAATTCTTTTAGGTAGGAGATGAAAAATTTTATTTATGATTACAAACAGTCTACTCCAAGCTAATAAAATGCATATATTAGCCAACTTTCTAGTATATTATGACAGTGAGTCAGGCCCGCATATCTATTTTAGTTAGCTACAACAAACTTTCAGATGATAATAATCACATTAAAATATGTTATGTAATTTCCACTTTCACTACAGTCACTATTTCCTTGTTACAATCTCATGTCAAGTACTAAAAGACAAGTTGTTATTCAAGGAATAGATAAAACAATTACTTATGAAAAGTCGATACACAGAATAAAGTAAGTTAGATAAGCTTGAAAGAGGTAGTTAAAATATAACAAAATTACTGTGAATGTTCAATATGACCAATACATTTTTATTAAAAAATCTATCTTTCTAGAGTCTAGACTCAAGAGTCTAGCTACTCAAAGTAACTTATACAGGGTGTAGAGAGTTCTCGTACACACCCTTATCGTATTATCACTAGTTTTGTTACACCTTGTATACCAAATTTCATCCCAATCGGTTTAGTGATTTAAGCATGAAGACAATCAGGCAAATAGTTACATCATATAGGTCTACCAGAATCTGATGGCAATTTTTGACAACAGATTTTCAAAAAATATCCTAAATCATTGGATAAATTTTTATATTTGCATGTTTAATACACAGATTAGCTGCTATAAGAAAAGGATCAAAATGTTTTATTTCAATTACCCCGGTATTGCTACAAGGGCTGCTATTTATGTATCCGGAACTGGCCACTTACAAGAACAATATTTAAAAAGTAATTACAACATTGGAAAATAGAACTCTTTGGTTGAAGAATACATTTTGTTTCATGTGACTGTCAATTATTTTTCCATTGTGGCGTCATTTTGAAAATTGCGTGTCTTCATTTGCCATGGATTTAACGCGTGAACATTTTCGTGCAATGATTTACTACGATTTTCGGCGTGGGCTAAATCAACAACAGTGCTTTATTCAACTCACCGCAACTTTTGGAGATGAAGCACCATCAAAAACCACTGTTTATCACTGGTACAGTGAGTTTAATCGTGGGCGGTCTATGCTCACGGATGAAAATAAAGAATGTCGCCCAAAAACAGCTGTTGTCCCACAAAATATAGATGCTGTGCGGGAACCAATGATATTGTATGTTACTAACATAACTAGATTGGCAGTTTACGACAGCAACGCGTCACTACTTTGAAGATGCCTGCAGGCATATCTGCCATACATACCTAATGACATAATAACATTATGAAGTGACATTGTCTTTTGGGCTATCAAGTGGTTACGCATTTCTGAGAATCGTTTGTAAGACGTTGCCACTCTAGTATTTTAGAAACTCATTGGCGGGAACTAATAATGCGTGATCGTCATGTTACATATCGCGAGATAGAGGCGTCCTTAGGCATAAGTATGACGAGCATACATAAGATATTACACGAACATTTGGCTGTAAAAAAAATATGTTCGCGTTGGATTCCGCACAACTTGACAATCGATCAAAAACGGGCTCGTATCGATTGGTGCAAAAAAATGATAAAAAAATACAACCGTGGACCGTGGTACGTCAAAAGCCGTTAATAATATCTACACAGGTGATGAATCTTGGATCTATGCATATGACCCCGAAACTAAACAACAGTCAACGGTGTGGGTGTTCCAAGATGAGCCGAAACCAACAAAAGTTACTCGTGCAAAAAGTACTTTGAAGCAAATGGTCGCCTGTTTTTTTTGAATTAATGGACATGTAGCTACAGTGCCATTAGAGAATCGTAAAACGGTTAATTCTGAATGGTATAAACCATTTGTTTACCAGAAATCTTTGAAGAAATAAGAAAGGACAACCGACAACGCAGAATCATATTACATCACGACAATGCTAGCTGTCACACCTCAGCTGAAACAACTCAGTTTTTGGAGGGTCAAAAGATCGAATTGACTGGTCATCCGCCGTACAGCCCTGATTTGGCACCTAACGATTTCTTTTTATTTCCATACGCGAAGAACAAATTATGTGGTCAACATTTTTCGAGCCGCGAAGAGGCTGTTGATGCGTTCAAAATGCACGTTTTGGAGATACCTCAATCAGAATGGAAAAAGTACTATGAAAATTAGTTCCAGCGTATGCAAAAGTGTGTCGATCATCGCGGCGAATATTTTGAAAAGCAATAAAACCATATTAAATGATATATGTTTGTTTCTTTTTTTAATTCCGGATACATAAATAGCAGCCCTCGTAGAGACTAGAGACAATTTATTTTCTCACTTTTTGCCATCAGATTCTGGTAGACCTATACATTCCTATTCTAATAACATTATTATTGATTCATTTATGATACTGAATAAGCCTAGATTATTTAGTCGTAGAAACTATACTTAGGCGCATCGCAGACGACAGACTATCCGTGATGCACTTTTTGTCTGTGGAAATAGAACACATGCAATTATATATGGGGACTTTTTGCGCGTCGTGTGCGTTACTGCATGTAATTGCATGGGTTCTATTTCCCATAGACTGAAAAGTGCGTCACGGTTATTGTATAGTCTGTCGTCTGTGCTGCGCCTTCCCTAGACTATGGAGGGTATATAAAAGGAGGAATATCTCTGTATGTAAAAAGTGTCCACTGAAATGCGTTAAATTAGGTTTTAAAAATGTTAATAAGGTGGCGCTACAGTAGCAACAATTAAATCATTTAGCAACTTTTATTTCAGCTATTGTAGGTTATATTTTTCAAAATATATTGGTATTAACCCAGTAATTCTAGTAATAATTTATATTCCAGTAATAATTTATATTTTGTCACCAACGGCTACATTAATTCCTACACTCCATAATTCATTCCATACCCTAATCATTTAGCAACTTTTATTTCAGCTATTTTAGGTTATATTTTTCAAAATATATTGTTATTAACCCAGTAATTCTAGTAATAATTTATATTCCAGTAATAATTTATATTTTGTCACCAACAGCTACATTAATTCCTACACTCCATAATTCATTCCATACCCTAATCATTTAGCAACTTTTATTTCAGCTATTTTAGGTTATATTTTTCAAAATATATTGGTATTAACCCAGTAATTCCAGTAATAATTTATATTCCAGTAATAATTTATATTTTGTCACCAACGGCTACATTAATTCCTACACTCCATAATTCATTCCATACCCTAATCATTTAGCAACTTTTATTTCAGCTATTTTAGGTTATATTTTTCAAAATATATTGTTATTAACCCAGTAATTCTAGTAATAATTTATATTCCAGTAATAATTTATATTTTGTCACCAACGGCTACATTAATTCCTACACTCCATAATTCATTCCATACCCTTCGGATGCAGCTGGCGCCACTCGTGGAGGATTTTTCAAACTGTTATTTACTGCGTACAGCTGGACACTTTTTCAAATATCCCCCATATAAGATATTGCTCCTTTCATATACCCTCCATACCCTAGACTCTGCGAATATAAATTTTGATTATTGTTCTCTATATTGATTCAAATTACCATATTTTTTTTTGTTTATACTATTGATACTACATTATGCATGTAATAGTGCCAACGGCCGACCCTCTTATCAGGTTTTTTCCGCATATTTACATACTAATTAATAACACTCGTACTATCAATTTAGTAACGTAAATAACATGTCTGTTTTGCTGTTGATTTGTTTTCCTGTGAAACAGGGCAAATCAACATAATATTATTATTATACTTTGTAGACTGTAAGCGACCGCCGTCATAATATAGAAATCAACTACATTACAAGCATAGTATAGATATACCTATTATAATATTTTTTTTTATATGTTATGGTGTCAACATTTTGTAAAATTGTTAGTTTTAATGTGTATTGTTTTAACGCATGAATAAATTATTATTATTATTATTACTATTATAAATATAAAGTAGACATTATTCTATCTTTAAAGAATAAAACAATACAATATCACGTTTAAGGCGCGCTACATTTGTCTCTGTTGCATTTGTTGGCTTAAAATAACTACATTTCATTTAAATTAATTTTGTAATTAATTATTATAAACAAATATCTGTTCGTTTATAATGCCGCTAATTTGAATATTAGGTATTAGCCACGCAAAAAAGAAATAAAGTAGCACATTAATGCAACAATTTCAGATTATTTTTTGTTTAATTCAAATTATTCTTAATGATCAAAATTAGATTTAAACTAAGAAGGAAAAAGATATTATGTACATTATTTATAGAATAATTCATAAGGAAATATTCCTTTATAATACAAACATAAAGTATACTGATAAGATATAGAAGCATAAGAAAAGTCCCTGTTTAGTATTGGATGAATCACCTAGTGTCCTAGTATATAGGGTATTCCCGTTTTCAATGCATACCTAACCACAGCCCACGCCTATATGACTCACAATATTTACATAGCCCTTTCTTAAGCTATAGGTTGTTAAACTAATATGTATTCTGTGCTATAGGCTACAAGACAATGCTTGCGACCACACTTAACATACAAATATGCATGTATAATATATTAGATTACGCCCGCAACTCCGCTGCTTCACCTTCCTTTCCCAGGACTCCAAGTATCTCCATGACCATCACAATTAGTTTAGTAGTTAAAATATAAAAGATAACAAACAGAAAGATACACATACTTTCACATTTATAATATTATAAAATCAGTATTCAGTATGAAAATGACAAACAAAGGAGAGTTTCTTGCGCCACGGCGGTCATTCTTGCCGTGCTAGTTTTTAAACCATTATAATATTATAGGATACAACTAAAGGTCTTATTGGTTCCTATCCATTTCATAAAACAAATACATAATTTAATATACAAATCTAAGAGAAGTGGGCGAAACAAATGCATGAAAAACTTACCATGTAAAAATCAATTTCAGTCATAATGATAAGGCCATTCTTGTCGCCCGAGAACAATCTCATTCCATTCTTGGACCACTCTATTGCTGTTATCTTGCTCTTGTGCAGGTCACCTATTGTATACCTGTGTCAAACGAAATTATTGTTTAATAATATGAAACTTAGTAATGTTGCATTAATATTGCATTATAAAGATTAAAAGACCTGTAGCCCTAGCATGGCCACCAGTAGAAATGCGAAAGTATAGACAAACTGTGGATATAAACTTAAGGTGCCGTCCCGAAAAATTCAATTAAAATGCCACTTTATGACAGACTATAGTCCTAAAAATTCAAATAATATCCCACTTTATGATATATATTATAGTCTATACTAATATTATAAAGAGGTAAACTTTGTTTGTTTGTTTGTTTAATTGTAATGAATAGGCTCGAAAACTACTGGACCGATTTAAAAAATTCTTTCACCATTCGAAAGCTACATTATTTACGAGTAACATAGGCTACATTTAATTTCGGAAAATGTAGGGTTCCGTAAGATATTTGGGTTTTTCTGACACAAGGTGAAAAAAATCAACCAGAAAATTTACTTATTTTGCGTACGCTGCCTAAACTATAAAAAATAGAACCATACAATGTTGTAAGTAAATGTAGATCTTTTAAATATCTACAAAAAAGTCCGCGACACACTATACCTATCTATGTCAAGTGAGGTACAACAACCATTATTTTATTTAAAAATCTCGATTTTTTTTGGACGACATTTAAACGCATTTATTTTACTCATGCTATTAATCTTTATCAAAAGGAATTATTTCATCACTAAGTACAGTTTATGTAGATAATATTTGGTCTTTGAATTATTAAAATTGGACGTTTGGTTTAGAAGTTATGGCGAAATTAAAAATTGCGATTTACGCCCGTTTCGAAGTGGGCGCTACCAAGGCGGGGCCGGAGGTGCACAGTAGCGAAGATTATGACCGGCCCTGCAGCTGGTGAATTGGCTCATATACCAAGAATACCAATGATCCCTACTGATTTGCCTATACCCTTCAAAAGGCTCCAATTTCCTGTAAAAAAATATTTTGCACTAACGATAAATATTATGTAAATCCCAGGGCCAAACATTCAAATTAGTAGGAATAGATTTATAAAAATAATGTTTTGCTCCATCACGAGTCGGGGATCCCGACCATCAGTATATTTTGTTACCTGAAAATAACTTAACGTCAATTAATGTTGTTTATAGAAAAGCTCTACAATAATCGCTTTAGTTATCTATCCTAAAACAACGGGTTGCACTCCGGGACTACCGTCAGAGGTGAAAACTTATTATTAATTACATTTAAATATTCTCATCATTAACAACTTTAACATCCATAGAAAGACAATCTGTGCAGCCTGCGGAAAATGACTGCGTCGTCGATGTTTCTGTGAATTGACCTGGGAATCATTTTGCTGACCGTGACTTTCCTGGGTAGGCTTTTTGCAGCGGTAACCGACATCCACGCGGGCGGAGCCGCCGGCGACCGCCATCTATACATTATAATAAAACTGTAGAAATGAAAATTCTGTACATTAAAGATATTCAAAAAATAATAAGCGGGGGGTGTCACTACATCGCTATAGAAGCCAAAAATGTAGTTAGTTTTTTGTCTGTCTGTCTGTCTGTATGTTTGTTCCACTATCACACGAAAACTACTGATCCGATTTGAATGCGGTTTTCGCAGATATATTTGCCTTCTTCCAACTTAACATCTGGTGTATAAAAATTTTTCCCCCCACACCTCTAAAGGGACGAAAGAGGAGGTCAGATTTTGTATAAGACTTTTGCTTTAACACGAAAACTACTGATCCGATTTTCATACGATTTTCACAGACATATTTGTCTTCTTCTGACTCAACATTTGGTGACTAAAAATCCCCCCACCCCACCCCTCTAAGGGAACCAAAGAGGGGGTCAAATTTTGTATCAAACTTTTTTCTTTAATGGACTTACTTTGACATATTATTAACTGTTTTTTTCAACTTAGCATCTGGTGTATACAATTTTTCGCCCCACCCCTCTTAGGGGACAAAAGAGGGGGTGAGAATTTGTATCAACTGATGAAGTAGAAATATTTTAAATGGCAAAACAACGTTTGCCGGGACAGCTAGTCTGTCATAAAGTGGCATTTTTATTGAATTACCTTAAGTTTATTTCCACAGTTTGTCTATACTTTCGCATTTCTACTGGTGGCCATGCTAGGGCTACAGTAGTATTTAATTATTGTGGTTCTGTGATTTTTTATTATAATAGATAATTAGTATTAATCCCTTGATTGCAGATTCTTGGAAATGTTATTGTATTGTATTGTTGTCACGGTCGCCGGTGCTCTTATGGGGCTTGAAGGATAATAGGGGTCATTGACATCAAGATAAATCTCTTCTTTAAAGATAAACAAAATACCCTAATTGTACTATAGATAAAAGCAATTAAGGTTGCCTTACTACAATTATTATCTTGTTCATTATTGTTTTAAATGACATAGTACTTTTATTTCAGGTCTAAATTTCACTTCATCCAGTTTGGAAATATAGGGCCTACAATAATAAAATTATCTCTGTGTTTGTAAGTGATATCTATACATTTCCTTAGTCTATGACTACGAATAATAAAAACTAAGGAAGAGTAACTCCATCAAAAAACATGCTCCAAAATACTTGTCAAAAAAGTGTACCTTAGGTACACATTTCAATACATTTGCAATATTTTGGTGGCCTTGAGAGGTATAAAGGCTGACGTTACATAACAGTTCGAATGGAACCAAATTTAAAACGGTAATAGTATGGGAGTTACGTTTCCTTAGTTTTTATTATTCGTAGGTCTATGATAATACCTTTCCGGTGTTTGTCTTAGCCAGTTTCTATTATAACAAATTATTGTTTACTAAAATAATGATGTTTATTTTATAAAAACAAAATCTTTTTATCACTTTAAGTGCCAGTAGTCAGCTTATTTGCCACCTCTGACCCATGTGTCAGTAATTTTAGTAAAAAGTATGTCTAAATATTACTTTACCTTTCTACTTTTGGTTCAACTTTGGGTTTAAATGTGTCTGGAATGTTCTCTGGATGTTCTTTAGGTATCTGGAATACTGTGACCTGGCCTGCTGCATTCCCCGCTCCTACCATGTAGTCCACAGTGTTGACAATCTTGACATAGGTGATGGGCGTACTTGAAGCCTACAAGAAATATATCAACAATCAAACAACAAAAAACAAAGCAATTTCTTTTACTACAGCTGTCTTTCTTATATAATAAAAAGAATAATATTAAAGATAATTTGAAGAGGTAGTTTTAAATTGTATTACTAAATGTTTAATAATTTTTTAATGATATTACAAGATAGTTTTACTCCAAATCGAGCAATAACCACTGTGTGGACCGCAAATACTGACAGCTCGATGGCTCGCTTCAAATCGGCTCGATGGAATTAAAGATGTCAAATAATATGTAATTTCCTTCAATTTGGAGTAAAACTATCGAGCAAAACCGTATGTGAGTACTTAGCAATAGATCTTATAATAATTCTTAATTTCCAGTATTTTACATTTCTTTAACAATTATTAAGTATAATATGAACTTGTGCTAACTTTGAGATAATAAATTGAATTTATGATGCACATGCAAGGTACTGTTAGTAATAAATATATTCAAACGTGAATAAACTGTGGATGTTATAGTTATTAAATACGATGTGGGGTTGTCTGTCAAGCCACTTTTCTAAAATATCGCACAAGGATACACTATATATAAGTAAAACATCTGTATCAACAGTGTGTATCTTTAAATTCGTAAGGTATTTTAAAATTTGCTGAAGATAATTACCTCGCATCGCAGGCGCTGTATGTTTCCCTTTTTTCGATCATACCAGTAAACTAGACCCACATTAGTCCCGAGCGCGATGTAGTCGGTAACAGCATCAACACACGTTAAGCACAGTTCACTAGAAAACAAGCCAGTTTGGATTTTAGGAGGAATCAAGTTCAAAATATGCGAACAAGGCGTCCACTCTCTGACGAAACCTTCCTCTGCACCGCTTGTAACTTCCATTTTTATTACACTTCTTATTACTTTACACCATGATTATGTATAATGTAATTTGAGAGGAAAGATTTAGGTAGTGAAAATATTATTTATTCAGAAAATATGTCTACAGCTCACTGCTCAAGAGATTTTTGACTTGACATTGACATTTGACAGAACAATAAAATAAATTGGCAGATCTTTCACTTCTGACATTAGTGCTGTGCCTTCAAAACATTTTCAAAATCAGTACGATTTCTGAAACACAATAAAAATAAGGGAGTGCCTTCGCTGCCGGCGCCGGCTCCCAAAAATATCAGTAATGGGAACCGGCGGTAAGTATACTGCCGGCGCTGGCACTCAACAAGGGAGCCGGTGATAATGCGTAAAGCGCTAGGTTCCAGTGCCGACACACAAATTTTCTGACTTCAAAAGGTGAAGGTTAGGTACCTATTTGTTCGGCTGTGGATATTTTTGTTTCTTGTGATGCATTTTTTTAGCTTAGCTTTACCTTAGCTACCTTTTTTTCAGCTACCAAAAAGTAAGATTTTGCACCACAGCTACAGTTATAAGCCCCGTGGTATACTTCAGATTCCTTATACATGTTAGAGAGTTTCAGCGTTGTTTAAAGAAGCAAAGATATTATAATATTATTACTAATAACGTAATAATACGTATATAATACGTAATAATATTACTATGCAGATCACATTTATCAGCATCATCATCACCACCATTAACCCATCAAGATTCAAGCTCTATACGAGCACCGGTGATCGCGACAACAATAGAATACAATAGCATTTCCAAGAATCCCCGATCGAAGGATTCAAATATGCATCCTTAGTCCTTACAATATGACTATTTATGACCTTAATATTTGTACTTTTCATAGTCCTTTAGCTCAAGACTGATGTTTTTGATCATTATTCTGTCATTTGAGAAGCGATGCTTGCCGAATAGGCGCCGGCAGCCTATTCGGCAAACATCGCGTGACTTCAGCAAACTTCGGAGTTCGGAAAAAGGCGCCGGCAGCCATTTCAGCAACAGGCGCCGGCAGCGGAGGCACTCCCTAAAAATAAAATCCCTAAAAAAAACGGTTGTCTGTAAAGTCGGTTTACTGACGATAGTTGAACGTGACAACGTGCCTCTTTGTCGCTCGTTCCGCGCTCTCGCTTGCACTTCAAGCCTTAAATGGAACGCCTCAGAGCGAGATAACGCCGCATGAGTCATGTTTTTTCGTGCGCGCAGCCGGCTCCATCGAATTATAAGACGTTGTCACGTCAAAATATATTATTCCTATTTTTTCCCGGAGGACGGAGGGATCGTAAAACAAAATAAAGAAATCTTGTAAAAATGCCACAGACAAAGGCTACGTGGACAAATTTATTGTCTATGAAATTTGACAACTGTACAGTTGTACACTTGTCATTTTTGTGTGAACTGTGAAATAGTTGGTCCATTTCAGTAGAGTCGCAAATTGTTTTAGAAATAGAAATAAATAAAATTATACACAAAAATGGCTGAATCGGTGACCGAACTTCCTATATCGGTGGAGGAAAGTGTGGTAGAGGCGGTACAAAACTGTACAGCGAAACCCCCGACGAGTATCGAAGGTGTTGCGATTGCGTACTTAAGTTTAGTTATAATGGCTGTTTTACCCATATTCTTTGGATCATTTCGCTCCGTGAAGTATCTCAAGGAGCAGAAGGTGAGTCCTTATTGTTATTTTCATCAACTTACTCCATTGTTACTGTGAAGGGAGTACCTACTTTATCACTCTTGTTGGTCTAAGGGAAATGTCATCGTGGCAGTAGGTACTACATTCGCAAATAATAAATATTATGTTTCGTATCAAATCAATCGGATTCACCATTTTAAAATGTAAACGGAACATAAATATACGATAAACGTGGGTACTGTTATGTGCTTGTACTAGCTACTGGTTGTTACTTGAATAACAATATGCTTACCAGATTAATGTATCTTTAAAGCAAGCAATAGGTTAGGTGTGTATGTTAGATCTCTTACTTTATGTTAACTGTCCATCAAAGTCACATATTCTAGGGGGCCAGCAAAGTAAAAGTTCTACGGAAGATTAAAAGGAAAAACTTGCATTATTTCTTATAACAGATATTTTTTTTCATTCCTAGTGTGGTAATGATTAGTCTGCTACAGTCCCTAGATTGCTTCAAATACATCAACTATGGGTACAAAAGGCCATACAATCTTGTACACGGTCATTCCATCATTTCGGGCGTTACGTTTGTACAACTAAAGTTAACATTTTAATGTATTCTGAAATGATATTGTAGCGATTAAAATGTCTTATTCTCTACGTTTTAAGTTGCTTTATCTTAATTGTTAAATTTGTAGAGTTTAGCATAAAGATTAACAATTTTATAAGTCAAAAAGTAAGCGTTTCGGGCGTTACACAATTCTGCCTCTGTGACCTGACCACTGTTACATTTATATAAAATTCAGCAAATTTTCTTAGGGAACCTTTTCTAAAAATTACAGGCCCCCAAGAGTATAATATTTACTACCCAGCTACCACATAATTACTGTTACATATAAGGTTTTACTATTCTTTTATACATTTTAGCTTCATTTTGGGCGTTACCATGGTTTTGTTTCGGGCGTTACGAGTACAAAAATTAAACACTTTATATTAAACAAAATTAGTGTTTGACTAATTTAGGTACTAGATAATAAATATACATTTAATATAATGAACTCTAGTTTAACATAAATTAGCAGCTTCTTGAAAAAACTGGACAAGCACTTGTATCGAGCCACGCGCATTGAGTGTAGGGTTCTGTTGTACCGCTAGTTTTTGAAAAAAATTGTTACTTAGTCAATGAATGTAAATTTTTAATGCAGCGCCTTGATAATTTTGCTGTAGGGATATCAATTTTTCTCAGCAATGGCTAAAGCTAAGAAATTAAAGTTCATTGTCAGTATTTATCATGTCTTTGTCTTTGAATTACCCATAGCATAACACAATTGGTCGACTTTTATAACACAGAATAATCAATCAAAACTACCTCTGTAAAAAAAGGGATTCTTATTTTGCCAACACAGGAGAGTGATTTAAGCTTCCAAAATTTGTACATAGATTGGTTCAAGCATACACTTTAATTTGCTCGTAGCTTATATGAAATGTATTTATGGTTTTTAAATTACGCGACAAAAACCATTTTGTCGCTTACGCCCTTACCATTATTTGCTGTTCAATTGCTTGTTTTCTATGAGAGGCCGGGCCGGCCGGAATGTTATTTCCAAGTTTGGTTAGGACAATACACGCTGATCACCTGATTCTCTGTCAACTAAGTATGATCCATGCGTCGGATGGGCATGTAAAAAGTCGGTCCTGCGCCTGATCTCTCGCCAGTTGTCTCGGTCTTCCGTCCCACTGGGTTATGAGAGTAAAAGGAATAGAGAGTGCTCTTGTGTACTGCTCACACACTTGGGCACTATAAAATTACTCCTGTGTAACTGGCCTGGTATCAATGAAACCAGCCACCGTCACCGAAATCGGTGTGGGTATTATTATTTAATCTCTGAGCAAAACCGCAACAGCAAACAAACGGACAGACAGACTGAAACTATAGGTATTTAGGATTCCGTAGTTAAAAAGGAACCCTTCTTTGTTGACTTTGGAACCTTAAAAATCATCACCTCATGCACCCACACACCATGCATTGAAGATACGATGAAATATGATATATGAAAAAGTTGTAACAACCAAAACGTTTCGGGCGTTACAGTTTTCAATCATGAAAAAAAGCTATCAAATGTGTCTCTTGTTGAATTATTAGTTAGTATTTGAAATCATTACCATCAGAACCTTTCTTTTACTAAATATCATTAAACTAATCAATCTGTAAGTTACAATAATAAAACAATTACCCGATTTTTCGTTTCGGGCGTTACAGTGCCAATGTAGCAAGAAAACACGACTTTTGCTTAATAAATATAATTTTTTTCGGAATTTTAATGTATTCCACCAATAATATGAATGACACCCTCGAATCACAACGTGGCAAAACAGTTGTCACATTGATAGTTCTTTCATTTTTTGAATTTCCAATAGTCAAAGGCATAATAGTCACTAAGCCAGTTAGTTCAGTTTACTGGAGATTTTGAAGACCAATTAACTTAAAAATTACGGGTTTTTTTCTAATTTTTTTGTCGCATAATACAATTTGGAATGTCTTCTTTCTAAATTCATCAGAATAAATGCAAAAAGCACATATTATTTATTTTACCCTCGGTATCGTTTGTCATGGAATGACCCTACAATCTCTAGTTTTTAATTAACCTATCAAGCCCCATAAGGACACCGGTGACCGCAACAACAATAGAATAACAATAGATTTACAAGAAACTGTGATCGAAGGATTAAACAACATAATATTATATTCCATTTACTTCTCTATCTTAGTTTACTTTACATAATATCAATATGATGAACTTCCCAAATAGTTAAATAACTGTTATAATATGTATGTATGCTACAGAAGTTTGTATGATATTAGTTATGCAAATAACAGTACTAAAGATTACCAAATCAAGGTTATCCAGATTCAAGAATAATAATGAAACATTAAGTACAACTTGTAATAACAAGTTAAAATTATAATAATAATTAAAACTGTCTTACATTATTACAACTTTTAAAGTTTACACTTTTTTAGAATTTAAATACAGCATGAATATTGATAATAAGCTTTTAATATTATATTTAAGTGTGACAAATATTTTCCAATACGTTTTTTTTAAATATATCTTTAATAAATATTAAATATTGATAATAAGCTTTTGATGGATGACTATTCATTTTTTCAGGATGCTGGTGAAAAACCGGAGACTATGTCCAATAAGGATGCTCTGATGTTTCCAGTGTTTGCGTCCGGTGCTCTATTCGGTCTTTACCTCTTCTTCCAATTCTTCTCTAAGGAGTACATCAATCTTCTGTTGACGGGCTACTTCTTCTTTCTGGGCGTACTCGCTTTGAGCCATCTATTAAGGTTAGTAATAAAGAAAAAATAATATATTTTGTTAAAAAATATTGATGCTTGTAAATTTTTAAAATCTTTTTTTATTTTATTATTAATAACAATATTAAAAGTTATTCACTTATTGGCACTGAAGAGTTAATTTACAACAAATTCAAACTTTTAGGTTTTAAGTACAAAGTATTATAAGGAAAATGGTTTTTATGCAGCTAGCAGCTAAAGTAATGAATATTTTATTTTAGTCAATTTACTCATTATAAGTAATTAAGAGTTTAATTAATGTTTACAGCTTACATAATATATCATGTAAGCAAATTAAAAAGGGTGATTTTATAAATTTATTGTCATATCTTACACTTCTTATAAATTTATTGTCAACAGAACAAAAATAAAAGTTAAAAAATACAAGGTGCAATTAAACCTTCCTGTCAAATTTTTTCCGGGGCTTTGGTATCATTATAGTGGAGGCAGTGAAGGTTTTCACCTCCGATTTCGTTGAACCTCCATCGATTTTCATGAAAATTGGTAAGTAGGTGGAGGATACCCTAAGAAACAAAAGTGACATAGTGCCAACTTGCGCTTTTGCCCCGGGGGTGGATCCCAACCTTTCTCGGGGGGTGAATTTTTTTAAATAAAAATAACCCCAGGAATCAATAGACACACAAATTCCAAGCAAATTTTGTTATTTAAAGTTTTTTGAATAAATCAATACTTTCGGAGTTATTAAAGATCAAAGATCATGTTTTTGCGTGAGAAAAATACTTATCTTAAAGTGGTTTTTCATATTTAATAATTTAACTAAGAAACTATAGGTTTTTACGAAAAATGTGTAATTACCAAAATTAAAGCCAATAAAAAAACAAACTAATATCTATTCTAAAATGCTTTCCTATATTCATCCAAAGTGAGGTATAGGTGATTGTATATATATTTTCTTTCGGCGAGTACCTAAGTCTAAGCATTCAAACTTAAATAACGGTAAACCGATGCATTTTATGACATGTACTTCCGTAAAACTTTTTAAAGTGCTTAAAAATACCTTTCTAATAAGCATTGTAAAAAGTTAAAAGCATCAAAATTTAATAAGTTATGATAAAAATAAGATGACGCTTTCAAATATTTTTGGAAAAATCGAAAAATAAAACGTTGACCATTTCTACAATAATTCAAATTTATGGTTATCCCCAAAGGCTTTACTTTATTTTAGCATAAGTAATGACCTCAAAAATTTTTCTTGGTTTAGAATGCTTAGTTTTGAAAAACAGAATGATTTAGTAAAATCGAAATTATTCAAATTTTCGTAAATATCATTTTGTTTTGAACATAACTTCAAAAATATTGAATTTTCGTAAAAATTATAAAACACAAAATTGGTGTCCACTTTTTAAAAAATCTTTTGATTTTCTTATGATTTTTATAAGATGAAAAACAACGAATATAGAGACTTTTAAAGCCTATCTTTTACTGCTAGAACCATGAAATCGGGACCTTTTAACCCTATTTTTTTTTAAAACCAAGGGCTTTAAAAAGTATTGTTCAAGTTAAGCTTAAAGCTCTTTAAATTACCTTTAAAATGGTCCATAAATGAACCTGATAACTTAAAAATTAACAGAGCTATTGTGATAAAACAAAAAAATTTTTTTTTTTAAAACAATTTTGAAGCAGAGATTTGGGATGCAAATATTGTAGGAAAACCTGTCAATAGGTACATCTATACTAATATTATAAATGCTAAAGTGTTTTTGTCGATCTGTTACCTCTTAACACCCAAACGGTTCAATCTTTTTTTCTGAAATTTAGTATGAAAATACTTTAAAGTCTTGGGAATGGATATGGACATAGGATACCTACTTTTTATCCCGAAAAATGTACGGTTCCAGCGCGATTGCAGGTGTCATATAGTCCTTACTAAATATGCGTTAATCTTTTCAAGTCTTTCAATATTCAGAAAGTAAAAAAAAACGGTAAATGTCGACTCGATAAGAGAGGGGCTTTTTATAATGATGTGCGTCTATTAAATATTTCAGTCTGGCAGATTCAGCCTTTGCGTCAATTTTTTGCACAGTGGGTAGTTTGAAATCGTTGTTTGAATATTATTTTGGACTAAATAATATCAATGTTTGAAATATATTAATAAAATTTATCTTAACTATGAAAAAATATTCGAACTCATTAATGCTGATAAAAAACTTAAAATAAAAACTTAAAGCTTATTTTTCAGACATTGGGTAGTTTACAGGGGTGAAAAAATTCCGCAAAAAAACTTAATAAGAAATTAATACTAAGTAAATAAACTTAAAAAATTGGGTTCAAAAACATAAACCTATTAAGTTTTTGAACCCAATTTTTACCGTGATTCCGCAATAAAGGGGTACGTTTAGGGGTTTATATTTCATTCTTATCCAAAAATAATATCATAAATATTAAACACACTGTTTATACAATGTAAATATGCGATTTTAAAGTTCAGAAATACAAAAAGTGTTTTTCACGATTAAAGGGATGGTTGCCATATTAAGGGTTGAAAAATTAATTAAATAATAATAAAATATCATGAAAAAAACATTAAAACATTTATTTTATCGAATTAAACCCAATTAGATAAGCCAGAATGGTTAAATCTGCATTTTTTCTATTTTCAAAAAAAGGGGTGGATTTCACGCCTAAAATAAAAAAAGCGCAATACGAGCGTATGTCACTTTTAAAGTAGAGGGCTTAATGTACTAAATCCCAAATTTTTATCCAAATCGATGGAGGTTCAACGAAATCGGAGGTTGCACCTGATTTTTGCCTTCATTTACTGTACTATTAGGAGAGTCCATTTAACAAAAAAAAATTGGGTGTTTTTTTAAATGACATTTTATCCCATTTAAAATCGAACATTTTAGTACTGAGTGATTATAATAGAAAAAATGTGTATTTTTATTTTTAACAAGGATCAATATATAAAAATTTCTCAGGAAGGTATAATTGCAGCCTGTATATTATAAAATATGTGAAAGTGTCTGTCTGTTACATCTTCACGCTTATGCCGCTGGACCAATTTTGATGAAATTTGGTATAGAGATACTTTGATTCCTGGGGAAGGACATATCACACATATTGTCCCGGAAAAATGTACGGTTCCCGCGTGATAAACGAATTTCTACGCGGCATCAACTAGTAAAAAATAAGTATAAAATAATAAGTAGAAAAATTTCTTTGCAGTCCCGTCATCTCCTTGGTGGTGCCAGCCTCAATACAGAATACGCCGTACCACATTCTGTTCACCCGCGGTGAGAGAGATGGTTCCAGTGATATTGTCAATTACAAGTTTACGTCGTACGATGTCATCTGTTTGATCATTTCCTTGATCATGGGCGCCTGGTATTTGTTGAAAAAGGTAATCATATGACACACTGTGTATTTTTATTACATGCTGTTATTGCTTAAAAATTTTAGTTAACAGTGTGAATTTGTGTCTTTTATATGAATAAAATATCCATTTGCTCTTAAAAGATTATCATTATAAATTATAATATTATGGTGTCTGTAAGATATATACAAAGAAGAGAATTATGTATGGATAATCATGAACTTTGAATTTTTGGAATTTTAGGTATATTGTGAAAATACCATAGAAATATAAGATTGCTGAGATATTGAAAGACAAAAATTTTTGTAAAGCTAAAGTTGGATTTATATGCCTCCGCCCGAATAACGCGCGGTTTGGCGACCGGGCGCTAGCTCAGAAGCATATAAAAGATGGCGCGACTATGCTGCTATTTAAATAAATCGTTACATACAATTGCTTGTGATCTTGCAGTGTAGCAATGAAACCGCGTGTTCGGGCAGACGCGGGTCCGAGACCCAACCTAAAGCTGGCTTCTCACGGCGCGCAATATCACGGGTCGCGCCGCGCCAGCACGCGCCTACGCGCCGTGTTAAGCCGGGTCCAGACGAGTGTAACGTGTAATGTAATCCACCGTGTAATGTAACACGAATTCTGCGTGTGGACGGCACTACGAGCATTACATGTAACGCTCGGGGTTTATCCATCGGCTGTCGGTTTTCGCGCGAGCACAAAGGCTCGTTTGGACAATTCGCTTTGAGTTCGTGTGCCGTCCACACTGTTAACGTTAAATTACACGTAATATTACATTACACGTAACACGCGTCTGGACCCGGCTTTAAGGTGGCGCGGGTTGGCGCGAGCTGGCGCGTCCGATCCGATTGAAGGCTCGAGCGCCTTCGTTGTGATGTAAGTGTGAGAAGGACTCGGCTGTTGGATCGTGCTCACTCGTATAAATCGGCTCGGCGCGGCGCTCGTGATATTACGCGCCGTGAGATGCCAGTACAACGCTCAATTGGCGCAGCTTGCTTAAGTTTTTAATTAAACTAAACTATATCCTTTCAGCACTGGATCGCCAACAACCTCTTCGGTATCGCGTTCGCTATCAACGGTGTTGAGCTCCTCCACCTCAACAATGTGGTGACCGGGTGCATCCTGCTCTGCGGACTGTTCCTCTACGACATCTTCTGGGTGTTCGGTACCAATGTCATGGTGACCGTAGCCAAGTCCTTTGAAGCGCCTATTAAACGTAAGTTGATTGAACTTTTTTTACTATGCACAGTGTCATAAAAACCTCGATTTTGTTTCACCACGTTTTTCTTTCAAAATAATAGTTGATAGCTATATAAACATTAGAGTAAAACTCCGAGATCGATATTCTTTGTAGTTATTTTTTTAAAGAGTGTCAAAGTTGGCGTTTTTCCGGGTCATAAATTTGCATAAAAAATTAATTAAAAAAAAACTAATCGAGTAACATTAATTTTGTTTATACCAATTAAATAAGCACTTAATACTTTACTTTTTCTCCAAATTTGGTTAACCTACTGTGATCAAGTAGGGAGATATTTATTTATTTAATAATTTTAGTTTTTAATTTTTAATTTCGCGATTAGATCGAATTAGAAAAAGTTTTAAGCATGAAACGATAGTGTGAGTAATCCTTTATCAATGTTATTAAAAATCACACTCTAATAACCTCTGTGTCAGAAGTAATCCAATTAAATTTTTTTAAATAAAAATTCGGATTTTTTGTACCTAGGGTTGGACTAGGGTTGTCAATAAAGTTGATATTTTATTTTCCCCGAGTACATCAGAAGGTGATTACTGATTAGATACTGTTTGAGCATATAAAATCATTAATTTACATTATATTTTTTCACTTTTTAGATTTTTTTTATTAGACCTACCTGAACGTGATCTTGATAATTTTCGTATAGGATATCGATTGCGAATTTGCATATCAACCGGATAAATCAAACAAGAGACCTTTAGTGACAACAAATACACTAGTTTTTGTTGTAGTCAAAAATACCTAGTAGTTTTGTTAGGCATTCAAAGTTTCGAAAAATATCGAGTCCCGCTAACAGTCCTGTGACCGTTTGTGACGTCATATCAGAATTAAAGACGTGAGTGGAAGAACCAGATAACTAACATTTTATAACATAAGGAAAATTACTGATTTTTCCCCTTATAATTTTAACAAACCTTGTAATTTATCTACTTCATCATGTGGCTAATATATCTGGCTATACAATATAACATCCACAGTTTTTTAATTTTAAAACATTTTCTGGCCTTACAGCCTCCATTTATGCAAAAAACGGCATTTTTAATGTTACTTACCTGGTTCTTCCACTCACGTCTTCATTATTTATTGCGCCGCGCGGGCCCCATACAATAAACGTGATTTTTTGGCTTTTTTTGCTCTTTATCAATAACGTTAACAAGTAGGCACTTGGAAATTTCACCAAGGCCTTAATTATATGTGTACTTTAATAATTAAAGAATAATATTAAAATAAAATAAAAATTTAAGGGGGGCTCCCATACAAAAATCATAATTGTTGGCCTATTTTTGCTATGTAGCGGTACGGAACTCTTCGTGCGCGAGTTCGACTCGCACTTGGCCGATTATTTATTAGTATTTCTTTTACTAATCGGACTCGCTCATGAAGGGAAGGCCAAAAATTGTGATTTTTGTATGGGGGCCCTTAAACTTTTGTTTTATTTTAATATTATTATTAATTATTAAACTACACATATAATTAAGGCCTTGGTGAAAATTCCAAGTGCCTACCTGTTGCGGTTATTGATAAAGAGCAAAAAAGCCAAAAAATCACGTTTATTGTATGGGGCCGGCGCGGCGCAATTGTGATACGACGTCACTGGTCACACCGTAACCGGGCGCCCACGTCGTACACTTACAACTTGTTTTGCAATTTGCTTATCTGAAACTAATTAACGTATCCAAGCTAGCTGCCTTTGAAATGCACACTCAGAACGTATATTATAGTAACCTCTAGCCTCTAGACACGTCTTTAGTCTGTGATTGTCTGTGTTCATACTTCATACGTACGTCATGGCCTATGGGTCAACATGGTAGGGGCTCATAAAGTCTTATATTGTCACGTCGTGTACAACGCAATGGCAGTAGCTAAGCCAAAACCTTATTATTAATAAAATAAATATTATTTTTAACAAAAAATTAAAACCGACTTCCAAGGTAAAAACAATAATAACATCCATAAAATATGAACTAAAAAGTATTAAATAATTTTTCCTATCTCATGGTGCCTTTTTCCGAATTCGGCTAAAACTCAACTATTTCTGTACTCAATCTTCATAATTTTGAAGTCGGTACCAGATATAGCTGAATCCAGATGCCAGAATATTTGAAACATTTGTAACTGGCAACACTAGCATGTTACTTGTATTATCGAAGCAACTTACTTCTCAAAAGTAATGTCAAATGTGTGCCTTACGCTCTGGAGATAAGGTTGAATATTTTATTATGTTCAATTTTGGTGACATTGGTGACCCTGACGTGGTAATGATGATGATGAATGTAATTTGTATAGTAGCATATGCTTTCAGTTCTTAAAACAGCGCCTAAACCCCCAAACTTGTATCTATAAGGAATCCGGAGTTCTCTTAGTATCTTCGGAACCATAGTATACCTTGGTGCAAAATGTTGCGTTTTGGTAGCATATACTTAGGATGCTTCTCATAAAACCATATAAATATGTTTCCATATAAATTTCGAGGAGTTCCCTCGATTACTCATGGATCCCATCATCAAGTCACCACTTTTGTGAACATGGTACCAAATTGGAGTAAAACCTAATACAACAAAACAAAAATTTCGAAGATCGGTTCACAAACGGCGGAGTAATCGTTGAACATACAAAAATAATAATAATAAAAAAAATATATCCACAGCCGAACATATAACCTCCTCGTTATTTGGAAGTCGGTTAAAAATACTAAATATGTTTATTTCAGGCTAACGGCCCATAAGAATATTAGTAAATATGTTAGTAACAATCAATAACTTAACCTATGTGTTTTTAGTATTTAATAGAAGGTATAATAGACTACAGGCCCATGTCGAAAATGGATGGGTCATATGAACCACCTGGTGACGTACATAGGACGATATTAGAGCATAAAATAATAAGATTTAGCACTATGCCGTCACTTGTAAGCTGTCCAACTGAGTGCTGATGAGAATTCAAAAGTACATGTAGGGTGAGTACATTTTGGTCATATGATTCTGTACGGCATTTTTACCATCGATAGACTCATGAAAAATAATAAGAAAGCCCGCAGTGCCGTACAAAAATGATGCGCCACTAAGTCGGTATTTTTATTTTATTTTCTGACAATTTCCATGGTAAATTTGGTCATTTGATTCAATACGGCATAAGTTTCATACTGTTTAAATACAGCTTCGAATCAATTATTCCACAACGCCGTACAAAAATAAACTATGAAAAAAAATCGAGGGTTACAATCCCCTCTTTTCCAGTGGTCCGGGGGGGTGATTTGAATCAACATAAAATTAATTAATTTTGAAAGTATCTTATGCATAGATAATATTTTTTTACATGCCGTACAGAATTAGAATTAGAATTTATTTATTTCCAAGAAATTTGTTACAAGGTGGTACAGATTGTTTTTTATGGTACAAAATTTCTGCCTCTCAGGCGTGGAAATAGTGTCAGTGTCGCAAATTTAAATCGTTATCATAAATATAATAGATTAATATAATTATTTAACATACATTACATTTTCGTTAATCCAAAGGTTTGTAGGAGAAAAAAACTCAAGCAAATATCCATAGAACGAAATGTAAGAAAAGTCCATACAACGAAATATATCGATTTTTTTCTAAAAAATAGTTGTTTTATTAGGGTTCCGTACCCAAAGGGTGAAAACGGATACCTTTTACTAAGACTTCGATGTCTGTCTGTCTTCAGGATGTAACTCAAGAACGGTTATAGCTAGAGATTTGAAATTTTCAGAAATTATGTATTTCTGTTGCCACCAGACAACAGAGTTACAACAAATACTAAAAACAAAATAAAATAAATATTTAAGGGGAGGCCCCATACAACAAACGTGATTTTTTTTTCAATTTTTTGCTCGATATCAATAATGGCAACAGGTAGACACCTGAAATGTTCACAAAATACTCAATTTTATTTTTAATTTAAAAATCAATATTAACATTTTTAAAAAAGAAATAATTAAGGGGGGCTACCATACAAAAAAACACAATTTTGCTCTATAATGGTACGGAACTTTACTTACACTGCATTAAAATGTACGGCATAATTTTTTCCTAATTTATTTATCTTAATACTATTTAAGACGAAGGAAAAATGTAGGAAATTGCTTTATTTTAGGGAGTGCCTCCGCTGCCGGCGCCGGTTGCTGAAATGGCTGCCGGCGCCGTTTTCGGAAATTTGCCGAAGTCACGCGATGTTTGCCGAATAGGCTGCCGGCGCCTATTCGGCAAACATCGCTTGTCAAATGACAGAATAATGATCAAAAACATCAGTCTTGAGCTAAAGGACTATGAAAAGTACAAATAATAAGGTCATAAATAGTCATATTATTGTAAGGATGCATATTTGAATCCTTCGATCGGGGATTCTTGGAAATGCTATTGTATTATATTGTTGTCGCGATCACCGGTGCTCGTATTGCTCCGTACTCACATACGGTTTTGCTCGACAGTTTTACTCCAAGTCGAAGGAAATGACATATTTAATTCTATCGAACCCGGCTCGAAGCGAGCCTTCGAGCCGTCAGTTTTGCGGTCCACACAGTGGTTTTTGCTCGACGTCGAGTAAACCTATCGAGCAAAACTGTATGTCAGTACGGAGCTTATGGGGCTTGAATCTTGATGGGTTAATGGTGGTGATGATGATGCTGATAAATGTGATCTACATAGTACATATCTTTGCTTCTATAAACAACGCTGAAACTCTCTAACATGTATAAGGAATCTGAAGTTCTGTTCAGTACCTACCTTCGGAAGTATACCACGGGGTTTATACCTGTAGCTGTGGTGCAAAATCTTACTTTTTGGTAGCTGAAAAAAGGTAGCTAAGCTAAGAAAATGCATCACAAAAAACTAAAATATCCACAGCTGAACAAATAGGTACCTAACCTAACCTAACCTTTGGAAGTCGGTAAAGTCGAATGTATTTTGAGATTATAATTATTTCTTTTTAAAATTTGTGTACCGGCACTGGAACCTAGCGCTTTACGCATTATCACCGGCTCCCATTTTGAGTGCCAGCGCCGGCAGCCGTTGTTTTATATCTCGGCTGCCGGCTGTATACTTACCGCCGGTTCCCATTACTGATATTTTTGGGAGCCGGCGCCGGCAGCGGAGGCTATCCCTTTATTTATTAATCTATGAATATTTAAAATTTCAGATTTTGTATTTCTGTTTATTTTTTTTAGAACTGTTTCTTTTGATCGGCAATACCCTATATGAATTGTATTTTACAATATCATACTAAAAATAAAGTCGCCGTACAGAATCAAATAATTTTACAGCTTAAAAAATCTAGTATACCATGTAATTAAGATTATTATTAAAATGGACAAAAATTTTTTGACGGCATTATTTTTAATAGTACTTTTGGGTGCTAAAATAATGTTTGGAACCGAAGCCGTACTGTTTCAGATCACCCCCCGGACCACGGAAAAATAGGGGGTTGTAACCCTCGATTTTTTTCCATTGTCGCATTATTTTTGTACGGCGTTGCGGAATAATTGATACGAAGCTGTATATTTTAAACAGTATGAAACTTATGCCGTATTGAATCATATGACCAAATTTACCATGGAAATTGTCAGAAAATAAAATAAAAATACCGACTTAGTGGCGTATCATTTGTGTACGGCACTGCGGGCTTTCTTATTATTTTTCATGAGTCTATCGATGGTAAAAATGCCGTACAGGATCATATGACCAAAATGTACTCACTCTACATGCACTTTTGAATTCTCACCAGCACTCAGTTGGACAGCTTACAAGTGACGGCATAGTGCTAAATCTTATTATTTTATGCACTAATATCGTCCTATGTACGTCACCAGGTGGTTCATATGACCCATCCATTTTCGACATGGGCCTGTAGTCTATAATGTTCTTATTTTATGCCCAGTGCTACTCCACCCAGTACCTTTGAATCTGGTCTGCAGGCAATCATTTTTACAATGCTGTTCCGAGAATTGCGAATACGTTGCAGCAGTGAGACGGCTTTTTTGCGCATGATAGCGTGAAAACCATCAGTACGGGCCTCGGCAAGCATTCCTGACGCGCTGCAGCGCCACGGCAGTCGCAAAGCATCCTAAAATTATTACACAATTACATAATATATAGAAAACAATTTTGTCCACAGTGGTGTTCCCCCAGGATCTGCTAGTCAACGGCCTAAACGCGAGCAACTTCGCCATGCTTGGGCTCGGTGATATCGTTGTCCCCGGGATCTTCATCGCTCTCCTGCTGAGGTTTGACAAGAGCCTGAAGCGAGGCTCCGAGTTCTACTTCAGGGCCACCTTCTCCGCATACATCCTGGGACTGCTGGCCACCATTCTAGTGATGCACGTCTTCAAGCATGCCCAGCCAGCGCTGTTGTATTTGGTACCCGCTTGTCTGGGTACCCCGTTGACCCTGGCTCTGTTGAGAGGAGACATCAATGCACTCTTCAAGTGAGTTCCGTTTTATTTATTTGTAAATACTTGTATTAAAAATTTATATATCATAATTCATAAGTAATTCACATGTGTACTCTCAGATAAGTTGATTCATAGGAAGATGGCGAACCTACCTTATTTGGTCGTGTCAAGTCGAGCCTACCAGTTAACGACTAATCGCGAGACTGCACTACGCCACACCATGCGGCAGCGACGCGACACAACACTTCACGTTTCATAGAACTGACGTTAAAAACGTGAATCTGACGTTTTACAATTAATGTCAATTCTATGGAACGATAAGGCTGCCTTCACACTAGCGTTTGTCCAGCGCGGCGACAACTCGACGTACGCGCCGCGTTGTAGCGGTGTCTGCGCTGCGCATACGTTCATAGAACGCCTACGCTGTACAAACGCTAGTGTGAAGGCAGCCTAAGTGTCGTGACACTCGTGATTCGTGTCGTGTAGCTTTAGTGGTCTTGCCTTATTTAATTGACATAATCTGTTTTAATAGGTCCGCTATCTGAATGAATCAATTTCCTTCGTGGTACACAAACTCGTCTTATCAAATATAAAATTCTCGTGTCACAATGTTAGTCCACGAACTCCTCCGAAACGGGTTTACTGATTTTTACCAAATTTTATATGCATATTCAGTAGGTCTGAGAATCGGCTACTGGGTACTTTATATATTGATAGGTGCATTTGTTGTATAAATAATAGTAAATTATTACATCCCGAGACTGACGGCGATCATTGTTTGTGCGACGGGATAGCGATCGACGTTGCCATGGCGACATACTTATTTAGTCACTTCAATAAAATAATATGGGCGAAATACTTTATATTATGGCAAAGCAACGTTTGCCGGGACAGCTAGTATTCTTATAATTTAACAATTACAGCCTTGTTATATTATTAATATGATTTAATATTATGTACTAATTCCGAATCTTTTTTCGCAGCTATGAAGATCAGCCGGTCGAGAAAGAGGCACCCCCCGCTGAAGGCAGCAAAACTGTAAAGGCTGATTAGAGACTGCAATTACAGGGTTCAAGCACAAATGTTTCTAGCACACTCTATTAGGTACAAAAACGTTTTTTCTGGGGGACCAGAGGCTAAGACGTATATCGAAACGATAACGAAGTTAAAATGTATAATTCGGATGCTGGTATACTTGCGACTCCTCTGGCTAAAATCTTTTCAAACAAATAAAAAAAAATTACGTTATCGTTTTTATATAGATTTTTTGTCTAAGGGCTGAAGGCTATGTGTGCCCTATTGGTTAAGGTACCTCCGCATTTATTCTTCCATTGGTGCATGAAAAGTTTTTTATCTATGACAAAATAGATCTCTTTCTGTAAGTTGTCGCTGTCACTTCTTATTCCATTTTTGAATAAGTAAGTTTTTTATTCGTAAAAAAATTACGGAACTGTCACTCGTAAAATTTTTAGTTTTTTTTTTTTATGTTTCAAGACAAATATTTCTTTCGTAACTTCTGCTTAGCAGGTACTTAAAGCCACTTGTTACCATTAAATATCGACCGAAAAGCATTTTATGGCGTTTCCATTGTATACAATATTAATTATTATGTAT
Source organism: Polyommatus iphigenia (assembly GCA_963422495.1). NCBI lineage: Eukaryota > Metazoa > Arthropoda > Insecta > Lepidoptera > Lycaenidae > Polyommatus > Polyommatus iphigenia. Next base: position 30,468,815 of record OY730177.1, on the reverse strand, counting down.
CATCAACATTTTACTTTATTGAGTACATTTTTCACTTTTTAGTATGGTGAAACTTTATTTTTGCAATATGCTAATTTTATAGCCATTATCTATTATGTATTTGCATAATGTATGCCGACCAGAATTATGTATTAATAAAAACAATTAAACTATTGAAGCTATAATAGTCGCATCCTTTTCTGTCAAGTCACTTTACCAATATGTCAAATAAAGACGGACAACATAGCTCAATTGCTTAAATGTTTTCATTAAGATTCCACTAGATATATAAATTTTACAAAATTATGTTCATTAATGGAAATAAAATATGCTTACGGTGATTCGAAACTTTGGCGGTTTATTTTCTGTACGGTAAGGTTGTGTTAGTTTATACTTTTTTTTTTATATTCGCAATGTTATATAAAAGATTGTCCCAGAGGTGATTCGAAACTTTGATGGTTTATTTTCTGTACAGTAAGGTTGTATTAGTTTATACTTTTTTTATATTCGCAATGTTATATATAAAAGATTATCCCAGAGGTGATTCGAAACTTTGACCGTTTATTTTCTGTACAGTAAGGTTGTATTAGTTTATACTTCATTTTTATATTCGCAATGTTATATAAAAGATTGTCCCAGAATCAACATTACATAATTTTAATAATATGACAAATTAATATATTGGCTGGCTAGTGATGTTAATTCTTTTTCACTTTTATATAATTTGTGATACACCTACCCCAAGTACAATTTTCCCAAGAAGGGTATAAACAAATCACAAAAAACCGCCAACTTGAGGGTAGAATTAAAAATGGCAGGTTTGCCGCTTTAGTCTATAATTGTCTATGGTGTTTCAATCTAAATTATGTTTGTGTAAATTTAAGAGGAAATGTATATATTTTGTGAGCTAAAGTTGAATTATATTATTTTTTATTTTATTTCTTTTGTTTCTTTGTTACCTACTTTTGCTTCAGATTTTGTTGCGCTTAACTTTATTCGGCCATAGGTACTAATAATAAAAATAATGTGTCTTCTCATGATATTTCTATTTTAACTAAATTCTATATTTTGGTATGACTTATTTACATCTCAGAATTGTCTCTAAGACTTATAATTTTCAGTTTCTAAAGCACATAATTAAGGTTATATTTTGTTGTGGACATGTTGTCGCTCTCGTTCGTCGTATATAAGAAAGAGATGGTAGCATGATTTTATGACAAAATAACCCGGACTGATGTACTTACATCAGTCCGGGATCTTAGGCTTCTTACAGACGAACGGCACGTGTCGGCGGCACGTGTCTGCGGCAGACGACGGCACGTGTCGACGGCAGCTGTTGACAGTTTATGACGCTTGCAGGGGGCCTACCACAACCTTTCCTAAAACTATCATGTTTCCAGAACACTTTGTTGTAAGATTACAATAACATTACCGTAAGCACTTTTTAAATATAATTTGACTAAAAAACATTAAAATATGCAAAACAATGTTAAATCCGCTGTGAAATATCAACTTTTTAAAGATCGCTAGCTTGACGATAAACTGTTAAAGTAATAAATTCTTATCTGTCAAACGGTGTCGCCAGGTGTCGCTTATAGTAGGGGAGGTAGTGCTAGCGTTTGCTAAGTCATTTCATACCGACCAAATTTTTGTCCAGCGGTAGCTTAATATTTATCAATCAATATAATCAGCGTCAGTCGCCGCACCCGTGGTGGAATATTAACTGATAGTATTTCAAAGTTGTAAAAAAAGTAGTTGCGAAAAGTGATTTTATACCGAATGAAACTTTGATGGATGATTATTGAGGTCACGTTTAACCAAAAAATCACCGTCAGCCGTATTGCAGACGGGGGATTCAACGTCAGTCGCGCTACTGAACATACAAAAATTTTTTGAATATAAAGTCATTTTATACCGTACAAAATTTATACAGGTGAATGTTTCTACTTTGTAAATAATAAAGAAAACCGTCAGTCGCTAATACGATGGTGGAAAAACCGTTAACCAGCGATATAAGTTATGACCAATATAGCCCTACTTCGCGCTCAATGTATCCTAGGGCGTCGCGTAGACGACATTTCCACCTGCAAACATTCAGCTGACGGCGATTTTCGTTTGAATTAACCATAAAATTATCTCACATAGCAATTTTAAGTAATTAATTCGATAGTCAATATTTGTGAAGAAGAATTATATACATTTTACTTTAAAAGCGCCATCTGTTGTTATATATACTAAAACTAAAATAACACCTTCCGAACCTAAACGTGTATAATCTAGATATGAACCTTTATGTGCGAATTGGGATCTTTTTAATGTCAATTCAATACGATTCCCAACAACAACTTTGAGATGCTCTCAATTTTTATTCCACCCATTATGAAGTGGCTGACGATCAAAGCTGTTATGTATTAGTGGAATACTATTATTGTAACGATTTTCGCTCGGGGGCCGCACATAAAATACGTCACACTAAAATTAACTATTTTTGACCCCCTCCCCCCGGTTGTCACGCTGTGTCACACTTTCTGTGACCCCCCCTGTAAATATTACGTCACAAGAACTAAGCCCCCCCCCCCCCCCCCCATAAACACGATTTTTGATTGATAAATGATAATACACAAATTATATTAGAAAATATTTTTTTTTATTTTTATAATAAAATTTAAATATATATCTTTAATAACAAACAAATAAATAATATTTCTATTATATTTAAATTTTTATTATATATAAATAAATAACATATATGAAGGAGTGTTATTTTCTCAGTGTGTTTTGGTAAATATTATATCAAGTTTAACTTGATATATTTATTACAATAATTTGTTAAATACATTAAACAATTTATTGTAATAAATATATATTATGTATACATTTAAATATCGGTATATATTTACTAATACGAAATAAATGTCTTCTATCATTACAAAATTGAAAAAAAAGTTGAGAGAATGAATACATATTACTCAGTAATTTTTTTTAAAGAACAGCGAACGCCACGCTGCCGTAGACTGCCCCCCCTTGTCACATCTTGTCACACTCGGCAAAACCTCCCCCCCCCCCCCCTTGTATGCGAACGTATTTTTTGAATGGCCCCTCGGTATGAAATGACTTTTTAAACTGAGCGCGACCTCCCCTACTATTAGTAGAGTTGGTGGTTGTGACGTACCGCCTAAAGGTAAGCGTCCACAGGTCGGTATCGTACGCAACGGACGTCTCGCATCAAATGGATAAATTTTTCACAGTACGTCAGCTGAATCAGGGGCGATTACCGATTGGCCTAGTAAATTAATGCTCAAAAGGGGGGTGTGGATGGAAAAGTCGAAAGCAGAAATTTTGACTTAGGAACTTTGTTTGGACTAATTTGAAGATAAACATACTGGCCAGTCGGTAATCCGTACGCTGCCGATACAGTCGACGGCGCCGACACGTGCCGTCGTCTGCCGTCGACTGTCGCCGACGCGTGCCGCCGACATGTGCCGTTAATCTGTAAGCGCTCTAAGATCTCAGTTTCTAAAGTTTCGTCTTTGTGTTTGAAAAGTTGTTGATTGGTGACCATGTATATGATGAGCCAATCGAAAATGATGAAAAGATATAGTCCTCTAAAAACCTCCGACACAGCCACATACATAGATCAGGATAGATACCGCATGTGTATGTACTTCGCGTGCCATATCGCGTTACCAAACGACGAGCAATGCTCGTCTTTCGAAAGTCTGTTTTTGAGTCTGCGCTCCACCGTTATAATCAATCGGAATTTTAAAAATGCCTAATTGTGCCGTATTGAGCTGTAGAAATTCGAATAGAAACGTTGGCCTTGATAATGGACACGTTTCTTATCATCGGTACGTCACAGTAGGTAGGAAAAAAGTGGCACGCTCGTTTTCATACAAATGGAGGGACATGCGGTATCTATCTTGATCCATGTCTGTGGACACAGCATAAGAGGATTTTTAAAAATACGCACAAGTTTTAGTCTCTTGGGGTGAATAAAGCATGAGTGCTTCCCAGTAGATTTTTATAACTTCAAACATGGGGAAGTTTTAATTCGAGCTATATCTTCAGTTTTTAACATAGTAGTCATAATGCCATTAATAAGCATTTTAATATAACATTCTCACTTATTAATGTAGTAAACTTAAGCCATTATAATCGTAACTCATAAATAAACAATTGAAGTAAGTTTTGTAGTATTTAAATTAAGAAAACTGTTTTTTTTTTTATATTATTTATTTTAAACACAGTCAGAACAGTCAATAAACAATAATGTTATCACTTATCATTATAAAATTAAAAAAAGCTTTTTTATATCGGCAGTCAAAGAGATCTTTTACAAAAGATCATTTTATATTGAAATACATCAAGTACTTCTCAGATTAGTATAGTTTCATACATCATATTATACAGGTTAAATACAAGATATATAAAATAAGTTTTTCTCTGGGCTACAAGTTAAACAAAGGTCAGAGAACGCTACTAGCACACACAGTAAATAATACAATATCTGTCATGTTGCACACGTATAATAATATTGACAGACACGTTGTCAAACGCCGAACAAACTTTTTGTTTAGTGTTTACAGGGTGCAATTAAACCTTCCTGCCAACTTTTTCCAGAGCTTAGGTATCATTAGGAGAGTCCATTTAACCAAAAAAAATTGGGTGTTTTTATTTTTTGACGTGATAACGTCTTATGATTCGATATGGGGTGCGCGCCCGAAAAACATGACAGTTCATGCGGCGTTACCTCGCTGACAGCTCTGAGGCGTTCCATTTACACTCTCAAGCCTCTCAACAACCGTAAGGCCCACCTGGGCCGCGCTCTTTGTTTCGATTATATTACGTATTTCGATGACTTAGACTTTAGAGAATACTTTTGTATGAAGAAGTTTGGTTAGTTATGACCTTTGATACATTGACCACACTCTGAATGAAAAATAAATAAACAATCTGTGAGCTATTAGTATTATTTCGGCTATTCAAAATTGTGCTCTATTTCCTAGGTGTCAAGGTATGACTTAATATATGAAGAATAAAGTATTCGTTTATTTCTTCTGAACAAGTCACTAATTATAGTTTCGAAAGTTTATAATTGAGAAACTAATATCACATCGGACTAAATACTATATTATGATGGCTTGATAGATAGAAAATTTAACATATATTATAATGTAGTTCACACAAACATAAAATATGGATTGTATGTAAGGATATTACATTAATTTTCCAAAGAGGGTAGGCCGGGCGCCATTTTTTTTGCACATTGACCTGCCAACTTTTTTGCATAGATTTTTCCCGGAACTGAGGGGTTAAGACGTTGTCACGTTCAACTATCGTCAGTAAACCGACTTTACAGACAACCGATTTTTTAATGACATATTTTATCCCATTTAAAATCGTTGCAAAACGGTCACTCGCGGCGGCGGGTAAGAGACGGGCTGACGCGGGGGGAAACGTGCGCGCGGGGGCACGTCACGCGCGGGCGCCGCGTCGTGTCCATAAATTGTAGTGTTTTTTAGGATAACTTTTGGAAGCTATTTCTGAATATTTTAGTACTGAGTGATTATAAAAGGAAAAATACGTGTATTTTTATTTTTATCTAGGATCAATATATCAAAATTTGGCAGGAAGGTTTAGTTGCACCCTGTATGCTGGTGCTCCCTCTAGCATGAAAACATTGCTGTAATATTCATCAAAAATATTAAAGCCAATTTCTGTTCAAATCAGTATGGTTCCAGTATGAACAATTGATCTTCATTATTGTAATACATAGTATCGCTTGAGTAATCGACGCCGCCGGCGGCCGCAAGATGCCACGAGCGGCCACGAGCGTCCACGGGCGGCCGTAGATTTCTCAAGCGATACTATGTATTACAATAATGAAGATAAAGTTTAAAATCATATGACACTGAAACTGCTCGCCTCGCCTCTGCCATTCCGGTGTGAATCGGCCCTAATGGTACATGGCTGAGAGTAAGAAGTTAACCTAACTGCGAATTAAATAAAAATATTTACCTACTTGTAAAAAAACCTGAGAGGAGTCAAGGGACCGAATGGAACGAAGTTATTTTATATGCACGAAACCTGTATACATAATATACACATTTTTTTTAATAAAAAACGCCATCTATTGATGCCCAGGAATACTAACGCGTCACTGTTTATTCTCAAAAAAAACGCCATCTAGTTGACGCACAGGAATACTATCAACGCCCTCTACTATGCAAGTACTAATAAAAAAGTGTCGGAGTCAAATACCTTATATCGTTCTGTCTAGCCTCCTTTCGTAACGCCGCGCACGCAAACGCGCCATAAGGAACTTCGTTCCAATATACAGTCAATAACTATACAAGGTCTGCTTATCTCTGCCAGACATATTCAAGTAAATATCAAACGACAGATAGAGACAGTGGACCTTGAAAAGTAATTAATTACTAATTAGTAATTACTATTACGGATAATTATATCGACGGTTAAAAGGAAATAAGCGACATTTTTGTCAAAAATGAATTTTAAATGCCATCTTACTTAAAATTTCCCGCTCTTTCGAATGCGCTAACTCTCATAGGTCTACGATGGAGTTTTTTGGCGTTTATGCCCTAGCAAAAAAAAGAAATTTCCTAGTAGTATTTTTTGTAACCGACAAAAATTCAGGTCAGTTTGTCTGTAAAGGTGCTTGTACCCCTGCAAAAATATTTGTCTACAGCTTTCGGCTGCTTATATCTTTTAAGCAATTCTCTCAAAAATTACAAACGTCGTTTATAGCCTTTTTCCATTTCGTAATTGATCATAGCTTTAGCGCTTGTACCCTATATATCCAAAATTTATTTTCATATTACTCTGTCGGTTATACCCTACAACCTTTTTCAACCATATTTCCACAGACTCACGCAATGCCAGTCGCCAGATGTTGATTATTCTTCTTTTCCTTGACTTTCAAACGACCTTGTGTGTCACATGTGTGTCACTTAAGTCTTATAATTCTAGTTTTATTAACTGATATTATCTAATAAACGACCACTGTAAAAAGTACGTTATCCTTCTTTTCCTATAACACTTACTGAATCGTCTAGTCTCGTAGACCCTTTTACTTTGCGATGTAAGAAATCAGAATGTTGTTTAGGCTTTTTATCCTCTAATATTTTTTTTGTCATTTGTCTCTTATGCCATATTACCTCATTCAAAATTTTAAAGTAATTGTTATAAGCGACAAAAAATACTTTAAATAGCACCAAATCATTAAAACTAACAATACCGGTAAGAGGCCCATGTTTTTATCATTTTATAACTGTTTAAATTATCACGATACGTCAATAAATAATACGTCAGTTTTTCTGAAACTCAAAACTTTAAACGACTCTCCTGAACATTTCACTTTTTGGCGCTTATACCCTATTTCCTTTTAACCGTCGATATGCTGCGTATACAACAAACATCTTTATTAGTAAAAGGTTAGTAATTACTTTGTTACTTTGACTAGATGTTTAAATAAGCCCGAAGAATATTATTATTCCATTCATAGAAATGAGGCTACGTGTCCGCCCTGTTGGGATTTACATAACCTAAGCCGGTGCTCTCAATGATATTCTGTTGTCCGTCCGGCCGCACGTCGATTTTTATCTGTGAAAATAATGAAAAAGATATTAAAAACACCAGAACCTTTTTTCGTTATTTAAAAATAGCAACAAAAAGATGATAATATTGAGTAAGTATAATGTGCTGGGTCACTGACTTTACACTGCCATAGCTGATTTTAAAACAACTGAACTATTTTATTAAAATCACACATAAGCGAATTGGCACTTATGCCACTGTTTGACTGAGAGATCAACGCATACTCGAGCTAGCTTCAACTTGGCGTCAACATATCGAGCGAAGTCCAGTTCCGATATCATCTAGAGGGTAAGGCCAAATTAGCCTCGAAGAAGCTTGGTGTTCTTAACAGAGCGAGACAGTACTCCAGTCCGGACCAACGCCTACAACTCTACAAGGCGCAGGTTCGGCCTCATATGGAATATTGTTCTCATCTCTGGGCAGGGGCGCCAAAATACCAACTGCTCCCTCTGGATCGTATCCAACGAAGGGCCGCTCGAATTGTTGACTGCCATAGTGTTTCAAACAGCTTGGACCCCTTGGAATTACGCCGAGATGTAGCTTCACTCTGCATCCTCTATCGGTTGTATCACGGGGAGTGCTCTGAGGAATTGTTCGGAATCATACCACCAGCAACTTTTCGCCATCGTCCCACGCGAAAAACATACCATCCTCATCACCTTGATGAGTGGCAGTCTTCCACAGTGCGTTTTTCGCGTAACTTTCTTCCGCGCACTGTAAAACTCTCTGAACCTGAACTGGAACGAACTGTCACCAGCAGTATTTCCGGACCTATACGACCTGCAAACCTTCAAGAAAAGAGTGTATTCCCTTTTAAAAGGCCGGCAACGCACCTGCAGCTCTTCTGATGTTGCGAGTGTCCATGGGCGACGGTAGTTGCTTACCATCAGGTGACCCGTTTGCTCGTTTGCCATTATTTAATAAAAAAAAAAGCTACGCACACTTCTTCCTCTTATGATGTTGACATGCACCAAGGGTGTTTTACCCTGCTTCACAGACAGTTCAGAAGATGGGCAGACGAAATAAAGGCAACAACTGGCAAATTGTGGACAAGAAAAGCGCAGGACAGAGCAGAGTGGAAAACAATGGAGGAGGCCTTTGCCAAAGCGGGGCAAACAGACAAAGTTGTTGGTGTCATTGACTCAGTAGAGTCATAATTATTTCTCTGTATTTTATGTAAGCGTGTATTGTCTGAATAAAGGCTTTTTTTTTTCTTTTATTAAGGGTGTTTTAAATTCAATTTCCTAGAAATTAGGGGTGAAATAGGGGTTCAAATACTACCTATTTCAAGCGGGAAACAACTTTTTTATATTATGATTTGCTACAGCAGCAGGTAACTTACTTTAGTGATAGTCTCAACAATGTATATCGCGGTTTTAGTGTGTAGTGTGACCTCCCCCACGCGCAGCGCCGACCGCCCCTCCGCTAGCGTCATATACACGATTAGCTGATCCTGAAAACATTATTATTATCATTAAAACAAGAAACTTAAGCAAACGTTAACATTAAACATGAATTTTTTTGATTGTTTTTACTTTCCATTTACTTGTCCTAACAAATAAGAAATAAACAAGTTTAATGTGCAGCATTAGCGCAATTACCAATGCGGCGCACTATGTTCACAAATTTCGTATCTATTGTACCTATAACTTGTTTCATAAGTAAGGAGATTAAACGTCTACATAAGCATAGAATTAGAACGTTAGAAAAGGCATTCCATACAATCGTCAGCGCGAAATTGTGTCACCCTCGAAATGAGTGAGCTCACTCATCTGAGAGCAGTGTGCCTTAGGACGCGGTGACAGTCGGACGTGTTTAATTCATTAATTACCGCGTTGTTTTTCGCTACATTTCGCTCCAGAATGCCGTCGTGTGCCTTCCGACAGTGCACGTAACAACACGAGGAATACAAATAAAGAAAAAAGGTGTAATATTTCACACGTAATTACTAAGATTTTATTAATATATTTTTTTATTCTTTTATGAAATAAGGGGGCAAACGAGCAAACGGGTCACCTGATGGAAAGCTTCCGTCGCCCATGGACACTCGCAGCATTAGTAGAGCTGCAGGTGCGTTGCCGGCGTTTTAAGAGGGAATAGGGGAGGGTAGGGATGGGAAGGGATGGAATAGGGGAAGGGATTGGGCCTCCGGTAAACTCACTCACTCGGCGAAACACAGCGCAAGAGCTTTTTCACGATTCGATTATAAGCGTAAAATGAGCGAAAGAGAAAGTAGTATATGCTATTACTGTAAGACAAAAAGGACGACAATATTTTCTCGATACACATTTTGCATGCAAAAACATTGCTACAGTTTTGACGTCATACGTCGTATCTAAGTATTTTGATATCGTTGTACATAAGGGCGTTCGCTGCGTTGAGCGTGTGCCCCGCGCGGCTGCCCAGCGCGGCTGCCCTTCGCGGGTGCTTGAGACGTGCGCTCGCCATAGTAATCGTGCAACGGCTGACCCGCCCAACGTAGCGCTGCTCTATGGGATGACATGAGACAAGCACGCCTCGCCAGTGGCCGCGCCGGGCGCACGCTTAACGCAGCGAACGCCCTTAGGCTTCTTTTTGCAACACACTGAGGTTGTCATTAATAAAAAGAAGTGTTTACCTGCGCATGCGTATCAACGACGGCGCCGCTGGCTATGACGTCACGTAGCGCGGCGCCGGCCTTAGCGCCCGCGTCGTACGCCCGAGCGCCGCGCCCGCACAGAGCGTCCGCGCCCAGCGTACTGCCGCCAGATAGAGAGCAGTGCAGGCTAAAAACATTTAAAAAAACAATGATATTCTACTTATACAGATCTGTTACGTTCATACTATTTTCCGGTTTAAATCTCTTCCGAACAACATTGACAAATTTGACAGATAAGTGAAACAAAAGATACGAAATGCCATTTACATAAAAGAGACAGACTAAATAAAAGACGACCCAATTGGGTCGTATTTGAAGCTTCACAACGCGCGGTAGTAACATATCTGCTTTGAGTTTTTTATATAATAATATAACATTGAAAAAAAAAACATATTTTACTAGCTTACTACTAGGTAACATTTACCAATATTTTTTATTTACAATACAAAACCCAATAAACTAAATCATACTTGTGCAATTCTGGTTTATTGTTAATCCTTATGATGTGAAGAAAGAAGACTGTCAAGAGGACCTTTTAAAAATCCCCAATAATATTTAAAACTAGATGATGCCCGCAACTCCGTTGCGCCAAAATTAGTTTATCGCGCGGGAACCGTACATTTTTTCGGGATAAAAAGTATCCTATGTCCTTTCCCGGGACACAAGGTATCTCCATGCCAAATTACAGCAAAATCGGCTCAGCGGTTTGGGCGTGAAGAGGACAGACAGACAGACAGACACACTTTCGCATTTATAATGTTAGTATGGAAGTATGGATGTAACAAACATACATGATCCCAGCGCAGTTGTCGGGCGCCATATTCCTATTCTCCTTGAGGCACCGAATGTCGACTTTCTCGCCCGCCAGTGACTGCTTAGCGCCATCCGCCATTTCGTACGCCATCTAGCGGAGAAAGGCGTTATGTTCAGTTACATTTCAGTTATTTTACAAAGCCATGTTGAGCTGTCGTTTTTCGATGCAGCAGCGTTGTAGCTACCGCTCTAAAGCTCCGTACTGACATACAGTTTTGCTCGAAAGTTTTACTCGACGTCGAGCAAAAACCACTGTGTGGACCGCAAAAATGACGGCTCGAAGGCTCGCTTCGAGCCGGGTTCGATAGAATTAAATATGTCAAATATGTCATTTCCTTCGACTTGGAGTAAAACTGTCGAGCAAAACCATATGTGAGTACGGAGCATAACGCTTTACATACATATTTTATAAACAGCCATACATAAAAAATCGACGCGTATCATATGTATGTAGGACTAGGTAATAGTATTTTTAAAAACAGTATTTTAGTGGTATACCAACGGACGGACGGAAAGAAGATATTTTTATCTTTTATCTATGGACGCTTCACACTTCACACCACGTCAGTCTAGTACCTGAAGGACTTGTGTTACAGGTAGGTACCAGACAACGGAAATATATTTAATACTTTTATACAATACATAATAATTATTTAAGATTTTTATTATATGATACACATATTTAATATTAATACACATCCATGACCCAGGAACTTTGAAAATTTTTTTGTTCCGTCGGCGGGATTCGAACCTGCGACCCCCGGCATGAGCGCTGACAATACGCTTACCCACTGAGCCAAAGAGGTCGATATGAAAGGGTAAAGGTTTTGTCAGAGGTAAGATACCACTCCACACATGCATGCCCACGCACACACACACCCAAACACACTCACACTCGCACGTGCACTCAGACACTTACCTTAAGAGGCAGGGTACCAGCGGCAAAGCTATACCCGTGGACCGTGGCGGTTTCCCCCCGGTGTGTCAGCGAGGCCGCCCGCAGCGCGCGCACCGGTGACACCGTCACACGCACGTGAGCGCCGCCCCGCGGATAATACCTACAAGTTAAATACGTTGTATCTGTCTTTCAAGTGTGTGAAGACACTTTTATATGGTCAAATCAAGACCAAGGACATATTATTATTAACATTCAATAAGTAATTACTTCTATACAAAGTGTGACATAACTAAATGATAATGCTTTAGGAATTATAATATAAAAATTCACTGTGAAAGAATAACGCTTAAAAAGTTACTTTTTACTTCTATGTTTATATCAATCGCAATCGCAATTTGATCTTCGTCTAATTACTTAATTTTATTACACCTTGTATAATCATAATTATAATATGATTATGATTATGTATAAATTAATAATATTGTGTATTAGCAAGAATAATTATATTACACCCCAATGGTCATACATCTCAACAGAATAGATACCTCGGTAATTATACATTTTAGAGTTTACTGGAGACCCTGGTTAGTATAAGAATCTAATTGTTTGCGCTTTCACTTAATTATATAGTCCTGCTTTTCTATACTAATATTATAAAGCGGAAGAGTTTGTCTGTTTGTTTGAATGCGCTAATCTCAGGAACTACTGGTCAGATTTGAATAATAATTTCAGTGTTAGATAGCTCATTTATCGAGGAAGGCTATATGCTATAAATAATTATCACGCTAAGGGCCTGTTTCACCACTTCCTGATAAGTGCCGAATAGGTTATTCACCACTTAACTTGACAGAATATCAAGTATGGAGAATCTGTCAAAAAAGTTAATAGCCTATTTGGCACTTTATCAGAAAGTGGTGAAACAGGAGTCAGGACTAATAAGAGCGAAGAAACAGAGGAAAATATGAAAAAAAAAACGGGGAAAATGATTCGAAAGGGCTTATCTCCCGAAGTGCTAGAGCAATTTTTATGTTGTTTGGCACAGATATAGAGAGGACCACGTGAAGAGACATAGGCTATTTTTTGTGGGAAAATGTATGGTTTCCGTAAAATTCCTAATTTACGCGGGCGAAGCTGAGTTTAACAAAATTATCAACCTACCCTCTCCTCAGTATCTCCATTCGGAAGTCTCCCCCGAACTTGTTCAGCAGGGGTCTGAAGACCAGCTCCATATAGTCTATCTGTGGTGCCATGTCCGCGTTGGTACCACCCTTCAGGTCCAGGGTCACATCATCATCAGCTAGCAGCGCCACCGGGAGTGCCACTTGGAGGAGCAGGCTGATTGAGCTGAAATGTGAGGGTCCGGTAGGTGGAAATTCATAAATTTATCAAAATATATTTTGGTCTATTGATCAAAAGAATTTGATAGACCAATGTACGAATTTCTGCACAATCTGACTACAACAATATTATATTATATTAATAATATTATCTAAATTCTAAAGTAGTAAAGCAAAAAGTGAAAACTTGTTTACTAATTCTTTGATCGCAGATTCTTGGAAATCTTTTGTTATTCTATTGTTGTCGCGATCACCAGTGCTCTTATGGGGCTTGATGGGTTAAAGTAGTCTTATAATAATTTTGACTGAATTCAGAACAAAGTATCAGACTTGCGCCAGGCTCAAGTCATTTCTGCATTTGTGTGTAATCCGAACTGGATTTTCAGAAATACAATATTAATTGCGAATTTATCGTGCTTGACTAGATAATAAATAAACCCTATACAGTATACACCAACAAAAGAATTATGAAAATCGGTCCACAAACGGCGAAGCTATGGTTGAACATACAAAAAAAATTACAGACGAACTTATTATAACCTCCTTTTTTTTTTTTTTTTTCGAAAGGGTCTAAGCTACTGGTCTGGTTAAGACCGTGGTAGTTTAATCGTGGCTATAACTAGTCTGTTGCTAGTTGGTTTGGAGATAAACAATGAGGGGGCCTGGCCCCCTCCCCTAAAGTCACACGTGTGACATTCTAATCAGGCAATATTGGGGAGAGCTACGAAAATAAGCTATTTTCATCTGACGTGGGGAAACGGGTCCCCCCTGCTCTTAAGGGGTCCGACCCCTTACTCACTCTCTGACGAGTGAGGCTGCTCGCGCGCGGTAGCACAAACTAGCTGTGTACGAGTTATCGCGGTAGATGAACTCAAGTTATTAATGTTATTGCATAAAAGAGGGCCGTCCCTCTCCCCTTCCGAGTCCGGTTGGGGTGACATACGCGTGTATGTTCTAATGTCAAAGTAATTGGTAGAGCTCTCTACGACAATGTCGCGGTCGCGGTCATGATTTAGGTGTGTTTCTATGCTATCCGCATGCGAACTCAACCCCGGGATCAAGCTCGGCACCGGATTTCGGTCGGTCTGTCTGTTTGTCGTTCGGGTCGTGTTAAGTCCTCGGGGAAGGCGCCGGCGTCGTCCCCGGTGCAGTACTAACCACGCGGGTGAGTGTGATTTGTGTTTACGTAACTGTACACAGTACGTTACGTATTCTGTGATGGGGTCTACAGGGTCGGCTAAGACATGCTTAGGCCGCCTGAATCTGTATATGTAATGTAATGAAAAATATCGGAATGTCCGTGCGATATGTTCGTAGTCCACAGCCTTACGAATGAGCGGATTGGGATGTACTTTGCCTTTCTCAAAGAATCTCTCCGAGAGTTCTTTGATATAGGCTTTGATAGTGATAAGCTCGCAGTCTCTATGCAAGTCGATGTTTCGCATGTAACGGGGCGCACCTGTTGCCATGCGCAAAAAACGGTTTTGAACTCGTTGCAATTGGTTCATCTGATTGTCACTTATGTGTGCGAAAGAGACGCACGCATAAGTGAGTATCGTTCTTATACATGTTTTGTATAAGGTGAGCTTATGTCTTAAGGACATTTTGCTACTCGCGTTGAGTAAAGGATATAATTTGTATAATACAAATTTCGCTTTACGTACGGTATTCGATATATGGTTCGTGAATGACATCGACTTGTTTAGTACTACTCCTAAGTATTTGACAGCCGTGACTTCGGGAATCAATTTTCCGTGCAGACTAATAGGTTGCATTTTCTTACGTTTTAGTCCGTTAAATAATATAGCGTGACTTTTGTCGGGGTTTAGTTCGATTCTCCATTTAGCGAACCATTTACCGAGTTCGGTAACTGCTTCTTGGAGTTTTTTGGACGCGAAAGCTATTTGGCGATGAGCAAAGAAAAGGGCCGTGTCGTCTGCGAATAGCGCTTTTTGTACTCGAGGGTGGGTGGGCAAATCGGACGTGTAGAGATTGTAGAGGGTCGGGGAGAGAACCGAGCCCTGCGGTACTCCAGCCTCTAGATCTCTAAGTGAAGATAGAATGCCTTCGACTCTAAAACGAAATTTACGGTTTTTTAGGTAGTTACTTATTATTATAACAAGACTATCGGGAATGCCGAGTTTAAAAAGTTTATAAATTAGCCCATTGTGCCAAATTTTGTCGAATGCTTTTGCGACATCAAAGAAAACAGCGCAAGTCGGTCTCCTATTGTTCTTTTGTTCTAATATGTACTCCGTTAGGTGGTGTACCTGAGCGGGACAGCTGTGGAATTCGCGGAATGCGAATTGTTCGTCAGGTAAGAGTTTTTTATCAACTATGACGTCTTTTAGGCGTCTTAGTATAACTCTTTCATAAATTTTACCGAGGCAACTAATTAAACTAATTGGTCTGTAACTACTTGGTTCCGTCCGGAGTTTACCCGGTTTGTGGATACCTATTATTATAGCTACTTTCCAAATATCTGGGAATGAACATCCTAGTAAAAGGGCGTTAAAGATGTTCACGAGTAATTCAATTATAGTGGCAGGTAGTAATTTAAGAGTTTTATTTGAGATACCGTCCAGGCCTGGGGCCTTTCTGGAATTCAAATCTTTAATAATATCTTTGATTTCCTCCGCATCCACCGGCCTGAGGGGCTCTGATGGTGGGGCCATGAGTCGGCTTTCTACCTCGGTATTGACTAGATTAGCATGATCAGGGTCGGTCGGGAGAGTACTAGGTCGGCACTGATTTTCTATGGTGTCGGCCAAGCATTCGGCTTTGTCGATATCCTCCAGTGCAGGAGGACGATTTGGTCTGTTTAGTGGAGGCATGTCGCTCTCCGTATCTTTTTTGAGGGACTTCGCGAGCGGCCAGTAGGCCGTGTGAGACGGTTCGAGTTCGCTTAGAAGTCGATCCCACCTCTCGGCTTTGTGTTGTTTGATTTTATATTTAACTTCCCTCTCGTAGTGACGGAGGGCCCTCCTCCAGTCTTCCGATGGGTAGCGATCGTATGTGCGTTTAGCCGCGTTACGGAGTCTGATGGACTCTTTTATATCATCTGGGAGAGGCCAGCGATTCTCATGAATCGCTGGCATTTCCCTAGAAGATTTTTCGATGTTCTCTACCAGATGATCAGTCAAGTGGAGAGAGGCCTCAAGCGCCACTTTAGAGTTTTCTATGAAATCGGGAATGAGATCGAGGTGATTCGATTGAAGGTTTTCTAGGTTATCTGCTAGTAATTTATAATCAATTATCTTTTTAGTACTAGCAGCGAGTTGGTTAGAATTGCCAAGCGCAATTTTAACTGGTCTGTGGTCTGAGTTAAGCTCGTGGATTGTTTCCAAAGAGATGTTGAGGTTAATGTTTTTAACTAACGCAATATCAATAACACTAGGGTTATGAATAAGGTTGTTACTACGGCTAGCAGTGTCGTAGCGAGTGGGGTCGTTAGGGGCTAAAATTGCAAAGTTTAAGGAGTCGCTTAAGGTGGTTAATCTAATGCCATTCGTATTAGAGATGACATTGCCCCACTCTGAGTGTTTGCAGTTTAGGTCGCCGGCAATGATGACGGCGTTGCCTAAATTAAATAGCGATCTTAATTCGCTAGAAGTTATGGGCATTTTGCTGGCTAAATAGGCAGATACAATTATGATAGGTTGGTGGTCTGTCATGCTAATGTGACAAATAGAAGTTTCTAAATTAGTTAGGGATGGGGGTTCTAGGGGAACACAGTGCAATGATTTTTTGTAATAAATCATTGTGCCTCCGAGTTGGGATCGGGTTCTGTCATTTCTAACTATTTTATAGTTAGCTATTTTTGGGCTTTTTCTACTAGGCTTAAGGAACGTCTCCTGCATTAGTAAAATATCGACATTGCGGTTTATGACGAATTCGCGGATTTCGTCTATATTATTATGTATGCCGTTTGTATTAAACGTAACTACCTGTAGGGAGCGCGGTTTTATTCTTCCGGTTGAATCCATTAGTTAAACGATAGTGATAAATTGAGAGAATTGATCCTGCGGATCAAGTCGTTGTAAGTCGACAGACAGGCGGATAATTGTGAAAAAGTCCTAGCCGTCCGTAGTCCGTAGGAGAATTCGGCTACCTCTGACGGGTTTATGAGGCTTTGGAAATCGGTCACGTAGCCCAGGTCGTCTCCGTAATTGGAGGTTATATTCGCGGGGGGAGTGGGCTTTTTCGCGGGGGGCGCGGGTTTTGCCACGGGTGTTGCGGGCTTTGTCGCTGGGGGCGCGGGTTTTGTCGCGGAGGGCGCGGGTTTTTGCGCGGCGGTGGGCTGGGCCCTGTTGGGGAGCACGGGGAAGTTATTAGGGGCACTAGTGCTGTTCACCCAAGGTGATTTAGTGGGAAGCGGAGCAGGGATAAATCTCTGCTTTGTTTTTTCCTTATTGTTTCTCTTTGTTTGAGGCGCAATTCGTCTCTTTACTTTGGGTGCTTTTACACACCCTCTGTAATTAGCCGGATGGCCTTGTGTTTTGCATAGCACACAGCTGGGGGGTTCGGACTCCTCAGCTGGTGTTTTGCGTGGACAGTCAGAGGTGCCGTGGTCTCCTAGGCACTTGACGCAACGCGGTCGGGCTTGGCAGTTTCGCGCGGAGTGCCCGTAAAGTTGGCACCTGTGGCATTGGCCAGGAGTGCCTCTTTTACGGGGGGTTCCACGCGTATGCCGGTTATATTACATACGGCGCGTATGTTAAAAATTTATTTACCCTCGGGGGTAAGGGGGAGGATCACTAGTACCATGTTGTACACGTGTTTTTTGACGGGGTGGTACATCCTGTGTACCTCGGTCGCGGGGTAGCCTTGGGCTATTAGGTCTTCAAGTACATCCCTTTCGGAGATGAACTTGTCGACACCTACTATGACGACGCGGAGGACACGTTCGTCCTCTAAGGCATAGGTGTGGTAACCTATGTTTTTTCCGCGGAGGAACGCAGTTAGAAGGCGATGGTCCTGAGGCGTTTGGACCTGGACCTTTATCCCGATCGGAGTTGTGGTAGCCGACGAGTAACGGAGCTTTTTCTCATTTATCGCGGCCGAAATGATGTTCCATTTTTCCTTCTCCTGTACTATGACAGGAGGAGGCATTTTGGGAGCGGGTTCCGTCTCGGAAGCCAGAGGGGCCTGAGACGGGACTATTTGCGAGGCCTGCGAGGCCTGGGATGCCTGAGGGGCGATCGGGGGGCGAGCGGGGGACGCGGCAGTACTAGTCTGCACGGGCATCGCGGGTAGCTCGGGCCTAGGGGCCGGTTTAGTCTTTCTAGACTTTGGTTTCCCGGCCTGTTTAGTCGGGGAGGACGAGACTGGAGAGGAAGAGCCTTCGGCGCGCTTCCTCTTCTTTGTCTTTTTACTGACGACCGTGGTGAACTCGCCTTCACCAGGGTCAGTCTCTTGCTCCGAGCAAGACATCTCAGAAGGAGACGAGTATGTAAGTCGGGGGACCACGGTCTCTACAGGAGTCACGGCGGTGTCACAGTCGGAAGAGGCGGGGGAAACAGCATCGTGATTTCTCACGAAGTTGTCCCACCTTTTCGTGGCGTCGGGGTACTCTACTTTTAAGAAAGATAAAAATTTATCAATCATGTCGGCCATGATGTCGGTTGGTCAGTCTGCTCTTAATGGAGAATTTTTCGAGAGGGTACAACCCCGCCCGGCGACCGGGAGGGGAGGTGTGTAAAGAGGTACAAACCTCGTGTAGTGTACCTATTTTTCGTGTCGCCGTACTTACGATGTGTTCCAAGCGGTCGGGAAACACACACAAACACTCACAACATTAGCACTCGGGCGCTGGCGAGCAAGGCGCGGCGCGACCTACGGCGGCAAGCGCGGACGAAGGCCCGCACTCGGGCGAGGCGAAACAAGCGCCGGCGCAGAGTTCGCTCGATCGCGGACACACTAAAATCGAAAAACCTCGTGGCGCGGACGTGATCGCGAAATCGCAACAAGCACAAAGTGTGCCGAGCGAGAGCGCGCTGTCTATAGAAAGAGACAGCACCACAGTCGCCTAGCAGCGTGCACTTGAGCGGGAAACGCGTGCTCATCGGACGGGATCCGAGAGCAGACTGTATAACCTCCTTCTTTTTGGAAGTTGGTTAACAATAGACAAATTCACAAAAAGAGACTTACCCAGCAGTCTGAGTGTCAGCCACATAATGTCCACCCTTTATTTTCCCCGGCACAAACTCTATCTCTGTGGAGCCGATGTTTGCACCCTTTAGCTTAGCACCACACATGTCTGCTACAAGTTGTATGCCTACAAATACAATTTAAAATAAATATTTAAATGATAGCCATGACTAATGCCGACTTTCTGATGTTTGTTATTGTTGTGGTTAATATTTTATTTTTTAAAGTTAGCCAATCAAAGGTGGTAGTAAAACATGTAGACAAAATTCAGTCTAGAAATTAGGCATAAGCAGAGTTTTCCTGTTCTAATATTTCTTCTAGTTCAGAAACCTCTAAAGGTGCGTTTCCAAATAAAGCATTCCTATTGGTTGTTTTTAAGAACCAATAGGAATGCTTTATTTGCCTGACCACGTTTAGCGCAACGATTCTATTGCTTCTTGTAAAACACATTCCTTGCATCGCAGCTAAGCTCAGATCTAGTGAAAATGCAGCCTAATATAGTAAACATTGAGAAGAGTTTAAAATTAAAACCCAATCTGTTAATCCTTCGATTGTGGAAAAACGAGACACAATAGCCTTTCTATTGTTATCGCGGTCACCGGTGACCGCTTGGGGCTTGAAGCATTAATTACCTTTCAAATGTTGAGCAGCTAGACCTGGCTTGGACCTGTTGGCTCGGATGTTAGTTATTCTAATTGGAATTTTCAGTATTGCGCTCAGAGATATTGATATACGCAATATCTGGCCACCCTGAAAACAAATATTAGCATTTTTAAATATAAAATGTGTTTTATAAGTATTTTGTACACTAATTATTATAAGTAGGAAAAGCTTAGGAGTATAAAATATGTAAAAAAGAGCCTCCTATGCCTTTATTTCTTACAAGCAAACCAATAAATCCATGTAACTAATATTACAAATGTGAAAGGTTGTCTGTCTGTCTGTTACCTCTTCATGCCCGAACTGAAGTACTATGAAGATACAGTCCCAAAGAAGGACATAGGCTACTTTTTATCCCGGAAATATGTACGGTTTCCGCGCAAGAAAGCTTTTGGCAAATAACTTCATTAGGTTATTAAAAACAAAAAAATATTTACCCCTTCAAGCACACTGCCATCTATATTCATAATATTAACTGCCATACTTGTATTTGTTACAGCTTTGGGTTTTATTTGGTTGCTAAAGGAATAAAGTAGAAAAAAAATCTTTCTTTTCTCTCTTGTCCACTCCTAAAGGTCTGATCAGTGTATCAGTTTATTTTGACCTGAAATAAATAGTTTTTTACATGAGTAATAGACTGAGATCGAGTGAGATTTCGATAGCCTCGATAACTTTGTATAACCCTAGAACCGTTTTGAACGCACCCTACAAAACGTCAATGTCATGGTCAATTTATTTGACAATTTACCACCTTTTTTCTTTGTCTTTGTTTTGAAGAAAGAAAACTGAAAAATTACGAAAAAAAGAACAAATCTTTGTTTGTCAAAAAATTTCCAGCGTGGGGAACTTAAAGAAAAATTTATGATTTCTAAGTATCATGAATTTCAGTTCAGTGCTGAAGCTCCGCAGAGTGTTGTTGCGAAAGAATTTATTGATGGCTTGAGATCAGCAAACATTTGATTTGAGAAAAACAAACAAAACTGACATCACTCTCCTTTTACAAAAAAATATTGTGGTCCAGTTCCTATTGCAAAGAAAAAAATGATGGGTTTAAAAATGTTGAAAGCGTACATTCCTGCCGAGCATAATCAATACTGGGAAACTATTTACAATTGGCCTGTAGAGTAAATTTATTTTTTTTTATTTGATAAATAAAAGTAAATACTTACTTGCAATTGGTTTCTTTTGTTTCTATAATCTTATTCACATTAGGTGTTAAAAGGGCATATGTCCACTTAATACATAATTAAATACTAAAAGGGTACATGTCCATGTTGTTTTATTGGTCTTTCTATTAATTAATAGAAATATTTAAAGTTTTTTTTTTGGTTAAAATACATTGTTACATAACTAGGAAACATTAAAAAATTAAATACTTAAGTATGCAAATTTTTTTATTTATAAAAATATTTAGTTTTTTCTGTCTTCTGCAAAATTTTTATCTTTAAAATGTAAAGGACAAGTGCCCTTTTAGTACTTAGGCATTCATATAAAATTTGGTTAAAATCAGTAAAGCCGTTTCGGAGGCGGGAGGAGTACGCGGCCTAACATTGTGACACGAGAATTTTATATGTAGATAATGATTAATGTAAGTAAAAAATAAAATAATTGTTTGAAATATAATCATTTATTTATGTATTTTTGGCGGTTTACGAACTCGAGAGTCGAGTCAGAGAGAATTCAATTATTTGAGTGGGTTCGAGTTACGCCCAACTCGAGTTAGGGATGGGATATACTTGCAAAATTCAATACCAGGGCTTCCAAGTACGAGTACGTAAAAATACCAGGGTCGAAAACCAGGTATTAAAAATACTTGCAAGTATTCGTTACGGAATGGGGAACCCATTGTGTGAGTCGGTCCCGATATACGTCTGTGTTTCCGACTCCGGATTTAAACACGTGCTGCAATTTGCAAACGGCCTTCTAGTGTTATCAACTCTCAGAAATATATTTTGTCCCTAAAGTTGATGTCAAAAACCCTTAAAATAGCTTTAATTTTTTTGTTTTCCACCTAAAAATATACCTATGTATAAATATAAATTCATAATGATTTAGAAATAATATTATACTGTAATATTATGCTTCAAAATCTTTAAATATTAAAAGTTACATCATATTAATTAATACCTACATTAAATAGTTTGTCTTCGTCTGAAGATTCCGATTTTTTAAAATCATACATGTTGACATTGAATAAATTTAACATTTTATTGGATGGATTAAATGTAACACAAGATCCATATAATTTCCCATCTTATTTACGCTCACTTATTTACCCCCTAAATCTGGGGGGAAAACCCTTAGGTTGGTAACACTTCGACCACCTTCGTTGGAACTCGGAAATACTCGGGCTTGGCGAGTGGCAAGTGGCAATCCGCTCCTCGGGGGGGCGCCGGGCGTAGCAAGTTGCGACTCGCAATTCGCAAATGCAAACGCACCGAGCCCCGCAACTCGCAAGGCGCCCTGAAAGTACTTGCATAGGAATTCAATCTGTATCTTATGGGGAATAAGGAGCAAAATCGTGTTAATAAATAAAAATACTTTAAAGCATGAAGTATTTTTTCTCGTAAATGCGATTGTGTGTCTTATTCACATTGCGCTGTAGATTGTTTTCCTATGAAAGTATTTTCATGTTTTGTGTTTCAAGTTCATGCCAGCACGTACTTAAACACTTGCAAGTATTTTGTGCGCATACCAGGGCGCCGTACTTTGAAGTGAAAACCCGGTATTAAAACCTGGTAACGTAAATACGTCTCATCCCTAACTCGAGTTACAAGTATTCGTTTTCGTTGGTTACTCGAGTCGAACATCACTATGCTAAATGATAGTTATATATTTTTGCTGTGCAAAATCAACGCAAAATCGAATGTTTTGTTGTATAGTTTGATGATAATTTTTGTTAATAAATTGTCTCGGAATTGAAATATTTACAAAAATAGCATTGTGTTCATTACCAATATTTGATATTTCTTACCTAATAATAAATGAAATCCGTGTAGCTTTTCGATTACTTACAAAAAAGTGAAGTTGCGAAAATGCAGAGGAAACCTGGCTTTCCTGTAGCAAATTGCAGCATAAAAATGGTAATTACAGCAGTTGGAATATTCCGTGACCAATAATTTTATTTAATTTATAGAATATTATGACGAAACATACAAAATAAGCTTGGGACAATAAGGCCACTAGTCTTCCCATAATAAAAACATTTATTTACTTTTAATAATCAAGCGGTTATAAGTTATAATAATATGGCTTCATAACATACAACTAAACACTGTTATCATGTTCTTGTAACTCAGCAAACAGTTCACAATTTCTTATCATAAACGGTTGCTGTGGCAATGCATCTGCCTATGCAGATAAATACTGTATGATAAAATATATAAGTACATTATCATCTATGTCTGTGTTGTGTGGAAACGCCTTTAGTTTTTTCCATACATTCATAAATTATAAATAATTTCCATAATATAACCTGTATTTTCTTTAATGATTATTAAAAGACATTTAGTAAATACTATACTGTTTTGGCAAAACATGGCGGTAGCTGTAGCGGCACTGACCTCCATTAACAAGCACGCTGGACCTATGGCACCCTTTGAAATGACAGCTGGTTTTTGTGCCTATTTGAAGTGGAATCAGCGCCCCAATGCGGGAGAAGAGAACTAAATACTAACTAACTAATAATAAAATGCAGGAGTACTCGGAACTAATACTAGTTTCTACCACCGGTCCACCGTAGTGATTATATTCTCTTTGGTTTCTACAACCAATAGCGATTGAGCGGCCATTTGCAAGCTACGTCAGATTTAGTTCTCTTCCCTCGCATTGGGGGGGAGGTCATTACCTATTACGGCCGTTCCCAATATTTGATCTATCTCTGGTTTTGCCCTACTAGGTATACCTAATGAGAGCTATTCCTATAGGAATAGCTCTCATTAGACATTAAAGACATATATTTTATGTCAATTCAGTGTTAGCTGCGATCGGTCGTATGTCAAAACAGAGATAGATTGAATATTGGGAACGGCCGTTAGTGTATAGCGGTCATTGTAGTAGAGGAGGGGAAGAGGGGATTTCGGGAGTAGCTCGAGCGTGTCAGATTAAGCTTGTATAGGCTTCCGACATGTGTCTAGTTATCAGAAATCAGATTTCTCATGTGGTGGGTTAAAAAAAGTTTTTTTGAGTATTGAAATGTCATCCTATCTGTCAGATTAAGATAGGGGATGTTTAGTATACCCCAAAGAAGCTACCATAAAAAGCACAGACGATTCAAAGGTTAGGTAAGCCTGTAGGGACATTTTAATATATAAAAATATAAAGCTTCATATTTTCCTAACTAAGCTTCGCAGATATTTTATTTTGCACTAAACTAAATGATTTAGTCCTTGTTGTCTAATATTATATAATAATAACTGACCGAAATATGCAATTTTCTGAATATATTTTCTTTTTCAAAACTTTAAAATGGCCGCAGTTTCTAAACCCACCGCTAAAATATAAAACGCTCTTATTATTTTTTTATCAGTTTTACCTAATGTAAAAAACCTACTAGGTCTCTATGACGCTCGAGTGACTACAAAATTAGCACCTTCCCCTCCCCTACTATTGACTCCGTCTAAAACTTGTCGTTTTCGCGATTGACGGCATTTGACACTTCATTGTCAATCGTGGTTTATATAAAAAATTACAAGTTTTTGACAGGGAGTCAATGACCGCTACTGCCATGTTTCGCCAAGTACAGTATAAATAGTCACACTGCTTACACATTATTACTTTACTCATTGCTATCACTGGACTGCAGCCAGACAACTTGCCTGCACCTGATGCGGTTGACGAGGATGAGCTGCTGAAGAAGAGACAGCAGCTCATCAACTTTGGCCACTCCCAGTGGGGCTTCAATAACTGGAATTGGGCTGTGACTAAACAGGATCTTGGTAAGTTCACTAGAAAAATATATTGTATAACGCTTTCATTCCCAAGCGGTCGCATGCGACCGCGAGAACAAAAGATTTCCAAGAATCCGCGATTGAGGTATTAAAGTCGTTCTGTACTAATATTTTTGTCATTTGTCTGAAGTCTTAACATTAGGTCCAGATGGGACCAAAGTAGCGAAAGACAGGTCTCATTAGCAACCAATAATTAGGCAATGGCCATAGGAGGCCATACCATAAAGTAATTATCATTAAATTAAATCATTAAATCCGAAAAAGAAGGCTAAAAAAGTCATAGGTACAGTTTTTACATATATTTTATTGGATTCAAGTACACTCATTTTATAAATACTAGATCAATGTTGATAAAATGGTTTGCAAGCATAAATATATTATGCAAATAATAAAAAAAATATATAAATGTTATTTTTTTTATTGATGTTTCTTTTTGTAACCCTTTTCAGATTTTGTTGACTTGACAAATGGCAAGTACACAGCTGGGGTGGTTGCGTTTGTGTCCATCACAGTGAAGTCTCTGGAGCTACACAGAGAAAATATTGGCTACGCCACCTCCATAGCGCCACAGAAGGGCTCAGCTATACACAATGCTAGGAAGGTACAGTAGAACTATATGCTAATTTTTTTCTTTGTACTGTCACAAAAAATGATAATTGCATTAAAATTTAATTAGTATGTGTTATTTATAGGAAGTGTCTTAACTATCTGCGAGATCATTAGCAATATTAGGCAACGATTTTAGCGCGTTATCCCGATCTACTTATAAATAAATAATAAAATAATAATAAATAATCTTTATTTAAACCAAAACTGTTTTACATAAAGAAGCCTCTCACCCCTGCACTAGTAGAAACTGTAACAGAGGCCAGTGTCCTCGCCCATGTTAATATTATTTTATTGCTAATTTACATAATAAAAGTAGGTACCTACATTTACAACAGTTTAAAAAAAAGTAACTTAGTAAGTATCTTTAAATACAGACAAAATATGAGTGATTGAGATAAAAGGCTGTCATTATGCGTTCATAGCATATACGACGACCTCTGTGGCTCAGTGGTAAGCGCGTTGGACGCTCAAGCGGGGGGTTGCAGGTTCGAATCCCGCCGACGGAACAAAAAGTTTTCAATGTTCCCGGGTCTGGATGTGTATTAAATATGTGTATTATATAATAAAAATCTTAAATATATGTATAGTATAAAAGTATTAAATATATTTCCGTTGTCTGGTACCTGTAACACAAGTCCTTTAGGTACTTAGCACGGGGCCAGACTGACGTGGTGTGAAGCGTCCATAGATATTATTATTATTATTATTATATAGTAGATAAATCGAGCCTGACATAATATATGAAAAACTGAATAAAATTAAAACAATTTTAAGTAACATTTAAAATCAAAACACCTTTGTAAAAAGATTAGGCTGGTTCCAATGACTGCTTTTTGCTGATCACTGTATGCAGAAGTGTTTTTTTTTCTCTTGCAGTGTGCAGTAACAAATGCCCTTCGCGAGACCCTCCTCAGTTTCGGCGGCAGCGTGACGACCGAGCTGATGGAGCTCCTCGAGATCCACAAGCCCCCCGAACATGTCCCCATCGAGCCCGAACTGCCCAAACATTCCGAGCCCAAGAACTCGCCCAAACTCAACATAAGGAAGGAGGCGGATGTCCGGCCGCACACGACCGTGCCGCCGGCGTTAAAAAACGCCCCGAACCCCCCGCCCGTGGCGAAGGCCCACCCCATGCCGGTGAACCTGCCCCCCGCTAACCGGCCGCCGATAGTGGCGAACGCGCCGCGCGCGCCGCCGCCCCCGCCCGGCCCGCAGGTGCGACCCAACTCCAACGTAAGTTTCGTGCTGCAGCCCGTCATGCCCCCGCTGTACGGGGCCCCCCGCCTCGCCGGGCCCCCCGTGCCGCCACCCATGTACCCCAACTACTACGAGTACCCGTGGCATTTTACGTACGAGCCGTTCGACCGCCACCACGGTAACGTGAACCTCAACTTCAACATTCCCCCCAAAAACCTGGTGGTGAACAGCCGCTCGGGGGTGGAGTGTAAAAACGCGTGCGTGCGGCCCGCCGGACCCGAGGAGCACTTGCAGTACTCGCCGCCCCAGAACCAGGGCTGCTGGATTAAGCCCACCATCTTCTACGACGGGTTCTGGACGGAGCAGAAGGTTAAAAAGTGGGTCGCGGAGCAGGTTGAGAAGCAGTTCCCGGAGGACACGTCCAAGTCCTCGTCCCCGAGCGCCGCTCAGCCGGACTCCACCACTCCCAAGTCGTAGGTTAAAGTTAGCCGCGGGTTTGTTTTGCGTAGCGTGTACTACATAGAGGAACGGGAGTAGTAAAAAGCATCCTTTCGGTTGCTGGCTGAGTGGTCTCAATTTATACCATGTTCACTACAGCTCGATAAACTCGAGTATCCGGGTGTTGCCAACATTTAAAAGTTAGCGAATAGCGAGTTGTTTACGGAAAATGTAGGCTTCTTTTAGAAGGAAGGGGCATCATTCGCAAGTTCAAAAAGAATAATGAAAATATAGCAATATGCTTGCATAGTTGTGACTATATCTAGTACTAGACTTATCTTACAAATTATAAAGCAATATCTACTCTATGTACAACTGCCATACTTAGAAATTTATGCTAATATCTAGGACGGAAAGCTCTCTAGGACAAATGCACCATAGACTAAAGTCTATGGCATAGAGTGTAGATGTCCATAGCTCTATCTTGTTTTTGACCACACTTTTTACTAACCCCGTCGTTTGGTGTTAGCTTAGGTAGGAATATATTTTATTCGAATGTGGTATAAACTATTTTTTAAAGGATTTTTCAATGTTATCATAGATGATAGGTATGCTCAGGTATTATGGGCTTAGGTCCGCTAGACATAGAGGTCTCGGCTTGCATTGGATATAGCGTATTCAACACGGGCAATATATTCTACAGTCTACGCTAAAGCACATCTCATTATATGAAATAATTATATAAATCGTTCTGACATGTTTGATTATAAAATAAATATATAGTCCAGTCGCAGGTTAAAGAGAAATTCGTCATTTGACTGCTGTTGTCTCTTTTAGTTGCACACGAAAATATTGATGCTTTATTTCAATGCAAAAGTTACATGAGCAATATACTACAATATACAATACAATATCCATACTAATATTATAAATGCGAATGTGTGTCTGTCTGTCTGTCTGTTACCTCTTCACACCCAAACCGCTGAACCGATTTTACTGAAATTTGGCATGGGGATACCTTGAGGAAAAATGTACGGTTCCCGCGCGATACACTAATTTATATTTTTGTGTGTGTGTGACAAGCAACTATATGTCAACCGCCGATTCTCTCTCTCTATAGAGAGAGAGAGAATCGGCGGTTGACATCGCGGTCGCCTGAT
This sequence comes from Polyommatus iphigenia, assembly GCA_963422495.1. Classification (NCBI taxonomy): domain Eukaryota; kingdom Metazoa; phylum Arthropoda; class Insecta; order Lepidoptera; family Lycaenidae; genus Polyommatus; species Polyommatus iphigenia. Next base: position 30,440,370 of record OY730177.1, on the reverse strand, counting down.
AGCAGGCGACCGCATAGGTAACTATAATTTTTGGGTAGTAAATGTTAAATTATATTGAACTAGCTGTTGCCCGCGACTTCGTCCGCGTGGACTTCAGTTTATAGCGCGCGGTGTCAACAAAATTGGTGTCAAATTTAAAAGCTTTTAAAAACCCTGGTACACCTCAAATCAAAATACCCAAAACAGCTGTGCAGTGTGCACATAATTTTTTTTTAAATTAAACTTTTTTATACCAAATTTTAAAGCTTATTTTTTGTAATGGGATTACACAACTTTAGTTTTACCCATAAACTATTTAGTATTTATCATTGGTAGGCTGTTGTTTCTGATATCTATGTTGGTAGGTGAGTTATTATTTTAATAACGTGTATGACAATCAATAGTGATTATATTCTCTTTGTGACAATCTAAAGAATCGAAAACCTAACTCAATATGGTACCACCTCTTATAGAAATACGTATGAGCAAGCGATAGCGCGATCTAGGCGACTCTTGGCGCCATCTGTTATGAGTTTTTGGAACTAATTTAATTTGAATAAATTTACGCATAAACACCCCCTTACAACCCCTTTTTCCAGTTAAAAAGTTGCCTATGTCCTTTCTCAGGCTTTAGACTATCTGTGTACAAAATTTCATTACAATCGGTTCAGTAGTTTTGGCGTGAAAGCGAGACAGACAGACAGACAGAGATACTTTGAGAGAGAGAGATACTTTATGACACAACACAAAAGACAACACAAAATCATTCACTTTGAAACGAGACATTGATAATATAATAAATGATTTAAAGAAAATGAATTGGGTGGATGTATTTGATGAAAAAACCAAGAACATACATGATCAAACACGATCTTTCACAAATACTCTTACGGATATAATTAATAAACACACTAAAAAAATACCACATAAATCTTCAAACGCTATTTTAAAACCATGGATTACTCCAGGATTACTACGATGCATTAGACACAGAGATCGTCTACATTCCCGTTGCAAACTAAACCCGCACGACGAAACAGCAAAACTTGTATATAATCGTTACCGTAATTATACTAATGATCTACTCAAAAAAATAAAACAAGATCACGAGTCGATGAAGTTAAAAAACAACTCTAAGAACCCTAAAGTACTATGGAAGACAGTGAAGGAAATCTGTAATTTAGAGAACAAGAAAAAAAATTCTACCGATTTACTACAAATCAAAGGTGTAAAGATTGACGAGTCACTTGATATATGTAACAAACATTTTACTTCGATTGGTCAAACTCTTGCTACCCGTATCCTCAAACGCAACAGCATAACCGAAGACGAACTTGCTTCTAAGATAAAATCAAACGGCACTCCTTCTGGCTCCTTTTTCCTGGAACCAACTGACACAAACGAAGTTAAGACACTAATAATGCAACTTGACAATGATAAATCAGCAGGGCTCGATGGACTACAAAACAGACTTATAAAACATATTTGTAGTGAAATAATATCACCATTAACATTCCTTTATAATAAAAGTCTCTCATCTGGAATTTTCCCTGATGATTGGAAGGTAGCTGCTGTCTGTCCCATTCACAAGGCTGGGCCACGCGATGATCCCAATAATTATAGACCCATATCATTGCTAGGAATCTTCTCCAAAATCCTGGAAAAAATTGTTAATGTACGTCTTATTAAATTTCTGGAGTCAAAAAATATTTTATCAAACAACCAATTTGGTTTTAGACGACAAAGGAGTACGGCAGATGCCGTAGAGCTTCTTACATCCACAGTCGTCTCACAGTTGGATGGTAATAGGGCCTGTCTTGGGGTTTTTCTCGACCTCGCCAAGGCGTTTGATACCGTATCAATCCCAATTCTGCTTAAAAAACTTGCAAACAATGGTATCAATGGACACACACTTTCCTGGTTTGAGAGCTATCTAAACAACAGATCTCAAAAAGTAAAGATAGGTGAACATACGAGCTCTGTCAGGAATGTAAAATTCGGTGTTCCACAAGGCAGCATTCTGGGACCAACCCTATTCATTTTATATATGGATGATATCCATAACCTTCCTCTTAAGAACGCTGTCCTTCTTTGTTACGCAGATGACACTGCTATTGTGTTTCATGGCAGTGACTGGAAAGAGACGGTGTCGATTGCTAGACATGGCCTATCCATGATAAGTGAATGGCTAGAGAATAACTTACTAACACTAAACACAGACAAGTCTAATTTTGTATGTTTTCATAAAACAGCAGTGACGGACCCTGTATCTATAACAACCATAAATTTTAAAAATTGTAACGGACATAGTACAGAAATAAAAAGATTAAAAGAAACGAAATACCTAGGAGTAATAATTGACCAAAAATTTAGCTTCCATAAACACATTGCTCATGTATCTGCCCGCGTAAGGAAAATTATATACATCATGAGACAGTTAAATAAATCTGCTGAAATGAATCTGCTTAAAACTATATACTACTCACTGTGTCAGTCGCTCATTACTTATTGTATATGCACATGGGGAGGGGCGAGGAAAACAACCATGATTTGTCTAGAGCGCGCTCAACGAGCAGTTCTAAAGGTTATGCTTAACAAACCATTCCGGTTTCCCACTACTGATTTATACAAGGAGTGTGGTGTTTTAACTGTCCGTCAACTTTTTATACTCAATAACACTATCTTGACTCATAAGGTTTCTTTGCGTTCTAGTATACATAATATGCTTCTTATTAGACGCATCTATCGAATTCCGAATGTGACCGTAAAAAGCACTTTTGCAAAACGTTTTAACCCTTTTATAGGCATTTACATGTATAACAAAATATGTTTTATAAATATGTTATTAATACCTAGACACTAAAGTTGAACTCTTCCCATTGTATACTTATTTCTAATAATAATTCTACTTAACTTTTATATATATATATATATATATATATATATATATATATATATATATATATATATATATATATATATATATATATATATATATATATATATATATATATATATATATATTATTTATCTATATATATATATATATATATATATACATATGTATATGTATATACAGGGTGTAAAAAGACCACTTCCGATAACTTTGGGGTATTATTATACTACATTTTCTGATTACAAAAATGTATTTTTTTTTTAATTTTTTTTTTCAAAAAAAATTTTTTTTTAATATATTTTTTATAATAAATAACCTTTAGACAAAACCATAAACCATTTACAAAAAATATTTAAAATATTTTTTTTACTTTTATTTTTTTTTATCCCGATACGTAATCTAAAAGACGCGAGTCATTGATATCAAATGTAGCGCGCTTAATAACATAAGGTCGTAAACGACCATACTGTACGGTCGCGGCAGTTTTTAACCTTATGCTCTTTCCAACCTATCAAGAACCATGACATTCAACTCTCTCAAGTAACTCAGAACTTTGACCTATGATCTCTTACCTAGGCTAATTTAATCCTTCGATCGCGGATTCTTGGAAATGCTATTGTATTCTAGAGTTGTCTCGATCACCGGTACTCGTATGGGCCTTAATGGGTTAAAACTTTAATTCTAACTCATGTACAAAACTGTAAGTAACTTTCTGAGCATGAGTAACAACTTATTTATCGATTAGTTAAAAAGTTATTGGTAAGGAACAAAACCGATTTTGTGTGATATGCGAATGCGGATCTCAGGAGTCAGGCTTTCTATCGAAATTACAGACGATGCATGAAAACTTCCGTACGTAAAACTATGGTAATAAACTTACGTGTAAAATGTTAAGTTCTTAAAGTGTTCTTATTTCTCTAGACTCTATGCATTTTGTAAGTATTCTTTAGCACTAAGCAATAATACCACCAACAACAACACGTTTCTTACACGAAATCTAACACAACACAAAGTTTAAACAAAAAAATAATAACACATTTTCCGTGTTATGCAGAACGATGATTGTGGATGGACAGTACCTAGATCTGCAATTATCGCTTTTTATCTACTACAGACGATACAGTATGAAAAAACTAGCAATTAATTAATTACTTACGTGAAAAATGTTGAATTCTGATTTTTGAATGTGCTCTCTATACATTTTGAAAATAGTCCATATCACCAATCAATAACACCACCAATAACAACACATCTCTTTTTACACGATATCTTACACGACACGTCTTATTTTTTCAACGCAAACAAATAAGAAATAATAGTTAATTAATTTACATTTTACACATTTAGTTATCACAATAATACGTTTTAAAAAGATCGTAATACGCTTATTAATTAAACATAACTCAACGGACAACCTTCAACCTCAAGATGCAAATTGGAACTAAAGTCTAATTATGCGAAAATCGTCTTTAAAAACATGTATCGACTTTCGGTAAATTCAAAGATACCGACGGGACGACCAGACCGCTTGGCGGCAACGTCAAAGCGCCGCTGCACTCGCCGCCGGCCGCTGTAGATGTACGACGCACGTGTCGCTAATCCATTTCAAGGACAATCTAAGTGTTGTACCCTATAAATTCAAAACGATGTAGTCGATATTTAAATTACCATTAAATAATAAAAATTATAACTATTATTTAGTAGGTCTACTATTCTCATTTTTAAAATTAACTCTATTAATTCATGAAGCCCCAAGCGGCCACATCCGGCCGCGATAACAATGAAAAAGCTATTGTGTCTCGTTTAGCCACGACTTATGGGTTAAGAGGTTATAAATTCGGAAAGTTTTTATCGGGATACATAGTCAAGTTGCATTCGATAATTTCGATACCGACATTACCGTGATAAAGTGATTGATAAGCCATGGCACGCGTTATGCGCGTCTACGTACGCAATGAAAATACTTTAATAATACCTAATTAATTAAATAACTTTTAATTATTGTCGCTATTCTTAACATTGAGTAGGTATTTGCTTATTTTTAGTTTGACTACAAATCAAAACGTACTCGTATGTAAAACAATACGATTTATCGATAGAAATTAGCGATAACTCAAAATATGCACAGGGATACATCCCTATTATTTTACAAAGTTTTTTATTCAATTTTGTTCAGTCGGCTGTAAACACGCGCCGCGCTGTGTACTGTGACGTTTTTGTTTAAGTTTTGTAATTTTATGGATGTTTGTAATTAATATTTTTTCTATGTTTGTAATTAATAACGGGCCGTGACATGATACGTGTCCGATGAATGTGCGATGAAATGTGAATGAACTTTTAATACTCGTAAACCTTTATGGAACGGGGGTGAACATCGCGTCGTCGTCGATAGACGATAGTGCGGTTTAAACAGTGCAGTAAAAAGTGTTTAAAGAATTGGAATGTCTCCTGTTTACTTTTGTTTCGTGTTGAAAAACTCTGCAATCTACATTGAGTTAGATGGAGCACAGCTCGAACTGCATTTCATAAAAGCAGACAGCTGATCACAGGTCAGTGAACATGTTATCAAGTATTTTTTCCATAGATAGGTGTAAGTAACTGTGTGATGTGAAAATTTATGATTTCTTTTCCTTTTTGGCCGGAAGTAAAAACTGAGTATTTTTGAGTAATAAACTAATAACCTAAGAAACGGTAATTAATAAATTCTAACATTATGTTATCTAATAATTATTACAATATTGGTGGTTTATTCACTACCTACGGGCTAGGGCACACCACGATCAGCTGTTTTGTCTAGCGCAGGGCCGCGCGCGCGGGACTCGGCGCGGGCCGGGCGGCGCGTGGGGGCTGACTCGGCCCGGGGCTCCACTGGCGTGCGATAATATCGCGCATTTACATCAGCGTTATACATTGCGTGTTAAAAATTTTGACTATTTTAAAAACTGGCGATTTAAAGAAAATTACTTGCACCAATGGATATATCTAATGCCCTATAATAACCCCACGAAGTTATCGGAAGCGGTCTTTTGACACCCTGTATATATATATATATATATATATATATATATATATATATATGTATATGTATGTATGTGTATATATATATATATATATATATATATATATATATTATTTATATATTTAATGTTTTAATGGTGGTGGTGCCGAGTTTAATCTTCCTGTTCATAATATAATCAGCTCTCACGACACAGGTTATCCTAGTGTGAGAGCTACAGCTAATCATGTTGGTAATTATTTAAACAGCAAAAAATAAATAAAAAATAAAACACTGTACCTAATAGCTTCTGGGAATCCTGTATATTTATTTTTGCTGCAATAAATGAATTTTTAATTTAATTTTTTTTAATGACACAGCGGATCTTGAATAGCTGCTATTTTTATTACTAAAGCCTAAAGAGGTTCATAGTTTTCTGCAGAATAACAACCAAAATATATATTTTATAATCAAACATTGTCTTTGACGATGTTAACCGACTACTTGGGGTTTCCACGTATTTTGTCGTATCTTAGCACGCGTCAGATATTTCATCTCGTTGTAATACGAATTACGTAGTATTTAATCGGTTTTTTATACTTACTTTTTTGAAGTAGGATATTATACATGTGATAGTCACACTTGTGGAATTGGTTTCTTGATGTATAATAAGCACTAGGCATGCGTATAGCGATTATTATACATCTATGCTAGTATATTAGATATAAAAGTAAGATATTGTGTGCATTGTTTTTATTGAAATAAAAATGTTTGAAAATATGCATCTGTTTCATTACGTAGAACCCATTTTTTTGTTTTCAATGTTCATGCAATATTTTGTTTTTATATCCTTTTATTTTTTTTACCCGTTTGTTTTTAAAAAGTTTTATGCACAAAAAAAGGCGCACTTCATTTGCCGTGCTCAGTGCAGAGACATCTAGCGGATAAAAAAAGAGATTTTTTTTTAATTTCAAATATGGAACAGGTACAGGACTTGAAACTGGAGGGTATGAGTGAGGAGGAGGCGCGCGCGGAGAGGAAACGTCGGCAGCGGCAGGCGCAGGAGGAGTTCCGACAGAAGCAGATGATGAAGCAGAAGGATATGGGTTAGAGTTGCCATGGTTACGACCTATTCAGTTATTTTACTCGAAGTCACACTGAGCGTTTAACGCCTCTAGTACACCAACGCGGCGAACTGTGAAATATCTGCGAAACCAATTCGAAACAGGAATAGAGCGAGATGCAATATAACGCAATGTCGTGTGGCAAAGAAATCGGTTCGCAGCTGTTCAGTTCGCTGCGTCGGTGTACTAGAGGCGTAAGACCTAAAAGGATGTTGGCACGAGGCTAGTTTTTGAAGCCTGGGCGCAAGGTTGGCATTGTCATGAGGGCGAAACAGCTGTTTCTCAATAAAAATGCAATAAGACGTCGACGAGGTGCATGACTATATTTTAATATTCGTTGACTGTGTCAGTCAGATTTTGCCCACGCGCCAAGACAGCCTTGTAACTCAATACACTTTGCACGATGTAATGTACCGGATGGTTTAAAATTCACTGGTGTGAGGACGGGTATATGTTTTAAATTTCAATAATATGATTCTGAAATAGAAAATACTTGCCTGTAATTTTCTAATAAAATAAAATATTGAGCACTCTCGGAGGTACTCTGAGGTAAAGTTACTGAATGGACATAGTATTATGTATAAGACGTATATTCTGCATTTTTATGAATTTAATTTAATTTTCATACGTCGTATTACTTGCCGAAATTTTACATTATCTTACCTTTCTCTTATGTGCCAAACACTACTAGGTATAAATCTGCATCAATATGTTAAATTGTAGGTGAACCTAATTTTGATTAAGCATAAAGTAATATTTAAGTTAAGTTATATTTATTAAAAAATATATACTTAGTAGCCTATAGATTAGGCTCCTATGAAATTTATAAGTTTATAACTAAAAACTGAAACAATGATACATTCCAAAACGTATTTTATATTTGTGCTTTTAGCTATGTCCCCTAATAGAAATGCTTACTCAGCGAATAAGACGTAAACAAGGTCTTGTCAGGTCTTGTCTATGTCTGGCACATTGAAAAAATCCCATGACAGACGAAGACAATGCACCTTGAATAGTGTTTACTAGTAATTATTTGCTATGTTAATTCATATTATATTTATTAGGTAAGAGGGTATCTTCATCTATGGTTAGTAGGTAGGCAGTTGCTCACTAGGTTGTAGGATATTGTTGTTTTAATTTTAAATAAACTTTTTCAATTGTTTGATCTGAATGATTTTCTGTGAGTAAATTAAAATTTTCTTATGCATTGTTAAGCTGTTTTGTGATTTAGTTGTAACTTGTGTGATTATTTTGTTTTTCTTTCACGTAATAAACTTTGTTTTACATTTTTTTTTACTTTCTTTTTGCTTATTGGTTCCAACTTCCACAATATAAATAATAAAAAATACTCAAAGAACGTTAGTTCTTCAACTCAATACTAGATGGCGCTAGGTATATGTTCCTAACCTGTTATTTCTCTGCAGGCGGAGATGTGACCAATAACAGCCTGGACAGGATTCTCCTGGCGATACCGAGCCAAGACATCAACATGGCTTCTGGCTCAAGAGAGAAGCGAAAATCTCCTTCGCCCACACCAGAGGGTGCTGTCAAGAGACCAAATACTCACAATAAGGAAAATGAATAAAATGTTAGAAAAATGAAATAGAAAATTAGATAAGTAAATATATTTCAGATCTAAATACTCACAATAAGAAAAATGAATAAAATGTTAGAAAAATGAAATAGAAAATTAGATAAGTAAATATATTTCAGATCTGCATTTACTTCTAGTTTTTAAAATAAGTTACAAAGGCCTATAAGTCATTTCATTCATAGACGTTTTTCTAGCCATGCGGGCAACGCGCGCGGTCAGGAGCATGTAGTCACCCCCATGCTTACCAGTAGGCCTACTACGAAACTGTTTTGAGACTCAAACAATCGGACGAGAATGCCGCGTCCTGCTCTAACAACGTCATTTCACGTTTGTTAAGAGTAGGACGCAGCATTCTCGTCCGATTATTTGAGTCTCAAAACAGTTTCATGGTACAAGGCCAGATCCGCGTGAGGGCGATAATACGCATGACAGGATAAATACCCCAAAATTCACAAAAATGATTAATTAAAGGCATAACAAAAATGAAACTTCTCAATTAGAAATCATATTTATTATAATCACTAACATATAACCTTACACGAACGTATATACAAAGTACTAGAATACGCCTAAATGTTATTGTACTCAGGTAATAAACAGAAGATAGCTTAATTCTTTAAATTAAAACCAAAAACTACCATAGGACAATAATTGTAGAAAGTTAGAAACTAAAACAAATTCTTATAATCTAGGGACGTGAAAAGTATCGATAATAATAATTTCGTATAATCAATTCAATTAAAAAATAATCGATTATCTCTCGATAGGCAAAGAAAACAAAATGATCAAATTGTTTTAATCGAGTTAAAACTCAAACGAAAAACTATTTAAAATTACATCCCTAGACTTAATAAAGCGCTTAAAAAGCAATAAGCTGTTCCGACATCCCCTTATTTATAAATAATGTTACTCAATGGTGTGCTATTCAGTTTTGTGCTTGTCTGTCAGATGACTTTTTAACCGACTTCCAAAAGGAGGAGGTTATATGTTTGGCTGTATGTGTTTTTTTGTATATTCAACGATTACTCAGCCGTTTGTGGTCCGATTTTCAAAATTCTTTTTTCTAGATGTCAGACAAATACAAAGTATAGCGTGTACATTGTGTATTTTTTTTTATAAATAAAGGGCTAGTGTATAAAGCTTGTTGCACAATTTACAGAATCGATGGGTTTACAGTATCAGGCTTAAGAGGCCGGGTACACTTGGAATTTCTCATACATACGTAATTCCAAAATCATTTTCTCATACGAAAATATTTAACATGTTTGAGTTGTTTTTCAGTTTAAAATAGTAATTACCTAGGTTCCTGCACAAAAATTTACTTCAAAATATTTAAACACAATTTTTTTTTGCTTTAAAATTTTTTTTAGTAAATTTACTACTAAATATTTAAACACTAAAAAATAGAGTAAAACACTAAAAAATATATAAATAAATAGTTAATTTACTACAAAATATTTAAACTCTAAAAAATATTTTTTAGTATTTAAATATTTTGTAGTAAATTTACTATTTATTTATATATTTTTTAGTGTTTTACTCTATTTTTTAGTGTTTAAATATTAAGTACTAAATTTACTAAAAAAAAAATAAAAACAAAAATTTTTTTTTAATGTTTAAATATTTTGAAGTAAATTTTTGTGCAGGAACCTAGATAATTACTATTTTAAACTGAAAAACAACTCAAACATGTTAAATATTTTCGTATGAGAAAATGATTTTGGAATTACGTATGTATGAGAATTTCGAGGGTACCCGGCCCCTTAAGAAAAGAATATGAATTCAAAGAATGATTATAATTGAACCTTAAAAACCGAAGAGGTTATGATATATTTTTCCCTTTTACTGTAATAGGTCTCAAACATATTGTCTTTCTCTTTCACTCTTATTATAAGTTTTTTTTTTCTGGCCGGGTACTGTAATGTGTGATATCTACCATAGATAATATAAATTGTAGTATGTGAATACAAGAGTTTAATATAAGGTTTACATGTTAAGGTTGTTTTATTTCCACTAAAGACCGAATTCTTAAACGCCACTTAAGTTGAAGGGTTCTCAAGTCACGATAAAGAAATTGTGTACAGTATACAGTCACGCCTTCAATATGATATGAACTAACGCTGCCACCTTATAAAATGTTACTTTAAAAAGAGTTGGGACACCTCTGACTGTGTGAGAGCACCTACTTATTTTTATTATGGCGGCCTTAGTGAGTTGCCAATGTCAGAGTGGCTTTGTGTAGTATAGCTGTTGCAACAACTATTCCACAATATCATTGCATGTCGTCAAAATATTATTATATTGCTAGTGTCACTTTATGTGAAACTAGCGATATAATAATACCTATAAACTTACAGGCATGTTTTTGCGCATTTAACATAAGTTCCACGCGCCTAAACATGCCTGTAAGTTTGCAATATAAGTAACGCTTAAAAATTTGACCGTTAAGTTTATTACGAGTAAGTTAATAATATATATAATTTACAGTTAATACAGTTTAAAAGGACGAGATTTAATTGTTAGAGCATACCATCTCATTATATCCAAACTATATCAAACCATCCACAACATTTTTTATCTTGGATTAAAACATATTCTTAGTGGAATATAAAACACAATAAATTACATAATATTATGAATAGGAAAATGAGATAAATAGATACACAATATTATAATAAATATTTTCAACTGTACAAAACTATAAGAAAAGCTGTATAGGCCACGTACAAGTTTAACATTGTCAAAGAAATGTGCTCTTTGTTGGGGAGAAGAGCGGGCGCATGGGGGCCTGCTATTGGTCAGATCAGTGATAAGATGGCCCGTTATTGGTGAAACGCGATCAGACGGTGACTCGGTATTGGTTCTTTGAACTTCTTTGCAACCTAAAGTGTTTCTAAGGAAGCTAAAGTCTCCCCAAGCGACCATAAGCTTGAGCGCGACCTACAACAGCTTTTCTTGACATTTTTATTTGCAGTACAACTTACGATGATTAGCTGATCTTATTATCATAAAAGGAAATACCAAACAATCTGATTTATAAAGATGAGTACAATGAAACCCTACACTAGGAAAAATAAAATGTTATACATATAATAATTATTGCAATCATATATCAACGCTGCCAAGCGTTTATGTATCAACTCACAAAAAAAAACGTATTGAATTATGAATGCAGCCATGTTCTTAATAGTACATTTAGAATAATACTGCATTCATAACTCAACACCAATTTTTTTGTGGGATGATGACACGAATGTTTTACAGTTACCATAATATAATGTATACTAATAATTATACAATTTTGGGTGTATTACAACTTACAAGGAGCAGCCTCTTTTCTGAGCCACCTTTGTCATAATTAATACGAAAGTGATACATAATAAATATTTAGCTATCGTTGTAAAAATTTGGCATCTTACTAAGTATGTATGGTGTTTTTAGTATATTTATTATTGCAAACATTTAAAGCTTTGTTATAAATTGTATAAACTACGTTTCTGCATATCCCCAATACTCGTGTATGACCAAGATTATTTGTATAATGGGCCTATGCGGTTCGAAATAAATAAAAAATCCCTTCCACATGATCTCAGGAGTACCATTAAATAAAGGGATATACTAAATCAACCAAACAATTTCAAATCATATTTTAATTATGATATCAATGGATAGGGTTGAATTTTATTATATACATAATCATATATATATAATCATATTTTAATTATGATATCAATGTATATAGATAGGGTTGAATTTTATAAGAACTTATATATTTTAAAATCAGAAATGACGAGTCCAATTTTGATAAAACTTAAAATGCACTATGCATTTACTAATAGCTAAATTGTGTCACAAACTTGATAACTGCATTATGTTTGATAATACGCCAAGGTAAAGTTATATTCACAATGTAATCGAAAACCGTCATTTTTATGTCAAAAATGACGATTGACGAGGAACATTAAGGCTGCGTTTCCACTGAAGCGGAGCGGAGCTTAGCGGTGCCGAATTGACATGCATGCTCGAAATCTTCGCTCCGCTTCGCTGTCATTCCGCTGGAATAGCACGATTGGTCAATTCGGGCACCGCTAAGCTCCGCTCCGCTCCGCTTCAGTGGAAACGCAGCCTTAAGGTGAACGCAGATTTGGGCCGCACCGCACGCACCGCAGTCGCCGCATTCGAATTCTTTATATGAAGTTGCGAAGACTGCGGCGCGGGTAGGTAGGTATGCGAGCTTGCCTATAACTTCATATAAATAATTCGAATGCGGCGACTGCGGTGCGTGCGGTGCGGCCCAAATCTGCGTTCACCTTTAAGCTGGGAACAAATTATCGGACGAACGTCCGCGGACGTTTTCATCGGATGCGGCTTGTTTCTATCTGATTAATACAAAATACACTAAACTGTGCACATTGTCTGACATAAGTCGCAGAGGCGACCTTGAGCGTTCGGACGTCCGAACAGAATCTGGCTGGCCGGATGTTTTTGCATCCGCGGACGTCTGTCATTGGCATATAGGTTAGGTCTTTGACGTCCGAGGATGAACCGTGCACATCGTTAAGCCGCATCCATCAGCCGCGACTTATGGATGCGTCCGATAATTTGTTTCTGGCTTAAGGCCCTGTATTCCCAGAAGCGGACGATTTTCAAGATTTAGAAGTGACAAGGAGACATAAAAATATAGTAATTTAAATTCTGAAAAAAAAAAATGTGTTAGTTAAGGATCTAACACATTGGAATTTATATTCCATTACACAATATCATAAACTTCACTCGATAGACAAAAATCCCGAATTTACCTCTTCTTTTAACGAAATTGCCAACTATGTCCAAATTACTTGGAATTTTCAGATAATTTTTGTACTGAACGAAAGACAAAGAATATATCTAGGGATCCTCGTTTTTATAACTCGATTGAATTATGTATAAAATAACGACGATCAAAAAACTATAAAATTGCATGAGCTCCTGAGCGCGACTGCAAGCCTTTGCGCCTGCAATTTTATAGTTTTTTGATCGTCGTTATTTTATACATAATTCAATCGAGTCAAAAAAACGAGAATCCCTAGATATATTCTTTGTCTTTCGTTCAGTACAAAAATTACCTGAAAATTCCAAGTAATTTGGACATAGTATGGAAATTTCGTTAAAAGAAGAGGTAACTTCGGGATTTTTTTCTATCGAGTGAAGTTCATGATATTGTGTTATGTAATATAAATTCCACTGTGTTAGATCCTTAACTAACACATGTATTTTTTTCAGAATAGGCTACTTGACCTACTTTTTTTCTTCATGCTAATCGCTTCTTTATCATTCATTTTCACAAAAAAAAACTAATATTTTAATATTTTACACAGTAGAAACCCATAAAAATGTTTATTGAAAAATACGCCTCTTAAATGGCGCCGAAAACACTGTCCGCCGTAGTGTGACGTCATACGCTTTGTATTTTAAACTCTCTTTATTGAACATTTTTTATGTGCTATAAATGTACGAGTCTAAAAGTGCCCAAAAATTATAAAAGAATTAAATAAGAAATTAGAAATCATTTGTAATGTTGAAAACTTTTGGAGAAAAGTTTTGGCCATTTCATTTCCCGTCTACAATAAATGGAGATAATATATAAAACTGATGTTTTAAGCGAATTATTCAATAAAATATATTTTACAAATCTTTCTAGGCTTATTCTTATTATTTATGTACAGATAAACTTACATATAACGAGCGCGATAAATAAAAGATATTAAATTACTATGAGGATGACGTCACATCCAAATCGGAAGTACCGCAAAAGCGTTTTCGTCAGTACAAATCCTATTTTCATAAAATCATATTTTCAAATCGACTTTATTTATCAATCATAAGCTTTTATTTGATGATAAGGGTGGAATACGGTTTCCTAGGCCAAGTTCTACTAGAAATATGCATTTGTTCAATGAAATTGAATATAGGTCAAGTAGCCTATTTAAATTACAATATTTTATTTTCTCCTTGTCACTTTTAAATCTTGAAAATCGTCCGCTTCTGGGAATACAGGGCCTTAAGAAAGCAGTTTTAATGTACACCGTCTTACAATTTAAAATAGTTATAAACTACAACCGAAACAATATATACATGTTCTACATTAAAACTACGTTCAATCAAGAAAATATCGTTCCTATCACTACGTTCGGTAGAAATATAATATATTTTGAAGATGAGTGTGCATAGTAACTAGTATTAATAGGGCAGCATTATGTTACTTGTAGCGTCTAATTTTTCAGTAAAAACGTACCTATATCAGTGTAGAAACAGTTTAGGAAATACTTGAATCTTTTTAGAATTATTGTAACAAACCTACGAATAATAAAAACTAAACAAACGTAACTCCCATACTATTACCGTTTTGAATTTGGCTCCTTTCGAACTGTCATGTAACGTCAGCCTGATATCGCTCAAGGCCACCTAAATATTGCAAATGTATTGAAATGTATAACCTGGTACACTTTTTTGACAAGTATTGTAGGACATGTTTTTTGACGAAGTTACTCTTCCTTAGTTTTTAATATTCGTAGTAACAAACAAATTATGAAAATATGTTAGTTACTTTATCGATTTGAGATAATTCATCGCAAGCGGCATGTCTTAGCGTAGCATTATGCCGTCACAATTTTTAATTTCCAACTTCGATATAGGAATTACTGAATGCAACTTGACTAAGCGCCTAGGTGGAGTTTCATCCATTTACTCTTCCACTGGTGCAAGTATATTCTTTTTCCGCTTGCACATGTTCGCGATAAAAACACGACAGCAATACTATTTCTAAAAGTGGTATTTCTAAACGATTTCCATAGTGACATAGATATGAATGCCTTTAAGAGACGAACATGGAGTTAATATTAAGGCTATAAAACTTCATTGTCAACCCTTAAAGTATTTTGTGTTAGGAACAAACATTTTAAAGTCATTTCAAAGTAAAACTTCTGCACCTCAATCACTAAGTAATCATAAGACCTGTGCAAACAGACCTAGACATAGCCTAGATTCTAGTCTAGACTTTCCATGGTATCTACAGACCTTTAGTGGCTTGAACAAGCCCTAACATGCAATTCCTTTCCAAAAGCGATCCAACTCTCGATTTTCTCCAGTATTTTTCCCTCTGTAAAGAAAAAATTTATTGATGTAATTTATTAATGTACTTATAAGATAATGTTATCAGGATAAAAACGCAAGGCGAAACAATGCATTCACGCTTTGACATGATTAAAAATATAGGATGTTTTAGTGTCGTAGCTAAATCTGATATCAGAATCAGTACCCCGCAAACGATCAAATTGTTTGTCAAAATTTACGTGTTTGTCAAACAGTTTGATAGTGTACAGCTTTGTTTGAAGCGTTTGTCAAACAAACTACGTGTTTGACATGTTTGAAGAAAATTTGTTTTTGCGTAGCGTTTGACAAACGTGTTTGAACGTGTTCCGCTGTATTTGTCAAACAAGATCTCATGATCTTAAACCGATTCTAGCTAATTGTTTGACAACTTGTTTGATGCACGTTTGATTGTCTGCGCTGCTGTTTGATGAAAACGTAAATCACATCAATCATGTTTGTCAAACAAATTTGATCGTTTGCAATCTTCAGAACTAACGCCATTTTGTAAATTGTCAGTTAAAAGACAGCTGTATCGCTCCCAAAGAGTTACAGCAAAGAAACCTAATCAGATATGTCATATCTGATTATTCTGACCATACAAATTCTGGCTTCTTTGATGTAACTCTTTGGGAGCGATACAGCTGTCTTTTAACTGACAATTTACAAAATGGCGTTAGTTCTGAGGATTCCGATGTTAGATTCTGTACCATAAGAGAAGTTAAAGATTCATAGCAGATAGGAGAAACTCTATTGTCCTTATTTCTGAGTTCTTTCTCTGAAGTTTCTCCATTATCGCTTTTTATAGGCTAACTTCAAAATATTAACCAATCACCAATGCTATTGAAAGAACTCCTGTCATGAATAGGTAAACTTCAGTCAAAAAATTAGTACGACCTGCAAACCTTCAAGAAAAGAGCATATTCCCTCATAAAGCCGGCAACACACCTGCAGCTCTAATGTTGCGAGTGTCCATGGGCAACGGTGGTTACTTTCCGACAGGTGAACCGTTTGCTCGTTTGCGCCCTTACTTTATATAAAAAAAGCACTGACCTTCCATTATACAAGTACGCTGAACCTATGATACCCTTTGAAATGACAGCTGTTTTTTGTGCCTATTTGAAGCGGAATCAGCGCCCCCAAAATCGGGGGAAGAGAACTAAATCTGACGTAAACATGACGTTTAAGTGGCCATATTGGCGCTGATAGCAGTAGTGGGAGTACTTGGAACTAATACTAGTTTCTACAACCAATAGCGATTAAGCGGCTTTAGAGGACCGGTTGGTCTCTCTAAGAGTTCACTAGAGGTCGGAGGAGTAAAGAGTAAAACTCGATTTACTGTGGTGAACTGAAGTGCTTTATTTACAAAAATGCGCTGCTTATATACAAAAAAATGAGTTAATTATTATTATTACAAACTGTACAGAAACTGAAAAGATTAATTTTGATTGGCTATTGCAAAACAGAAAGAGACATAATGAGTGAGATAAAAATATTTACAAACAAGAAAGAGAAAAAAATCGAATAGAAAATATTTACAAGATTGAGAAATTATCCGCGCGGGAGATTCGGCCGTACCGCGGTTCGTGGCGCTGGTATCGCCCGAGTATAAATATGGGCTCCCGCGGTCCGCGAGTTCAGTGAGCTCGCGCTCGGGATACCGACATCGTCTCCCGGTCGCTCGCTGCCGCGCCGTCGCGAGTAGTTGTGCCGCCATTTTGTGAAGCTCTGCAAACGCCATGAAGATCGTAGCTATGCTGCGAATATCCCTCGCTCGACGTAGCCTCGATGCGTAGAGTTGTGTTGTGAAGAACTCTTATTAGAAAAAGTCCTTTTCAGGGCTACTTCATGTCCGGTGCAAAATCACTTAATATACACGGACGGTTTCTCTCGTCATTTCGAACGTACGTTCTTGGCAGAACGACGAACGTGTAGGTACTTTGTAGGTACTGCTACAGTGCTCCCCCTCAAGCGAAGCGCACCGGCAGTCTGACGGCACGGCCCGTTCTTGTTGTCTTCTGTGCTGGACTTGCTGGTGTCTTCTGCTTGATCGGTGATGCTCTTGGTAATGGTTGTGAGGTAATAGGTAAAGGTAATGAGGTAACGGGTAAAGGTAATGAGGTATTTTGAGGTAAATTATTGGTATGTGAAGGTAAGGTAACAGGTACATTGGTATTAGGTAAGTTGGTAATTACCGGTGACTGTTGTACATTGCTCGTTGACTCGCCGAGGTAATCTTCACTTAGTATGTAGGCGGGTTTTAAACGATCGATGGATACTGTTGCTGTGCGATCGGGTAGTTGTATCACGTAGTATTTTTCTTCTCGTCGAAGAACTTTGTACGGCCCATCATACGGACTTTGAAGTGGTTTTCGAACGGCGTCTATTCGTAGAAATACGTATTTGCACGTAAGTAGATCACGATGTATGAAGATGTTGCGTTGATTACCGTGGCGATGTACATTGTTTTTCGGCTTGAGAGAATCGATGTTTTTTCTGAGTTGCTCGATGTAGGTATGATCTAGGCTCGATGATGATGTTGTTTCGAAGAAGTCGGCCGGTAAGCGTAGGTTACGGCCGTAGGTTAATTCGGCGGCGCTGACTCCGGTGTCCTCTCGTATTGCGGCGCGTAGTCCGAGTAAAACTGTAGGTAGCTCGTCGATCCACGATGTATTACTATTGATGAGTCTTGTTTTCAGTGAATTCTTGAGACTTCGATGCCAGCGTTCAATCATCCCGTTTGATTGCGGGTGATACGGCGTTGTACGGGTTTTATCGATTCCCATACAACGTGTTAAGTTGACGAACAGCTGACTCTCGAACTGGCGTCCTTGATCGGTTGTTATTGTAGTATTGTAGTAGGACACCCGAATCTTGCTATCCATTGTTCGTAGAATACTCCTGCGACGGTTTCGGCGGTGATCTCGGTGAGCGGCACAGCTTCAGGCCATTTTGTCGAGCGATCGATCATAGTAAGTAGGTATCTATGACCACTCGCTGTTGTACTTAGCGGTCCGATTATGTCGATGTGCGTATGTTGAAATCTATTGACTTGTGGAAATGTCGACACGGCACTCGATGTATGTCGTTGTATTTTGCTTCGCTGACATTGTATGCAGGTTTTCGTCCATTCACTAATGTCGGAGTTCATTGACGGCCAGAAGAATTTTTGCGCGATGAGTTTTCTTGATGCTCTTGTTCCAGGATGACTTATGTTGTGAATAGTCGAAAATGGCGCGTCGAAAGTCTTGCGGAATGTACGGGCGAACGTATTTTGTTGATATTTCGCATACGATCTTGATATCGGAGTTAGGTAGCGTTGTTGTTTTGAAACTTAAGTTTTCTTGACCGTACAGTGTAGGTAGCGTGCTATCTCGCTCTTGCGCGCGAGCTAACTCTTCGTAGTTTACAGCTGACGGCGTGTTGATTGTTTCTATGCGGCTGAATGTGTCTGCGACGATATTATCTTTTCCGCTGATATGACGAATGTCGTGCGTGAACTCGGAGATGAAAAGTAGTTGCCGAGTTCTTCTTGGAGTTTCTGATGTCGATGTTTTCTTCTGTAGGGCGAATGTCAAAGGCTTGTGGTCGGTGAATATAATGAGTTCTCGGCCTTCGAATATTTTTCGGAAGTATTTTACTGACATGTAGATAGCTTGAAGTTCGCGATCGTAGGTGCTGTACTTCGTTTGCGCTGTAGTAAATTTCTTCGAGAAGTAGCCGAGTGGTTGCCATTTGTTATTGTAGTATTGTTGTATTACGGCTCCCGCTGCGGTGTCCGAGGCGTCGGAGAAAATAGCGATCGGTGCTTTGTGATTCGGGTGGGCGAGCAAAACAGCGTTTTTAATGCTATTTTTGCAAGCCGTGAATGCTTCTTTTGATGTCTCGTTCCACTCGATCGGTGTCTTGTCTCGCTTTTTCGCATTATGTAGGTATGCGTGTAGCGGGGCTTGAATTGTAGCGGCGTTCGGAATGCTGTCTCGGTAGAAGTTTAGCATGCCGAGGAAACGACGTAACTCTTCTATATTCTTTGGTGGCGGGAATTCTTCTATTGTTTGTAGTTTGTCTTGTGGCGGCTTGATTCCGTCGCTGTTTACGTTGAAGCCGAGGAATTTGACTTCTTACTTGCCGAGTACACATTTAGCTGGGTTGATTGTGATTCCGTTTTCTTCTAGGCGTTGAAGAACACACCGTAGATGTTGGCGATGTTCTTCTTCGCTGCTGGATGCAATTAACAAGTCGTCGATGAAGGGAAACACGAAATCGTATCCTTGCAGTATTTCGTGTATGAAACGTTGAAATGTCTGGCCTGCGTTTCTAAGGCCGGGACACATTCTCGGGAACTCGAATAATCCGAATGGTGTGATGATTGCTGTCTTCTCTATATCTTCTTTATGGACTGGTAATTGTTGGAAGGCTCGGTTCAAGTCGATCGTCGAGAAGATAGTTTTTCCGGCGAGTTGGGAAGTGAAATCACGAAGTCGTGGTACAGGGTAGCGGTCGGGCTTCGTTACTGCGTTGAGTCGTCGGTAGTCGCCGCACACCCTTATGTCGCCGTTCTTCTTTGGTACGACGTGAAGCGGAGAAGACCAGGCGCTCTTGCTGGGACGACAGAGACCTTGTTGCATCATATTCTCGAATTCTTTTTTTACTTGATTGTAGCGATGTGGTTGCAGTGGTCGGGCGCGACAATGTAGTGGCGGCCCAGACGTCTCGATGAAATGTTCGACACTGTGTTTCGGCGTGATGTTCATCGCTGTCAATCTCGTGATGCCGGGGAAGTCAGCCAGGATGTCGTGATATGACTGCGTGCTGTCGACACTACGGACTGTAGGTACGTCCGTGTAGCGTCCAGGTGCGTTGATGTGCAGACTTGTTCTCCCGTCGACGAGTCTTCTATTCTTCAAGTCGACAATGAGTTCGTGGTGTTGCAGGAAGTCGGCACCGATGATTGGTTTCGATACTGCTGCGACGATGAACTTCCATTTGTACGGTCGGCGAAGTCCGAGGTTAAGTTCTAGTGTTTTCTCGCCGTATGTAGGTATGACGGTGTTGTTGGCGGCGTAGAGTTGAAAAGGTAGCGGCTGGAGATGAAGGCCTTTCTTTTTCGGTATGACGGATATATTGGCACCCGTGTCTACCAAAAAAGTGAGATTCGTAGACTTGTCCGTGACGAATAGGCGGTATTGTTTGTTGTGAACGCCGGATTCCGCCGCTGCCAACGTTCTGTCTAGTTTTCCGGGTTGTTGAATGTACACGGTTGCGTACATTTTCGCGCTTCTTTGCCGAATCTGTTGTGGTAGTAACAGAATGGCGATGGTGATGAAGATCGTGGCCGTGATGTTGAACGTTGCCGGAATCTTGACGATGATCTGTGTCTTGACCTTGACCGTTGATAGTAATTTTCTCTTCTATAATTATTGTTGTTGTATTGTTGTTTTTTCAACTCGGCGACCTCTAGGGATAGCTTGCGGATTTCTTCGATGAGAAGGCACTCGACGTTCGATGATGGTGATGCGGAGCTATTTACACGATGACTGGGTGCGATGCTATGTACATTATTTACATGTGACTGCTCGATGATCTTGTCGGCTAGCGCTGCTTGTTCGTCGAGTGTGGTCTTTGACTGGAATGTTTCGCTGACGGCCAGGACGGAGCGAATGTTTGCCGGGAGGAGATTGGCCCACATGAGCTGTAGGGTGGAATCGGGGACCTTGTTGCGAGCCAGGTTTCGCATACGTCGGAGTATCCGTATCCGTCGGAGTATATTCGCATACGCCCTCCCCCCGCGGCCTCCGTACGGTTAACATCGTCTGACGTGCGCTCCGGGATTAAAAATTATTTTCGGTGGTTTTAAATCGGTAAATTCGTGCTGAGTGTGTGTAATTAGCTAGGTAACGGTGTAATCTACGTGTACTGTAAGTTTTTTAACACATTTGCTCGTATTTTATTGGATTTAACTCGGTAAGTAAATTTCTTTGTTCACTTTTATCAGTAGGGAATTGTAGGTAGGTAAAATATTGTGTGTGTCGGTACCGCTCGCGCGGCGCCGGCCTGCCTTGCGATCAGCTGACTGTGATTATTAAGCTAAACTTTTGTTTCATTCTAATTTAAATTAAATAAGTGTAATTGGTACATTCAAATTTTATATTAACTCACAATGTCGAGCCAAAATAATATGCCGCCAGATAAAGATACAAACCCGTTTAATAGAAGCGATAAAACTCCTCGTTCTCCGACATTATCGTCCGGTAAACGTTTGTTGTCGGAATTATCTCCTTCCTCCTTGTCACCTGTGGAGAAGCGTCACCAACCCACTAGGGACGAGCCTCTGCTGTCCCCCGTTACGTCATTATTAGACACAAGCCGCGCATCCGACGATGCTTGCAATTATTACGAGCTCGTCCGCGAAGCTAGCTCGTACTTAGCCAAAATAAACGAGTTCGCAAACGACACCGTGTCTCGCCGTAATAATTTTGCCAACAAGTCCGATATTATGAGTATGACTCAAAAAATAACTACGATCGTCTCACTTCTCGCCATAAAGAACTCCTCCTTGGAAACCAAGGTCGCTAATATGGAACGCGAATTGTTAGCTGCCAAAACTAATCCCGTCGTACAAACAGTTGCCGCCGCGCCTTCTACCTCCTACTCGGACGCGCTTAAACTAAGACTTGCGAAGTCAGTGCCGCCAGTCGAGACCCGAAAACCGCTTCCCTGCGTTATTGCCTATCCGACACAAGAAAAATCGGGGGAATTAAAATCATCGTCGGAGACAAAACAAGCTCTGATGAAAGTCATCAACCCGGCCGACGGTTTTCAATTTCACGGCGTCAAAAAAACAGCTAATTCGGGTGTGATCTTGCGACTAACTAGCGAGTCGCAAGTTAATAAACTTAAATCCGTGGAAGCGCTTAAATCGGCCGGTCTGCGACTCGAGTCGCCTAAAGGACGTAACCCACGTATTCTCATAAAAGATGTACCGCAACATATGACGGATGATAATTTCCTTCTCGCACTTTTTAATCAAAATATTAATGGCGAAATGAATATGTCTCAAGAACAATTTTTGCGTTCAACAAAAATAGTAAGACGTCGTAATTTAAATAAAGATTACAACAACAGGAAATGGATAGGTATCGAATTAGACCCCGCTGTGCGTAAACACCTAATCAATTCAAAAGAAAAACTGTTTATCGATTGGGCGATGTGTCGCTTCGTGGACGACGTTGAGCTGGTCCGCTGCGGCAACTGCCAACAGTTTGGGCACGTCGCTAAATTCTGTCGCGATCCTAATCCTTGCTGCTATCACTGTGCCGAAAAACACAGCTCGTTGTCGTGCCCCAACAAAGATAAAGAAAATTTTAAGCCAGTTTGTGGTAGTTGCCAACGTTATAAAAAATCTTCCGACCACCCCACGGGCTCCCCAGACTGTCCAACATATAAAAGCAAAATGGAGCAACTTATTTTAACTACTAGGTATGGATAGTTTAAATATAGGACAGTTAAACCTCCATAATAACAAGCACGCGACTTTAGAATTAGAAAAGTTAGTTTCTGATCACAATTTAGACTTAGTACTTGTTCAAGAACAATATCAACTCGCGTCGTTTCGGTCGAAAATGATACAAATTAATAACTTAGCTCGCGCGGGTATATACACACCTCAGTCTAGATTTTCAGTCACGGCCTTAACTAACCTTTCGACGTCGCATTGTGCGGTAGCCGAGGTATCGTGTCCTCAGTTTAGACTATACGTTGTAAGCTGCTACTTTCAGTACGCGGATACCGTAGGCCCACATTTACATCAACTCCGCCGCGTATTACAATCTCTCGCGGGTGATAAAATTATTATTGGCGCCGACGTCAATGCATCCTCGCCCTTATGGCACGGCCAGCTTAGGTACACTGACCGCGACCGTCGTACCGCTGTAGAAGACTTTATTGCGGAGTTTAACCTCCAAATTCACAACACCCCCGATGCACCACCTACCTATAGTAGCCCAACGGGCGAATCGTCGATTGACGTCACGCTATCCAGCGCGTACGTCCAGATTAGGCATTGGCGCGTCCTACCTGATGCGTCATGTAGTGATCACCGCTTATTGGTGTACGAGTTTTCTCGTGCGGTCCCGAGTGATACCGTAGTCAATTCTAATGACTATAAATACAACGTAAAGAACGGCGATTGGAATTTATTCCGCTCCCTCATTACCGCTCATGCCGGAGACTTCACTCGGCCGGATTTAAGCGTCGATGAGTGCGCGGAAATTATGACAAACACATTTGTTTACTGTGCCGATGTAGCCTTGGGTCGTAGACCTCTTAAAAAAGATCACAACTGTAAATGGTGGAACAGTAACCTTCTTAATCTTCGTCGGGAATTTAGAAGGGCCAGGCGCAAAATCAATAATCTTCGTAAATCTGGCCACGATCGTTCGAATTATAATTACATAATTAGTTTGAATAACCTACGCATTTCAAGGTCACGCTATCGCGCCGCCGTTACGTTAGCGAAAAATAATATGTTGAAGAATGCCGCGAATAGACTGGATAAAGAGGGCCCCTGGTCCTCTTTATACCACGAGCTTAAACCCGGTAGTAGTAATGAGCCAAGCTTTTTCTCAAATATTAAAATTAACAACTCTTACACTTGTAGCTTAGACGAAACGGCGAAGGCATATCTAAACGTTCTCATCCCAGACGACGAGCCCTCCTTGGATGATGAACACCACCGCGACATTAGGAGTAGAATGCTAGACCCCATACATACACCGGCCTCAGATTTACCAACTTCGGAGGAGTTTAGTAAAATAGTAAACCTTTTGCCTATAAAAAAATCTGCGGGCGAGGATAAAATATCGAATATTATGATAAAACAAGCGTGCTTAGCGGCCAGTTCATCGATTCTACATGTTTACAACAGATGTATCGCAGAAGGTATATTTCCAAAAATTTGGCGCACCGGTTGCTTAAAATTAATACCTAAAGCGGGAAACAAACCTCCTGACGACCCAAAATCTTACCGTCCGATAACGTTACTGCCTTGCTTAGGTAAATTACTAGAACGTCTCATCGTACCTCGCCTGCTACCCGGTGGCCCTAAATTTCATAGTCATCAGTTCGGTTTCACCGCCGGGAAATCGACTGTTGACGCGGCTATGGAAGTTAGAAAAATAGTAAGTCATTCGGAATCTAAATACGTGGTCGCCATTTCATTAGATATCTCCGGCGCGTTCGATCATGCTTGGTGGCCGATGTTATTATTAAAACTAAAAAATCGAGGTTGCTACTCTAATATTTATGCCATAATACGTTCTTATTTTTTTAACGGTCAAACTAAGCTTCGACTTGGCCATTGTACACACGCCAAAGATTTAACATGCGGCTGCCCTCAGGGCTCTGTTATCTCGCCAAAACTATGGAACTTCGGATTTGATGATTTATTAAGTCTTCCCCTACCACCGCTGTGCGTACTAGTTGGCTACGCCGATGACGGTTTTCTCATCGTTCATGCAAATTCACGTTCCGAAATTGAATCTAAAGCCAATGATAGTCTTAATTTAATATCGAGCTGGGGTAAACGTAATCGCCTGAAATTCGCCGCGCATAAAACTTACCAAATTCTTTTAAAAGGGTCCCTTATATCTTCCCCTAGCATTAAACTTGACAATATTAACGTTAAACGCAAACAGTCACTCTGTTATCTTGGTTTTTACTTGGAAAATAAATTTTCATTTTTAGAACATATAATTCAAACCGGTGAGACAGCGAAGCGCAATTTTTACTCCTTTACCAAAATATCTACGTCGACATGGGGCCTCTCCTTCAAAACCCTAAAATTAATTTACACTGCTACTTACCTAGGCAGCATTTGCTACGGGGCCCCCGTGTGGGCTGACAGAGCAACAATCGGCGCGGCTCGTCGCAAGTTGCTACAAAGCCAACGCCTTGCTCTTATATTCTTATGCAAAGCTTACAGGACCACAAGCACCGAAGCCTTACCTGTGTTAGCCGGAGTTTTACCCGTTGACCTTGAGATTCAGCGTCGTGCGACAATTTACTATCATAAAAAAAACATTGACAACCCGTTCTTTTTAAGCGCTCGCGATAAAATTAAAATAGCAAGACTGTTTGAACCTTTAGAAAACTCTGTGCAAAGCCTAATCTCCGAATGGCAGTCACGATGGGACTGTTCCACCAAAGGGCGACACCTTTATAATTTTTTCCCTAATATTCGTGAACGGCTATCCAAACATTGGATGGATATTGATCACTGCGTTTCTCAATTCCTGACCGGTCATGGAAATTTTAAGGCCAAACTTTACGGATTTAAACTAGTAGCATCACCCATGTGCGAGTGCTCGACCGAAGGCAACATGTTTGAACAAACCGCGCATCATGTTCTCTGGGAGTGCAGTCTCTGGCAGGACGAAAGAACTACTATGCTAAACAACCTATTCTGTACATCTGGAGTAGCATACTACGGTGATCTCGTGGACAGCGCTAGGAACTTCCGTGCCTTCAAGCGTTTTTGCCACAATTATTATTGGCAACAGTCAAACACAATAAACTCCAATATTAACTTAGCTTTAGCTTAGGAGTCACAATTATTAACCTTATTTCCGTGGTGCTCCCCCTTAAGTTCTTTGACTTTCGGTCATTGCAACTTTGTGCTGTCTCCCGCTTTTATGGGGAGGGAAATTGGATTCTTCCTACTCCTCCTATTTTCTTCTGATTAATTTCGTTGCGGGTCCCAAGACAGTATTAGCATGTCCCTCGGGCTCCCTGAGATCATATCAAAGGGTTTTCGTGGTTGGATGCCGCTGTCGATCCTGGCGACACAGGAGATACAGTGGTGGGAATGTGTGGTGGGCCAAAGCCCGTTAAAAAAAAAAATACGTCGGAGTAGTTGCGACGGTTTTTGGTCTCCCAATTCCATGTCCGACAGCAGCTGTTGAAATTGCCGGCTGTCAGACTCCTCGTATGCGGAGATGAGCCGGTCCTTGAGAGCTTGATATTCGTTGGTTTCTGGCGGGTTGTACAGCAGGTCGGCGATCTGTTCGATGTCCTCCTTTTCCAGACGAGCGATGACCATCTGGGACAGCTGGCTTTGGTTTTTCTGTAGACTGCTGGTGGCTGCTTCGAATGTGACAAACCAGAGCCTGGGTTTGTCCCTCCAGAAAGGCGGAATTCGCATTGACAGGGCAATGCCGGCGATTTCTTGTGATGACGGTGACGTAGCCGGGTTGCTGGTGACTGCCGAGGTTTCGGGCAGGGGTTCGCCTCTGGATTCCATTGTGTGGAGAGATTTGCAGCAGAATTTCGTCGAGCAGCGTTTCGTGGTGCAGCGTTTCTTCCGAGCACCGTTTCGTCGGGCAGCGTTTCGTGGTGCAGCGTCGTCGAGCAGAATTTCCTCTTGGCAGAGTTTCTTCCAGCAGAGTTTCTTCTTGCAGAGGTTGCTTGTTGTTCACGGGGTCACCAGTTTAGAGGACCGGTTGGTCTCTCTAAGAGTTCACTAGAGGTCGGAGGAGTAAAGAGTAAAACTCGATTTACTGTGGTGAACTGAAGTGCTTTATTTACAAAAATGCGCTGCTTATATACAAAAAAATGAGTTAATTATTATTATTACAAACTGTACAGAAACTGAAAAGATTAATTTTGATTGGCTATTGCAAAACAGAAAGAGACATAATGAGTGAGATAAAAATATTTACAAAGAAGAAAGAGAAAAAAATCGAATAGGAAATATTTACAAGATTGAGAAATTATCCGCGCGGGAGATTCGGCCGTACCGCGGTTCGTGGCGCTGGTATCGCCCGAGTATAAATATGGGCTCCCGCGGTCCGTGAGTTCAGTGAGCTCGCGCTCGGGATACCGACATCGTCTCCCGGTCGCTCGCTGCCGCGCCGTCGCGAGTAGTTGTGCCGCCATTTTGTGAAGCTCTGCAAACGCCATGAAGATCGTAGCTATGCTGCGAATATCCCTCGCTCGACGTAGCCTCGATGCGTAGTGTTGTGTTGTGTTGTGAAGAACTCTTATTAGAAAAAGTCCTTTTCAGGGCTACTTCATGTCCGGTGCAAATGCACTTAATATACACGGACGGTTTCTCTCGTCATTTCGAACGTACGTTCTTGGCAGAACGATTTTCTTCTATGTTTCAATCTTCCACGACGAACGTGTAGGTACTTTGTAGGTACTGCTACACGGCCATTTGCAAGTTACGTCAGATTTAGTTCTCTTCCCCCGATTTTGAGGGCGCCGATTCCGCTTCAAATAGGCACAAAAACAGCTGGGTATCATCTGTCCAGCGTACTTGTATAATGGAGGTCAGTGAAAAAAAGTCATGCACCAGAGCTCGAGCTGTAATTAGTGTAGGTACCTGTGCGCTGTGGTGTCACTAGACGGCGACTTCCTCGCCCTCCTTCTCCCGCTGGCGGACGGCGACGGCGGTCTCCACCAGCAGGTACAGGCACTTGAACTGATCCTTCTCCCCATCAGCACCCTGGAATGATAAATCAAAAATATAGCATCTGTTGTTTAGTCTTTACGATTAAGAAGCCAGTCCACACGGCGCGTTGCGTCGACGAGACGCAGCGCTGCCGTTTGACGCATTGCCGGCCACACAGGCGCTGCGTCATCGCAGCGTTATTACGAAGCAGTCTTACTTACCTACCTCAACACCCCCTCCCGCTTCGTCTCGGGGGTTGCTGTCCGTCATATTGTGTGCGTTGCGACGACGCAGCGCGTCGTGTGAACATCTTGGTTATTTGTATGTACGAGGGCGGGATGATAAGTAATCTAATCTATAGAGATTAGAGGTTCACAGAGAGTATGTCACTATATCGAATAATAAAATGCATAGGCACTTACTCTATCTTAATTCTAAAGCAGTGACTTCTATAAAATGATTTTTTTCGAGGCCTTCAAAATCAACTAAATACTCCTCTACAGCGGCTATGACTTCATCATTTGTGGCAAATTTCTGTCCGCCCAAAAAAGTTTTGAGCTTAGAGAATAAATAAAAGTCTGATGGCGCTAGATCAGGCAAATAAGGTGGGTGGGGCAGCAAATCATACTTTACTTCATTGATTTTCTATAATTCGCGCGTAAATCAATTGCGGCACTTAACGGGCCGGTAACTTTTTCATATTTAAATTCCTCACTTTGTATATGTTGTATCCGTCCTTTTGAGATACCTATAGTGTCTGCTATTTCAGATTACTTCAATCGTCGGTCTGCTAAAACCATATCATGTACTTTCACGACCATTTCCGGAGTTGTGACGCTTTTTGGACATCCAGGGCGGCTTTATCTTTGACTCATATACGACCGCGTTTAAAATCAGCTACCCAATTTTTCACTGTGGCATAAAGTTGGCGTGGTTTAACAAAACAAAGTGATAGTTTTTTTTAAATATAGTACACAATTTAGCGACTTGTGACACGCACACGTCGCTTAAGCGTGGTAAGCCCACTTTGTTACGTCCAGTAGGAAGGAGACTCAGCCTGTACGTACCTTCTGTCGGCGCAGCGGGTGCGGCAGCTGAGGCAGGTGCGCGAGCTGCGGGTGCCACCCCCCCGCCCCGTCGCCGCCCTCCTCCTCCGACGTGCGCACCGTCACCACCGCCGCCGTCCTGCCGAACAGACAATATGTAATATCCACCACCAGAATCAGGCCTGCCCCCTCATTATGTAACTTCATGAACATGAACTTCATTGGTTATGGTCAAAATTTGACGTTTAAACTTTTTAAAAGTCAATTTAAAAAGTATAAACGTCACAATATTTACATTATAAGTTATAAACTCTTTAAATAAAAGTTATTATATAAGGGGGTAATTACGGCCTGATTCACGTAAACTTTGGCCACACTGAAACAGCTTTTAAACATTTGGTGCAAGTTGCAACTGTAGTTTGCCTCAGAATGTTTGGTACGATAAAGGGACTCCATTATTAATAAACTCTCGCTAAAATTAACGAGAGATTACTATTCGTACTTAGAAATCCGAAAATGTGTCTGTCCATTTGTTTAACACCGCTGAATCGATTTTGATGCTATTTGTTATAGAGCTGCTTCGAATCTCGGGAAAGAACATAGAATAGTTTTAATCCCGAAAACATGGATTCCTTTCGTAAATCGGATTTCAGGCCTCTACCCATATGGACCACTAACAAGTACAGAGCCAGCCCTAATAACCAAAGCGTACCCTCTAGCAGGACTGATATCTTCGGGCCCATATCTGATAACGGATTGCCACACAGAGGGGTCATACTTGACATCCTCTTCGCTGAGCGCGCTCGACGAGTAGTCCTCGTCGCCGTCGGGGAGGTCCGCGTCGCTGCGGTAGACCAGCAGCCCCTCGCCGTACTCCGCCTCCTGCCCACCGCCTTCAGGATCCTGGGAGTGTTGTGTCATGAGACAGTTTTAAAGCATATGTGTCTGACATTGCTATTGCTCCTTACTATCTATACTAATATAATAATATTATTCATAACTCCCACACCGGTTTCAGTGACGGTGGCCGGTTTCATTGAAACCAGGCCTGTTACGCAGGAGTAATTTTATAGTGCCCAAGTGTGTGCGCAGTACACAAGAGCACTCTCTATTCCATTACTCTCATAACCCAGTGGGACGGAAGACTGACACGACTGGCGAGAGATCAGGCGCAGAACCGACTTTTTACATGCCCATCCGACGCGTGGATCATCTTTAACTTGTCACACAATCAGGTGATCAGCCTGCATTGTCCTAACCAAACTTAGAAATAACATGTTTCCAACGCGGGAATCGAACCCACAACCTCCGAGTCAAGATTCATGCTCTGAACCACCGGACTACGGAGGCGTCTACTCTGCTGGTGACAGTTCATTCCAGAGTTTTAGCGCGTGCGGCAGAAAGTTACGTGAAAAACGCACGGTGGAAGACTGCCACTGATCAAGGTGTTATATAAGCCTCGATGTAGAAGATCATCATCATCATCAGGTGTTGTCGGTGCAGGGGTCTCACCTCGGGGTCGGCGCCCTCCCAGGCGGCGAGCACAACGCCGCTGCCGGACGCGTCGCCCGCCAGCTGCTTGCGGCCGCGCCGCGAGATGGTGTAGTGGAGCGGGTCGTGGCCCTCGCGCCTTACGCCGGTGCAGCACAGTGCACACTCACCTCGGGGTCGGCGCCCTCCCAGGCGGCGAGCACAACGCCGCTGCCGGACGCGTCGCCCGCCAGCTGCTTGCGGCCGCGCCGCGAGATGGTGTAGTGGAGCGGGTCGTGGCCCTCGCGCCGGATCATCTCGGGCAGGATGCGCCGCCGCGCGTTGATGAACCAGTTGCATACCTGCAGGGCTCGAAAACGTTATTTTAAATAACGGTTTTGATTCGTTCGGAACGGTTCATTGCAATAACGTTTTTGGGAACAAAAACGTATTTGAAAACGTTTTGAAAACCGAAATAAAACGGTTAAATCCACACAGCGGGAAATAGGGCAGTCAGTAAAGGTTTTCTCCACCGATTTTGTTGAACCTCAATCGATTTTCTTTGGTGAGTATAAGGGGATAACTTAAGAAATAAAAATGATATACTACCTACATGCGCTTTTGCCCTGGGGGTGAATGCAACCCCGTCTCGGGGGGTGAATTTTTTAAATAAAAAAGCCCCAGAAATCAATAGACACACAAAAATAATTTGTTATGTAAAATTTTTTTGATAATTCAATAATTAAATGAGTTATAGGTAATTAAAGATCAAAGATTTTGCGTGAGAAAAATACTTATTGTCTTAAAGTTGTTTTTCATAATTAACTAAAAAACTATAAGTTTTTACGAAAAATAATATGTTATTACTTATTAGTATTACCAAAGAAGTCAATAAAAAAAAGACGGGTTGCACTCCGGGAGTGCCGGCAGAAGTGAAAACTTGATTATTAACGTTGTGCATATTTTTTTTAACCCGTTTTTTATGAAAATCGATTTTTTAAAAATCTATTTTTTTAATTAATCGAAACCCTTACAATCGATTAAATTTTTAACCCATTTTTTATGAAAATCGATTTAAAAAAAATCGATTTTTTTAATTAATCGAAACCCTTACATTTTTTAACCCATTTTTACGAAAATCGATTTTTTTAATTAATCGAAACCCTTACAATCGATTAAATTTTTAACCCATTTTTTATGAAAATCAATTTAAAAAAAAAAAACTGGTTGCACTCCGGGAGTGCCGGCAGAAGTGAAAACTTGATTATTAACGTTGTGCATTTTTTTAACCTATTTTTTATGAAAATCGATTTCAAAAAAATCGTCAATCAAGTTGTTTCGATCAAGGTTTCGATCAGGTTTCGATCAAGGTTTCGATCAAGTTTCGATCAGGTTTCGATCAAATTTCGATTAAGTTTCAATCAAGGTTTCGATCAAGTTTCGATCAAGTTTCGATCAGGTTTCGATCAAGTTTCGATCAGGTTTCGATCAAGGTTTCGATCAAGTTTCGATCAAATTTCGATTAAGTTTCGATCAAGTTTCGGTCAAGTTTCGATCAAGTTTCGATCAAGGTTTCGATCAAGTTTCGATCAAGGTTTCGATCAAGTTTCGATCAAGTTTCGATAAAGTTTCGATAAAGTTTCGATAAAGTTTCGATCAAGGTTTCGATCAAGTTTCGATCAAATTTCGATCAAGTATCGATCAAGTTTCGATAAAGTTTCGATCAAGTTTCAAATTGAGTTCGAGTTCGACACAAAACACTACTCTCCAACCGTCTTACGCGTTTTGTATGGTTTTTCGATCAACACGATAATCTATCGCGAGTTTCACAGTTTTTACCCATCCCACAAGTGCTCAACGCCGCTAAAGAAGTTTTCACTTCAAAAATCGATTTTTTTAATTAATCGAAACCCTTACAATCGATTAAAAAATATCGACAATCGAAAAAAAACAATCGATTGTTCGATTAATCGATTTCGATGTTACAACACTACTCTCCAACCGTCTTACGGTTTTTCGATCAGCACGAGAATCTGACGCGAGTTTCACAGTTTTTACCCATCCCACAAAAGTGCTCAACGCCGCTAAAGAAGTTTTCACTTCAAAAACAAATTACTACTCTGAAATACCTTCTAATATTATTTCAAATTAGTGAGCTATAGGTGAATACGTATTTTGTTTTTAGGCAAGTAATTAATATACAAAAAATTGGCAAAGTGCAAGCAGAACTCGTGCACGAAGGATTCCGAGTTCCGTACCATTAGGTACAGAGCAAAAATAGGCCAAAAATTGTGTTTTGTGTATGGGAGTCCCCTCAAATATTTATATTATTTTAATTTTAAATGTTTTTTAAAAAGTTTTTCACTCTATTTCGATTATAAATATTATAAATTTCCCTGAGCTTTTTTTATAAAAATAAGTTTTTTATTTATATTAATAAAGTTTATTCGTGATGAAGTACTTTATATGGCAAAACAACATATTTTGTCGAGAAAGCTAGTAGTTAAATAATAAAAAATCATAAATACAAATATTAAAAACATTTTTTTTACCTAATTAAACACAATTAGTTAAGCCAGAATGGTTAAATCTGCATTTTAAGGAAAAGGGATAAAAAAAATTAAAAACAAGGGGGGTAAAAAAATCCATCCCTAAAAGCGCAATTACGTAGTATGACAATTTTAAATTAAAGGGTAAAACGTAATCGATCCCAAATTTTTATTTAAATCTATGCTGTACCTGATTTTTAGGGTTCCGTACCCAAAGGGTAAAATCGGGACCCTATTACTGAGACTTCGAAGGCTGTCCGTCTGTGCGACCGCTAATATAGCTGGACTTGATTTGATTGTGTATATCTGTTGCCGCTATAACAACAAATACTAAAAAACAAAATATATTTCATATATTTTAAGGGGGGCTCCCATACAACAGCCGTAATTTTTTGGCCTTTTTTGCTCGATATCAATAACGATAATAGGTAGGCTCTTGAAATTTTCATAGAGTCCTTGACTATATGAGTTCTTTATTAATTAATAAAACTAATAAAAAATTAATAAAATTAATCCCATACAAAAAAACACAATTATTGACCTTATTTTGCTCTGTAACGGTACGGAACCCTCCATGAGCGAGTCCGACTCGCACTTGGTCTATTATTGCCTCGCCGTGCTCGCCGCAAACGAATGCCCGAAAAATAATAGCTTTTGTTATATATTTAACTTTTCATCGAGGAAACGGGAAAAACCGTTTAAAACCGTTTTAAGGATCAAAAACGAAAAAATAATTACGTTCTCAAAAAATGTTCCGAATAGCGTTCCGTTCCGAACGAAAACGAAATGAAACGTTCTTTAGGTATTTAAGGCGATAACGTTTCGAAAAATATAACGTTTTTCGAGCCCTGCATACCTGAACACATACAATATCATTAATTTACAAAACAAATAGATACAGCTAATTGACTCTAAATTCAATGTTAAAATAGCAAGACTTTTTCATATACATATTTTAATGAATGACAAATAAAGAACATGACGATTTAATATACATATTTAATTCAAGATGAACTTAGGTCTAAGGCTTTAGTCTCGAAATCAGCGGGCAGCCGGGCGGGAGCGGCGTCGGCGCGTGACAATGTATAGATTTATATGGATAAGCCGTCTATTACGCCGCGCGGCGAGCGACTTTCGAGGCCTGTCCATATAAATCCATACATTGGAACGCAACGCTCCCGCGCCGCCGCCGCTCCCGCCCCGCTGCCCGCTGATTTCGAGACTGAAGCCTAATTGACGCAAGTGGTCCTAATAAACAAGGCTCACAAGAAGATATGGAAGCAAGTATGTTGGTGATCTCTCAAAATACAAAAGCCTGTTTTCTTGATGTTTTTCCTCGATTCCACCGCCGCGCGCCGTAACGCATCTATAACTCTACTAAGTATTTACCTGCAACACAGTAAGATTCGCCTCCTGACTGAGAGTGAGTTTCTCCGCATCACTGGGGTAGGCGTTGTAGCGGTGCTCGTACAACCATCGCTTGAGGATCTTCACCGAGTGCTTGGGCAGGTTGCCGCGTCGCTTGCGGATTATTATGTTCTGGAAAAGTAAAATTCATTTTATTTACTTTGATATCATTAAATCAATCATTAGGTAGATTGGCAGATTATATCAAAAGCAGAACTCAAGTATCATATATTGAAGAGAATAAAAAATATAATATTATGTATAATAAAATTAATAATAGAAGTCAGGCTGGTCAACACAGTAGAAGCGACATAAACGGCAGATCTTATACCTTCGCCCACCAACGAGATAGCGCAGGCTAATTAAAAATAATGGTGGCACAGGGGCAAGACAAAAGACCTTACACAGCCATTTCCCAAATAAAAGAGTAGTGGAAGATTTATTTGAGGTGGTATTTGTGTAGCAGTGGGACATTGCTTACAGCAGGTACACATTGGGCGTTTTGAAGTAACGCGCGCTTGCATGTGTACGCTTCAACAGAATCCGGGGTTCTCAAAACGCGCGTTAGCAAAGCGCGCGCTTCAAAACGCCCAATGTGTACCTGGCTCTTATTCAAAAATGTAGGCACAAAGTTGTTACACATACTGGTGGCGCAGCTATCAGGCCGTGCGACAGGTTGTGTCGTGAGCGGTCCGCCTCGCCGTCCGTACCCGACTCGTTCTCGTCCGTGGATGACGTCGACATCAGACGGTCGCGACCTGCAACAACACATACGTCATTATTGTTATTTGTTTTTAGAACGAAGTTCCTTATCGCGCATTGCGAAAGGGGGCTAGACGGAAAAAATTAAGACCAAAAAGTTGGCACGACACTTTTTGCCACTGACATAAAGATAGATACCGCGTGACGTGTATGTACTTCGCGGGACATGCGGTATCTATCTTGATCTATGTCTGTGCTTTTTGCTATACAAAGTAAGCATACATATTTTGCTGTACAAAGTAAGTGCGGTAGCAAACGCGTGTTTCTCTCTCTCTGTCTCTATCTCTCTCTATTTTTTTTGTTGACTGTATACAGGTTTTTTGTACATAAGAAATAACTTCGTTCCATCCGGGTGTCCCTTAACACCTCTCAAGATTTTTTAAAGTTACAACAGCTATTATTACAGGTTTAAGAACCTAATGGGGAGTTTTAAAAAAATAATACAACAGCCATTTTGGCATGTCCTTCATTTTAATATTTATTTTATTAAAAACTTTGACCATTATTGGTATTTATTTATAAAGTAACTGAAAGAGTGTCTATTTGTACTTTATTTTGGATAATTAAAAACTTAATTCAAATAGAAAAAAGAAATTATGGTGATATAATTTATCAACCTCTTTTTCCAGTGTCCCCAGTAACAATTTAAAACTTAGGACTGAATTAAATTAATTTTTTCTGGAAATACTTGACACATTTAATTATTTTTTTGGTTAAATAAACTATGTTCTTTACTTTTAAGGCTCAATTTAAAGCGTAAGACTACTTTAATCCATTTAAATTTGCAGTTATCTGTTGTCCCCGGAATATGCTATTTCTGGACATTCCAGTTTTGTTACC
Organism: Polyommatus iphigenia; assembly: GCA_963422495.1. Lineage (NCBI taxonomy): Eukaryota > Metazoa > Arthropoda > Insecta > Lepidoptera > Lycaenidae > Polyommatus > Polyommatus iphigenia. The sequence continues at coordinate 30,404,129 of OY730177.1, read as the reverse complement.
ATAATTTTTTCATAATAACATTCTACTAAAATATATTTTTTGTGTTCTGTTTATGGCGAAACTAATATTCAGTACGACGGGCCATTTTAATACGGCTTGGCTGAGTAATTTTTTCGGTGGTGCAAAGAAATGTGTAATCAGTTGGAATGGACCAAAATTGATAGTCAAGTTTGTTACGACTGTTTGATACTTTTTACTATCTTTATTTGTAACATACTAGTTTGTAAAGATAGACTGATTTTTGAACTAAAAGTAAGTGTGTGTAGTTTGATTCAGCGTAAAACAGAAAAAGTTTTACATGACTTTAAGTGTAAGGTAGACGCATAATGATACTTCGGTTTTGTTACTGCTTACAGTAACATATAGACGGACCGGCAAAGTAACAAAATCGAAAACACAAAGCTAGTCATACTCAGTGGATTTGCATGGTGATAAATTATCTAAGAAGTTTCAATTAAATACAATTTTTGTAAACTTAAAGATAGCGGATAGTTTGTTTAAAATTTTTGTTTTACAAATAGGTATAGGGAGATGTTAAAAAATTAAAATCCAGAGTAAATTAAGGAAAATTTTACGAAGATTAAATAAAAAAAGAAAAACATCGGAACTGAATCCAGCTGAGGCAGAAGCTAGAATAGACGAGTGGAGTTAAGAAAAAATAATTGCTAATTTTAATATAATGTTGAATTCTAAGTCTTGTACACTATGCCTTAAAATTTTGTTACTGTCGGTTTTGTTACTGTCCCTGAATTTATTTAAGGTATTTTTAAGATTTTGACGTAAATTTCTATCTTATGAGATATGTCTCGTGTGTTAGCTAAAACAATTAATATTTAGCGTTTTTAATTGAATTAAGATTTTAAACAGCTCAATTTTTGAGTACTAAACTATAAAAAATGGATGTAGTTTTGGAACCCGAAATAAAAATTGGATTTTCTAATCTGTTTTAAAATGTGCAGTGTCTTAATTTTTTATGTAAATAACGTAAAAGAACTGTATTATTTCAATAAATACGTAAGAGTCTAAAAATGTATTATAGTTTTATTTCTACTCAACTTGATTATGGTAATAAAACGGACACAAATTTGATACTAACTCACATATTTTTGAATTTTTTACTAGTAAATAGTCTATTAGTCACAAAAAAATATGATATTTAATAAATTTTGTAATATACTGTTATAACTAAAATCGTAAAACCGCCTTATGTGAAAGTTATTATTTTTGGCCGATTTTTGTCTGTTGTAGTATTTTTTTGAAACTCCCCTAATACAATAGTGTTATACTTTAAAACTATACAATTTTGTATATTGTGTGGAATATAATTAATCGTTCTTTTAGCCACTTTTAGCGACAGTTTTAAGAATGCAGGTACGTTTGGGTTTTCAGGGAGGAGAAACAATCTAGGAGTGTCTGATCCCTGGGAAACCGTATATTTTTAAGTTATTAATTATTATATTTCTATTTTGAACTTAGAGCGACACTCGGTCTCTCAGTTTATCAGTTTTAAAATATATTTATTTACGCAAGCAAGTAGTACCTATCTACGTCTATTAGCTATGTGGTAATCTGGCAATGAATTACCTAGAGTTGGGTCAACAAGATTTACGCTGACATGACATGTTTACACTGACATGCGGCGACATCGCGCTATGTTACGTATTTACCGGGGTCATTCATCATTGTAAATATACATGATGAGTATTTTTTTTTATTTTTTTTAAAGGGCTTTGGCCCACCACACATTCCCACCACTGTATCTCCTGTGTCGCCAGGATCGACAGCGGCATCCAACCACGAAAACCCTTTGATATGATCTCAGGGAGCCCGAGGGACATGCTAATACTGTCTTGGGACCCGCAACGAAATTAATCAGAAGAAAATAGGAGGAGTAGGAAGATTCCAATTTCCCTCCCCATAAAAGCGGAAGACAGCACAAAGTTGCAATGACCGAAAGTCAAAGAACTTAAGGGGGAGCACCACGGAAATAAGGTGAATAATTGTGACTCCTAAGCTAAAGCTACGTTAATATTGGAGTTTATTGTGTTTGACTGTTGCCAATAATAATTGTGGCAAAAACGCTTGAAGGCACGGAAGTTCCTAGCGCTGTCCACGAGATCACCGTAGTATGCGACTCCAGATGTACAGAATAGGTTGTTTAGCATAGTAGTTCTTTCGTCCTGCCAGAGACTGCACTCCCAGAAAACATGATGCGCGGTTTGTTCAAACATGTTGCCTTCGGTCTGCTCGACACTCGACTCGCACATGGGTGATGCTACTAGTTTAAATCCGTAAAGTTTGGCCTTAAAATTTCCATGACCGGTCAGGAATTGAGAAACGCAGTGATCAATATCCATCCAATGTTTGGATAGCCGTTCACGAATATTAGGGAAAAAATTATAAAGGTGTCGCCCTTTGGTGGAACAGTCCCATCGTGACTGCCATTCGGAGATTAGGCTTTGCACAGAGTTTTCTAAAGGTTCAAACAATCTTGCTATTTTAATTTTATCGCGAGCGCTTAAAAAGAACGGGTTGTCAATATTTTTTATGATAGTACATTGTCACACGACGCTGAATCTCAAGGTCAACGGGTAAAACTCCGGCTAACACAGGTAAGGCTTCGGTGCTTGTGGTCCTGTAAGCTTTGCATAAAAATATAAGAGCAAGACGTTGGCTTTGTAGCAACTTGCAACGAGCCGCGCCGATTGTTGCTCTGTCGGCCCACACTAATGCTAATGCACAGGTAAGTAGCAGTGTAAATTAATTTTAGGGTTTTGAAGGAGAGGCCCCATGTCGACGTAGATATTTTGGTAAAGGAGTAAAAATTGCGCTTCGCTTTCTCACCGGTTTGAATTATATACTCATCTCATCGACGTTTAAATCCGGCCGAGTGAAGTCTCCGGCATGAGCGGTATACATGATGAGTAGGGAAAATTATTTTTAGGGGTAAATTGTTTCATTTACTAATTGTGGGCGCGATAAAGTGTCTATTAAATTCAGAGGCACAATAGCCCTGAAGTCTAAAAGTGCGTCAGTACTCAGTATTTTACCCGAAATCGCTGAACCGAATTTGATGTAACGTTTAAGTTCCGGGAAAGGACATAGAATAGTTATCGCGGCAAATACGCCATGAACGAAATTCTGCGCAATCGGAGTTGCGGGGAACATATCTGAGACTGTGTAATGTGTATAGAATGTTTTCAGTCGGTCTGTTAACCTAGATAACTGTCGCACATCTCGCCTAGACGTCTAAATAGATCCAGACAGACTGAGGTGTCAGTGCCAGATGTATTCTACATTACTTAGCAGTCTCCGAGTTACGGAATACGGATGCTATGTATGCCGCGTTCGAGCTAACATAAATTAAGTATTCAGTACATTTTATCAGTATTCCTATTACCTATACTCATTATGATACTAATAATATTTATAATATCTCAATGTTGTGAGTTTCCCGCAACTTCGTTGTGCTAAAATTCGTTTTAAATACCGTAGGAACCGTGCATTTTGTTGTACTATAAAATATCCTATCAAATAAATTCATAGCAAAAATTTAAATTCAACATAGGATAGGATATAATACGTAGAAAATAACTAGGTACCTCATTCAAATGCCATGTTAATTTCTGCGAACTGTAAGGACCTTATCACACTGGCGATTAGCGAGCGATTTGAAAGCGACGCGACTGCGCAGCGCACACGCCCGCCGCGGCGTGGCGTGGACACCATTTTGTACACTCGTCTAGGGAGTAGGTATACAAAATACGAGTGTACCAAATGGCGTCACGCCACGCCGCGACGACGCTGTGCTGTCGCGGCGTGTGCGCTGTGTGCGCCGTAATCGCCAGTGTGATAAGGCCCTAATATAAAATTGCTGGCACAGCAAAACGCGCGCGGCCTGATTTTGCTGACTGTACGTGGATGTTATATTTTACTAGCGACCCGCCCCGGCGTCGCACGGGTATAAAATATAATATAGCCACTGAAAAAAATGATTAAAATCGATAGCCTATGATCCTTCACGTGGTCTACTTCTTATCTGTGCCAAATGACATAAAAATTGCTCCAGTAGTTCGCGAGATAAGCCCTTTCACATAATTTCCCCCGTTTTTTCCACATTCTCCTATCAGTATTAGCGTGATAAAATATAGCCTATACCCTTCCTCAATAAATGGGCTATCTGACACTGAAAGAATTTTTCAAATCCGACCAGTAGTTCCTGAAATTAGCGGGTTCAAGTTAGCCCTTTCAAATAATTTTCCCCGTTTTTTCCACATTTTCCTCTATTTCTTCGCTCCTATTAGTCTTAGCGTGATAAAATATAGCCTATAACCTTCCTCGATAAATGGGCTATCTAACACTGAAAGAATCATCAAAATCCGTTGCGTAGTTTTAAAGATTAAAGGGAACAAAGGGACATGAGGGAAAAAAAGCGACTTTGTTTTTGACCGACTTCCAAAAAGGAGGAGGTAATATGTTCGGCTGTATGTATCTTTTTTTTTTTATTTTTTTTTGTATGTTCCACGATTACTCAGCCGTTTGTGGTCCGATTTTAAAAATTCTTTTTGTGTTGTATAGGGTTTAACTCGAATTTGGTACCATGTTCACAAAAGTGGTGATCTGATGATGGGATCCTTGAGGAATCGAGGGGACTTCTTGAAATTTGTATGGAAACATACAGGGTGTAAAAAGACCACTTCCGATAACTTTGGGGTATTATTATACTACATTTTCTGATTACAAAAATGTAATTTTTTTAAATTTTTTTTTTAATTTTTTTTAATATATTTTTTATAATAAATAACCTTTAGACAAAACGATAAACCATTTACAAAAAATATTCAAAATATTTTTTTTACTTTTATTTTTTTTATCCCGATACGTAATGTAAAAGACGCGAGTCATTGATATCAAATGTAGCGCGACGCGCTACATTTGATATGAGATGAGATGGTATATAATGTACGGTCGCGGCAGTTTTTAACCTTATGCTCTTTCCAACCTATCAAGAACCATGACATTCAACTCTCTCAAGTAACTCAGAACTTTGACCTATGATCTCTTACCTAGGCTAATTTAATCCTTCGATCGCGGATTCTTGGAAATGCTATTGTATTCTAGAGTTGTCTCGATCACCGGTACTCGTATGGGCCTTAATGGGTTAAAACTTTAATCCTAACTCATGTACAAAACTGTAAGTAACTTTCTGAGCATGAGTAACAACTTATTTATCGATTAGTTAAAAAGTTATTCGTAAGGAACAAAACCGATTTTGTGTGATATGCGGATGCGGATCTCAGGAGTCAGGCTTTCTATCGAAATTACAGACGATGTATGAAAACTTCCGTACGTAAAACTATGGTAATAAACTTACGTGTAAAATGTTAAGTTCTTAAAGTGTTCCTATTTCTCTAGACTCTATGCATTTTGTAAGTATTCTTTAGCACTAAGCAATAATACCACCAACAACAACACGTTTCTTACACGAAATCTAACACAACACAAAGTTTAAACAAAAAAATAATAACACATTTTCCGTGTTATGCAGAACGATGATTGTGGATGGACAGTACCTAGATCTGCAATTATCGCTTTTTATCTACTACAGACGATACAGTTTGAAAAAACTAGCAATTAATTACTTACGTGAAAAATGTTGAATTCTGATTTTTGAATGTGCTCTCTATGCATTTTGAAAATAGTCCATATCACCAATCAATAACACCACCAATAACAACACATCTCTTTTTACACGATATCTTACACGACACGTCTTATTTTTTTAACGCAAACAAATAAGAAATAATAGTTAATTAATTTACATTTTACACATTTAGTTATCACAATAATACGTTTTAAAAAGATCGTAATACGCTTATTAATTAAACATAACTCAACGGACAACCTTCAACCTCAAGATGCAAATTGGAACTAAAGTCTAATTATGCGAAAATCGTCTTTAAAAACATGTATCGACTTTCGGTAAATTCAAAGATACCGACGGGACGACCAGACCGCTTGGCGGCAACGTCAAAGGCGCCGCCGCCGCGCCGGCCGCTCTGTAGGTGTACGACGCACGTGTCGCTAATCCATTTCAAGGACAATCTAAGTGTTGTACCCTATAAATTCAAAACGATGTAGTCGATATTTAAATTACCATTAAATAATAAAAATTATAACTGTTATTTAGTAGGTCTACTATTCTCATTTTTAAAATTAACTCTATTAAGAGGTTATAAATTCAGAAAGTTTTTAACGGGATACATAGTCAAATTGCATTCGATAATTTCGATACCGACATTACCGTGATAAAGTGATTGATAAGCCATGGCACGCGTTATGTGCGTCTACGTACGCAATGAAAATACAATAATAATACCTAATTAATTAAATAACTTTTAATTATTGTCGCTATTCTTAACATTGAGTAGGTATTTGCTTATTTTTAGTTTGACTACAAATCAAAACGTACTCGTATGTAAAACAATACGATTTATCGATAAAAATTAGCGATAACTCAAAATATGCACAGGGATACATCCCTATTATTTTACAAAGTTTTTTATTCAATTTTGTTCAGTCGGCTGTAAACACGCGCCGCGCTGTGTACTGTGACGTTTTTGTTTAAGTTTTGTAATTTTACGGATGTTCTGGTCATATTGCTTGTGTTGTGTATTGTTAACTATTTTTTTCTGTTTGTAATTATTTAATTAATAACGGCCGTGATATGATACGTGTCCGATGAATGTGCGATGAAATGTGATTGAACTTTTAATACTCGTAAACCTTTATGGAACGGGGGTGAACATCGCGTCGTCGTCGATAGACGATAGTGCGGTTTAAACAGTGCAGTAAAAAGTGTTTAAAGAATTGGAATGTCTCCTGTTTACTTTTGTTTCGTGTTGAAAAACTCTGCAATCTACATTGAGTTAGATGGAGCACAGCTCGAACTGCATTTCATAAAAGCAGACAGCTGATCACAGGTCAGTGAACATGTTATCAAGTATTTTTTCCATAGATAGGTGTAAGTAACTGCGTATTGTATTTTTACAACCTGATTCGGATGTGAATTATGATTTCTTTTCCTTTTTGGCCGGAAGTAAAAACTGAGTATTTTTGAGTTATAAACTAATAACCTAAGAAACGGTAATTAATAAATTCTAACATTATGTTAATTAATAATCATTACAATATTGGTGGTTTATTCACTACCTACGGGCTAGGGCACACCACGATCAGCTGTTTTGTCTAGCGCAGGGCCGCGCGCGCGGGACTCGGCGCGGGCCGGGCGGCGCGTGGGGGCTGACTCGGCCCGGAGCTCCACTGGCGTGCGATACTATCGCGCATTTACATCAGCGTTATACATTGCGTGTTGAAAATTTTGACTATTTTAAAAACTGGCGATTTAACCCATCAGTCGTGGCAAAACGAGACACAATAGCTTTTTCATTGTTATCGCGGCCGGATGTGGCCGCTTGGGGCTTCATGAATTAAAGAAAATTACTTGCACCAATGGATATATCTCATGCCCTATAATAACCCCACGAAGTTATCGGAAGCGGTCTTTTGACACCCTGTATAGTGATTTCGATTTTTTCTGAAGCATTCGAGGTAAATGCTACCAAAAAGTAAGACTTCGCACCAGGTTATACCCTGGATCCGAAGGTACCGAACAGAACTTTTGAATGCTTATAGGTACAGGTTCGGGGATTTCGGCGTTGTTTAAACAACTGAAAGCATAAGCTAATACATCAATTTGATTAATCATCATCATCACAACCATCATTATACCATGGGTCATCACACTATGACCCAATTATTGGTACTTTTCGTGATATTTTGCATCGAAGCAGACGTTTTTGATAATGATTTCGCTGTTTGTGGACCGATTTTCAAAATTCTCGTGTTGTTGTATAGGATATAATCTTAATTTTGTATAACAATTACGAAAGTGGTGAGCTGATGATGGGATCTATGAGCAATCGAGGAAAATCCTTGAATTTTATCAAAACACTCATAGTGGTTAAAATGTTGTTTCTAGTAAGTTAAACATATGTTACGAATAAGAGAAATTTTATACGAAGGTGTCTCTTGGTCCAAAGGCACTGAACAGAACTCCTGAATCTTTAAAGATAAAAGTATGGAAATTGCAGCATCGCTTAGATAACTGCAAGCATTTACCACAATTTCGCTTACAGTGACATAATGTGAATAGTTAACATTCGTATTGGTTATTTACGTATATAGCCTAATTTTGTAGATACTTAACTAAAAAGAGTAAAATTATTATTTTTAACAAAAAATTAAAACCGACTTCCAAGGTAAAAACAATAGTAATACGAACTAAAAAGTATTAAATAACTCTTACCCTTTAATAGTGCCTTTTTCAGAATTCGTCTAAATCTCAACTATTTCTGTACTGTATACTACAATCTTCATTACTTTGAAGTCGGTACCAGTCCCAAAAGTTTCAGATAATCTGACATTACTGAACTCACGATTAAATTAGCTGGTACCGACTTCAAAATAATGAAGATTGTAGTATACAGTACAGAAATAGTTGAGATTTAGACGAATTCTGAAAAAGGCACTATTAAAGGGTAAGAGTTATTTAATACTTTTTAGTTCATATTACTATTGTTTTTACCTTGGAAGTCGGTTTTAATTTTTTGTTAAAAATAATATAATAAGTATAGATATAATGTACACTTAGCGTAAAATGCTGATGGATGTTAAGTGCCGACTTAGTGTTACGGCTGAAAATGTCGATGTTTAATGGAATGTTGGCGAAGATGGATCGCCTGATGGTAAGTGATCGCTGCCCCATCGGAATCGGTCACGAAGGGTTACTAGACGTGAACTCATGTGTGAGTTATTATATTTCGATCTATCAACAAATTGAATGGTGTCTGATAAATGTTTATTACACATTTGCTTTCAATGAAAATAGTTTAGTCGCAATTACAATCATTTAGTAGTAGATAAAAGTACATTAGATGTTACCCGTAATTTCATAAGCGAAGTAGTCTCGCGAGAAGTGTAGGCGTAAGTAGATGAAAGAAAGCAAATTAATCCTTCGATCGCGGATTCTTGGAAATCTGTTGTTATTCTATTGTTGTCGCGATCACCGGTGATCAAAGATATTTTACCTCGGTGATCTTATTGGGCTTGATAGGTTAAGAGTCCGTATACGAAATTTTGCTGATGAATATGAAATTGCAAAGGTTCGCTACAGAAATATTATTTGGTTTTTTCCCCTTATTAGATTTTAAAATATATTTAAGCGCGGACTGCCGACTCGAGCCTTGCGGCGAGTAATATAATGTGAGATTTAGGTTGTTTTGAATCGTGTATTTTGGCACAATTTGTTTTTTTTTCTTTTTTCTCGAATTGGATAGAATTTTATCTATAGATTATTTCTGTCGTTTTCTTTTTATGAATTACAGCTCCAAGTTGCCGAAATTAACAGCAATTCTTTGCCCCATTTTCTCTAAAATTTTGCCGAGTTACATATTTTTTTACTCAACTATTTCATATTAAAGTGGTAAAAAGTAATTCCAACATTGTATAGACGACTTTCTCAACAGTACATTGTATTTTTTTCATACCGTTAAGACGTCAATACAATCCATAAACAGGTGATATTCTAAACCTTTTACAGCAAAAATCACAAAACTGTCGCGGGTTTGAGTTGGATTATTTAAAAATACTTTAAAAAAAGACTAGCTCCAACATTAGATTATAATAATTGAAATGATCTTACATGTTGTGCATTAAAACTTATAGAAATACTGTATTTTAACTGTTAAATCAAGTCTGTTAAATCAGCGAAATCGGCAAATTTCGTATACGGACTCTTAATGGCGAAAAATATTAGAAATACGAAAATAATATTTTTAGGTAGTCCAAGTCTTAACTACAGCCGGTTTACAATTTACATAATATTAAAATGTAAAACAGTTGCTCAAACTGATGATAACAAGGTTCTGAAGACGATGATGATGACAGGAAGGTACTTTTGCAGTGACGATGATGATGATATAGGAAGTACTCTCGCAGCTGTTCGGGAGCTGTCCTTGACGTAACGTAAAAGGGTCGTTGCCCTATCGATCCGCGCGCTTCTCTCGCGCCGCGCCGGTCGACGCATTCCCTACTGATCCTAGGTAAAGGTTTGTTTGTATCGCGAGAACGTTCAAGGACGGACGAGCAAACGGGAGTAGATCACCTGATAGTAAACTATGTTCTTCATATTATTCAATGTTTTTAAGCATCTTTAAAAGAGGAGGTTTCTCATTTCACCATGCTTTTTTATGTTTGTTCGCGGATAACTTCGTTTTTAGGGTTCCGTACCCAAAGGGTAAAAAAGGAACCCTATTACTAAGACTTCGTTGTCTGTCCGTCTGTCTGTCTCCAGGCTGTAACTCAAGAACCGCTATAGCTAGACTTCTGAAATTTTCACAGATTACATGTATTTCTGTTGCCGCTATAACAACAAATACTGAAAACAAAATAAAAATTAATATTTAAGGGGGGCTCCCATACAACAAACGTGATTTTTTTGGCCTTTTTTGCTCGACATCAATAATGGCAACAGGGAGGCACTTGAAATTTTCACAAAGGCCTTAAATATATGTGTACTTTAATAATTAACAATAATAATAAAATAAAAATTTAAGGGGGGCTCCCAATGTACAAAAAACACAATTTTTGGCCTATTTTTGCTCTATAGCGGTACGGAACCCTTCGTGCGCGAGTCCGACTCGCACTTGGCCAATTATTATTAATTGAATTTGATGATTCTATTTTGTTAGACACAGGACATTCCGAAGGCAGACCCATGATAAGGAAATACTGTTTGAACTCAGTTTTTTTCACTAAAACGTAAACAAAATAAAAAAGTAAATGTGGCATTGTATCACTCACACTGAGCTTTGTTTACATCTAGAATGTACCTAGATTGAGTTCAACTTGAGCATACTAAAGAGAATGTCTATATTAAGCAAACACTACTTGGTTATTTAAAACATGTACTGTGTTTTTGCTGCCTGATTGACTTTGTATAGTCTCTATATGTTATGTAGTTTAATTTTATTATTCGTAGAGTTTTACCCATCAAGCCCCGTAAGGCCCATATGGGCCGCGATAACAAAAGATTTCCAGGAATTGGTGATCGATGGATTAAGTATGTACTTCTATTCTACTCTTATTGCATCTTATTCAAATAATATTTGTATATGCAGTACTCCTAAAATAAAAAGGCAGGTATAGAAATTATTTTGGATCCTGGAACCCAAGGAACTAGCATTTTCTGGAACAGAATTCCTCGCTAAAGACAAAATTCATACTATGCAGGTGTAAAGTTCAAGCATATTTACAAATAATCATTAGTATCCGCTAAAACTGAACCAAACACAGCAATAATTATCATACTAATTACATTGAACTTTGAACCTCTTGTGAAATGTCACACAGAAGCAGTTATTTTTAACAAACAAAAATAGTTGCAATAAAATATGCAAATGTATTTTTAATGTTTTTAAAACAATTACAAATTCTGCTGTATATTGTATTGATAACTATAATCAGTCAAGTCTATCTTATATAAAATTCTCATGTCACAGCTAGTTACTGTACTCCTCTGAACTCCGGCTTTACTGATTTTTACCAAATTTTATATGCATATTCAGTGGGTCTGAGAATCGGCTACTGGCTACTTTTTATATTGATAAGTGCATTTGTTGAATAAATAATAGTAAATTATTACAACTCGAGACTGACGGCAACCATTGTTTGTGCGATGGGACAGCGATGGATGTTGCCATGGTGCCATATACTTATTTAGTCATTTCAATAAAGTAATATTCTTAACAAATAAAGAACTATTACAACTACAAATAAGTACTGTATTATTTTGCTCTATGTACAAATACTTTATACGGCAAAACAATGTTTGGCGGGACAGCTAGTAATATAATGTGTATTTAAGACAGTTTTAGGGTTCTATAAGGTGAACAAACTAAGTACTAACCCCTGAGACTTTATTGTGTGTCTGTATGTCCTTTTGTCAGAAGGCAGACATAATTCCTAAACCATAAAAGCCAATAAAATTGAAATATTATGTGTCTTTATAAATTATAGAAACTACAACAGTAAAACACAATAAAATTGATATAATATAAGAAGTCTTCCATGCAACAATCAATAAAAAATGGCTAAAAGCTTACAGAACTTGTACTTGGCTATTTTTTATTTGCACATTCAAATAGGCATAGACGTTATCAGTCAACCTACTTTTTGACGATAAAGCAATGCTTTCTGGCAGATTTGTAAATTCTAGAGATAAGATAGCTAAAGTTTATGGCTCAACATAGTTGCTATCCAAACTTACAAAGAAGATATTGCAAACATGTATAGCAGATATTGTTAGAACATTAAGGGCCTGTTTCACAACTTCCTGATAAGTGCCAGATAAGCTATCCACAACTTATCTCAAAGATTCTCCATCTGTCAAATTAAGTTGTGGATAGCCTATCCGTAACTTATCAGGAAGTGGTGAAACAACCCCTAAACATCCTGTAATCTAAGAATATAAAGAACTAGCTGTTGCCCGCGACTTCGTACGCGTTAACATAGTATAATAACAAAGATGGATAGCTTTCCTCTTTTTGTGGTTCCTTATACAAAGGGTAAAAATGGGACCCTATTTAAGCAAACGTCAAACGAAAACGTCAAAAAACTTTCATGTTTCTAACTCAAGAAATGATGGACTTTCATTGAATCTTTCTACCCCAATTTCACCCCCTTGGGGGTAGAATTACCAGTAACGCTTAAATACGTATCCATTCATTTTTAATCAGTAGCACAAAAATAAAGTTTCATGTTTCTAACTCAAGAAATGACGGACTTTCATTCAAACTTTCAACCCCAATTTCACCCCCTTGGGGGTAGAATTCCCAAAAACGCTTAAATACCTATCCATTCATTTTTAATCAGCAGTCCAAAAATAAACTTTCATGTTCCTAACTTAAGAAATGACGGACTTTCATTTAAACTTTCAACCCCTATTTCACCCCCTTAAGCGTTTCCAAAAACGCTTAAGCACGTATCCAATCATTTTTAATCAGTAGCCCAAACATAAAATTTCAAGTTTCTAACTTAAGAAATAACGGAATATCATTCAAACTTTCAACCCCAATTTCACCCCCTTGGGGGTAGAATTTCCAAAAACGCTTAAATACGTATAAATTCATTTTTAATCAGTAACTCAAAAATAAAGTTTCTTGCTTTTAACTCAAGAAATGACGGACTTTCATTCAAACTTTCAACCCCGACAAATTGACTCAGAAAAATTAAGAACTTTAATATTCTTCGATTTAGGATGGAATAGCCCTTCTAAAGCTCCGTTTAGACCAAACGAGCGAATGCTCATTCTAGTAAAGCTCTTTTGATGTAAACTAACAACGAGCATTCTTTCGTTGTTCTAGTGTGTTCGCCACGTGTTCGGCGGTAAATAGGTAGAATGCTCTAAGAATCTCGCTCGTTTGGTGTAAACAACGCAAGAGCGCTCGAGCAATTGCCTAGAGCGTTCTTTCGTGTTCGGACGTGCTCGCTCTTCGAGGCGGTCTCTTCAAAGGGATTCTAGTGTTCTTGAAATATTTTACTTTTTGGCGGGTTTTTAAAATTATCGAGTATTCTTCTTTTATTAAATTCGTCACCCACCAACGTCTTTTCCTTCTTTTCTTTTTCATTAATTGCGTTATAACAATAAATACAGCACTTGAAATCACAATATCGCTATCACAGTCAGACATAGTGTAGTTGTTACGTAGTTTATATACTCTTTGAGTGTAGTGTAAACCCTACTACTTATCGTTGACGAATGAGTAATGAGCATTCCCTCGTTTGGTCTAAACGGAGCTATATGATTCTCATCTATAGAGCAAAAATTCTTATTCTTGATGTTCTTGTTGATTCGATTGGTGTAAACGATCTAAAGTATGTTGTAACGAATTATAGTTTACACTAAACGAATACGAAAGAATGTTCTTGTGCTGTTCTTGCTCTATGTTCTTTTGGTGTAAACCCACCTTAAACTAGACTAACAACTGAACAGTAACGGAAATTATGTTTCAGCTACTGTTCTGTAAGTGGACTTACTATGTGGTGGTCTATATTGTATAATATAACAAGAGTTACTTAACATGTTAACACCTCCATTGTGGGTATCGCAGACACAATAGATTTTCAATTATTGTTATGTGGCAGCCAGCTGCCGCTTGGGAATTGGTGGCTTAATAATCATTTCTAAGAAGATTTTGAAGAGTAAAGTGAGACCAGTTTCTAATATTATGCATGATTTTAATTTCTATTGGAAGTTGGAACCAGCATCATATCAATATCAACAAAGCGACCGCAGCGCCATCGACAACAGCGCGTGATATCGGCCATCTTGTCCTCCGTGACCGCTGTCAATCTGTCATCACGACAAATCACGTCAAATTCATAAAAACAACAACAATTACCGATATTTTAGGACGGGAATTTCTTTATAACGATATTTAGATTAGTTGAGAACTATTTTGTTCAAAAATATAAGGTTATCTGCTACTAAAAAGACGATGGATTTGGGCGCCTTCGCATCTATTAATAACCTACACGTGCCTTCTCTAATTACAATTGATTATGTGCTAGGTTTTGACAACAATTTAGAGCATTTTTATGAACAGGAACTTTCTACGAAGGTCCTGAATAATCCAGCCTGATAATTAATTCCAAATAACTAAGTTAGTCGAGTATGCACGAATCTCGATGTGGCGCATTGGCGCCATTTTAGATTCCTCGACGAGGTTCTTCAATGACGTAACAGACCTAGATTTCGTCGCTAATGGCTTTATTTACAGCTTTACTGGACAATGGAAACATTTTTAGCTGTTTAGCACGAAAATAACATTGTTGTTTTTGTATAATTGTCACCTTGACGTATAAAGTGTCACAATGACATGCATGGCGGAAACGTGGCGTCGGTTTTGACCGGCTTTGCTTACCTCCGGGCGACATGGATATCTGTCTGCTGGTTACTCTCGTGTTCTGAATGATGTCCTGAGTGATCTCCCTCAAGTTGCTGCGTTGTATGAATGCCATCTCAGGCTCGAAGTTTTCTTCTAGTACGATGCCGGCCGTAGGAATGGGCATAACTTAATCCATTTGCGAATTTTACTCTCTGTCCACCTTTAAACAGTTCACTTTGGTCACAAAACAATCCCAATAAGTAATATTGACAAAATATGCTTCAAAAACTCGAATTACACGAAAACTACAAACAGCAAACCAAACTGGTGCGCGACTGACTGATGTTTACGGGGGGAAGGCGGGAAGGAACGCTACAGCGCCGTCGCGTCGCCTTCTCTTTCGCTCTTATAGTGACTTATATTTTTATCTCGCTCGCAACAACGCGTTGACGTCAAAATGGAAGTTCATGTCACAACAAAGCAAAGGCCTGTGGCATTTTTATTTTGAATGTCAAACATTCGTTGTCTTTACGTTTTGAATTAGTGCCATCACTGCCATCTAGTTTAAATATTTGTCAAGCTAAAACTAGAACGAAGGAACTTATTTTTAGAGAAGTTGTACATTTTCCGACTTGTTAAACTTTTACATATTTTGTAGGTAGGTACATGATTTTTGAGAGCTTTGAGTTTGTTTCATAATTATTAGAATCACAGATTACTAGTATATTAGAATTTCTGTAGTTCCTGCTCTTCCTTCTCCTGTTCACCAGACTGGGTCTCTACTGTAGAGAACGCGGTCGTACCGTGATAATTTAATATAGTGTACCTAACCCTAGAACCGTACCCATCTTAAACTTTATCTAACGGTACCCTGGGGTACTAGCGCACCCCAACATTAATAATAACACATTTTTAAAAAGGTATTAAAGTTCTTATTATTAAATCAACATAATATATAGCGTTTTCGGCATCTGCACTGCCCCGGGGCAGGGTGGGTCGACAGGATACGGAAACAGCCGAAATTTGAATTAAGAACATAAACTACGTATTGCACTTAGATGATGATCCACGAATCACGTGGACTTAGTACACATAGTTTATGTTCTTATTTTAAACTTCGCTTATTTCCGTATCCTGTCAACCCTGCCCCGGGGCAGTGCAGATGCCGAAAACGATATTACATAAACTTTTTAACAATAATCTCAGTCTTTCTCAACATAATTAAATCGAATTAATTAGGTACTGTAAAACAATTTTGGCATATTTTGTTCTGGTGAACAGTACAAATGAAAGTTTTGCACGTCTCACATTGCGTACGTAATTTGCGGTCTTTGAACCTCGGGAAGACAAAACACCTTCCAGATTTGAAATTAGGAGAAGCTATAGAAGACGTTGGGCGTTTTTTCTCCAGTATATCACCAATACTTATTTGTAGATACGTTGGCAAAGTTCGGTATTGAAATATGTCTTCTAGGTGCGGTTTTATGTGATCAAAAGCGAGAGTCTTCAGGTAAGTGCGCCTATTCTTGAAAAATTGCTTATTAGCAGCATTTGAATAATGTAACAGTATCATAGAATTGATCCCCACAATATTTAGTATTCCATAGAACATACAGAGGCTCCAGCGGCGAGTTTTACGCGACACACTGTAGGTATGACTGCTTTTTTCTGCCTCTACCACGTAAAATATCTGGAACGCTGAGGACAGTGACTGGTTACGCATTAGAACAGAACTGCAAAAGATACTTCTTCTATTTCTTCGTCTGAATCAAGAGGTGACTCTACTTCTAAAGAGTGAGGACTCTGAGATAAAATTACGTCATCGTGAAAATCTTGGATAACATCATCCAGCTCTTCATCAGATGCCTCACCTAAAAACAAATCTTCACCTTTTTCTTCTTCTTCCGATTCCAGAAGAATATTCTCTATTTAATTTTCACTCAAATTACGTCTAGACGCTATCTGAAAAAAAGAAAATAAGTTAGGAGTTCGTAAACAATCCTATAATGCCATCAAAAACAAATAAACCTACAATATTAAAACTGCTTGACGATCTCGATAAATTTTATGTCGGTTTCTTCAAATTCATGCCCACAAATAACCAAAAAAAACAAAAAGATGAAAATGTTCAAACAAAAATACTTACGTTTAAAGTACCCTGGGGTACCGCAGTACCCTACAAGCAATTTACCCCTTCCACTTGCAAGCAGGACCGTCGCCCGACTGAGGTTTCGGCGCGTCAGTCGTCACCCCGCCCCACGTAAATACACGGACGCGCGAAACAAATCGTCGAACAGTAAAAAAAGTATAATGAAATTTTTGTTTATTTTTTCATTTGTATAAATTGTACCCCAGGGTACGGTAAGGTTCTAGGGTTAATTATATTGTAATGTGTACAAATATAAGTAATTTAAAATAAAATATAAGTCTCTAATCTACTCTCTTGATGACCTGCCGACTGCCGTAGCTTAGGTAGAGTACTATCAGTTCTCTATTCTACAATTTAACGATTTCATCCAATAATTCAATTATTTATCAAGTTTATTGATATAGGTATTTAAAAAGTCTTATATTAGTACCTAATAATAATATATGCTAATAGGTTGGATTGTTGTTAAAATAAGATTATTCAATAGATTTTCATAATAATATTGACTCCTTCCTAGCTATTTAAATAAGATTGATTTAGTTATTTACGTTATTTATAATTATAATAAACTACTTATAAACTATTAATTAGTACTTATACATAATATTTTAGAATAATTATTCAAAAAGTAGATCAATGGAGAGATCGATGAACTTATATTATAGTTAAGTAAAGTAAATGTGGAATAAAGTAAAGACAAAAATAATAATTAATTAATGTTTATTTTATTAAATTTAAATAAATAGTTAGTTTAAGCGCACGATAATATTAATAAAGAGATACATCTAGACGTACATCTGTTTGATAGAGTCAATCAGTCTTTGGTTGATGGTGACGGGCGTGGTCTTCGCGAAGTGGAAGTCCATGTGGCTGAAGTGCTGCTCGGGGACCTTGTAGAAGTCCCGGACGTCGGGCAGCTCGCCGTGCAGCCTCTCAACATCCTTGGGATGCGCCAGCAGGTCCTCCTCGCTGTAGTAGATGGCCACGGGCACCTGGACGTCGGTCATGTTGTATTTGGGAGGCTCCGGCTGGCCGTACACCTTCCTGTTCACCTCCGACCCGTAGTCGTACTTCCTCAGCTGTCCAGCGGCCTTGGCCTGGCCGAACTGCTTGATCTGGCGAGTGGAGGCGCCGGCCGGCAGGTGCTTAGCGATGATTGGCATCATCTCCCAGTCCATGCCGGCGGAGTCGACGCCGGACACGACGAACTTCAGGTTGGAGCTGACGCGCTCGCTGCCGATCACGTCTTTTGTCATCTCGCCGCCGATCCTCCGGATGAAGTCCATTTCGGGCGCGAACTCCCCGCGGCCGAGCTCGTGGGCGACGGCCTCGTAGTAGCGGCTGGTGGGGGCCAGCATGCGAAACAGGGGGCTGCGCACGTGCGTCATGTACACCATGGGGGCGAGCGCGTACATCATCGCCACCTTGTCCTTGTACTCGGGGTGCGTGGACGCCATCGCGAGGAACGCGGTCGCGCCGAGGGAGTGGCCGACGTAGTAGAGCTTCTCCTGCTGGGTGTACTCGAGCGTGTAGTCGATCATGGCGGGCAGGTCGTGGGCGGCGATCTCGTCGACGGCGAACTGCCAGAAGTCGGGCTGGGCGGGGTGCTTGGCGGCGTGGTGGCGGGAGTAGCGGCTGCCGCGGATGTTGCCGAGCCACACGTCGAGGCCGGCGTCCACCATCTGGTAGGCGAGGGATTTGCCGGGGCCGAGCAGCAGCCAGTCGTCGGCGCTGCCGAGGAGGCCGTGGACGACCAGAGCCACGGGGCGCTGGCCGACCTCGCGGACGTCCTTCTTGGGAAGGATCCGGAAGAGGGTGATGAAGTAGCCGTCGTCGGTCTTCACCTCGTGCTTCTCGAAGGCGTACCCGTGCTCCTGGATCATCTCGGTGGCGTTCTTGGTCTCGGCGTCCTTCTTGGCGGCGGCGAAGGCCTCCTGGATCTTCTTCTTGTCCTCCTCGCTAACGTGGCGCATGATGGTGAGGGCGTCGTCGAAGATGCGCTCCCGGTCCTTGGTCTCCTGGCTGGTGGTCACCGTCTGGAGGGTGATCAGATCCTCGCTGGACTTGTGCTCGTGGGACTCGGACGAGGAGTGCCTGCTGCTGGTTTCATGGCTGACGCTGGAGCTGTCCTTCTTCTCGGTGAGGATCTGCTGGATGTCCCGCTCGTACTGGTGGATCCTGGCCTGCTCCTCCAGCGTGAAGGTGTCGATGTGGGGCCAGTGGGTGCGGAGGACCCTGGTGGAGGAGAGCTGGGCGAGAGCCAGGCAGAGGACGACAACTGCTGCCTTCATGTTGTGCGGTTGACTGATTGTGCTGGTAACCGCCGAGTAATACTTTATATACGATGCTGGAATATGGACTTTGATTTTGACTAAGTCAGCGCTACACGAAAATTACGATACTACATGAAAATTTGGATTTACTTGTTTACTTTATTGCAAAGTTTCAATGTAACATTTTGTTTACAATGACTTGATACAATGACAATGCTCTAAAAGAATTAATTTTTTTCCGAAAAAGTGTAGTTTTGTAATCATTATGGGACGGTACCGTATAACACGGGTAGAGCTCAAGGGTGAAAGCTTTTAGCTAATTAATAAGGAGTGAGTGGAGGGATTATTGTTCCTAAATATTATGGAGGTATTTAAAGAATGATTATTTAAGTCTATGTTCATCTTATAACACGTTCGAAAATGATTCAAAGCCACTTTAAAGTTTACAGACATTCTTCAAATTCAAATTCTTCAAATTCTTTATTAAGCATACAATAATATACAATAGTATAAAAGCTAAGTAGCGTACATCACGTCGTCTAATCCCATGCTAAGTAAAAACTATTTTTTATTATTATTATATATAATTTAATAATTATCTTTGCAATTTGCAGTTGAATTGCAGTTGAAATGCAGTCCGTCTGTGTAGACCCGAGTTATTCAGAATTCAGATATACAAACATACAACACATTCAATGACAATCATTATTAGTAGCTGATCAACACGTGTGATCGTGTATGTATGTCAGCAATAATTTTGGGTCAAACGCACATCTAGTTTTTAGGATTCCGCAGGCAGAGATTTGACTTTACTTTTATTTTATTTTATGTCCAGCTAATGCATTTCTACCTAATGTATAAAATTATATGTACTTTTATACAGCCGATCGTATAACCTCCTCCTTTTTGGAAGTCAGTTAAGAATACTATATTTATAAGTTATAAGTTATAACTTGTTATATTTAACCCTCGATCACTCGCGCTGTTTTTAGCCCCGCGAGCGCTCGCGGGGTGTTGTGGCCACCCCACATTTTCTAAGTGATTTTTTATACAATATAATATCAGTTAACGAAATTAAACCAGCATATTATTATTTTGTGTGGTTTGATGTGTGTAAATAAGAAAATTTAAATTGTATTATCAACTTTATTGTTGTTCTATAAAACATTAAAGTAATCAGCGTTTTCTTCTTTTTTCTTTTCAGAAAAAAGACAAAAAACAAATAGTTCTAACTTTTTCACATAAACTTTCTTATTCAAAATCGTAAATATAAGGTCTAATTAACTAAATAAAATAAAATTTTCTGATTTTTCCAAACAGGAACTGAAAATTAACTTCATATGTTTTTGGCACATAAATTTTTTGCGAAAATTACGGTTACTCAAGATTATGGTGTCTTTACTTATGCAGCACTGCTTTTTTGATTGTGACATTCATTCGGTGCTTGGTCCAGAAGTGTCTTGAGTGTCATCTTGAGTGCTTTGGGCAACCCTGGTTGTACATATCTTTTTCAAGGTGGCCTTGAAGCATGCTCAAACCCAATGATTCCACAAACTCAGAACTTTTTATGCTATCTTGCGATTGCGCCATATTTCAATTGTAGATAACATTTTCATTGATGCCAGACGTATCCAGGACCCTCAAATCCAGCCTCTTCTACTTTAGACTCTTCAACTGCTGAAGCATCCTGTGCTGACAAAGAATCATGATCAGATTCTTGAATAAAATCTTCATCCATGCTGGCATTGCTTTCCACTACAGAATTACTTCTTCTAATAATGGCACCAATGATTTCTCTTTCTCTTGTTCCCAACACGTCTAAACACAAAAATATTTGAAAAAAAAATGTTATATGCTAACAAAGAAAATATGTAAATAAAAAGTTTGTGCTACATAAATCATTGAATATATTCTAAGAAACAAACCATTATTTAATATTTATAATAAATAGCGGCACAATAAAGTAATTTACTTTTACTAAACAATTAAAAACACGTACCTTACTGGTAAAGTAACTTCTGAAAAAGTATATCACGAGCACTCGCGGGGTGTCGTGACCACCCCACGCAACTTTCAACTCCTTGTCAAGCTGCAAGCACTTGCGCCACACTGTCCCTTCCACCTTGTGTCGACGCGTTTGAAGGTCACTTGAAGGTACCGGGAAGCGCGTATTCGTAACCAGAGAAATTGTTATTCATTTTTACGTTCAAAAACGCGTGGGGTGCTGACAGCACCCCGCGCGAGTGATGGCGGGTTAGCTATGTCACCCGCAAAGTCTCTTTTTCGCGCAGAAATCGTACATTTTGCGGGACAAAAAGTATCCAATATCCTTATATCCTTTCCCGGGACTCAAGTTATGTCAAAGACCTTATGTACCAGATTTTATCAAAATCGATTAAGTAGTTTAAGCGTGAAGAGATAACAGACAGACAGGCATACATTTTCGCATTTATAATATTAGTATGGATAGCCCACTCGGTAAAAGTAGATATGCATAATGGGTTCTGACTTCTGCATAGACGTCTATTGTTAATTGTCATTAGTTACGAGCTTTTACCCGCGGCTTCGCTCGCGTTAGGAAGTATTATTATATAGAAACTTTCATCCCTTATTTTATTCCCTTGGAGATGGAATTGATCGAAATCCTTTCTTAGCGGATGCCTACGTCATAACATCTACCTGCATGCCGAATTTCAGCCCAATCCGTCCAGTGGTTTGGGCTGTGCGTTGATAGATCACTATGTCAATCAGTCAGTCAGTCACCTTTGAGTTTTATATAATAACTAGCTGTTGCCCGCGACTTCGTCCGCGTTAAAATAGTATAATAAAAAAGATGGATAGTTTTCCCCTTTTTGTGGTTCCTTATACAAAGGGTAAAAATGGGACCCTATTTAAGCAAACGTCAAACGCAAACGTCAATAAAGTTTCATGTTTCTAACTCAAGAAATGACGGACTTTCATTCAAACTTTCAACCCCTATTTCAGCCCCTTCGGGGTAGAATTTCTAAAAACGCTTAAATACTTATCCATTCATTTTTAATCAGCAGTCCAAAAATAAATGACGGACTTTCATTTAAACTTTCAACGCCCATTTCACCCCCTTGGGGGTAGAATTTCCAAAAATGCTTAAACACGTATCCAATCATTTTTTTATCAGTAACCCAAAAATAAAGTTT
The DNA here is from genome assembly GCA_963422495.1 of Polyommatus iphigenia. NCBI lineage: Eukaryota > Metazoa > Arthropoda > Insecta > Lepidoptera > Lycaenidae > Polyommatus > Polyommatus iphigenia. Next base: position 30,381,523 of record OY730177.1, on the reverse strand, counting down.
CATGTTTCTAACTCAAGAAATGACGGACTTTCATTCAAACTTTCAACCCCTATTTCACCCCCTTCGGGGTAAAATTTTCTAAATTCCTTCCTTAGTGGGTGTCTACTTAATAAAACAACCCTACTCACCAAATTTCGTGGCTGTAACTTTAACAGTTTTTGCTCAGCGATGATGAATCAGTGATTCAGTCAGTCAGGACATGTAATTTTATAAGTATAGATATAGATTACTAACCGTATAGCGAAGTAGGTTAGTGTAAAACATACGGAACCATCAATAACAAAATTAATACTAAACATTATTCGATAGGCTAGGCACGTTACACATTTTGCCACATTCATCATCATCAGTCTTTATTAATTCCATCAAGTTCCTGAAGGAATTTGGTAATAAGATTCCTGTGTCGTGGCAAACATAATATTATGTAGAGCAAAGTATTAATCTTAGTAATTTCTGTTTGTCTGTCTGTTAAACCTCTTCAAGGAAATGTGGTAAGTATGGAGTTTGATGAACTTTGATATTAAGGGCATTCCCTACGGAGATTCCGTAATTTACCGTATTTAAAGCATTATAAACTCATGATGTGAAAGCTACAAAGTTATAATAAAAATACAGCAACAATCTTCAGTATATCAACATTCCTTTGCCCGTTTTAAATTTTCTATTTTTGTTTAATGTACTCATGATATCAGATTCCAAAGTAGTAACAATGTATTAAAATTCAAGCATACATTCAGCATCTCCTCAGCAGTTACAAATTACTTTTATTTGAAACTAGCTGTTGCCCGCGACTTCGTACGCGTTAACATAGTATAATTACAAAGATGGATAGCTTTCCCCTTTTTGTGGTTCCTTATACAAATAATCCGTAAAAACGGGACCCTATTTAAGCAAACGTCAAACGCAAACGTCAAAAAACTTTCATGTTTCTAACTCAAGAAATGATGGACTTTCATTGAATCTTTCTACCCCAATTTCACCCCCTTGGGGGTAGAATTACCAGAAACGCTTAAATACGTATCCATTCATTTTTAATCAGTAGCACAAAAATAAAGTTTCATGTTTCTAACTCAAGAAATGACGGACTTTCATTCAAACTTTCAACCCCAATTTCACCCCCTTGGGGGTAGAATTCCTAAAAACGCTTAAATACCTATCCATTCATTTTTAATCAGCAGTCCAAAAATAAACTTTCATGTTCCTAACTTGAGAAATGACGGACTTTCATTTAAACTTTCAACCCCTATTTCACCCCCTCGGAGGTAGAATTTCCAAAAACGCTTAAGCACGTATTCAATCATTTTTAATCAGTAGCCCAAACCTAAAATTTCAAGTTTCTAACTTAAGAAATAACGGAATATCATTCAAACTTTCAACCCCAATTTTACCCCCTTGGGGGTAGAATTTCCAAAAACGCCTAAATACGTATCCATTCATTTTTAATCAGTAACCCAAAAATAAAGTTTCATGTTTCTAACTCAAGAAATGACGGACTTATATTCAAACTTTCAACCCCTATGTCACCCCCTTCGGGGTAAAATTTTCAAAATTCCTTCCTTAGTGTGTGTCTACTTAATAAAACAACCCTACTCACCAAATTTCGTGGCTGTAACTGTAACAGTTTTTGCTCAGCGATGATGAATCAGTCAGTCAGTCAGTCAGTCAGTCAGTCAGTCAGGACATGTAATTTTATAAGTATAGACTAACGCCAATAGATTGACAATATCATAAACTACATTTTCCCCGTTTTATTTTTTTTAGGACAATTTTGAGCTAAGATAAGTAAAAATAATAGGGTTTTGGCGCGACCTCGGCAACGCGGCAAATGTATGGCCAAGGTCGATTGCTCGGGGGACGGCCTTAATTGGGAGACGGGAAAGGACGTAGGCGCGGTAGGATAGTTTTTGTTTCAGAAAATTGTGCAGGTTACCGTGGGACAATTTAGGCACAACGGAGTTGCAGGTGTCATCTAGTATTAAAATATATACTATATTTAGGGCCCCTAAATTGCAAAAGTAGATTTGGAGTTTTTTGGGCTTCTCAGCAGGGCCGGATTTATATTTTTTATGAGTATAGGCCACTTTAATTTTAACGGCCCTATGTACGAATTCTGCCGCCATCCTAGGACGCTGTCGCCCCCTCCCCCTTGGGCGCCATAAGACGCTGCCGCCCATAGGCCATGACCTATAGGCTATACTGCCTAATGCCTATATAATATAAATCGCCTCGTGGTCCAGTTGTCTAGAGCTCGGCTCTTGACTCGGAGGTCGTGGCGTGGGTTCGATTCCCGCGTTGGAAACATGTTATTTTTATGTTTGGTTAGGACAATGCAGGCTGATCACCTGATTGTCTGACAAGTAAGATGATCCATGCGTCGGATGGGCATGTAAAATTCGGTCCTGCGCCTGATCTCTCGCCAGTCGTGTCGGTCTTCCGTCCCACTGGGTTATGAGAGTAATGGAATAGAGAGTGCTCTTGTGTACTGCGCACACACCTGGGCATTAAGTATAAAATTACTCCTGCGTAGCTGGCCTGGTTTCAATGAAACCGGCCACCGTCACCAAAACCGGTGTGGGGAGTATTATGATATGAATCCAGAGCTGCTTCTCAACCCCGAATTCCTCGCAGCTCGCGTGTAGAGTATAAAGCTATAATATTATGAAATATGACATGTATTAGCCGCTAATGGTAAAGTGCTGGGACATTGTGGTTGTACTGTTCTCCCAATCAAAAATAATCATATGTACAATCAGAGAAGTTGATTCCTATGCAGATCGGGGACCTACGTAGTTTGGTTGCGTTTTTTTTTATTTTTATTTATTTATTAAATAAGGGGGCAAACGAGCAAACGGGTCACCTGATGGTAAGCAACTACCGTCGCCCATGGACACTCGCAACATCAGAAGAGCTGCAGGTGCGTTGCCGGCCTTTTAAGAGGGAATACGCTCTTTTCTTGAAGGTTTGCAGGTCGTATAGGTCCGGAAATACTGCTGGTGACAGTTCGTTCCAGAGTTTTACAGTGCGCGGCAGAAAGTTACGCGAAAAACGCACTGTGGAAGACTGCCACTCATCAAGGTGATGAGGATGGTATGTTTTTCGCGTGGGACGATGGCGAAAAGTTGCCGGTGGTATGATTCCGAACAATTCCTCAGAGCACTCCCCTTGATACAACCGATAGAGGATGCAGAGTGAAGCTACATCTCGGCGTAATACCAAGGGGTCCAAGCTGTTTGAAACACTATGGCAGTCAACAATTCGAGCGGCCCTTCGTTGGATACGATCCAGAGGGAGCAGTTGGTATTTTGGCGCCCCTGCCCAGAGATGAGAACAATATTCCATATGAGGCCGAACCTGCGCCTTGTAGAGTTGTAAGCGTTGGTCCGGACTGAAGTACTGTCTAGCTCTGTTAAGAACACCAAGTTTCTTCGAGGCTAATTTGGCCTTACCCTCTAGATGATATCGGAACTGGACTTCGCTTGATATGTTGACGCCAAGTATCTCAATGCTAGGGGAGATGGTTAAAGATGTGCCCTCGAAACGAGGATATACGACCATATAGGATATACGTCAAACCCAGTCGTATTCGACCAAATAACGTTGGTCATTTGGTCGGATCATGTCAATTCAACGTTATAGGTCTACCAGAATCTGATGGCAAAAAGTGATAAAATAAATTGACTCTAGCAATACCAGGGTAATTGGAATTTTTGATTCTTTTTTATTCTTATATAGCGGCTAATTCTGTGTGTTAAACATGCAAATATAAAAAATTACCCAATGATCAAGGATATTTTTTGAAAATCTGCTTTTAAAAATTGCCATTAGATTCTGGTAGACCTATAATTGTGATCTGTCGGCTGGGTTTGACATATAAAGCGACCAAACTACGTAGGTCCCCCATCTACCTAGGAATCAATTTCTCTGATAGTACCTACAGGCTACATGCCATGGTAAATCGAATTACACTTTGACTCTACCTAAGTAGTAAGTACATAATATTAATATTAAATAGGTATTATGTAATACTTTATCAAAACTTACACATAAGCTTATAGGCCTGGAGATAGTGACACAAAATTCTTGGTCATTTGTGCCAGTATGGCGGTTTTACAGGGGTATAATTACGTAAAGAGCCGTAAATCCGAGCTCGCAAAACAATTATAGGTCGTAAAAGTTGCTCGAAAAACCTACATAAAAACGATTTCTGTTGTCGATGAATCTACGACCTTATTTACTTTGAAACAGGAGCTATTACCCAAGAAACTATAGAACTTCTTGTCTTTATCTATTTCTTCTGTATCGACAAACCCGTGCTAGGGCAGCTGATGGAAAGCAACTACCGTCGCCCATGGACACTCGCAACAACGGAAGAGCTGAAGGTGCGTTACCGGCCTTTTAAAAGAGAATAGGGTAGGGGAGGGTAGGGAAGGGAATAATAAGGTATGGGATTGGACTTCCAGTAAACTCACTCACTCGGCGAAACTGTTGTTGGTTGTTTCACGCCGGTTTTCTGTGAGCGCGTGGTATTTCTCCGGTTGAGCAGGCCCATTACTATGACAGTTTTTAGGGAAAAATATTATTGTTTTTGAGTGATGATAACTGTACTTTAAAAAGATAAAACCGACTTCAAAATTGTACGTAATTGAGAATTAAAACTCCCTATTTCCATAACTAGTAGGTAACTACTGAACCGATTTTGATGAAACTTGCACTATTCCCTAAGTTGAACGATACCTAGTAAGTACAACAAAAAAAGAATTACTGAAATCGGAATAGAACTTTCAGAGATATGCGAACACAAACATAAAAACATACATATGTATGTAACAAACAGACAGACAGACAGACATACAGACAAAAATTGTAAAAAATGTTGTTTTGGTGTAGGTATGTAGCGTAGGTATGGACATAATATATTCATATGCATGTAGTAACAAACGGTTCTTTCAATATTACAAACAGACACTCCAATTTTATTTACATATATTACGAGTATGTATAGATGTAAGTATAGATTTTACGTATAAAACTTTTATCTGCGGCCAAATTTTTGAAGTGAAAACTTCTTTAGCGCGTTGAGCACTTTTGTGGGATGGGTAAAAACTGTGAAACTCGCGTCAGATTCTCGTGCTGATCGAAAAACCTTGGAAAAACCGTAAGACGGTTGGAGAGTAGTGTTTTGTGTCGAACTCGAACTCGAACTAGAATTGATTGTAAGGGTTTCGATTAATAAAAAAAATCGATTTTTTTAAAATCGATTTTCATAAAAAATGGGTTAAATATTTAATCGATTGTAAGGGTTTCGATTAATAAAAAAAAACGATTTTTTAATAATAGATTTTCATAAAAAAATGGGTTAAAAAATGCATAACGTTAATAATCAAGTTTTCACTTCTGCCGGCATTCCCGGAGTGCAACCCGTCTTTTTTTTCACTTTTGTGTGGCCAAGCGCCGGGCAGCGTCACGAGTTTCCCCATACAAAAGTGAAAAAAATTTGGTCTTTCAGCACTGCTACTTTCACAGTGAACTATTTACACCCTGTACATCTTATCTGTACGTCTTCCATACATCTTTTGTTACACCCTGTATATCAGCGTCTGAACAAATGTGCCTTTCAAAAGAGTATGTATGTATGTATGTATGTATGTATGACGTCACATGTATGTATGACACTTACATGTCATACATACATACATACATACTCTTTTAAAAGGCACATTTTATTAATCGAAACCCTTACAATCAATTCTAGTTCGAGTTCGAGTTCGACACAAAACACTACTCTCTAACCGTCTTACGGTTTTTCCAAGGTTTTTCGATCAGCACGAGAATCTGACGCGAGTTTCACAGTTTTTACCCATCCCACAAAAGTGCTCAACGCCGCTAAAGAAGTTTTCACTTCAAAAATTTGGCCGCAGATAAAAGTTACTTTTATACGTAAAATCTATACTTACATCTATACATAATATAATATGTCAATAAAATTGGAGTGTCTGTTTGTAATGTTGAAAGAACCGTTTGTTACTACATGCATATGAATATATTATATCCATACCTACGCTACATACCTACACCAAAACAACATTTTTTACAATTTTTGTCTGTATGTCTGTCTGTCTGTCTGTCTGTTTGTTCCGGCTAATCTCTGAAACGGCTGGAGCTATTTTGACGGTACTTTTTTTTGGTAGATAGCTGATGTAGTAAGGTAAGGAGTAACTTAAAGGCTACTTTTAACCGAAAGAAGAACTTCCAAAAAGAAGGACATAATATTATACTTTGGACGCGGGCGAAGTCGTGGGCAACAGCTAGTTCATAATATAATAGGTACTGTTATATTATACTGCATAGTCCGATTACTTATTATAAAATGTACATTCTCTTACCAGATTCATACAGTACTTTACGCTATAATATCATAAATCGACAGACAAACCCGCGTCATATCGTAGTATGCAGCGATGTATATGTATGTGTACAAAACACTGTAGCGACTGACAATACCCCCCTCACCTTCCTTCCCCCGCAGATTGTGATAGAGACAGATGCAGCTCAGGCCCATTTTTCGACAAAATTTTAGCGTAAATCGAGGTCCCGTATTCCTCAGTTTCCTCCTTCAAAATTGAGCCTATCTAATAATTTTTTCATGAAATATCTGCAGGAAGAGTGCCTCTATGCCAGTACGTTTTCATTTTTTTAAAGATCTTTCAAATTTGTTTTATGATCGGTCGATTGGCGGGGTACGCGGCATTCGTTTTTGGTGATTTTCGAATGCTCATATTTTTTTATTTATTAGTAAATTTAGAAAAAAATCGAACGTACAGGCATAGCTTTTACAGATCCCAATATTGTATAAAAAAATCATTTGTCTAGACGCATTGTCCAGGGAGTAAATTGGGGAATACGTTTGTATGGAAAAATTGTCTAAGCGTATGCTCTTAATCGAACGTGTCGGATAAATAACGGGTGTCGAATGATTTGTTCCACAAAAATGCTTGTATTTTCAGATAGTCGAAAAAAAAATAAGTAGGCGAAAGCGTAATGCCATACTTGTCGGGTGCGGCTTACAGCCCGCCATACCGACGCGAATACGTTAATTTTAATAAAAAAATTGAACCATTTGTACCAGGCTAATTTTTGACCGACTTCCAAAAAGGAGGAGGTAATACGTTCGGCTGTATGTATTTTTTTTTATGTATGTTCAACAATTACTCAGCCGTTTGTGGTCCGATTTTCAAAATTCTTTTTGTGTTGTATAGGGTTTGATTCGAATTTGGTACCATGTTCATAAAAGTGGTGATCTGATGATGGGATCCATGAGTAATCGAGGCGACTCCTTGAAATTTGTATGGAAACATATAGTGATTTTGATTTTTTCTGAAGCATTCGAGGTAAATGCTACCAAAAAGTAAGACTTCGCACCAGGTTATACCCTGGATCCAAAGGTACCGAACAGAACTTTTGAATGCTTATAGGTTCGGAGATTTTGGCGTTGTTTAAACAACTGAAAGCATAAGCCAGCATATCAATTTGATTGATCATCATCATTACAACCATAATTATACCATGGGTCATCACACTATGACCCAATTATTGGTACTTTTCGCGATATTTTGCATTGAAGCAGTTGTTTTTGACGATGATTTCGCTGTTTGTGGACCGATTTTCAAAATTCTCGTGTTGTTGTATATTATATAATCTTAATTTTGTATAACAATTACGAAAGTGGTGAGCTGATGATGGGATCCATGAGCAATCGAGGGAAATCCTTGAAATTTATCAAAACACTCATAGTGGTTAAAATTTTGTTTCTAGTCAAAGTTAAGCATATGTTACGAATAAGAGAAATTTCATACGAAGGTGTCTCTTGGTCCAAAGTCACTGAATAGAACTCCTGAACCTTTAAAGATAAAAGTTTGGAAATTGCAGCATCGCTTAGATAACTGCAAACATTTACCACAATTTCGCTTACAGTAACATAATGTGAATAGTTAACATTCGTACCTATTGGTTATTTACGCAAAAGCCTTATTTTGTAGATAACTAAAAAGAGTGAAATTATTATTTTTAATAAAAAATTAAAACCGACTTCCAAGGTAAAAACAATAGTAATATGAACTAAAAAGTATTAAATAACTCTTACTCTTTAATAGTGCCTTTTTCAGAATTCGTCTAAATCTCAACTATTTTTGTATGTACATACTACAGTCTTCATTACTTTGAAGTCGGTACCAGTCCCAAAAGTTTCAGATATTCTAAGTTCTGACATTACTGAACTCACGAATAAATTAGCTGGTACCGACTTCAAAATAATGAAGACTGTAGTATGTACAGAAATAGTTGAGATTTAGACGAATTCTGAAAAAGGCACTATTAAAGAGTAAGAGTTATTTAATACTTTTTAGTTCATATTACTATTGTTTTTACGAGTACCTTGGAAGTCGGTTTTAATTTTTTGTTAAAAATAATAATTGCATAGCTAATCATCGTCGAGTAGCCATTCACGAAAATCACCTTGCCATACTTTTCCGACAGCTCCCAATGGCCGCCATACCACTGCAAAGGTGTAAGTTTTTTTTTTCGCCAAACGATTTGTACCACCCTGAAACTTTTTTTAACAGTTCCTTGTATGATCATAAATAGGAGTCTGATAATGCCATACCTGTGGGAGGCGGCGAATATGAACAATATTATTTCAAAATCCTAAGATTTTATTCATAATTTCAAATGGTTTTTCAAGTATGGCGCCACTTTTTCCTTCTACTACAAGCATGGCAAATATAATAATGGTCACATTGTATCGTATAATTTCCAAAAATCCAAATGCCATACTGGTACAAATCGTCCAATTTTTATCACTTTTTTGCTCAAGTCCGATAGTCATCTCGGCCCATGGTTACAATCTGTCATAATTTTTAACCGACTTCCAAAAAACGAGGAGGTTATATGTTCGGCTGTGGATATATATTTTTTTATGTATGTTCAACGATTACTCCGCCGTTTGTGAACCGATTTTCAACATTTTTGTTTTGTTGTATTAGGTTTCACTCCAATTTGGTCCCATGTTCATAAAAGTGGTGACCTGATGATGGGATCCATGAGTAATCGAGGGAACTCCTCAAAATTTAAATGGAAACATATGTTTTTTTTTGGTTTCATATGAAGTATTCTAGGCATATGTTACCAAAAGTAAGATTTTGCACCAGGATATACCATGGTTCGAAGGTGGTGAACAGAACATCTTACTCCTTATAGATACATGTTTGGGGGTTTCGGCGTTGTTTTAAGAACTGAAAGCATATGCTACTAAGCTTATTACATTAATCATCATCATCATCACCACCATTCCACCATACACCTTCACATTATGACCCTTTTATTATTGGTAGGTATTTTTCATAGTATTTTTAGATCAAAACGGATCACGGATGTCTTTAAACATTGTTTTGTAAAAAGTTAAGCTATTTTGAAAATTATTTTATTATTTCGACTTGATGATAAGATCCATGAGTGATCGAGGGAACTCCTCAAAATTTATATGGAAACATATGGTGATTTCAATTTTATGAGAAGTATCCTAAGCATATGCTACCAAAAAGCAAAATTTTGCACTAAGATTTACCATATACCTTGGTTCCGAAGGTGCTAAAAGAACTCCGGATTCCTTATAGATACAAGTTTGAGGGTTTCGGCTTTGGTTTAAGAACTCAAAGCATATGCTACTATGCAAGTTACATTCATCATCATCATCACCACTATCACCAGTCACCACACCATGAATCATTAAATCATAACTCTTAATTTGTCGAACGATTTCAAAAATTATATTGTTATATCAAAGTAAATGATTCAAACTTGGTGATCAGGTTACCAAGTTAGCAATTTGATCATGAGATCTATGAATTATGAGGTATGTCCGTATGTAGGAAACTTCTTATTATTGGAACAAAATAAATAGTTATATTAACGTAGTTCTAAGTAGTTTAAGCATAATATTATATTAACATTATAGTGAGCTAATGACTTTCCAGGAGTGTTGTGATAGAAAGAAAGTCACTGAACAGAACTTAAGAGCCTTTAGAGATAGGCGCATGAACATTAATTTTATCATTGCTTGATTAACGCCAAGCTTATATTATTAATTATACAGTGATTCGAGTATATTCTTGGAGTTGCTTAATGCTTATGCAATTCTCTATTCCGAGAGGGCGCTAGGTATATTAACTTTATGGTTCTCATATCATAAATGTGTATCCTGGCTCCAAAGTCACTTAGTAGAACACATTAGTATTTACAGAAAACCTTATAAATTACTTAAATTACTAAAAAGAGTGAAATTATTATTTTTAACAAAAAATTAAAACCGACTTCCAGAGTAAAAAACAATAATAATTATTATATAATGAACAAAAAAGTATGAAATAATTCTTACTCTTAATTATGCCTTATGCAGAATACTCCTAAACCTCTACTATTTCTGTACACAATCTTCATTATTTTGAAGTCGGTACCAGTCTTTAGAATTAAAAATATTTTGTCTTAGAACTCACCATTCTTAGCTGGTATCGACTTCAAAATAATGAAGATTGTGTACAGAAATAGTAGAGGTTTAGGAGTATTCTGCATAAGGCACTATTAAGAGTAAGAATTATTTCATACTTTTTTGTTCATTATATAATAATTATTATTGTTTTTTACTCTGGAAGTCGGTTTTAATTTTTTGTTAAAAATAATAATTTTTTGGTACAATTGTCAAATGACGAGAATACAATGATGCCATGATAGTAGAAGACCCATTTGCAAAAAAGTCTTCAAATAAGGATTTTCGTTCAACTCATCTCCGCCATACGAATTATTGGTATGTACTAATTAGGCATATTTTACTGAACACGAAAAGTGCGGTGGTCACTTCCTAAGTGTATGGAGGGGGTAGCTATGACGTCACAAAGATGGCCGCCGGGCCTATTCTATTCTGCGGATTATTTAATATCTATTGAACCGATTTACTTAAGTAGGGTGTCAAACGAAAGGTTATTAAATAAGCTTCATTCTATTCCTTAGAACTATCAATGTGAATTAAGTACGAAGGGAAATATTTCGGAAAAACAAAATTTCAAAAAAATATTTTTCTTTCTTATGTATACAGGGTGCAATTAAACCTTCCTGCCAAATTTTGATATAATGATCCTTGTTTAAAATTAAAATACACGTATTTTTTCTTTTATTATCACTCAGTACTAAAATGTTGAGAAAAAGCTTCGCCCGCGCGTGACGAGTTCCCCCCCCCCTCCGCGTCAGCCCCTCTCATTCCCCCGCGCCGCCTCGCGCCGCTAGTGACCATTCTGAAATGATTTTAAATGGGATAAAATATTGTCATAAAAAATCTGAAATGATTTTAAATGGGATAAAATATTATGTCATAAAAAAAATAACCCCCAATTTTTGTTGCTTTAATGGACTCTCCTAATTATACCAAAGCCCTGGAAAAAATTTGGCAGGAAGGTTTAATTGCACCCTGTATAATTGGGTAACCGTCAGGATGATAGAAATATAGGTTATTATAAAATATTTGGCTATTTTTATCAGCTTTCTTACGAACTTTAAATCATTACAATAAAGCTATAAACAACGGAACTGCAGCCGCTTGAATCAGCCTCGGTAGCGCTGAGCCCATAGCGGTAGCTAAGCTACTGGGCTGGTTTTTGGTGAATTTTGAATAAAAAACATGAACGTTAGTAATAAAAATATTATGTAAAAGTATGCTGGTCCTCCTTAAGTAATCTCCTTAAGTAACCGCGACCGAACTCCATAGCTGCTGGTCGTTTTTACCTCCATAAAGGTCACAAACATATAAACTTTCAGCTTTTCTAAAAGGAGGAAAGTCTGGCCGTCGCAGGCTCTTGGTCCAAAAGTGTTTCATGTTGTTTGCTCAAAAGAAGTTACTATTCAAGCATCAAAACTTCACACGATACAGAAACTTTTTACTTCAGGTGGATATTTGGACGAAGAACATGATTTCAAATTCAATCAAACACTAGCCCTTTGACCAAACAACGCAATTCAATCACACGTCTAGCTTTTTAATCGAATAATATGTAAGTCGCTCAAAACGTTTAACACTACAGCTGATTCAAAAGCCGCCGTTCGATTGAATTAGTTCAGCGCTCACCACAATGGCTTTTTTAATATACAAAGAAACGTGGATCATTTGAGAAGGACTCAAGAAGAAGCTGATACCCGTTTCATATCACATTTATATGATTGTAAATATTTATTCGGGCTTTATACGAGTAACAGTGAATTGTCGCGAAACTGTAGTGCACTCGTTATGCACTTTTCTGAGAAACTACCAAGTGGTGTGTGGATGAAATCTGGCACTATCAAAAAACAAACAACCGATAAGAGAAAATCATTGCTGGTTTATCACACCCTAACTGGGTTTTCCACTGCGTTGTCAGCGGGCCGATTCTGTATCGTGCATTTGTGAGTTAATAACTGAGTTAGTAACGAAACCGAGGAGTGAGTAACGGAAAGTGCCACTTTTTGTATTCACTTGCATACAAAAGTGAGACTTTCGGTTGCTCACTCCTCCGTTTCGTTACTAACTCAGTGATTAACTCACCAATGTACGATACAGAATCGGCCCGCAGGTCACACAAAAAAATCAAGCTGGCCGATATTCCAACAACATTATCAACTCCATTCAAATTTTGGTGTTAGCTCAGCTTACAGAAAAAAGATTTTGTAACGCTGAAAGATTTGTCACTCTTATGTATACAAACAAGACTGCGGACTCAAAGAACTAGATAACTTAGACAACTTAAGAGCAGCAATGTTCCAGAACATCAAAGAACTTGATAAGTTACCGCCGACACGACAAGCCTTTCGACAGCATGCGCTAAGATCGAACTACCTGACGTTATGTTGGCAGAACGCCCAAGTAGCAAAGCCCACGCTTCCTGAACCCGAAACCCGAATAAGCTGTGGCTGAAAGATCGAGGATACCAATCATTTATTGATTGCCAGTTATTTCATCCGTATATTCAATCTCATTGAAAGATCTCGAACTCGTAATATCATGTCAATGTAAAGCTGGTTCCCGTTCATCCCGTTGTGGATGTGTCATGTCGGTTAGAAATGTTATAATCGGTAGAATTATTCAGAAGATCAGATTTAGGACATTAATTAGATACATTTTTTTTAAATATTTTTTAATAATTTTATCAGTAACTTTAGTACAACACATACCTACCTATAACCTATTATTCTGCATGTCACATTAAAAAAACTGTTAGTATAACCTATGAATAAGTACCAGCATACTTTTACATAATATTTTTATTACTAACATTCATGTTTTTTATTCAAAATTCATCAAAAACCAGCCCAGTAGCTTAGCTACCGCTATGGGTTCAGCGCTACCGAGGCTGATTCAAACGGCTGCAGTTCCGTTGTTTATAGCTTTATTTTAATGATTTAAAGTTCGTTAGAAAGCTGATAAAAGTAGCCAAATATTTTATAATAACCTATATTTCCATTATCCTGACGGTTACCAAGTTATATACATAAGAAAGAAAAATATTTTTTTGGAATTTTGTTTTTCAGAAATATTTCCCTTCGTACTTAATTCACATTGATCGTTCTAAGGAATAGAATGAAGCTTATTTAATAACCTTTCGTTTGACACCCTATTTAAGTAAATCGGTTCAGTAGATATTAAATAATCCGCAGAATAGAATAGGCCCAGCGGCCATCTTTGTGACGTCATAGCTACCCCCTCCATACACTTAGGAAGTGACTACCGCACTTTTCGTGTTCAGGAAAATATGCCTAATAAGTACATAGCAATAATTCGTATGGCGGAGATGAGTTGAACGGAAGTTGACTTTTTTGGTATTGGGGACCGTACTATGATGAAAAAATGATTTAATTGAAATATTTCAAATGAAGTATTTCAAGTGAAGCAGCACTTTTTCCCCCTACTAGAAGCATGGGAAAAATAATAACGGTCATATTTTGTCAAATACTTTCCAAAAATTTAAATGCCATACTGGTACAAATCGTTTGGCGAAAAAAAAACTTACACCTTTGCAGTGGTATGGCGGCCATTGGGAGCTGTCGGAAAAGTATGGCAAGGTGATTTTCGTGAATGGCTACTCGACGATGATTAGCTATGCAAAAATTAGCCTGGTACAAATGGTTCAATTTTTTTATTAAAATTAACGTATTCGCGTCGGTATGGCGGGCTGTAAGCCGCACCCGACAAGTATGGCATTACGCTTTCGCCTACTTATTTTTTTTCGACTATCTGAAAATACAACCATTTTTGTGGAACAAATCGTTCGACACTCGTTATTTATCCGACACGTTCGATTAACGCCCACGCGTTTGGGCTGCCAGTGCGAGCGCTATGACCATCATTTTCCTTTTTGTCTTTACGTAATGATACCCCTGTAAAACCGCCATACTGGCACAAATGACCAAGAATTTTGTGTCACTATCTCCAGGCCTATTACTCCTAAGCTATAAAAATATATTATAAGGCTAATATAATTATTAACTCTTCATCAAATAAATAGATAGAGATACTTCATACTAAAGAGAGAGAGACTTATTCGTTTATGTCTACATCTTCTCTTCTCTTTAAAATTAACATTTTAATCAAAAAAATATTAAAACAAACGGCCCCACTCAGATACATTTGTTATTTACTTGACTTTATCATTTTCTGTCAAAATGTTCATTCAGTAATAATTGTTATCTGAGTAAGTAATTATTAAAAAATAATTATTAAAAAATGCATCTCTGCCGCAGCCCGCACTCAGAGAGGAACATTATTTAGTAATTACTTAACTGTAATTAAATGAAGATATTGACGTAAGCCTCAATACATATTATCTGTCAAATTTTCATTAATCCTTCAAGCCCCATATAATGACGCATTTTCACTGGTCGATAGGGCCCGCATGCGGGATGCGGGAGATTTCTGAAACGCATGCCGCGACCAATGACAATGCGCCATTAGTTGTCAATTAGTTGTCATAGACTCCCCGCATGCTGTATACCGTTGAGTTAATATACATAGGAGAGAGTCTTATATCGGTGTATAACCGTCAAAAGCGTGTAATGTTATGTCCTACCTACTAGGACATAACAAAGGAGTCGGTCTGCATATTTCATGTAATAAAAGTGTTAATATAGGGTTTTACTGAACATTTTATGCTAGATATTATTGAGTTTTGTGGTTCCGCTAAATAATAAACCATAAGAATGGCAAAACAATGCCTCAAACACGTGGATTTAAAATTAAATACGTAAGTTTTGAACAACGTTTTTTGGGCTTTTCAATCGGTATTTTTGTAAGCTAAAAAGATAATTTATAAGTTTAATAATCCCTTATTCGTGCTATATAAGGCATTAGTGCTAAAAATGTCACATCAATTAATAATTTGGCTACAAAAATTGCATAGCTTTTTACGTGTGTTTACGGATTCTCATTACTTGAACTATAGTTTATCGATATCATGAACTAAATGACTTTCTTTTCTGAATTATAATGTGCTTCAAAATGATCGACAAATAGAAATATTCAAGAAAATACACGCACACTACTTGTATGAAAATAAGCACAAAATGGCCACGCGATGACGGGCTAAGATTACATCTATACTATAATACTTTATCTATGCTGTATACCGTACGAGTTAACGACTAATGAAAATGCGCCCGAGCACTGAGCACCGGTGATCGCGACAATAATAGATTACAATAGCATTTCCAAGAATCCCCGATCGAAGGATTACATTGAAGTTTAATCATCATTAAATGTCTCTAACTGCCGCACTCAGAGTGGAACATTAATTATTACTTAAATGTAATAAATTCAAAATTTTGACATACCTTAGCCACATTATCTGTCAAACTCTTCATTAAATTGAAGGTTAATCATAATTCTCTGAGTACGGCGGTGAGTGCGGCCGTGGGACTTGAGACCGGCAGAAAGTCATCCAAATTCTGTGGTCAAAAGCATCTTGGAACAGTCTTGTACAAAATAATTTTGATAAATTGTAGAGTTATAAAACTTGTATACTCTACTATGTAAAGATACTGTGTAAATATACTGTGTAGGTACTGTGTAATGTGTATAGTATAGTAGAGTTGCTAATAATTAGTAAGTACTACTAAAGGCCTGTATTCACTTTGATTAGTGATAGGTGCAGGTGAATAGTGCAGGTAATTAGTTGTTACCATTTACTACTACAACAAAGTAACACAGTAACACAAAGTTTAACAAGACCATAATTTTATAGGAATTTTAGTTACGATTTTATGTGAGGTGAAAATATTATCTCAGTTGTGTAGATTTTAGAGCTTGCTTATTTCTTACTTAACATTATATTACATAAATAGTTTTTGTTATATTATGGTAGGTATAGGTACCAGATAACAAAATAACCTTCTTTTTTTGAAGTCGGTTAAAAATATACTAAGTTAACGTAATTTACACTGCAAACTACTACAAACTTTTAAAACTCTATAATATTGAGATGTCTTGTCATAATGAAATTGATTTTGTGTAATATTTGTCTGAATTTCTGACATTAACTAGTTAAATAATATTTAATAATAAGTTTTATTCTATCTAAAGGACTAAAATGAGAGACACAAATAATAATAATTAAAATAATTTATTTATTTCACAATCTCATAACATAGATTCATCATCGGCATAACATTGGACGGACCTAAACTTATCTAGAACCATGAACGTAGAAAAAAATAGAACCTAACTTACTCTACTATCAACACGGGCTAAACTCAACCTAATACTTGCTACTCGACACGTGGTCTTTGACGATGGTGTCCACAACCCTCCGGTTGATGACCGGCGTCTTCTCGGAGAACTGGTAGTCCATGTGGCCGAAGTGCTGCTCGGGGACCTTGTAGAAGTCCCTGACGTCGGGCAACTCGCTGTGCAGCCTCTCCACGTCCTTGGGGTGCGCCAGCCAGTCCTCCTCGCTGTAGTAGATGGCCACGGGCACCTGGACGTCCGTCATGTTGTACCGGGGCGGCTGGCGGGTCCCGTACACGCGCTCGTTGATGCGTTCCCCGAAGTCGTACTTCCTCAGCTCGTCCGCCGCCACCGCCTGGCCGAACTGCTTGATGTGGCGCGTGGAGCCGCCAGCAGGCAGGTGCCGGGTGATCGCCGGCAGCTTGTCGATCACCAGGCCGGTCGTGTCCACGCCCGCGATGACGAAGTTGACGTTTCCGCAGACGTGCTCGCAGCCGACCGCCTCCTCGCACATTCGTCCGCCGACCGAGCGCACGAGGCGCGCGCTGGGCCGGAACTCCCCGTGGCCGAGCTCCCTGGCGACCCACTTGTAGAAGCGGCTGGCGGGCGAGATCATGCGGAGCAGGGGGCTGCGCGCGTGCCGCATGTACACCATCGGCGCCAGCGCGTGCATCATGGCGACCTTGCGCCCGTGCTCGGGGTACGCGGAGGCCATCGCGAAGAACGCGGTGGTGCCCGCCGAGTGGCCGATGTAGTACAGCTTCGGCTGCTCCGTCTCCCGCAGCACGTGGTCGATCATGGCGGGCAAGTCGTGGGCGGCGATCTCGTCAACGGCGAACTGCCAGAAGTCGGGCTGGGCGGGGTGCTTGGCGGCGTGGCGGCGGGAGTAGCGGCTGCCGCGGACGTTGCCGAGCCACACGTCGAGGCCGGCGTCCACCATCTGGTAGGCGAGGGATTTGCCGGGGCCGAGCAGCAGCCAGTCGTCGGCGCTGCCGAGGAGACCATGGACTAGAAGAACGGCGGGCTTGTGTTCTTCAATGTCTTCGCCGGTCTTGCCCCTGATGCGGACGAGGGTGAGGTAGTACCCGTCGGCGGTGACGGCGACATGCTCCTCGACCCTGTAGCCGTTCTTCTTCAGCAGCTGCGTCGCGTTGAACTCGGCCTCCTCGCTCCAGCCCGAGCCGAACACGTGGTGGATCCTCCGCTTGGTGTCCTCGTCGATGTGTCTCATGGTCTCGAAGGCTTCATCGAAGATGTGCTCGGAGGAGTCGCGGTAGATCGCCGGGACTCCCTGGAGGATCAGGTTGTTCCGGAGGGAGTCGACGTCGGCGACGACGGCGGAGTACACGTCCCAGCCCCTCTCCTCGGAGGAGCGGGAGGACTCGGGGATGTTCTTGTAGTAGTCGTAGGGCTGGACGATCCAGTCGTTCCAGCGCTGATGGGTCCGGAAGATGTTGGCGGCGGCCTGGCCGGCGGCGAGGCAGAGGAGCACCAGAGCGGCCTTCATGGTGTGAATTGTGCTGGTTGAAAACTGACAGCAGCTTTTATACACATGATAATGCAGAATCGACACTTTGTTTTGCCTAGGCGAGTGAATAGTAAAGGCGTGTTTACACTTATTCGTTATTTGCTTTAAAGTTTAAGTTTTACTGTCTGACCTTTGCTATGAAATGTTTAAATGTAGAGTATATAAAAGTAATTAAAACTGCTAGAAAGTACATAAACTACGTTTATATTTTGACGTGACAACGTCTTATAATTCGATATGGGCTGCGCGCACGAAAAAACATGACGCAATATGCGGCGTTACCTCGCTCTGAGGCGTTCTATTTGAGTTGTTTAGCAGAAATGTACAGTCGGGGAAAATTGTGCTAAGCAGAAATGTACAGTCAGGAAAATGAGTTGTTTAGCAGAAATGTACAGTCGGGGAAATGAGTTGTTTAGCAGAAATGTACAGTCGGGGCAATGAGTTGTTTAGCAGAAATGTACAGTCAGGGAAAATTGTGCTAAGCAGAAATGTACAGTCGGGGAAATGAGTTGTTTAGCAGAAATGTACAGTCGGGGAAAATTGTGCCAAGCAGAAATGTACAGTCGGGGAAATGAGTTGTTTAGCAGAAATGTACAGTCGGGGAAATGAGTTGTTTAGCAGAAATGTACAGTCGGGGAAATTAGTTGTTTAGCAGAAATGTACAGTCGGGGAAAATTGTGCTAAGCAGAAATATACAGTCGGGGAAATGAGTTGTTTAGCAGAAATGTACAGTCGGGGAAAATTGTGCTAAGCAGAAATGTACAGTCGGGGAAATGAGTTGTTTAGCAGAAATGTACAGTCGGGGAAAATTGTGCTAAGCAGAAATGTACAGTCGCGGAAATGAGTTGTTTAGCAGAAATGTACAGTCGGGGAAATGAGTTTTGACGTGACAACGTCTTATAATTCGATGGAGCCGGCTGCACGCACGAAAAAACATGACTCATGCGGCGTTACCTCGCTCTGAGGCGTTCCATTTAAGGCTTGAGGTGCAAGCGAGAGCGCGGAACGAGCGACAAAGAGGCACGTTGTCACGTTCAACTATCGTCAGTAAACCGACTTTACAGACAACCGTTTTTTTTTTAATTTAAGGTTTTACCAGATTTTAACTATCTATGCCGTTTCGATTCCATATTGTAGATAATATCTCGTAGTCATTAATTCCATTATCCATACATCGTGTTGTAGTCAGTCGCATAGATATTGTATATTTCCATTTTCCAAGATATTGTAATAATTAATAACAAAATTTCACTTCCTTAATAATCAGATGGAATTAATTTTTTACATTTGATTTCCCGGGCTTTCATTATTTAAATATCAATTTGATAAAGCGTTTGTAAACGCATCCTAAGCTCTACATCCAATCCAAGCGATACTAAATATTATGTAGTAGCCGGTATGTAACAAAGGTTCTTATAACAATAGAATAAAACGAAAAAAAAAATTACTACAATGATATAAAAAATTAATTTTAAATCCTTCTGCAGGGTAACAAAACAAAATAATAACTTTAGGACATGGTGTTAAATTATAGAGTTGACGGTGAAAGTAGCAGTTTTGGAATATTTTTTTTTTTTTTGTATGGGCAAATTCATGGATGTCGGGGCATTTTTCGTACAAAAGTTTCATAGTCAACTTTAGATTGATTTAGAAATTAGGACTAATTTCATAGTGCCCCCGTACCTAGCTTGGTTTCAATTAAACCAGTGGTCCTCAACCTTTTTTTCATGCGGGTCACAAACGTGTTTTGGTCTTGGTGTTGCGGGCCGCAACAAAATTTTATTAGGGTTTTAAAAATAACGTTCTTCAAAATTGACGATTTAACCCATCAAGCCCTATAAGCTCACCGGAGAGCGAGACACAGTATAACAATAGATTTCCAAGAATCCACGATCGAAGGATTAAAAGTGAAAAAAAACACGACTTTCGCGATGTCTTGACATTATTTTGCCGGTGGGCGTGAATTTCAAAATGGTTTAACATCACGCGGGCCACAAATAAAGTCCCGGCGGGCCGTGGTTTGGGGATAGCGGAATTAAACCAACACTGAAATCAGTTCGGGAGCTATTACTGCCGAATTTACCTTTTTTATGAGAGTAGTCCACTTTATTTCCGTAATCTGTAGGGCCTCTATGTACGCTGCCGCCCCTAGGCCGTGGCCTATAACGGCATATTTATAAATCCGGAGCTGGGAGTTATAGAAGTTAATAATGTGAGCCTGCAAGCAGTTCTTTATGGGACCCTATACAGCTTTGGCATGTCTCTCGGGCACCCTGATATAATATCAAAGTGTTTTCGTAGTTGGATACCGCTGTCGATCCTGGCGACACAGGAGATAGAGCGGTGGGAATGTGTGGTAGGCCAAAGCCCGTTAAATAATGGAAAAGCCAGCGAGCAAATAACTATCATAAAGCTTAAAAGTCTATAGTCTATACGTATATTCTATCTATACATATTATAAAACAAAGTTTCTTTTTTCCCTCATGTCCCTTTGTTCCCTTTAATCTTTAAAACTATGCAACGGATTTTGATGATTCTTTCAGTGTTAGATAGCCCATTTATCGATAAAGATCGAGTATCACGTTAAGACTAATAGGAGCGAAGAAATAGAGGAAAATGTGGAAAAAACGGGGAAAATTATTTGAAAGGGCTTATCTCGCGAATTACTGGAGCTATTTTTAAGTTATTTGGCACAGGTAAGAAGTAGACCACGTGAAGGATCATACGCTTTCGATTTTAATCATTTTTTCAGTGGCTTGTATTTTACACCCGTGCGACGCCGGGGCGGGTCGCTAGTTATAGATAAAATAAGGATAGGTGATGATGATCATTATTATGTACCGCTAATTATCTTTTTGAGTTATTTTGGGCATATTTGCTCAGTTATAAGTTTATTCACGATAAATATTTTCTAAAATTCCTAACTTCAGTTTTTGGAGTTGTTTCACAAAATATAGAACGCAAGAGAGCAAGTTACACGGTAAACAAGAAAATGCGCAGTCACACGTTGGTAGTAGGAGCGCCATGATTTTAGCGTTTCAGGGGACATGGTTTCATCCATACTAGTTCATACTAATATTATAAATACGAAAGTATTTCTGTCTATCTGTCTGTTACCTCTTGTACCCATAGAATTAAATATAACCTTCTCGTACCTCGCTGAACACCGTTTTGCTTATAATTTATTAATTTACTCAAATACTTATTATCTACAATCATTGTTTCATGTGACTTCAAATGTAAAGCTATCACAGTCCGCAAATAAAAAAAAAAACGGTTGTCTGTAAAGTCGGTTTACAATGATAGTTGAACGTGACAACGTGCCTCTTTGTCGCTCGTTCCGCGCTCTCGCTTGCACTTCAAGCCTTAAATGGAACGCCTCAGAGCGAGGTAACGCCGCATGAGTCATGTTTTTTCGTGCGTGCAGCCGGCTCCATCGAATTATAAGACGTTGTCACGTCAAAACTGTACCCCGACTGTACATTTCTGCTAAACAACCCAAATGGAACGCCTCAGAGCGAGGTAACGCCGCATATTGCGTCATGTTTTTTCGTGCGCGCAGCCCATATCGAATTATAAGACGTTGTCACGTCAAAAAATATGTTCCATACGTTACGCCGCAATGATAAAGAGCTAATTATACTGCTGCTGCTGGCTTAGCGGTCTCTATTCTCTATCATAAATAGAAATTAAAATGTTTTACTATGCCAGCGAAGATTTCCATGGGTGGCTACAAAAAGAAAAGGATTTATTCTTAAAAATAAATAAAAAATCGGTTGTCTGTAAAGTCGGTTTACTGACGACAGTTGAACGTGACAACTACCTTTGTTGAGATTTGTAAACTTCATAATATTTTTATAAGTAAATTTAGTTCTGCGATTTGATAACAGATGTCGCTGTTAGGCCTCTAGATCGCGCTATCGCTTTTACCCGACAACATTTGGTATATGTAATTCAATGGAATAATTATCGTCTTTTGGCTGACACTCACTGGTTGTTTTATTTATTATTATGCCAGAGGGATTTGCGTCCCAGGGTAACCCTACAGAACGGATTGGACCAGTATTAGGCGTATGACGTCTTTACAGCCTTAAGCCTAGTATCCACTTGAGCATGCTCGGGCGAATGAGCCGCTCATTCGTGCGAGTTCGAGCGTGCTCAGGCGTCTCCACTTGAGCGGCTCGGCCAAATGAGCGGGCTCATTTGGCTGAGCCGCTCAAGTGGATACTAGGCTTTATATTGGAACGCCTTCAGAGCGATCAGCGAGGTAACGCCGCATATTGCGTCATGTTTTTTCGTGCGCGCAGCCCATATCGAATTATAAGACGTTGTCACGTCAAAAATAGAATATGTTTATTTCGTTATAGAATTTAGAAGTTAAAGGAAAAGAAATCTCTTACGGAAGTCTGAATCTCTAATCCATGAACGTAGAAAAAAAGGCGGACGGAGTCTTGTCATATACAAAACTGTGTCTTCACTTTTCTTCAGAGTCGGCCATGCACACATTCTGACGCCTGTCAAATGGTATGGACTAGCGCAAAAATGTGTGCGTGCGGACCGTGTACACACAGCCAGCTGGCCGACTCTGAACGACATAGTTTTGTGTATGATGGGACTCCGTCCGCCTTTTTTTATACGTCCATGCTCTAATCTATATTTATTGTCCAGAATATTAAAATTATTCAAAGTCCGCACTAAATACTTAAACATGGTACAACTAGCGCATGATGGGCATATTTTTTTGTGATACATGTAATAAGTTGTTAGGTACACTACTTACTAAATACGTGGTATATATTATAATTTATAACAAAACTCTATAGTGAGTTCCATATAATTTTTACCAAAAAAATATTTAAACTGGTAGAGTTATAATGCTTTAATAATAATAATTAATAATAATCTATGCGCGGCCACAGTAGACTGCAGAGTTTAAAAAAATATAATATCAAGAAATAAGAATTACCAAATAATTTATAATTTATTATTATTAGTGTCCAACCGAGGGTCTATTTTTGGCCGAAGCCGAAGTCGAAGCCGATTAATCGGCAATCGCCACAACCTTCGGCCGAAGCCGAAGCCGAAGCCGAAGGTTTATAATCTTAATCGCTCGACTCAGTCATTAATTTTTAACCGACGTCAAAAAAAGGAGGTTATCAATTCGACGCGTATAATATCTATGGACGCTTTGGACACCACGTCAGTCTGGCCCTGTGCTAAGTACCTAAAGGACTTGTGTTACAGGTACCAGACAACGGAAATATATTTAATACCTTTTATACTATACACATAAATATATAAGATTTTTATTATATCATACACATATTTAATACACATCCAGACCCGGGAACATTGAAAACTTTTTTTTCCGTCGGCGGGATTCAAACCCGCGACCTCCGGCTTGAGCTACCAACGCGCTCACCACTGAGCCACAGAGGTCGTCAAATGTATGTAAGTATGTAATATTTCCAGAACTGCCCAATTTTCGTATGTTTGTCTGTAATCTGTATCAGAGTCTGAACAAATGTGCCAAATTACAAGTGTATGTATGTATGTTTTTATGTTTGTGTTCGCATATCTCTGGAACTAACATTCCGATTTCAGTAATTCTTTTTTTGTTGTACTAGGTACTGACTACTGTTCAACTTAGGGAATAGTGTAAGTTTCAACAAAATCGATTCAGTAGTTTTAATTCTCAATTACGTATAATTTTGAAGTCGGATTTATCTTTTTTAAATACAGTTATGTTGAATATTGTCTACAAACTACAATTAATATTAAAATTAATCCTTCAATCGCCGATTCTTGTAAATCTTTTTTTATCGCGGCCCACTTGGGCCTTACGGAGATTGATACGAGTAGGTTAAGTATTTCAAAACTTCAATTTTGAAGGTTTAGAGCTTGTCTAATTTGAAATGACGCGCCCCACCACTTCACTAGTAATATAAATGAAAAATTTTGTACTGTGAATACGAGGGAGGGGCGCGTCATTTTAAGTTAGACAAGCCCTACCTCTATATTGACTGTCTCATAGAGAAGTTGATTTAGAGATGGTAATATAAGTTTGTGATTTATATATTACTTAATAATTTGTCTGTCTAATGACTCAAATGTGTAGTTCGAAAACGGATGAGAATTCGGAAAAAGTGTATAGAATCAAAATTATAGAGAATTTAATAAGATTTTTCATCGTAGAATGTTTTTGCTACAACGCATCGTTTTTTAGTTATTAGCCAAAAACCAAAAATTGAGACTTTTGGCACTCTCCCCTCTCTCCGGCTCACCTCCTAGACTTCAGGACTTTTAGTACGTTTTATCCCTAAGTATCCTGAATATAATCCAGCAGAAATCTCTTAGGTTGCACACGCATTCTACAACTACTTTATTGACTGAACTATTGTAAAAAAAAAATCTTTATTATTTCACAAATAACAATAATTAGACCAATCAATCAGTCTTTGTTTTACACGACTAGACTAATTAATAAAATAAACAAACATTAACTTCTTAATAAATAATTAAATGATTTATTAAGAAGTTAGTGTTTGTTTACTCCCAGCGGCCTCTGCATACACGACCGGTCCGTCGCTCTCTCACGACTCACTCAGTCTTTCGTGACAGTTTACAGTTCGTTCAATTTTGACGTTTGCTCGGACCTTCGGCAAAGCTTCGGCTTCGGCCGGGTTTTAGGCCGAAGCCGAAGGTTTCGCCGAAGGTGGTTTTTTGGCCGAAGGCGGCCGAAGCCGAAGCTTCGGTCGGACACTAATTATTATTATATAATCTAAGGAATACAGTGGCGTATCGAGCCTATTGGACCCTTATCCAAAGTTATTTAGATTTTAGGGCTCTAAACTAGGTCGACAATATTTCAACATACCTACCTTAGGTAAAAGATATTTTCATGTAAGTAATTTAATAAAAAGTGAGTGGTCTGTGGATCGAAGTTTAAATTTGATCCCGAATTTTTCCAAAAGTTACTACACCGCTGCAGCTGTCGTCGTCAGAGAGTACTTATTTAAATTGTACTAAAGAACCCTAATTCAAGCGCTAAGTATGAGTAACAGCAAAATTGGCCTGTAGTTTTGTCGCGTAATCGTTTTAGAATATTCTGTAAGCAATTTGAACGATTATCGAATATTTTGACCAAAAAACAATTCTTAGAATATTATGGCTGATGTGACAAAATGGATTTTTAATGTGTTTACTAGGTTACATCTGCAAGTGACGACTTTTTCTGAATGATCGAAACCATTTTGGGTATTTACCCAAATTGATATTTGGTTTAGGTATGTTTTGAGTCCCAACTTCCAACTACAATTATTTTTTAACAAAAAATTAAAACCGACTTCCAAGGTAAAAACAAAAGTAATACTTAATCTTAATCTAAAAAGAATCAAATAATTCTTATTCCTTATTATAGTGGCGTCTTCAGACTTCGCCTAAACCTCAACTATTTCTGTACTCAATCTTCATGCTTTTGAAGTCGGTACCAGCCCGGAAAAGTTCTGAGATCCTTGACATAGCATTTACGCTAAGGTAAGCTGGTACCGACTTCAAAAGCATGAAGATTGAGTACAGAAATAGTTGAGGTTTAGGCGAAGTCTGAAGACGCCACTATAATAAGGAATAAGAATTATTTGATTCTTTTTAGATTAAGATTAAGTATTACTTTTGTTTTTACCTTGGAAGTCGGTTTTAATTTTTTGTTAATAAATAATAATTTTACCCTTTTTAGTTACATAATATGAGACGACAAGGCAATAATATTATATAGCTTGTTGTCTTAGAGTTGTACATATTACTAGCGGTCGCCTGCGGCTCTGCCCGCGTGGATGTCGGTTACGGCTGCAAAAAGCCTACCCAGGAAAGACTCGGTCAGCAAAATGATTCCCAGGTCAATTCACAGACTCCGACACTGACATCGACGACGCGGACGCAGTCATTATCCGCAAGCGCATCACGCTTGGTGACGCCCACTATCGTAATATTTTAATTTCGCCATAATTTCAAAACCAAACGTCCAATTTTAATCATTCACAGACCAAATTTTATCTACATAAACTGTACTTAGTGATAAAATAATTTATTTTGATAAGGATTAATGGCATAAGTAAAATAAACGCGTTTAAATGTTGTCCAAAAAATTCAAGATTTTTAAATAAAAAAATAGTTATTGTGCCTCACTCGACATAGATAAGTATAGTGTGTCGCGGACTTTTTTGTAGATATTTATAAGATCTACAATACTTTTTTTTAACGGGCTTTGGCCCACCACACATTCCCACCACTGTATCTCCTGTGTCGCCAGGATCGACAGCGGTATCCAACCACGAAAACCCTTTGATATGATCTCAGGGAGCCCGAGGGATATGCTAAAACTGTCTTGGGACCCGCAACGAAATTAATCAAAAGAAAATAGGAGGAGTAGGAAGATTCCAATTTCCCTCCCCATAAAAGCGGGAGACAGCACAAAGTTGCAATGACCGAAAGTCAAAGAACTTAAGGGGGGAGCACCACGAAAATAAGGTTAATAATTATGACTCCTAAGCTAAAGCTAAGTTAATATTGGAGTTTATTGTGTTTGACTGTTGCCAATAATAATTGTGACAAAAACGCTTGAAGGCACGGAAGTTCCTAGCGCTGTCCACGAGATCACCGTAGTATGCGACTCCAGAAGTACAGAATAGGTTGTTTAGCATAGTAGTTCTTTCGTCCTGCCAGAGACTGCACTCCCAGAGAACATGATGAGCGGTTTGTTCAAACATGTTGCCTTCAGTCAAGCACTCGCACATGGGTGATGCTACTAGTTTAAATCCGTAAAGTTTGGCCTTAAAATTTCCATGACCGGTCAGGAATTGAGAAACGCAGTGATCAATATCCATCCAATGTTTGGATAGCCGTTCACGAATATTAGGGAAAAAATTATAAAGATGTCGCCCTTTGGTGGAACAGTCCCATCGCGACTGCCATTCGGAGATTAGGCTTTGCACAGAGTTTTCATAAGGTTCAAACAATCTTGCTATTTTAATTTTATCGCGAGCGATTAAAAAGAACGGGTTGTCAATGTTTTTGTTATGATAATACATTGTCGCACGACGCTGAATCTCAAGGTCAACGGGTAAAACTCCGGCTAACACAGGCAAGGCTTCGGTGCTTGTGGTCCTGTAAGCTTTGCACAAGAATATAAGAGCAAGACGTTGGCTTTGTAGCAACTTGCGACGAGCCGCGCCGATTGTTGCCCTGTCGGCCCACACGGGGGCCCCGTAGCAAATGCTGCCTAGATAAGTAGCGGTGTAAATTAATTTTAGGGTTTTGAAAGAGAGGCCCCATGTCGACGTAGATATTTTGCTAAAGGAGTAAAAATTGCGCTTCGCTTTCTCACCGGTTTGAATTATATGTTCTAAAAATGTAAATTTATTTTCCAAGTAAAAACCAAGATAACAGAGTGACTGTTTGCGTTTAACGTTAATATTGTTAAGTTTAATGCTAGGGGAAGATATAAGGGAACCTTTTAAAAGAATTTGGTAAGTTTTATGCGCTGCCAGGCGATTACGTTTACCCCAACTCGATATTAAATTAAGACTATCATTGGCTTTAGATTCAATTTCGGAACGTGAATTTGCTTGAACGATGAGAAATCCGTCATCGGCGTAGCCAACTAGTAGGCACAGCGGTGGTAGGGGAAGACTTAATAAATCATCAAATCCGAAATTCCAATCTACAATACTTAGAACATTTTATGGTTCTATCTTTTATAGTTTCGGCAGCGTACGCAAAATAAGTAACTTTTTTGGTTGATTTTTTCACCTGGCGTCCGAAAAACCCAAATATCTTACGAAACCCTATTTTGTCCAAAATAAAATTTAGCCCATGTTCAGGACAAATAATGTAGGATTTGCTTGGAGTAGTTTAAATAAAGCCAAAATATAAGGATTCAACAGTTCTGTTGGGTACCTTCAGAACCAGGATATATCCTGGTGCAAAATCTTACTTTTTGGTAGTATATGCCTGAAATACTTCAGAAAAAATCGAAACCACTATATGTTCACATATAAATTTCAAGATCCCATCATCAGATCACCACTTTTGTGAACATGGTACCAACCTCGGATTCAACCCTGTACAACAACAAAAGAATCATGAAAATCGGTCCAGAAACGGCGAAGTTATGGTTATATATATATTATATATATATATATATATATATATATATATATATATATATATATATATATATATATATATATATATATATATATATATATATATATATATATATATATATATATATATATATATATATAACAGACGAACATATAACCTCCTCCTTTTTGGAAGTCGGTTAAAAAGAAAGGACATACAGAATAGTTTTTATTCCGGAAAATGTAGAGCGCACGATTCTTACATTTTCCCCTATACAAATTTAAGGGATTTTGGCACGACGAAATAGAGCAACATATTATTGTACAATTATTAAAACAATGTAGAGCCATTGGAATATACTAAGTATAAATTAATGAATAATAAAGCTGTATTAAATTAAAATAGGAATATGTCTACTTTATCCATCAGTGGCTTAGCGAGTCGTAGGGAGGCCCCGTAGCAAACATTTTTGGGGCCCTCAAACTGAATAGTCTAGTCCGGGTTCTCTAGAATTTTTGACGTTATAACGTCTTATAATTCGATATGGGATGCGCGCCCGAAAAACATGACAATTCATGCGGCGTTACCTCGCTGACAGCTCTGAGGCGTTCCATTTACACTCTCAAGTCTCTCAACAACCGTAAGGCCCACCTGGGCCGCGCTCTTTGTTTCGATTATATTACGTATTTCGATGACTTAGAGAATAATTTTGTAGGAAGAAGTTTGGTTAGTTATGACCTTTGATACATTGACCACACTCTGAATGAAAAATAAATAAACAATCTGTGAGCTATTAGTATTAGGGTAAGGTCGCCAGTAGTCAGCCCCACACCAGTAGTCAGCCTTTTCCAGCTAAAAACCTATAGAAATAGCGTTCTATTGCAAATTAACCAATCAAGTTACTTTTAAAAAAAACTTGGCCTTCTTATTGGTCAGTTCAGAACGTCACAATGACGCTAAATGGCTGCAAGAAATGGTAATCTAATTCCAATTCGACGTTGTCACTAGTCGAGCCAAGATGCGGCGTGCGCGCCAATATTTTCTTATTGGAAAGTGCCCGACAAAAAGGTGAGTTATTGTGATTTCTTATTAACTTTTCTGTCATGTTTTATTAAAATATATTGTAATTACATTTTTTACGTCTAAATCAAATGAGTTATAGAACAGTTTCTTTATAGTTATTTAAATGATGAGGTGGCTGACTACTGGGTATGCGTTTCTTGTACATTATCTAGTGTTCGGCCACCCCCGGCTGAGTACTGGTCATACATAATTCCTTATACAAACCAGTAGTCAGCCGCCTAACTAGATACGGTCGAACCACGGCTGAGTACTGGTGAGGTATACCCAGTGTTCAGCCATCAGTAACTTACGCTGCTTAATTTAATCATTTATTTATGAAGTACCTACCTACCAAGTAATTTCTTAGTTTTTTGGCATTGTTTATTTGTCCTAGTCAAGTTTCAGTTCCATAAGTCTCTTTTGAGGCCGATTTATGGAGAGGCTGACTACTGGTAGCTATTTGGCCGAGAACTGGGTTGTGACGGCTGAGTACTGGGGAAATGTGCCTTATTTTGAAAAATACTTTATTTTCAATACTTATTAAGAAAAATTATCTTATATGTTAATTTCATAACAAAGTTTAATAAATGATTAAGTGAATGAGTACAAAAGGTTTTTGATTACTATTTTAATCAATTTTCTATCCACATTTAAACTTGCACTTTCCACTAAAAGGCTGACTACTGGTGCCCGTACCCTATTTCGGCTATTCAAAATTGTGCTCTATTTCCTACGTGTCAAGGTATGACTTAATATATGAAGAATAAAGTAGGTATTCGTTTATTTCTTCTGAACACTTTCACTAATTATAGTTTCGAAAGTTTATAATTGAGAAACTAATATCACATCGGACTAAATACTATATTATGATGGCTTGATAGATAGAAAATTTAACATATATTATAATGTAGTTCACACAAACATAAAATATGGATTGTATGTAAGGATATTACATTAATTTTACAAAGAGAGTAGGCCGGGCGCCATTTTTTTTGCACATTGACCTGCCAACTTTTTTGCATAGATTTTTCCCGGAACTGAGGGGTTAAGGCTATGACGTTGTCACGTTCAATTATCGTCAGTAAACCGACTTTACAGACAACCGATTTTTTTTATTACTAACAAGCTAATTTTTTGTGAGTAGCTTTATTTTGATAAGACGAACAACAATTTTATCTGGGAAAAATCTTGAAAGTGGTAGCTAACAGAGATAGAAAGGACTTCATACTTTGATTTGATGGTCCTAAAATATGGATTGTTCTATTTGTAGGAAAATGTTACTTTTACATAATATAACTATTAAACTATCAATATACAAAAAATCAGCTGGTTAGGTTTCCGTAGT
This sequence comes from Polyommatus iphigenia, assembly GCA_963422495.1. Taxonomy (NCBI): domain Eukaryota; kingdom Metazoa; phylum Arthropoda; class Insecta; order Lepidoptera; family Lycaenidae; genus Polyommatus; species Polyommatus iphigenia. The sequence continues at coordinate 30,350,656 of OY730177.1, read as the reverse complement.
CAACCAAGTTTTGTTGATTACAGAACCCTAAAACGGAACCCTAACCAGCTGATTTTTTTGTGAATTTGAATATTTTAATACGGCAGATACATCGGTAGCTAACTAGCTACGCCTATCGCCATATACGCCATCCATGGTAGAGTCATGAATAGTTTATTAATTCAGTCATTAATCTGTAGTCGCAGCATGCGACTTCTAGAACAATAGTAAATGTAGTAACATTAATAATAATGAAGACGTGAGTGGAAGAATCGAACAAGTAACATTTCGTAACATTCGGACAATAACTAATTTTTTCCCTAATTATTTTAATAAAACTTGTAACTTATCTACTTCATAACCTAGCTAATGTATCTGGCTACACATATAATCCATAATTTATCTATTTCAAATAATTTTTCCGGCCCTAAACCCTCCATTTAAGCATAAAAACGGGAAGTTTTTTCATGTTACTTACCTTATTCTTCCACTCACGTCTTGAATTATTATAATAATATATTTCGTGATCATCATCACCTGCTAAAGTATCATAGATAGATCGTTTGTAAAAACTAGTGTCAGTTTTACAAAAAGACTCACGATTCGTAATTCCCAAACTGTTGGACGTCATCCATACAAAATGTGCAAAAATCGACCAAGCGTGAGCCGGATGTGGATGGAAAGAGTTCCGTAAGTTATTCAGAGTTCAGACGTCAAACAACCTACTTTAATATTGAGACAAGAAAGTTTATTCGACATGTCTAGTTGGAACGAAGTTCCTTATTATTCATCATTCAACTAATAATACTATTGCAACCAGTGGCGGATTAACCCTTAATCAAATTAAGCAATTGCCTAGCTAGGGCATCACGTCTGAGGGGGCACCAGAAGAGTAAAGTTTCAAAGACCGATTCTAGTTGACATACGGATAGGGATATGGATTGCTAATAACATATTTTAAAAATGCTTCATAAAAATAAACAAAATCAATAAACAATAATAAAATAAGCTTTGTCTAACTAAATTTTAAAATAATAAAAATTCCCGGTGACTCTGCTGGTAATTTTCGCCGGTAAATTTGTCATGACCTTCTTCGCCCTTTGAGTCCTGCAAGATGACGTCTCGTACTTTATCGTCCAGTCTTGCCGGTTCAGCCAGCTTCCGACGACAGAAATTACAAATCGGCATCTTCTACATAATTATTACCGATTTCATGCGTGGTACTAAAAGTAGTCTTATTTGAGACCTCAGTTTCTTCTATAAAATTAATAACCTCAATCTCATCTCGTATCGTACTTTTCTAATATATTTCCACACACGGTCGCCTCTTTTGGTCACGACAACTCAATGCTTAGCTTTTGCTTGGAGAAACTGTAAGTCGGCATCTTCTATAATAATTTTTACCGACTTATTTTCGTGCCTGTTAAAATACGTCGTAATTCGTACCTGAGATCTCTTCTTTTTCTACATCGATAAGGTAATTCTCAGTCTTTTATCGTATTTCTTTATAATATTGTTTTTCCTCACGGTCGCCACTTTATGTTGAGAATAAACACAATATATAATAATTATTCTTATTTATTTCAGGTTCAAAACCAATATTACATTCAGACACGTCGTTTCTCACACATTTTTTTTTTGTGTTACGAGTATTACAGGATATAGATATTGCGCACCTGTTGCCTCCCCCGGGAGTGTGTTACAAATTGGCACAATAGATATTTTAGAGGATTTATTTATTAATGTCAATTGCCGAAAAAGTTACTATTAGAACAAAATGGGAACGACAAAAAAAAAATTAATAATAAGCAATCCATATCCACAGGCATATGGATTGCTTAGGGCATCAAGTAGTCTTAATCCGTCACTGATTGCAACTGATGGTACAGAGCAGAAATGCAGATAATGTAGAGTCTACAAATTTATAATTGTGTAACTCCCGTACTTGGAACTTCATGGCTTTCAAGTATCGTCATGGGTTTGACCTCACTCTGCAGATCTCCGATTAATCTACAATTAACTCGTCATCCTCCCAGGAAACAAGCATTTTGTTTTCTATAAAAAATATATCCAATGTACATCACACGGCCAGTGTTAAACCAAACAATACTATAGATAGGTCGCGCCATGATTTTAAATCTGGTTTTAATGGTAATCGCCTCGCTCCATCGCGCCGAAGGTCAGTTCAGTTTTCGACAGTTCACGCATAGTTTGATCGAGAATCCCGTCGTTCAGTTGGCGACACACGCGTCGGGGGAAGCCTTCGCGACCACCCTGAATACTGTTTCTGCCATACCGAACGCTATAGCATCTTCTTTGGGAAGATACCACGTACCCACCATCGATAACATCTACAACACAGTCGATATCCCCAACGGCTTCCTCGAGGAGTACAACAGTGGCCTGTCCAACGAAGACGCCAAGCTCAGGATCGACGAGCTACTCATAAAGTATGGATTCCCAGTCGAAGTGCACAGAGTGGAGACGGACGATGGTTACATTCTGGCGATGTACAGGATCCCAGGAAATGGCAGCGCCGTTTTTCTCATGCACGGGCTGCTGGGAAGTTCTGATGATTACGTGATCTCTGGGCCTGAATCCGGTCTCGCTTACCTCCTGGCCAGAGAAGGATATGACGTGTGGATGGGCAACGCTCGTGGGAACAAGCATTCTCGACTCCACAGGACATTGAGAGCGTCGCAGAAGGAGTTTTGGGACTTCTCCTGGCATGAAATCGGAGTGTACGACCTGCCGGCAATGATAGACCACGTTTTGAACGTGAGAGGTGATATGAAACTGAAGTACGTCGGCCACTCGCAGGGGACAACCTCGTTTTTCGTCATGGCATCCGAGCGGCCGGAGTACAACGACAAGATAGTTGTGATGGTCGCTCTTTCTCCTGTCGTATACATGTCTCACTTGAGATCCCCGGTGTTAAGGCTTCTGGCGCCGAGCAGCCCTATCATCTCAAGTGCTTTAAACATAATAGGCGCCCACGAGTTTCTCCCAAACAATCTTCTCATGCGTAACGTCAAGAAGGTGCTGTGTCATGGAACAGTGGCTGAACTTCTCTGCTTCAACGTAGTTTTTCTCATCGCCGGCTACGATCTCCCCCAGTTGAACGCGAGTAACATTCCCGTGTTCTTCGGCCATATGCCTTCGGGGGCATCAACGAAGCAGCTAGTGCATTACAGTCAAGAAATCACGTCGGGAGAGTTTGAGAAGTTTGACTACGGCTATCACGTCAATGAACAGATTTATGGGACCAAAGAACCTCCTAAATATGACTTGAGCAAAGTCACTGCACCTGTCGCTCTCTTCTACAGTGATGCTGACTGGTTGGCCAGTCCTAAAGACGTTGAGAAGGTGTCGAGGGAACTCCCGAATGTGATAGAGATGTATAAAGTTCCGTGCGATAACTTCAACCATTTGGATTTTATTCTGGCTAAAGACTTCAGGACGCTGATATTCGACAGACTGTTATACATTTTGAATGAATATTAAAGAATTTTATATGAATAGTAAATTGCGTAATTATTATGTTTATTACGAGTCTTTCCTTGCCATTACATTCTTTGGTCAAATACTATACCCATACCTACTTTGTAACATCGTCTGAAAACAGCAAACATCCTTTTCAGGCCGATTGAAAATAAATATAAGTTGAATATATCTCTACCACAGAGTACTATAATACTGGCGTAATCTCTACGTAAATAATCGCATCTAATGAGTTGTATATTTTCTTCTTAATTATTATACTATTTCAATTTCTTTAGAATAGCACGATTTAATAGTGCTATATTGTTATTATAATATCATTAAAGAATATAGGTAGGTAAAACTTGACAAAAATATGACAAATAATAAACTTGTTTATGAATTTGTACGGTATATCATGTAGGTACCCTAGACGAGTTTTAATCCTTCGATCGCGGATTCTTGGAAATGCTATTGTATTCTATTGTTGTCGCGATCACCGGTGCTCGTATGGGGCTTGAAGGATTATAGAAGATAATAATATGAAGAAATCTGTTGCTGTGTTTTAGTACCGTATAGCTAACGTGACCCGAAAAAAAATGTCCCATTTACTGAAACCGCGCGAAAATTTCGATTTCGATTCGATTGATTATTCTGCTATATTTTTTTCGATATCAATAATAGTAGATATTATATAGGATGTATCAAACGTAAGTAATTATATTAATTATATGGGTGTGTAATGTCTATGAGTACCGCGTAATGTGTATAGAGTTCACTGTAAAAGTAGAGGCGCTGAAAGAGCAATTATTTTTCACATTTGTATGGGAAAATTCGTTATGCTGGAGCACTACCCCATACAAATTACAAAAAAATCGGTTGTCTGTAAAGTCGGTTTACTGACGATAGTTGAACGTGACAACGTCATAGCCTTAACCCCTCAGTTCCGGGAAAAATGTATGCAAAAAAGTTGGCAGGTCAATGTGCAAAAAAATGGCGCCCGGCCTACCCTCTTTGTAAAATTAATGTAATATCCTTACATACAATCCATATTTTATGTTTGTGTGAACTACATTATAATATATGTTAAATTTTCTATCTATCAAGCCATCATAATATAGTATTTAGTCCGATGTGATATTAGTTTCTCAATTATAAACTTACGAAACTATAATTAGTGACTTGTTCAGAAGAAATAAACGAATATTTTATTCTTCATATATTAAGTCATACCTTGACAGTTGACACGTAGGAAATAGAGCACAATTTTGAATAGCCGAAATAATACTAATAGCTCACAGATTGTTTATTTATTTTTCATTCAGAGTGTGGTCAATGTATCAAAGGTCATAACTAACCAAACTTCTTCATACAAAAGTATTCTCTAAGTCATCGAAATACGTAATATAACTGAGGCGTTCCATTTACACTCTCAAGTCTCTCAACAACTGTAAGGCCAGGTGGGCCTTACAGTTGTTGAGAGACTTGAGAGTGTAAATGGAACGCCTCAGAGCTGTCAGCGAGGTAACGCCGCATGAACTGTCATGTTTTTCGGGCGCGCACCCCATATCGAATTATAAGACGTTATCACGTCAAAAATGTTTGTTCTTTCAGCGCTTTGATTTTCACAGTGCGTACATAACCTAAAGTATTAATTAACATTCCCTTGGGGGGGAGTTCCGCTTCCTAGATGTCCCGTTTTGACAAAAAAATAAATGGTCACGTTACGTATAGCATAGACTTATAGATGGCAGAGCATATCGACGGAGAGCTGACGACCAAATCGGTCATGTAGCTTCATCAGCTGTATAACTCCGTTGACCGTTAGCTACTTCCTTGAATAACCCTTTCTGATATTCTGCCTGCTGGCAGGCCATGGGCGGTGGGTGTGGGAGTGGTGTGGTGGAGAAAAAATGAAAAAAAAATGTATGTTCAGCGACTTACTAGTGTTTGCGATAATAATTTATAATTTTTTCACATGGATAATAATTAATAATGAATAATCGACCAAGTGCGAGTCGGACTCGCGCACTGTACCGTACTGGTGACCGAAAGTAGACAAAAAATTGTGTTTTTACTTTTTTGTAAGCTACATGACCTATTTGGTCGTCAGCTCTACGCTGGGCTTCTTACAGACGAACGGCACGTGTCGGCGGCAGTCGACGGCAGTCGGCGGCACGTGTCGGCGGCAGACGACGGCACGTGTCGGCGGCAGTCGGCGGCAGTCGACGGCAGTCGACGGCAGCCGACGGCAGCCTTTGACAGTTTATGACGCTTGCAGGGGGCCTACCACGAGCTTTCCTATTACGATCATGTTTCCAGAACACTTTGTTGTAAGATTACAACAACATTACCGTACTCACTTTTTAAATATAATTTTACTAAAAAACAGTAAAAAATGCAAAACAATGTTAAATCCGCTGTGAAATATCAACTTTTTTAAGATCGCTAGCTTGACGTTAAAGTAATAAATTCTTATCTATCAAACGATGTCGGTTAGTAAGTAGAGGTGGTGGTAGGCCCCCAGTTGTGACGTACCCCCGCAAGGTAAGCGTCCACAGGTCGGTATCGTACGCAACGGATATCTCGCATCAAACGGATATTTTTTTCACAGTACGTCCGCTGAATCGGCAGTGTACGGATTACTGTTTAGCCTAGTAAATGAATGCTCAAAAGGGGGGTATGGATGGAAAAGTCGAAAGCAGAAATTTTTACTTAGGAACTTTGTTTGGACTAATTTGAAGATAAATAGTACGCTGCCGATACAGTGAGACGTACTGTAAAAAAAATATCCGTCTGATGCGAAACGTCCGTTGCGTACTATACCGACCTGTGAACGCTTACCTTTACGCGTTACGTCACAACTGCAAGCGTAATAAACTGTCGACGGCTGCCGTCAACTGCCGCCGACTGCCGCCGACATGTGCCGCCGACTGCCGTCGACTGCCGCCGACGCGTGCCGTCGTCTGCCGTCGATTGCCGCCGACGCGTGCCGCCAGACAGATTTTCATATACTATTATACCTAGATACTTTATATTGTTGATCCCATCTGTTGGCGACTGGCTGGACAGACCCGAGCCAATAGTTCTGTTTTTTGAATATTTGTTTACTTTTCTATGTCACATTTTTTCGTATTGGCAATTTATATTTACGATGTATTTTTGATCCAGTCTATCTCAGAGATAGACTGGACTAAACCTGGAACATTATAGTTGTCGCTTCACATTGTGTATCATTTGGTAGTTATTAGTTATCCTCGTTTTCATACATACAGTCCACCTTTCCCATCGCTATCACCATCAAACTAGGACATGTGCATGCACAATAACATTACCGTACTCACTTTTTAAATATATATATATATTTTTTTATTTATTTATTTAAGGTCGCTTTAACATCAGGGTCATTAGCGACCACAACAAAGAATACATTACAGAAGACTTAAATACATTTGTATACATTTATCATTTTCAAAAATTTTAGGGTTTTAATACATCCAATCTCATCATTTAAACATTCTTTTAAATCGTTAGGTAATTTACAATAGCTTTTTTCTACATTATAGGATAAACATTCAACAAGGAGGTGAAAAACAGAAAGAAAACATCCACATTTGCATTTGCTTTTTTCAGTCTTAGTAATATTGTGAATATGGGTGATGTTTGTATGACCAATTCGCAATCTGGTTATAACTACTTGATCATTTCTACACGAAAAGTGGGCAGGAACTTTATCAAATATAGAATTTCTAATAGAAAATAATTTAGACACATTGCCTGATTTCCAATTTAATTTTATACTTTATATATTTCTTTATGTCTGAATATGTAACTTTATTTGTACATTCAATATTTATTTCATTAGTTGTGTTATAATATAATTTTAATTCTACTTTAGATATTTTGGAATCCATATAATTTTAAAATTGTAATTATTTTGCAAAAGACTTATAATCCTTAAATCCATGATGATAGGATCCTTGTTTTTAAGATTCAAAATGGCAGTTAAACATGATTTTGATGTAGTAAAAATAATGTATTTTTATTGAGAGGAACTTTCAGAAATGATTTGAAAAGTTTTAATCAAACCCATTGCATCCGAACTAAAAACTGAAAAAATGTCCAAAAGTTTGTATATATATTTATTGTTTTTTATTAAAGCAGAACAGCTTGGTTGACTATTAGTGGTGAAGCCATAAGTAATCTTTTCGTAATCAGAAAAGGTATTCATAATTTCATGAAATAAATCTTTAGATGCTATTTCTTCTTTGCTCACTAATTCAAAACTTACTGGAATCTCATAATTATGCCACGGGTAAAAAGGTGATAAACGTTCAGTAAAAATTGGTGGTGAAATAATATTTAAATCTTTTATGTATTTAGCGGCTCGAATACGTATTGGTTGGGATAATTTAGGTTGTTGTATCAATGGAATCAACAGCTAGTGACTGGGTGTAAATTTTAAAATTTGGACTATCAGTCCGAGATGTAAATTTAAAGCCATACGATAAAACCAACTCCCTCCTTCTGTACTCTAATGGTGCTTCATTAGCTTCTGCCAAGATGCTCATTATTGGGCTAGTCTTAAAAGCGCCAATACAAAGTCTAAGTGCTTGATTTTGTATTGGGTTCAGAGAATTGTGTGTGTGCGTTTTTTTGCAGAATCATATAAAATCGATCCATAATCAAGTTTCTGTCTAATTAAAGCACGATAAGAATTTAAAAAGCACCTACTGTCAGCACCCCATTTAGTAGAAGATAATACTTTTAATACATTTAACCTCTTATAGCACTCAGATTTTAGTTTATTGATATGATCTATCCACGACATCTTTTTATCAAATATGAGCCCCAATATCTTTAAGTTTTTAGCTTCGTTTATATTATGTCCATTTAAATTTAACTGTGCATTCCTAATTTTAGCTCTTTTTCTGGTAAGTATCATAAAATCAGTTTTGGTTTTTGAAAATTTAAATCCTGACTTATTTGATCACTCGAAAAGATTATCTAATGTATTTTGTAACAGTTTTAAAGTTGGTTTTAAAGTTCTACCACTGTAAGTTAAAGTTAAATCATCAGCAAATAGAAACCCTTTTACAGGTACAATATTATGTGAAAGAACATCATTTATCGTTAACAAAAACAAAATTACACTAAGCACGGAGCCTTGAGGAACGCCATTTTCTATAAACATTTTGTCAGAAAGGATATCATTAATTCGCACTCTAATAAATCGGTTTGAAAGAAAATTTTTAATAAAGCCTAAAACGTTTCCCTTAATACCTATATTCTGAAGTATTTTTAGCACTCTGGGTTTCCAAACCATTTCATATGCTTTTTCTATTGAATTATATGTAATTATTGTATCTAAAGCTACAATAATTACATAATTTTCATTTGTAAAATTGTCGAGCACCTCTGTTTCTATATTTATTAAATGATCCATGGTTGATCGATGCTGCCGAAAACCAAATTGATTAGGAGAAAGGAAATTAATGTCTTCTATATACCACTTAAGTCTTTTGCTTAAAATTTTTTCTAATATTTTGCATAAATTACATGTTAACGATATTGGTCTATAACTTGAAGGTAAAGATTGTATTTTTCCTGGTTTTAATATTGGAATAACTATGGCCTCCTTCCAAATATCCGGGAATACTACTGTCTTGTTGTTTCCATATAAAGTTATACTAGCTATATGACCGAGCTTCGCTCGGTATTCAAAAAATTCAAAAAACACACATAAAATGACATTTTATGAAAATGATTCCTAGCTAGATCGATTTATCGCCCCCGAAACCCCCTATATACTAAATTTTATGAAAATCGTTGGAGCCGATTCCGAGATTCCAATTATATATACGAGTATATACAAGAATTGCTCGTTTAAAGATATAAGATATGCAAAGTAATTAAGACCACTATTTGGTAGGTTTTTAATTATAATATTCGGTAAATTATCGGGCCCTGGACTAGAATTTCCTACTTCTGATAGAACGAGTAAAAGTTCATGCATGTATATTTCACTATTAATCGAATTAGAATTATCTGATGTATCAAAGCTATAATTTTGTAATTGATTATTATTTATTAAATTTCTAAATTCATCGCAATAATTATTCGAGTTAGAATTGTTGGCAAAAGTGCGAGCTAAAATATTAGAGACTTCAATAGGATTACATGTATAAGATTTATCATCTTTCTCTAAAGATATGCCATTATTTCTTCTGGTTCTATTATTAAGACAATTTATCTTTTTCCACATATCTGCTAGAGGCGCACTGTAGTTAATAGATGACACCCAATCTTCCCAATACTTTTTTCTGTGTACCTTAAGAATTCTTCTGCTTTTTGTTCTCTTTTTCTTACAATCTATTTGGTATTTAACTGAAATTTGATCGTTATTGGAATGTTTTTTGTAAAGTCTAAATGCTTTCTTAGCTTCTTTCACGGCTATTTTACAGTCTTCTGTCCACCAAGGTAAGTATTTTTTATTAAATATTCCAGATATTGTGGGAATGGCCTTCATTGCTGCTTCGTATACTAATTTGTTAAATTTGTCAACAATTTCATTAATCGAAAAATCACTTAACCTATTTGGAGATACTAAATTGTTAATATTTTGATCAATTTCATTACGAAACATATCCCAGTCACCTTTATCAAATTTCCACTTTAATGGATATTTTATATTTTGAGATGATAATTCATTAACTGTCGTTTGACTTTTAATACTTATTGGAAAATGGTCGCTATCATATAAATCGTCCAAAGCATTCCATTCAAAATATGGCAGTATATTTTGTGAAGCCAGAGATAAGTCTATATTACTTGTGCGACCAGTATTGCAATCAAAATGAGTGGGTTGGCCGTTGTTTAAAATTAACATATCTGTATGTTCATCAATCCAATCAGCTATTAATTTACCTCTATTGTCACATTTTTCAGAACCCCAGTAAAAATGGTGGCTATTAAAATCGCCTACTATAATGTAAGGAATAGGAAGCTGTTCAAGTAAATCGTTTAATTCTTGTAAATTGAGAATTCTACTATTTGGGAGGTATATATTACATATTGTTATAGGGAAAGGCAATTTAACTTTAATAGCTACTGCTTCCAGGTTTGTAACTAAATAATTTTTTTCTGGAATTGGGTAAGTTTTAACATATATTGCGACTCCACCACTAGCCCTGTTACCTGTAATCCTATTTTTGTTAAATAAATCGTATTTTTTGATATTAGAACAATGATCTCCTGTGAAATTCGTCTCTTGTAAGCAAATGCATGTTGGAAGTAATCTTTTTATAAGTAATTGTATATTTTCCAATCGTCTATAGTAGCCGTTAACATTCCACTGTAAAATGTCCATATTATTCATATTTAAATTATTATAGAAAGAATAAGAAGTGTATCAACTGTTTTTTTTTAAATATAATCTATAAGTTACCTAACATTTGATGTAGTTTTTTTGTAAGTCTAGAGCATCTATTTTTTAAACTTTTATTCATTTTACAGTGTAATGTATTGCACATATAAATGAGATCTTTTATATTTTCAGTATACGAAAGAACTAGATCTTTAACATTTTGTTTACCTCCTGAATTGTCTAACAAACTAATGAATTGGTCTAGGTTAATAGGAAACTCACTGTCTTTTTTTATTTCATCAAAATCGTTTTCAATACTTCTCCAAACATCTTCTTCATTCTTAGAATATGATCTTTTTAACTTCTTTTTAATTTTATTTTTTTCTTTATCTGTTGAAATATTACTGCTATTAGATTCATCAGTTTCTCCTTCCATATAATCACTTTCTTCGTCTTTATTATCTTTTTTCCTTATTTTGTATTATAGATATTTCACTTGTTGATGGAGAATGTATTCGTTTTATTCCTTTGAGGTTTTCTTCCGGGAGCTGAAATGATTCAGGAACTTGTGGTGTAATAAACGTAGGACTAAATGAAAGATCGCCACGGATACGAGTACTACTTTCTTGATTAGCACTTCTTATGTTAGGTGGTTGAGCATTTGAAGAAAGTTGAGTTAATTCTGGAATGGGAGATGTGACAACAGAAGGACTAAAAAGAAGATCCTCAGGATTTCTACTTTCATAATTTTCAGTTTCGGTTTCCATATCTAGGGGTTGTATATTGGAAGAAATTTTTATGCAATTTTTGGCTAAATGACCCATCTTGTTGCAGGTGAAGCACTTTAAAGCGTCAGTTGACACATATATCCAATAATTTGTGTCTTCAAAAGTAACTTGGAAGGACTCGGGCAGTTTTACTTCGTCTTCTGGACTGATAAACAGCTGTCTTCGGAAGCTCAATATATGTGAGAAACCTGGTTCAGTGGCACCAATTTTCATAAAAGATATTTCGGACATTAATTTAATATCTAATTCTTAAAATTTCTTTTGTTACACACAATTCGGTATAACGGGACATACGTTTGACAATACAATTCTTTTATTCTTGGTCACCAACGGTTTTATAGCTAAGATATGGTTTTTTACACTAATTGTTTTCTTATCTTCAATTAGGTTATCGGCTGTTTTCTTGGTGTCGAGATAAATACAAACTCGAGCGTTGGAAATTCGTGACACAAATCTAATAGACGCAGCAGGTGTAACGGAAGATAAGCTCATGGTGTAATCCCTTAGAGGTATTCCTTCAATCGCATCTAATATTACAGCTTGGTCTTTTTTGGGATAGCACATTGAAAGTTACATTTACATAACTTGATGTTTTTTGGGACATTGTAGGTAAGTTTGACGATGTGGTTGTTTGTGACATGAGTTGCTTAAGTACGTTGGGTTTGATGACATAATAAATAAAAGGGTCTCCTGTTACCAGGAGATACCCTTCTTACGTTTCTGATGATTTGTTTATATCGCGTCGTATGTAGGCACTGAGATACGAAAACAAGTTGAGCGGAGAACAACACGCGTCCGCAGTGAGCTATCGCACGATACTCCTTTTTAAATATAATTTTACTAAAAAACAGTAAAATATGCAAAACAATGTTAAATCCGCTGTGAAATATCAACTTTTTTAAAAAGGCTAGCTTGACGTTAAAGTAATAAATTCTTATCTGTCAAATGGTGTCGCTTAGTAGAGTTGGTGGTAGGCCCCCAGTTGTAACGTGCCGCCTAAAGGTAAGCGTCCACAGGTCGGTATCGTACGCAACGGACGTCTCGCATCAAACGGATAAATTTTTCACAGTACGTCAGAATATATTTATTTATTTTTTTTATATATTTTTTTTACGTAAAAAAAATATCCATTAGATGCGAGACGTCCGTTGCGTACGATACCGACCTGTGGACGCTTACCTTTACGCGCTACGTCACAACTGCAAGCGTGATAAACTGTCGACGGCTGCCGTCAACTGCCGCCGACTGCCGCCGACACGTGCCGCCGACTGCCGGCGACTGCCGCCGACACGTGCCGTCGTCTGCCGTCGACTGTCGCCGACGCGTGCCGCCGACATGTGCCGTTCGTCTGTAAGCACTCTTAGGGTTCTTATAGACGAACGGCACGTGTCGGCGGCACGTGTCGGCGGCACGTGTCGGCGGCAGTCGACGGCAGTCGGTGGCACGTGTCGGCGGCAGTCGACGGCAGTCGACGGCACGTGTCGGCGGCAGTCGGCGGCAGTCGATGGCAGCCGACGGCAGCCGTTGACAGTTTATGACGCTTGCAGGGGGCCTACCACGACCTTTCCTAAAACTATCATGTTTCCAGAACACTTTGTTGTAAGATTACAATAATTTAACAGACTTTCATTCGTATCATGAGCTTCATAAAGTGTATGGAAATAATATTGTTTTATTCATACTTAGGGTCTAGGAATGAGATAGAACGAACTATTTCTTTCGAACAAGGTGCAAAATGCAAAAGCATTGTTCGGGACTCTTACGTTTCATATTATATTCGGTGTTTCCGTGATTACGACAATAAGCGAAGATTTTCATGTGTTTTATTAATTTGGGAGTACATACTGGACACGTTGTTTAAACTTAACAGGTAACTAAGTAACTAAACAACTTTGTTCGTGGCGTTGTCATGACGTGGCATGTTTTGGACATGCGCAATAAAAGGTTTTGTGGCGCATGCGCCAAAAATTACGCCGGCGAACAAGGCCAATAGCTATGTCTACATTATGTAATTTCATCTTCATTTTTCGTCATCTTCTATTTATTCATTCGTTTGGCAAATTCAATAATTCAAATAATTGAATGCGTCAAAATCTACCCACGTTGAAAGAAAAGTGTCATTGGGAGCGCTACGATTTCAACGCGTGTCACGGGCATGCCTCACGTTCGCTGTTGACTGCGCTATAACGCATGCCCTTGATGAACAAAAAAAGGCACAATGTGGACAAAGCTAATGACTATGTCCACACTAGGCGCTTTCGTCTTCAATTTTCATCATCTTTTCATTCAATAAATGAATGCGTCATCGAACGCACCATCAACATTGTAATTTTTGAAGTTTTGGATTGGTCTTTTTTGGGCATGGGGATTCAAGGCCCAAGGGCATGCGTTATAGCGCAGTCAACAGAGAACGTGAGGCATGCCCGCGAGGCATGCCCTCTGACCGTATCCAAAACTTCAAAAATGACAATGTTGGCGTTGCGTTCAATAATTGAATGCGTCAAAACGAAAGTTGAATGAAAGAAGACGACGAAAATTGAAGGCGAAAGCGCCTAATGTGGACATAGCTAATTGACTCTGAATGTCATACCGTAAATTACCATAAGTAAATTGCATAAAAATAGCATCCGATGAAGAAGATCTTTTATTTATAGTTGAAGTCTGTTGTCAAATTGAAAATGGATTGTAGTTTTTTATTGAATTTTAAAGACTGTTAATGTTAAGTCAATGGTTACATGGCCATTCTGACATCAGTTGAGTCCATCAACTCGAGACTGTCTATAATTGTTGGATTACCTATGGCTACAAAAAATATGTAATGTCCAAAGGTCCGTAATATGTCCGTATGTATGCCGCCGACTCGTGCCTTTCGTCTGTAAGCGATCTTAGTGTCTAAACACACCATGCCGAAGATACGCGGCCGAAGTTCGGCAAGATTACGCCTGTAATAATATATTTTAAATTACCGATGACACACCATGCCGAAATAACGTCACGTTACCTATATTGTATGCGTAGCGCATTACAAGCGTAATTATGCCGAACTTCGGTCGCTTATTTTCGGCCGAGTGTGTTTAGAGTTTAGAACTTAAGACACTTAGGAATGGAATAGAACGAACGATATCAAATTATTTGTTCATAATATTTTGCTGTAGGTCAAAGCGAGATATAGCAGCTAAGCGCTTCGTCCCTCTCGCATGAATGTGTTAACAAATGAATTATTGTCTAAACAAAATATGTAGTAAATAACTCACTAGAGAATTTGAAAGGTTTTATACTATACCTTAAAATATTTCAATAAAATAAATCTAACAGCGTAAAAGATTAGGCTAGTTGACAATTTTTTTTTGTTATTGGTAACTAAAGGAACTCTCAAGAATAAAAACATCGGTGAAAGAATGATTCCGAATGTCATACCGTCTTAATTTTTTAATATAATTTTAAATTCAAATTCAAATTCTTTATCAAACATACAATAGTATAAAAACTAGGTAGCGTGCATTACGTCGTCTAATCCCATGCTAAGTAAAAACTTGTGTCATGGCAATCAGACAACGGATGCACGCCGAACAATTTTACTAAATAACAGGAAAAAATACAAAAAAATGTTAAATATACTGAGAAATATCAAATTTTTAAGATCGCTAGTTTGACGTGAAAGTATAATAATTAATAATATTGCTCATCTGTGTCAAAATGGAGCTCATGATACGCTGAGAGCGATAAAATGGGATGACGTCACAAAACGTCTGGATGAAACATTCTTAAAGTAATCTTACTTTTAAGAGGTCGTGGTACAAAATCTCGAAGTGGCTAATAATACTGCTTTCAGAGTTGGTGGTAGGCCCGCAGTTGTGACGTACCCCCGCAAGGTAAGCGTCCACAGGTCGGTATCGTACGCAACGGACGTCTCGCATCAAATGGATATTTTTTTCACAGTACGTCCGCTGAATCGGCAACGTACGGATTACCGTTTAGCCTAGTAAATGAATGCTCATAAGGGCGGTATGGATGGAAAAGTCGAAAGCAGAAATTTTGACTAAGGCTTCTTACAGATGAACGGCATGTGTCGGCGGCACGTGTCGGCGGCAGTCGACGGCAGTCGGCGGCACGTGTCGGCGGCAGTCGACGGCAGACGACGGCACGTATTGGCGGCAGTCGGCGGCAGTCGACGGCAGCCGACGGCAGCCTTTGACAGTTTATGACGCTTGCAGGGGGCCTACCACGACCTTTCCTAAAACTATCATGTTTCCAGAACACTTTGTTGTAAGATTACAATAATATTACCGTACTCACTTTTTAAATATAATTTTACTAAAAAACAGTAAAAAATGCAAAACAATGTTAAATCCGCTGTGAAATATCAACTTTTTTAAGATCGCTAGCTTGACGTTAAAGTAATAAATTCTTATCTGTCAAACGATGTCGGTTAGTAGATGTGGTGGTAGGCCCCCAGTTGTGACGTACCCCCGCAAGGTAAGCGTCCACAGGTCGGTATCGTACGCAACGGATATCTCTCATCAAATAGATATTTTTTTCACAGTACGTCCGCTGAATAGGCAGTGTACGGATTACTGTTTAGCCTAGTAAATGAATGCTCAAAAGGGGGGTATGGATGGAAAAGTCGAAAGCAGAAATTTTGACTTAGGAACTTTGTTTGGACTAATTTGAAGATAAACATACTAGCTAGTCGGTAATCCGTACGCTGCCGATTCAGTGAGACGAGTACGTCTCACTGTATGCAACGGACGTTTCGCATCAGACGGATATTTTTTTACAGTAGTAAAAAAAATATCCGTCTGATGCGAAACGTCCGTTGCGTACTATACCGACCTGTGAACGCTTACCTTTACGCGTTACGTCACAACTGCAAGCGTTATAAACTGTCGACGGCTGCCGTCGACTGCCGCCGGCACGTGCCGTCGTCTGCCGTCGACTGCCGCCGACACGTACCGTCGACTGCCGCCGACGCGTGCCGCCTTACAGACGAACGGCACGTGTCGGCGGCACGCGTCGGCGGCAGTCGACGGCAGACGACGGTACGTGTCGGCGGCAGTCAAAGGCAGTCAGCGGCACGTGTCGGAGGCAGTCGGCGGCAGTTGACGGCAGCCACCGACAGTTTATAACGCTTGCAGTTGTGACGTAACGCGTAAAGGTAAGCGTCCACAGGTCGGTATAGTACGCAACGGACGTTTCGCATCAGACGGATATTTTTTTTACAGTACGTCTCACTGTATCGGCAGCGTACGGATTACCGACTAGCTAGTATGTTTATCTTCAAATTAGTCCAAACAAAGTTCCTAAGTCAAAATTTCTGCTTTCGACTTTTTCATCCATAGACCATACCCTTTTGAGCATTCATTTACTAGGCTAAACAGTAATCCGTACACTGCCGATTCAGCGGACGTACTGTGAACAAAAATATCCGTTTGATGCGAGATGTCCGTTGCGTACGATACCGACCTGTGGACGCTTACCTTGCAGGGGTACGTCACAACTGGGGGCCTACCAGAAAATAAAGAAAATACCTAAAATAAAGAAATCTATTGATACATATTTTACTGAATGTTGATTTAAATTACATAATAAGTTGGAGGCTTGGCTTGAATGTGATCTGAAAACTTTTTACGACAGAAGTATTGAATAGCTATGCAATGTTTTGCTTGGCTCCTTTTACATTTCATATTTTTGGTGGGATTTCATTTCTTTTTTGAAGGTTTTTTTTCTTTTCTTTTCAGGTCACGTTATTATTTATAACTTTTCTGTACTTAGCTTAGCACCCATTCACTATCTCCTTTATATTTTTTCTTTGAGGCTTTGTTAGTTCTATAGGTGGACAACGTAACGTAAATACTTCTGAGTTCTGAGTCGATTATTATATTCATATATGTACATATAATCGGGACCCTATTGTTAATAAGTCTTCGCTGTCTGTCCGTCGTCCATCCGTATGTCACCAGGCTGGATCTCGAGAACCGCATTAGCTAGATAGTTGCAATTTTCACAAATTATGTGTTTCTGGTGTTGTTATAAAAGCTAATTGTCCAATTAAAATAAAATGAATTATTAATGGGGAGCCTCATACAACAAACACGATTTTCTCCCTTTTTTGCTCTATATCCATAATGGCAACAGTAAGGTTTTTGAAAATTTCAGATAATAGTCAATTATATTTTAACTTTAATAATTAATAATGAAAATTATATAAATTTATTATTTAAGGGGGGCTCCCATACAAATTTACGGTACGGAAGTCGGAACCCTATGTACGCCTTCGCCAGTCCGAGTCGCACTTGGCCAGTTTCATAATTTTTCCTTTCGTTGTGAATAAAGACCTATCCGGATACCAAATTTCAAGGTTCTAAGTCTGCTAGAAATACCTTAGAATTTAGAAGATCTGTCAGTCAGTGAGTGACAAAATGTATAGGTCTACCAGAATCTGATGGCAATTTTTGACAGCAAATTTTCAAAAAATATCCTTGATCATTGGATAAATTTTTATATTTGCATGTTTCACACACAAAATAAGCCGCTAAAGGAATAAAAAAGGATGAAAATATTTTATTCCTATTACCCCGGTATTGCTAGAGTCAATTTATTTTCTCACTTTTTGCTTTTTGTCATCAGATTCTGGTACACCTATAGTAACTTTGATCATCCGTAACTATTAAACTATTTATCGAAATTTCATGTAATTTGGAGGTTAAGCTAGTTTTAATACTTGCTCCTAGTGACCGAAATTCTAAATCTCTATTCCCTAGCTTTGTTAACATCGAAGATAAAGGGGGTGTGAATTAGCCGCGAACCGCTTCGAGAAAAGTATGGTACGGCCGTGCCTTTGCTAAAAAGCTTGGCTGGGGCACTGCCGTGCCCCCAGATATGTTTAGAGGAAACCAAAACTAAAATATCAATATCACACAAAAATGTTGTGAGTAAGTAAATAAAAGTCACAAATTAAAATACATAGAACTATTAATATATGATATTTTTATTAACCCATCGATCGTGGCAAAACGAGACACAATAGCTTTTTCATTGTTATCGCAACCGGATGTGGGCGCTTGGGGCTTCATGAATTAATTTTACTAAAATAAGAATATTATCACATAAAGGTTTACGTTTAATATTATTATCAGCTAGTGACTTAATATTTTTTTAACACTGATTTCACTTTATCATAGACCAACGTCTTGACGTCCTTCGCTATGATAAAATCTAGATGGTTAAAGCCGTGGAATGGCACCAAATAGTCCTCGACTACGTTGCTCAATCTCGAAGCCAGTTTCCTTACATCCGTCACGTCAGCCATCCAGTCTCCATCACTATACATTAAAGCTACTGGAGCTGTGATCTGCTCCACTTTGTAGCTCGGGGGAGTCTTTCTTCCGTAGACCCTTTCATTGGCAAAAGTCCCGTAGCTGAAATGCGCGAAATCTCCCGACCGGACCCCCTGGCCGTAGTGTATCATCTGATTGGTGGCTGCTCCAGCGGGCTCGTGAGCAAATACCACCGGGAGATTGGTGACGTTGAGCTGGGGCATGTCGAAACCGACTGTCAGGAATACGATGTTGGAGCAAAGAATTTCGGAGATCTTGGTCACCCCACATATAGCTGTCTTTACGCTCCTCGTCAGCGAGTTATCTGGCGCGAACTCGTGGACTCCGACCGTCTTAACGATGCTCTCGTAAATAGGCTGGCCGGGCACGAACAGTCTGACCACTGGTGACTTCATATTGGACATGAACGCGACGGGGGATAGCGCGACCATGACGGATATCTTCTCGTTATACTCGGGCCGCTCCGACGCCATGACGAAAAACGACGTCGTACCCTGCGAAAACCCGACGTACTTCAACTTTGTGCTGTTTGTCGCCTTCAAGACGAAGTCTATCATGGCAGGGAGGTCGTGAACTCCGATCTGATGCCAGGAGAAGTCCCAGAACTTCTTCTCGGAGGGCTGTAGCGTTCGGTGGGCTCGGGAGTGCGTGTTACCGCGAGCGTTGCCCATCCAGACGTCGTAGCCCTCCCTGGCGAGCTCATAGGCGAGGGCGGACTCAGGCCCAGCTACGAGGTAGTCGTTGGCGCTGCCGAACAGACCATGCATGAGGAACACCACGCTGCCGTTGCCTGGTATCCGGTGCATCTTCAGCCTGTACCCGTCTTCCGTCTCCACTTTATGCGTTTCGACAGGGAATCCATACTTCGTGATGAGCTCGACGGTGCCGAGTTTGGCGTCCTCGTTCTGGAGTCCAGCGTTATAGTCCGCCATGAATTTATCGGTGTACTCCATGATGTTGACATCGTTTTCTATGGTGGGTATGTGGTAGTATCCTATGGCGGACGCGATAGAGTTGGGAACAACGGAGCCGGCGTCAATGGCTTTGGAGATAGCTTCACCGGTCCTGTCGTTTATGATCTGAACCGTCGGATTCTCTACTGCGGAGACGGTTATTTCGTTGACCTTGGCTTTGAAACTGTCTAGAGGGTTAACGGATATTTTCTTTACTTTATTGAGGAAGTTAAACTGCCCCGCGGCAAGATTCAGGGTCGCTAGTATCGCTATGATGAGATGCATCGTGTCTCCGGCCTGTGGCTTTGTGGCTGGAGGCAGATAGCAGCAGTTTATATAGTGCAGAGATAAAAATTAAGCTCCAGTGACCCCTGAATTATTATATTGTAAGTGACCTCTTACACGTTATCCGATTTACGCGCGTCACACCGATATACGGAGCTAGATATAGCTTCCTTTTTAGGGTTCCGTAGCCAAATGGCAAAAAACGGAACCCTTATAGATTCGTCATGTCTGTCTGTCTGTCCGTCCGTCCGTATGTCACAGCCACTTTTCTCTGAAACTATAAGAGCTATACTATTGAAATTTGGTAAGTAGATGTAATCTGTGAACCGCATAAAGATTTTGATACAAAAATGGAAACATTGTTAAAAATTTTAGGGGTCCCCATAGGTACAACTGAAACAAAAAAAAATTTTTTTTCATCTAACCTGAAAAGTTGGTTTGAACGAGATCTAGCAAGTAGTTTTTTTATACGTCATAAATGGTAAACCTTAATTTAACTTTCATGAAATCAACTGAAATATAAAAATAAATCAAAAACCTTTTAATTTCATAAAAAAAAAATCGGTTGTCTGTAAACTCGGTTTACTGACGATAGTTGAACGTGACAACTACCTTTGTTGAGATTTGTAAACTTCATAATATTTTATAAGTAAATTTAGTTCCGCGATTTGATAACAGATGTCGCTGTTAGGCCTCTAGATCGCGCTATCGCTTACCCGACAACATTTGGTATATGTAATTCAATGGGATAAATTTTCGCGTTTTCGCTGACACTCACTGGTTGTTTTATTTATTATTACGCCAGAGGGATTTGCGTCACAGGGTAACCCTACAGAACGGATTGGACCAGTATTAGGCGTATGACGTCTTTACAGCCTTAAGCCTAGTATCCACTTGAGCATGCTCGGGCGAATGAGCCGCTCATTCGTGCGAGTTCGAGCGTGCTCAGGCGTCTCCACTTGAGCGGCTCGGCCAAATGAGCGGGTTCATATTTTGGCCGAGCCGCTCAAGTGGATACTAGGCTTTATATTGGAACGCCTTCAGAGCGATCAGCGAGGTAACGCCGCATATTGCGTCATGTTTTTTCGTGCGCGCAGCCCATATCGAATTATAAGACGTTGTCACGTCAATAAACCTTATTGCTGCTGCGGAATCCTTCATGGGCTAGTCCAACTCACACTTGGCCGGTTTTTTTTTGTAAAAACTTCAGCATCATCTCACATCCGAATTTTTATGTTCAACAGTGTAGTTGAACTTAAAAATTCCTCCTTTTTGAAAGTCTGAAATTCGAACGGGTCTACACTCTACACAAAATGTACTACCAGTCGGTCCAATGGGATGATATAACATTATGTCCATTCATTTAGTATTTCGTATATTTTATCCTTTTTGTATGGTTATGACCAGGACCGGATTTATATTTTTTATGAGTATAGGCCACTTTAATTTTTCCGCCCCTATGTACGAATTCTGCCGCCCCCCTAGGACGCCATAGGACGCTGCCGCCCATAAGCTATGGCCTAACAGTATATTGCCTATACATAAATCCAAAGCTCAAAGTTGGTTATGGCAACCTACCTGAAAGGATTTTGTGAAGCGAGAAACATATTTACGTAATTATTATAACGGGCTGCGGACATGCGACAGAAGCCAGAAGTGTGAAACGCTCTTACAGCGCCAATATCTTACATTCTGAGGTAATGTGTTTTGAAGGAAAATGTTTTTAAATAAACAATGAGATCTGGAATTCCCTGTACGCAATAGTGCTTGCTTATCAACCCCAAACATTTCATATTTTTCTCTCTTCTGAATAACAAGAAAGAAACGACATTATCTAATTCGTATTTCTTAGCGTGGGCTAGTATATTCGGATTTCGTAATGAAAACATTAGCGGCCTACCCACCTATCCACCTTGTGGATATTACTGGATTAGTTAAACTCTAGGCCACGTGACCTGCTAGAAAATATTTTGTAAGACGGAGGGAGTGGAGGAAATACTTTTCCTACCCGCGCGAGGCAGAAATGTCAATTTTTTTTCTGTTATTATGATTTATGGTTCCGTACCCAAAGGGTAAAAGCGGGACCCTATTGCTAGACTTCGTTGTCTGACGGCTTTCCGTCCGTCTGTCTGTCTGTTTCCAGGTTGTATCTCAAGAACCGCTACAGCTAGACTAATAAAATTTTTACAGATTGTGTTACATACCAATCCGTTGGTGCTATAACAATTCTTACTAAAAACAAAATAAATTAAATATACTTAATTAAGGGAGGCTGCCATACAAATCAGAATTTTTGCCTATTTTTGCTCTATAATGGTACATGAATGGTTCGGAACCCTTGGTGCGGGAGTTCAACTCGCACTTGGCTTGGATTTTATTACTAGCAAACCTTTTTTTTTCGTCTCATCCTATAAAAAAAAGTTCCCACGCCAAAAAGTTCGTACTAATTATACGTCGATGCTGGCGATTGACACCCGATTAAAAATAAATCATTGAAATGTCAGTTGCGTTCTAATTTTCTTGAGCTATCGCGGGCGCGGGTCGTGTCGCCAATCGCCATGAGGAAGACTGTTGTGCACAGCGTGGGAAACTACACCATGACTGGCAAAGTGCTCGGCAAAGGACACTTTGCGAGGGTGGAAGAGGCGACACACAAAATAATCGGGAAGAAGGTAGAGTTTGCCGTGTGTTGATAGTATCACTAGATGACGCCCGCAACTCCGTTGCGCCAAAATTCGTTTATCGCGCGAGAACCGTACATTTCTCGGGACTCAAAGTATCTCCATACCAAATTTCAGCGAAATCGGTTCAGCGGTTTGGGCGTGAAGAGGTAACAGACAGACAGACACATACTTTGCATTAATTATAATATTAGTATGGATCTGCAGTGTTTTAGTCATAGGAGACTTCAAACGAAAGTTTTTAAAGATAATCATTTTATAAGATAATTATTATCGTTACAAGAAAATGCTTATTGTTAGTATTATACGCTTAATAGGTTTTTGCTGAGATATGTATATGTGTGAAAATAACCGACTTAACATTTTATTGTAATTTGCAAGTTATGTACAAACATAGACAAATTGCTTAATAATCGCAATTTGTAGTCAAGTTTTGACTTTTGGTGTATTTTTTGTATCAAATAAAATGTAACTTTATTCACTTAATATAGGTATCAAACAAAAAATTATCCGGTACCAAACCACATTATATGTATATGTCATAGCCATGGCTCATAAGTGTCATAACTCATAAGTCATAACCCATTGGAAGATCATAGGCCCATAGGTGTATATTTTCATGAATAGGTTAACCCTGACAATAATACTTTAAACTAAGTATGTACTATAGCATATGTATAGTGCAACTTTTCAGCAGTCAGTCTCTCCGTTACAGCATTTTGAATAAAGAAACTGTAGCCACGTCTCATGTCATGTATGTAATCTTTCAGGTGGCCATCAAGATCATTGACCTGACGCTGATAAAGGAGGAGTACGCGCGACGCAACCTGCACCGCGAGCCGCGCGTCATGGCGCGCCTGCAGCACCCCTGCATCGCCGCGCTGTACGAGACTATGATGGTGAGCAGTTGAGCACCCCTGACTGTGGTACTAGAGGATGGTTCTGCGCTTCTGACTATGGTAGTACATGATGGCGCAGAACCCCTGACTATGATGCTAGGTGATGGTGCAGCATCCCTGTTTTTGGTACTAGATTAACCCTGACTGTGGTACTAACTACTAAGTAATGGTAAAGTGCCCCTGGCTGTAGTATATCTTCCTATATATAAAATTCTCGTGTCACAATGTTAGTCCACGAACTCCTCCGAAACGGCTTTACTGATTTTTACCAAATTTTATATGCATATTCAGTAGGTCTGAGAATCGGTTACTGGGTACTTTATTTATTGATAAGTGCATTTGTTGAATAAATAATAGTAAATTATTACAAGCTGAGACTGACGGCGACCATTGTTTGTGCGACGGGATAGCGATCGACGTTGCCATGGCGACATACTTATTAATTACTAATTAGTCACTTCAATAAAATAATATGGGCGAAAAAAAAAGCAACGTTTGCCGGGACAGCTAGTTAACTATAATATCAAGATGGTCATGACTCATGAGTCATGACTAAATTATAAATAATAATAGAATGGTAACTTTAAGTTTGGCAGCTTTTGTCATAGTTATTTTGTACACACACGCTATCTATTCGTTCTCCCCAGTATCGCCTTGCGATCTTAAACCGTGAACGCCCAATACTACGATAGTCTATATTTAATAGCACTATCAACTACAATGAGCCAGTATCCAATGCAAACTCTTTGTTTCACGATGATATTTTAATGGTGCCTAACATTTTTAAAAGCAATGTTCAATCGTGTTATTGCTATTTGCCCGTATTAACTAACTTTTTTATCAGCACGGCCCTCGTCTCTACGTGGCTATGGAGGCGGCAGGAGGCGGGGACCTATGTTCGCTCGTGCTAGCGGCGCGAGGCGCGGGGCGGGGTCTGCCCGAGGCCGCCGCGCGACCGCTCGCCGCGCAGCTCGTGAGCGCCGTGCGACATATGCACTCCAGAGGCGTTGTGCACAGGTAATACGGTATACATTAGCATGACACACGTCTCTACGTGGCTATGGAGGCGGAACGGGACGGGGACTTGTGCTGTGGGCGGTGTCTGAAGACAGCAAGCCCACAGGCACAGCGTCATACTGCAGCAGTGTACGCTTACGCCTAGTGCGGTAATAATAGATTACGGTTAAAGTTACGGTCTCATCGTAATAATACGAGGGCTGCTATTTATGTATCCGGAATTAAAAAAAGAAACAAACATATATCATTTAATATGGTTTTATTGCTTTTCAAAATATTCGCCGCGATGATCGACACACTTTTGCATACGCTGGAACCAATTTTCATAGCACTTTTTCCATTCTGATTGAGGTATCTCCAAAACGTGCATTTTGAACGCATCAACAGCCTCTTCGCGGCTCGAAAAACGTTGACCACGTAATTTGTTCTTCGCGTATGGAAATAAAAAGAAATCGTTAGGTGCCAAATCAGGGCTGTACGGCGGATGACCAGTCAATTCGATCTTTTGACCCTCCAAAAACTGAGTTGTTTCAGCTGAGGTGTGACAGCTAGCATTGTCGTGATGTAATATGATTCTACGTTGTCGGTTGTCCTTTCTTATTTCTTCAAAGACTTCTGGTAAACAAATGGTCGTATACCATTCAGAATTAACCGTTTTACGATTCTCTAATGGCACTGTAGCCACATGTCCATTAATTCCAAAAAAACAGGCGACCATTTGCTTCAAAGTACTTTTTGCACGAGTAACTTTTGTTGGTTTCGGCTCATCTTGGAACACCCACACCGTTGACTGTTGTTTAGTTTCGGGGTCATATGCATAGATCCAAGATTCATCACCTGTTGTATTTTTTTATCATTTTTTTGCACCAATCGACACGAGCCCGTTTTTGATCGATTGTCAAGTTGTGCGGAATCCAACGCGAACATATTTTTTTTACAGCCAAATGTTCGTGTAATATCTTATGTATGCTCGTCATACTTATGCCTAAGGACGCCTCTATCTCGCGATATGTAACATGACGATCACGCATTATTAGTTCCCGCACAGCATCTATATTTTGTGGGACAACAGCTGTTTTTGGGCGACCTTCTTTATTTTCATCCGTGAGCATAGACCGCCCACGATTAAACTCACTGTACCAGTGATAAACAGTGGTTTTTGATGGTGCTTCATCTCCAAAAGTTGCGGTGAGTTGAATAAAGCACTGTTGTTGATTTAGCTCACGCCGAAAATCGTAGTAAATCATTGCACGAAAATGTTCACGCGTTAAATCCATGGCAAATGAAGACACGCAATTTTCAAAATGACGCCACAATGGAAAAATAATTGACAGTCACATAAAACAAAATGTATTCTTCAACCAAAGAGTTCTATTTTCAAATGTTGTAATTACTTTTTAAATATTGTTCTTGTAAGTGGCCAGTTCCGGATACATAAATAGCAGCCCTCGTAGGTTATAGGCGCAACTACACTGCAGCATAGCTACGTGACACTTCGATCTCATCCTATATTATTGCACATGGGTCATGGAATGTTCCGTAATGTTATTACCTCATACGATTTCATAAAAACTTTTTTTTATTTTAAAAGTTACTTTATTTTATATTAAAAGTTAAACTTTTTTTTATATTAAAAGTTACACGGCTAATATATGACTCATAATATTAGCCGTGTAACTTTTATGCTGCCGAAATAAGGATCACTCTCAAAGAAGGCATCAGAAGGCACTCTGGGCTTGGTGCATTTATTACAGGAACTAGCGACATCTAGTATCAAAACTTATTACTACATGGTACTAGATTTGCTGTCTAAACTCTAAAGCGGGGAATTGACTACCGGGCCGCCCGCTACGGGCCGCCCTTCACGGGCAGGTCTGACGCATGTCTGCTCGTCAATTCCTAGGTACGGGCACAGACATGCCCGCCGGCCAGTGCCCGCAGCCTGCCCGCGAGATCGCATTTTGCCCGCGCGGGCACGGGCAAGTCTGTACATGAATGGTCGCAACGGGCGGCCCGTCGTCATTTGCGCCTTGGAGAGCGACTGGAGTTCACTTAAAATATTATTTTAAAACATATTGTTGTAAACAATACAAACATTAAACTTAAGAAAAACCAACAAAAACAATTTTGACATTGGTTTATTTCCATTTACCGGTCGCATCCTTGTTTGTGGAAAGTTAAAAGCAAGGATTACATGAACACCGATCTACGTAAAGCCGCTTACAGCGAACTTATTGAAAAATCCAAAGAAATCAATGCCGATGCTGATCTATCATCTGTTAAAAAGAATGTTGAGTCCATGAGTCCACGACCGAGCTGCAGCCCTCTATCAGCTATTCGACTGACTTGCCTGTTCTGAGTGTGTTCAATAGGGGCAAGCGGCAGACTTGTGCCAGACCGGGCGGCCCGGTAGTGAATTCCCCGCTTAAGCTGCTTAATTGAACACACACAGAACAGGCAAGTCAGTCGAAAAGATAGAGGGCTGCAGCTCAGTCGTGGACTCATGGACTCGATCTTCATTGTAACAAATGATAGATCAGCATCGGCATTGAATTCTTTGGATTTTTCAATAAGTTCGCTATAATATTACGAGTAAGCGGCATTACGTAGATCGGTGTTCATGTAATCCTTGCTTTTAACTTTCCACAAACAAGGATACGACCGGTAAATGGAAATAAACCAATGTCAAAATTGTTTCTGTTCTTCATTCCAAAGTTTAGTGTTTGTATTGTTTACAATAATATGTTTTAAAATAATATTTTAAGTGCACTCCAGTCGCTCTCCAAGGCGCGAATGACGACGGGCCGCCCGTCGCGACCATTCATGTACAGACTTGCCCGTGCCCGCGCGGGAAAAATGCGATCTCGTGGGCAGGCTGCGGGCACGGGCACGTCTGTGCCCGTACCTAGGAATTGACGAGCAGACATGCGACAGACCTGCCCGTGACGGGCGGCCCGTAGCGGGCGGCCCGGTAGTCAATTCCCCGCTTTAAAAGAGCGACCGCAGACTTACAATTTTAAGTTGGCCAACTAAGCCGCACAGTATACCAATTACAGCTACAGCGACTTATGAGAGCTCGCACATAAGTCGCTATAGCTATAATTGGTATACTGTGCGGCTTAGTTGGCCAACTTAAAATTGTAAGTCTGCGGTGACACTAATAGCATATTATTAATATTATGCGTTTATTATGTTTCAATTCTTTCAGAGATTTGAAAATGGAAAACATCATGTTGGACTCTACTAAGCAATTCATAAAGATTGTTGGTAAGTTATAAGACCTATAAGTAGTATAACTATTTAGCCATTTTCCGAGGTTCCACGCCCTAAAAGTAAAAAAGGATAGAATTCTTGTCATTAATAGCAAAGGGCGCAGGTCGCCTCGTTGTGATTAAAGGCGGTTAGATACAGTCCCGATTCTCGAATTTATATATTTTTTATGACAGTAGGCCACTAATTTATTTTCGCCGCCCCATGTACGAAATCTGTAGGGCCTCTGGATGCTGCCGCCCCTAGGCAGTGGCCAGCCTATTTATAAAATCAGGGCCTGCGCTCATATCGCAAAATATAGTTATTGCATAGTCGCCGGTTAGACAGTTAAATTTTCATCAATCTGATCCATCAATCCGGTAAAGATTGACGAGATCGTCTAACCCACGGATTGATGGATTGATCATATTTTTAATATGAACTTTTTATAACCATCAATATTCCGTCAATCAGATTGATGGATCAGATTGATGAAAATGTGACCGTCTAACCGGCGACTTAGATTTTGGAAGTCATATTCCGTGTGAAGTACCTCTCCTAAAGGCCAAGCAGCTAGCAGCTGTTACATCGGTATCTATAATCCTATAAATAATTTGATTGACAGATTTCGGTCTGTCCAACCTGTGGGGTTGCGGCGGCGCGCTGCATACGCCGTGCGGCTCGCTGGAGTACGCCGCGCCCGAGCTGTTCGTCGACGGACGACAGTACGGCCCTGAGGTGGATCTGTGGAGCGTGTACGTATATTATACCTGTAGCACCTGTAGTATATTATACCCCCCTAGACAAGTGGCAAGCGATTATCGTAAACGCTAACGCTAACGCCACAAAATGTATGCGATTTGACATAAGTCATCGCTTCGCTAGCATATACTAATGTCAAGTTCCATACATTCTGTAGCGTTAGCGTTAGCGTTTACGACGATCGCTTGCCGCTTGTCTAGGGGTTGATAATACGTTTCTACTTTGCAACATTAATTCGGCTTCGCTCCTTATTCGGTTCAGTTAATTTCCTATCTGCACATTTTTCCCATCACCACATGATTTAGAACAAAAGTCAGCAGTGGTTACCAGTAATAAAATCTCAGGACAGTGCCAAATTAACCCAACACAGGACCTCTATACATATATCTAGCATAGCAAATTCTGAAACGCATCTGCCTGGGTTGATTTCAGTTCTGTTTATTGTCATCAGTGCTTTAAAATTTGGGTTTATCTATTTTATGGTTGCAAGCAACTTTCAGTGATTTGACCGGGTCTATATTTTGCACTCTGATTCCTGACAAATTATTTCAGTTTCGAATCGGAGGTTGTTTTTATTTTTTTAATTGACATTGTCTACGGTTTCTTGATACGATATTATTCTCGTATCAACATACAGGGCCCCCGCTACTATATGTGCAATGTGTGCAATGCACACGGGCGCCATCCGCTAGGGGCACCAAATCGCCATCTTTAGGGTCGCCAGGACCCAAAAAGTTCGCCTAAAGGGGCACCAAAATCCTTTTTTTGCACACAGGCGCCAGTAGTCTTTTATACGGGGGCCCTGTCAACATAGAAACAGAGTAACTAATACACTCGCATTTTTCACAGCGGCGTGATAGTATACGGCATGGTGACGGGCAGCCTGCCGTTCACCGCGCCGAGCCCGGAGTCGGCGTCGCGCGCGCAGCTCCGCGCCGCCATCACGCGCGGCTTCGGACGCAAGCAGAGAGACGCGCTCGCGCCTTTTACTACAGGTATAGTTCTTGCAATCTACGAGCGCGCGTAGCCTGCGTACCTGACGTAGCAGTCAGTAGCGAGCGAGCCATGTACGCGTGCATAGATATGGTCATTGGTCACTCACACAACTGAGGGCGCCGCGCGCTCGTAGATTGCAAGATTTGTACACACATACCGTGACGCCTCCGTGGTCCGGTGGCTTAGAGCGTGGCGCTCGCCAGTCGTGTCGGTCGTCCGTCCCACTGAGTTATGAGAGTAAAGTAATAGAGAGCGCTCTTGTGTACTACGCACACACTTGGACACTATAAAATTACTCCTGCGTAGCTAGCCTGGTTTCAGTGAAACCGGCTACCGCCACCGAAACCGGTGTGGGAGGTATTATTATTACAGGTACGCACATCTAGCCATACACATACCTAGCCTTCACACATTTGCGAGTTTCTTACGTCGGTTCTTCTCGCCGGGTTAGTTCCCGAAACGGTGGTAGGCACCATAGTTTCGACGTAAAAGGTTAAGCATACGTAACGCATATTTTCATGCACACATGCAAATGTCTTCACAAACACAAACGCATATCTTCAAGAACGTAAAATAGACTTATCATTATGCACATAAACGCAAATCTTCGTGAATTCTTCTCAAGTTGGCTTTTCATCTTAGTTTTTCTATAGAAATTGACAGACGATGTATAAAAAACTTAACTATTTAAAAACATTAACACATGGCCGCGGTGCATTCTCCGTTTGTCACTCTGTTATTCAATTGATCATCAGTTGTCTAAAATGAAGACTCTGTTTTTCATGTTATATACGAATAACGAAATATATATTCGTAAAGATAGACATCTTTACGAATATCTATTTCGTTATTCGTTATTCGGTAAGTATATCTATATCCAGACAGTGGCAAGCGCATGAGTGTACGCACGCACACTCGTGCGCACTTTAATACATACAAAACATAATAATAATATAATGATACAAGCTTTACAAATTACAAATTAGGCATTTATTATCTACATAGCATGGAGTGTTTGAGAAATAAACGCGCCGGTTTTCATGCGACGATAACATTACTTATTTTGGAAGTGGGGTTAGTAGTCTTCAAGTTGCAACCCCATATATTGTGTTATTACGAAGTTTTAACAATTTCTAAGCCTTTTCATAACAAAACTCAACATTGATTATTAAAAGTTCAAGTTTTAAAGCTTCCTGAGCTTAGGTGAAAGTTCACTTCTCTTATAAAAACATATTTTTCACCAATCCGCTTCTTCATTGTTGTCTGCCTTTTGGACTTTTCCCCTGAAACAAGAAATGAGTATTTAGACAAGTTATAATAGAGTAAGCAATAAAAACTTAAAGAGTGAAAATCAATATCAAATTAAAAATATTAACATATTCTTTCTAAATAGGTTATCAAAGTTAACACTTTTAGAACGTCTACATGAGGCCTACCACCGGTTCGGGAACTGACCCGGCGTAAGAAACTCGCACGGGGCTATCTTTTAATATACAATGAAATAAAATGCTTTAACATTTTTAAACGCCATATTTTTATACGATCGCGGAAGAAATGTGTACATTGACCCATTGCTACTTGTCTCTTGCGCCAATATATTATTACCGTTTTTGTCATCCACAATTTCATGCTTGTTAGTATTATAAAAGAGAAAGTTCCGGATAGTTTTTATTGCGGCAAAGTGCGTGTTAACGAGCAAGTAACGTATTCCTGTGCTAATGAAGTGGCAGACATTTCTTTATATTTTCGAATGCGACTTTAAATGTTTAATGTGTAATGAGACAGTACTTCAGTCCGGACCAACGCCTACAACTCTACAAGGCGCAGGTTCGGCCTCATATGGAATATTGTTCTCATCTCTGGGCAGGGGCGCCAAAATACCAACTGCTCCCTCTGGATCGTATCCAACGAAGGGCCGCTCGAATTGTTGACTGCCATAGTGTTTCAAACAGCTTGGACCCCTTGAAATTACGCCGAGATGTGGCTTCACTCTGCATCCTCTATCGGTTGTATCACGGGGAGTGCTCTGAGGAATTGTTCGGAATCATACCACCTGCAACTTTTCGCCATCGTCCCACGCGAAAAACATACCATCCATGGGCGTGCAGTCTTTGTAGGCAAAAAGGCAGTGCTTGCCATTCACAGATAACAGATATTTTAATTTAACTTTCGTAGTTTTTAAATGACTCATGACGTTAATTTTTTAATAATAATAGTAAAAAATATAGTAAAAAAAAATAATACACATTTAAAACGCCTCAATTTATAAAATAGCAACATGTAATCAGGTACACGCGCGAACGGGTTCACGAGAGGTCAAGATAGGCTCAGTGTTGAGGTGCCTGCCTTGCGCGTATGTGTGAGTGTGTCCGTGCACAGCCGAAAACGCACACAACCATGAATATCGAATGCGATTATTGTACTGCAAGCTCTGCGGCAGACCCCAGCAGTGTTGCCAACTATGGGGATATCCCACTTTTAGTAGGGAAAAATTAAATATATAGTGCGTATTTTAGGGAGTAAAAATATTATATTATATTCATGGGCGTGAATTTTTTTAAGCAAAAATGTATATTTATTTGGTTTTTATTACTGTTTTTATATAAATAATGACATCATGAGTGACGTTTTTGCCGCAAACAATAATTGCGGTCGGCTGAAGTAGTATTTTCAGCGTTTTGATCTCTCAGTGGAAAGTACCCCAAGTAATAAATAATATATTTAAATAATAGTTGGGGAGTTCTGGTTGAAATTCAATGGCATCACTGGCGCCGCGGCCGGCGCGGGCGCCCGCGCCATCCATGCCGACGGCGATCGGAACTACTCGTGAATAGTCGTGAGCAATCGGATATAATCCGAGTAAAATGAATAGACGCAAATCTAACTAATTACGTATAATAACATTATGCATTTTTGTTTTGTGAGGTTTATAATATTTGTTTACATTTTACATAGCTGAAATTTTTTGTGTTTTGGGAGGCCATTTGCTTTTTTCATGTGATCGAGCACTGTTAGTACTATATTATATTATTATTTTTGGTTTTATAGTTTTCTAAGAATATTTTAGATTTTAATATTTGAAAGTTTGTATAATATTTAACAGTTTAACATTAATAATTGCGTACATTCATAACTATCACTCACTTGGATAAGATAATTTGTGGTGGCCAAAATTTTGCATTTATTTACATCGGATTATGGATCGGATCTCAAGTAACCGGAACCTTGATTATGTGAAAAGACAAAAGTTAAGCTGATTAGGTGAGTACTTAAAATATACTAGATATAAAAATGAAAAAGTTGTAAAAGAAAAAGTTTTTGTTTTGTTTTGTTTCACGCCAAAACTGATGAACCGATTGTAATAACATTTTGTACACAGTTAGTCTAGAGCCTGAGAGAGCCATAGGCTACATTTTGATGAGGCAAAAATATATTATCTAATTTCCATGGAAATATCGATGAAAATAAATTCACATTGTATTTCTAATACGTAACAATAGATGGCGTTTTTATTTATTTTAGCTTAGCGCACAATATTATGTTGTATGGTAATTGGTATATTTCCATGGGTTTCGATGAAATAAACTCTCATTGTAGTTCCAACGCGTGACAACAGATGGCGTTTTTTTTATTTCTTCATAACAGAACGTAATTATACTAATAGTTTAGAAAACATAGTTTTTAATTTATATCCACACTATTATTATAATTTATGCGAAAATATCTCTTTTTGTCCGTTTGTCTGTCTGTTTTGCTTTCACACCAAAACTACTGAACCGATATCGCTGCATTACCAGTGTCAAAATCTTCTGCACGCCGCTGATACCATCCTCATCACCTTGATGAGTGGCAGTCTTCCACAGTGCGTTTTTCGCGTAACTTTCTGCCGCGCACTGTAAAACTCTGGAACGAACTGTCACCAGCAGTATTTCCGGACCTTATACGACCTGCAAACCTTCAAGAAAAGAGCGTATTCCCTCTTAAAAGGCCGGCAACGCACCTGCAGCTCTTCTGATGTTGCGAGTGTCCATGGGCGACGGTTGTTGCTTACCATCAGGCAAACGAGCAAACGGGTTTGCTCGTTTGCCCCCTTATTTAATAAAAAAATAAATAAAAAAATATAACTTATTTCTGACAGAATGCAATGCGTTTGTGGAGCACCTACTACAACCGCGCGTCGAGTCGCGCATGCGCATAGAGGAGGCGGCGCGCCATCGCTGGATCCGCCGGCCGGGCCTCAACATGAAGCGTCACCCGTTCGCCGCGCTCGACCCCAACTACAACAGAGCGGTACGTAGCTCCGTCTCCGTCTGGTGTATAGCTCCGTCTCTGTCGCACGGCAGTATGACCCGGATCCGCCGGCCGGGCCTCAACATGAAGCGGCACCCGATATACGAGCGCAGCTTGAAGGACGACATTTTATTATTAATTTTTTTCTCTTTTCAGCTGTACCGAAAAATAGCTGAGCTCTGCGGCATCAGTTTCACAGACGTGGTGTCGCAGGTCAAATCTGACCCGTTTGGGCCCATAGCCGGGATATTGAACATCAAAATACACATACACCAGCTAAAGTCTGGCGGCATGGAGCTATGGACTGCCAACACTGAGGAGCCCCGCCCAGCCACGCCTCCAGAGTACCAGGCCAAATTCGAAGCCAAATCCGTACCAAATATACCGACACAGCCGGTCAAACATACACCGAGCCAAGCAAACGGCGTTAAAACAGTACCTTGTAATCAAAATGGAGTAAAAATGGGACTGAACCAAAAGACTAACGCAGTTAAAATAATACTTAATCAAGTACAGACATTACAATATCAAAATGGAGTTAAAACAGCTAAAATTACAAATGGGGTCAAAATAACCCCACGACAAACAAAACAGGAGGTCAAAACGGACCCACGAGAAAAACAGATTACTCGGCCGCGTCAAATTGAGCCGAAACCTCCTGACACCCTAGCACAAGACGCGGAAGTGAACAACTTGATTAACGACGTAAAGAAGATCCTGCAAAGTCCACCCAAAAGACCCACCAGGATATACGGGAAGAGACTCGGGACTGGTGACGTGGGGTTGACCTCCATCCGGGAACATTCCGACAAGACCAGGGTGAGGAGAGACGAGAGACTGAACAGCTGTCCCAACTCCGTGGACAAGAAGATTAGCTTCTATAAGAGGGCTGGCGATGGGTTGCCCAGGTAACATATACTTATCACAAATAATATATAAATGTGAAAGTGTGTCTGTCTGTTTGTGACCAACACTCACTATGGTCTTCTAGATTATTGTATTCTAAACTTTAAATAACACAACTACATATCTCACATCACTTTATTTTTACAAATTTTTACATTTTGCCAATATGAGCCATACTTTCAGACTAGATTAACTAACATCTTAAATTGTCACTGGTATCTTTTTTAATTACAAAAGCAAAAACACTCAACTGAATTGAATTAAAGATAATAATATGTTGTTGTTGTTTTAGCAAATAAACATTCTTATTCTTATGAAGATAATTTGAGTCCTGGGAAAGGTTTTTCATTCCAAAAAAAGGCAGCCCAAGAAAAGCGGTTATATCACTGTCTATTAGTTTAATGTCTTACGTTTGTGTAGATATACTTAGTTATAATATAGTTTTGCTTACAGTTGGCGAAGCTGCGGGTTTCAACCACTCTCGGCGCGCCCGGGCCTCACCGTCGCGACCATAAAAAGAGCCGCTTTTGGGTACGTTCACAAATTAAAGACATTTTTTGGAAAAGTACAATTCAGTTAAGTATTTTTTATATTTTTCAGTAACACCCCGAGCCAGTTGTCGAATGGACGCTGTAGCAGCGACAGATCCATGCCGGTAACTATTTTTAAGTAATATAATAAAAGATAATAATGAAATATTATATTATATAGCCATTATTAGCCTTATAAAATTGAGGTATGAAAATATGTAATTTTCTATTGTAATTTGGTAATCCGGAAGCGTTGTCAAATCCGCATTACTCTGAAAACGCCCTCGTACCCGTTTTCTAGGATGAAACTGAGAACCAGATGGCGCTTTTAAAACTCTGAGTGAGATGAACTTGGTTTATTTGGAGTTAATGTAACTCAGAAACTAGGCAGTCAGCTATGTTTAGATAATAATTATTTATCTTTTTAATATTGTCTATTTCAGGTTGGTTGGTTATCAAGCCGCATAAGCAAGGAGAGTCATCTGCAGCGCTTGAGACGGACGGCGCCAATGAAATGAACAAGACGTTTATATTAATTTATTTTTTAAGACTTTTAGCTAAGGAATCATGCTAGGCAGAATTGGTCTAATATTTGTCAACTGTTGGAATATTGGCCTAACATTGGAGGCTAAGCGTTGGACCAATCTGGCTAAAGCATTTACCGATGTGTTCATACTTTTGATATATAAATTATTATCACTTTATTTTAAATAAATAGTTTCTTTTTGTTTTTCTTGTTTTTACTTTTGAAAGCAGTAGCAGGTAAAAATATACACATGATGTCGGATATTATGCAATTTCAATATTCGCCGACAATGATTATGCTCTGTTTTGTTTATATTTCGATTAAAATAAATTGACACAGAGTACACTTAGATTAAAATTTGATTATTACTTAATCCAAATGTTGGGAATCTATAACTACCTATACTATACTTTCTTTAACTTCATAGGCTAATTTACACACGTTAAGTTGTTAAATAGTTTTCTATGTTTTAAAAACAACATTTTAACTTATCGTACTATTTTCACGTCGTTAACAAAGTCATGTAAAAGATAAAAAATACAGCAGGTA
The DNA here is from genome assembly GCA_963422495.1 of Polyommatus iphigenia. NCBI lineage: Eukaryota > Metazoa > Arthropoda > Insecta > Lepidoptera > Lycaenidae > Polyommatus > Polyommatus iphigenia. Next base: position 30,314,063 of record OY730177.1, on the reverse strand, counting down.
CAACACTGTATTGGCACAATCCGTGTCAATATTCACCTGTCGTCAGTGTACTACCTGGTGTCAGTGTAACACCTGGTGTCAGTGTACTACCTGGTGTCAGTGTAACACCTGGTGTCAGTGTAATACCAGGTGTCAGTTTAATACCTGGTGTCAGTGTAATACCTGTCGTCAGTGGTGCGGCATGTGCGCGGGGTTGGCCATGGTGGCGAGGCGCGTGTACGTGGTGAGCGGGCGCGCGGGCGGCGGCGCGGCGCAGCGCGGCTCGTTGGCGTACACCGCCACGCACTTCCACTGGTTCATGTATTGCACTGGAATGTATAAGGAGAGATATAAGTGATTTTGAAACAGAATATACAATACGTTACTACAGTTATATTATATGAAATATATATATATATATATATTGCGTGTTTAGCTCTAAAATCGCGTAACGAAATTTTGTTCTACCCATAACATATAGTAGTGACACTAATGATATGATCACGATCTACCAATCGTTATTGGCAATGACCGTGGCATATAACACTGCTACCATCACACACGCTATCTCGCTCGGTCTCGCGTGTACACTCATACACTGTACGCTGTCTCACTCACTCTTCCACAGGCGCACGCAGCAGTCGGCGCCGGAGGAGGCGAGCAGCGTGCCGGTGACGTTCCACGAGACCCGCCACACGCTATCTCGCTCGCTCTCGCGTGTACACTATACGCTGTCTCACTCACTCTTCCACAGGCGCACGCAGCAGGCGGCGCCGGAGGAGGCGAGCAGCGTGCCGGTGACGTTCCACGAGACCCGCCACACGCTATCTCGCTCGCTCTCGCGTGTACACTATTCGCTGTCTCACTCACTCTTCCACAGGCGCACGCAGCAGTCGGCGCCGGAGGAGGCGAGCAGCGTGCCGGTGACGTTCCACGAGACCCGCCACACGCACGACAGGTGGTCCTCGAAGGCCGCCACCACCTCCGTCTTGAATCTCACGCCGCAACCGTTTGACGAGCCCGTCGACTCCGTAAACCTGAAATGCACGGGCGTTTCTCTAAGGAATGTAAACAGTTTTAGGGCCTGTTTCACCACTTCCTTAGGGTGTTAGTTAACAAAGCTATGCATGTAAATGTCACATAACAAAATAAAGTTGTAAAACACTTAGGGCCTGTTTCGCCACTCCCTGATAAGTGCCGGATATCCACAACTTATCATGGAGTGGTGAAACAGGCATTAAGTGTTTTACAACTTTATTTTATTACGCGACAAAAATTTACAATTTACACCTTTGTTAACTAACATCCTAATCTTATCACTTGAGAGAGACAGAAAGAGAGAACACACGTTTATGACATCCAAATACTATTTTAAGTCTCCTGCTTAACACTATTTGTAGCAAAAAGTAGAAAACGTAGCCGAAATCGGAACTAGCACATGGGTCTAATTCAGCAATCTAAATGTCAAAAGAATCATAGACCTTATTCTTGAACAACACTATAACCAAGTTCAGCTTACTTTTCTCCATATAAAAAAGGTAACTTACGGCAATGGATCAATTTTGATAATCCTAACATCTTTGGTAGCTACAGCCAGTAGGTGGAATGACCGTCCAAGGTTGGGTGCGAAGGCCAGGTCGTTCACAGGTTCTAGTACTGACGAGAGACAATCAGTTCTTGTCCATCGACGTGAAGCTTCGCTGTATCTGTAATTTACAAACATACTATGACTATCACAACCTAAAAGACTAAAAATTAACAAGTAAAATCGTAATAATTCAAAAAAAAAAAAGAAATCTGACTGCAATTTGATAATATCCAGTGTCACTTTCACAGTAAACACAAATCTTATATCTCTCAAGTTATAATCCATTGAGCCATTCAGGCAGGAGTATGCCAAACAATAATTTATACATGCTGTCGAAAATATATTATGTCCTTTGGGCACAGTCGGCTAAAAATGTAAACTTATAAGACAACCAAGCTCTAACTAAATATACTCACTCATAGATGAAAACTTTTCCATTACATGTTTTGTCTTGACTAGTGTTGGTTGTGTTGGGCTCATCACTACCTACAGCTAACATTGGTGGATTTGAATTCATTCTGCAACATAAATAATAGTTTATGATAAAAAAACAGACTGCCATGATTTTGAAAACTACAAAGAAACAAAATCACGAAATCCACATCTGGCAAGGCTAAAGTTTTCAATAAAGTTTTTTATTATACAGGATTATTTTTTCACCAGTACAATAAATTTTACCAAGTCATTGGTATCGATAATAGAGTATATTTCACAAATAAAAACAATTTTTTTTTCATTTCAATTAATAATTTATCCTGTATCCTATCTAATACCGCTTGGGCGCACTAGTTACAAGGCGACAACGGGTGCGAAATGAGGTAGGGGGCGGCGGGGTGAGGTAAGCGATCGGCCGCGCCATAGGCCGCGCGCGCACGAGTTGCCTCAAATGCGTAATGCATCCACATTTTTTAGTAGTTTAGCGGATAAGTCCGGGGCTTGATATTTTTGTTTTTTTGTTCCAAAGGGGTAGTAACAAAAATCGCTAGTATTTTTTATTTTTGACAACATTTACGTATGTTGATTTATTGTACTGGTGAAAAAATAATCCTATATTTAGAAAATCACTCTCATAACTAACATAACTTGACAAATGTGCTAAAAAGACATACATTTACTCAAAAACATAACATAGGAGGAGAATGTTACTTTGTTCTTCAAAATTAATAAAAAATCTTGTATGATTCCGATAAAATTAAATATTATGTCGTACCTAGAACAGATAGCTATTACCTGGAGAGTGATGGGTTCCATGATATACAGCTGATGGACACTTTGGTTGGTATCTCGTGCTGGAGGGTCCACTGTGCCAGGTTCATCACATCTGGTGCTTCATATATTCTGATACAAATAAACATTTTATTGTCCTTAAAAATATAATCACTCTCATTACTAGAGTTGCTTAAAAATTAAATACTTACTTACAAAAGAATACTAGAGCACTTCATATTAGTCTAGACTCTAGACTCTACAGGCCATAAATAAGATGAAAATATATTATTTGATCTCATTTTTTTTGTTGCAGAGTTTGCAATGATCATTACTTTTGCTTGTAATTAATTAAAAATCTCTTTTTGGAATTTATCTTTTCACAAAAAGGTTCACACTGTACCTTGATACTTGCAGGTTTTAAGATGGATTTATTTTTAAAATATAATCTTGTTTGCCAATGTTACTTCTATACACTATACACAACTGTAGACATTGTACTTACCTTATAATACCATCAGCTGAACACGTGACTACCAGTAGACCTAAGTGTTTGGGACCAAATTTGACATCTGTTACGGAGGTTCTGGAGTCTACCAGATTGGATCTCTTCACCCAGGTGCGTAGACCTTTTTCAGAACCAGATGCTGTAGTGTCTCCTGAAAATACAAAAAAAAAAGTGAATTATTTTATGTGAATCATTAAAATTATGAGTTAGCACAGAGGGAAATGAAAAGTACCTACAGATATAGAGTAGACTAGACAGTTTCGAATCTTATTCTATAATCTATGCAAGCAAAAAACTTCTCTTCTTAAAATATTATTATTTTTATAAAATAAGGAGGCAAACGCGCAAGCGGGTCACCTGATGAAAAGCACCTATCGTCGCCCATGGACACTGACAACATCAGAAAAGCTGCAGATGTGTTGTCGGCCTTCTGGCCGACTGGTCTGGTCTGGCCCCGTGGTAAGTACCTGATGGACTTGTGTTACAGGTACCAGACAACGGAAATATATTTAATACTTTTATACTATACATATATTTAAGATTTTTATTATATTATACACATCCATGACCCAGGAACTTTGAAAACTTTTTGTTCCATCGGCGGGATTCGAACCCGCGACCCCCGGCTAGAACTACCAAGAGCCCACCAACTGAGCCACAGAGGTCGTCAAAAGAAATTTATTAAAAACTTAGGCCATACCAACTTCCTCCCATATAGCAGCAGTTCTGTCAAAGGAGCATGTGGCGAGGATCTGGCCAAATTCTGGATGTGCCCATGTCACCTTCCACACAGAGCCGTGATGGGCCTTCCAGCTGGCTGTCAGCTTCATTTCACCTTGTCCGTCTGAATCCCATACCTGGAAGTAGGAATAAGTTTATGACAAGTAGTTTAAACTATTTAAAATATTTTGTACTTTGGGTTACCAAGTGTAGCCGGAATAAGTTATGTGCTACAGCTAAGTGCTTTCAAAATGTAGTATTTTTATTAAACAGTCTGATTAAACATCTTAAAATGCGGGAGAGCATAAAAATAATAACATAACCTACCTTTACATACTGATCGCTTGAACATGTAGCCATTCTTTCCCCATAGAAGTCGTAGGCCACATCGTGGATAAGATCTTTGTGGTCCGCAATTATTGTTTGTGATTCAAATAAATTACTATTGGTAATTTCAGTCATATTGAACAAAATATGAAATAATAACAACGCTAGTCGCTAAATTCCGTTCTTTCTTTCTTTTTCTTCTTTTTTGGCAACTTGACACAAAGGATGTGTATGTTGTGCCACAGACAAGGTAAAAAGGTAAGGAATATGGCGGGAAAACCATATTCCTCTTATTATAATTTTCATCATCGTTTTCATGTATCGTCAGGTCTAAAGTCTAGTCAAAGTCTAAGTAAAAGTCAATACAGTCACAGGAGTCAAGTCGGTCGATTCAGTAAAGTGGTAGACGCTTTACTGAAACTTTCGATGGAGTTTTGGAGGGAACACAAAATAGCACGTTTCTGGATATTACATCACTTTCCTACACTTGTGCATGGACACGAATATCTAATGGTTAATATTCTACCAATATTACACATTAAAAACCCAGCTAACACAATTTTAGGAAAATAATACAAAAACACAACAGCACTCTTTCACATGCCCGCCAAAACTCCAAAATTCCTTTTTTTCTTTCTTTTTCTTCTTTTTTTGGCAACTTGACACAGAGATGCGTATGTTGTGCCACAGACAAGGTAAAAAGGTAAGGAACGGCGGAAGGAATAAAAGATAACGGAATTTGGAAGAAAGTTAATTAAATCAATGCGGTAAATTAAATTCTATAAACTAAATAAAATAAACATACTTATTCTAGATATTAATATTATTTAATGTTAAGTAATTAGATATACAACTATATACACATTTATCATTAGAACTAAGAAGTATATTTACAGAAGTAGGAAATGGAATAGGGATTAAAGACAAGTTATGATACAATTGGGAATGATCATGGAGGGAACATGAAAGGATAATGTGGTTCAAGTCACCTACATCTCCACAGTCGCACAAATCATCATCTCTGACGCCAATTCTCCTAAGATGCGTTGGAATGCACATATGACCAAGTCTCATCCGAATAATTGACGTTGTTATATTTTTAGAAAGGAAAATATTAGAAAACCAGGGCTTAGTAGGGATCTCTGGTTGAATTTTACGATACTGTATAGCTTTTGTTTGACTGCTCAAGGCCCATAACTTATTCCAAGATTTCAATAGGGAACCCCGTGCCAGAGAAGCCAAATCATGCGCATAATTATTAAAAGGGAACAAATCACCACTAAAAACAGCCTCTTTTGCCAATTTGTCAGCAATTTCATTGCCAACAATGCCGCAATGGCTCGGTATCCATATAAATGTTATTGAAAAGCCTTGAAGTTTACATTGATATAGAAGGTTTCTAACTTGGACAATAATTGGATAACAATTTTTTGATTTAAAAGGAAATTTAATCAGGGATTGAAGAGCGCTTAAAGAATCTGTAAATATTAGTGTCTCTTTAAGCCTGCCAAGTAAAATATACTCAACAGCCTTAAAAAGGCCGTAACACTCTCCTGTAAAAACAGATGTTTCAGGCGGAAACTTTACTTTTTGTACAATATTATACTGTAAATGGTAGACGCCAACTCCAACACAACTATATGTAGTATTCTTCGATGCATCTGTATATATGTGGTGGTAGCCCTGCCAATTGTTATTCGTGATGTACTTAAATATATTGTTAGCGAAATATGTATCAGTTTTTTTAATGCCAATGTCTAATCTAATATCTGGCACAAGCGTTAGTGCTTCATATGCTGAATCAAATAATGGAAAAGTTTGAGAACGAAAAGTGGGGGCGTCAATGACTAAGAATTTACGATAGCTAGTGAGAAGTAAGGGATGAGATTTATGATGCCAGTATTTATTATTACTATGACACAAATGAAATAAGGTTCTAAGTTTGGGAATTAAGGGGTGATTTTTAAATTGGTAACAACGAACAAAATATTTATCCGCCAGATATTGTCGACGGAGTTGAAGAGGAGGTTCGCAACATTCTAACTGAAGTGCGTTTATGGGAGATGATCTCATAGATCCGCAGATTATACGCAAGGCTTTCGCTTGTATTTTGTCAATTTTTTGTAAACCAGTTACGCTACACGGCTCTAAAAGAAAAGTGCCATAATCTAGGACACTTCTAACTATTGCATTGTAAATTAATTTCATAGTAAATGGGTGTGATCCCCACCAAACACCAGATAAACACCTTAACATATTTAGAAGCCGCTCACATTTGGCACAGATGTAATCGATGTGTGCGTTGCCATTTAATTTTCCATCCAAATATAGCCCTAAAAATTTGACTTTGTCTTTAACAGGAATCGGCGCACCATCATAAATAATAGGTATCGGGCATACGCATTCGGGTAAATAAGACGACGGAACTTTTGTTGGTCGATAAGTCTAAACCATGCTTGTCCATCCAAGATTTTAACTGTTTCAAAGCATTAATAAGATCTCTACAAGCAATATTTATAGAACTATTGATTACATAAATAGCCTTGTCATCTGTATATTGAAGTAATTTTATTATACTTAAATCTAGACAATTTTCTAAGTCGGATGTGTAAATATCGTAAAGTAATGGACTTAAAACTGACCCCTGAGGAATACCTTTCCGAATAGTTCTAGTTTCCAAAGAGTTGTTTAAAACTATTATTCTTTCTATTAAAATATTAATAATGAAATTAACTAAAATTAAAGGCAAACCAAATTGTATTAGCTTTTCTTTTAAGATACTTATGATAATATTATCATATGCAGAATTTATATCCAAAAAAGACGCAACGACAGATTTATTTTCTGTGAATGCTGTGCGTATATCTGTGGTTAATATGGCAATATTATCTATGGTACCTCTACCTTTACGGAATACGGAATCCAAATTGTGTATTCGAAACACAGATTATTATTATATATTTGTAGAATTATTCGAAAGGAGGTTATGTTTTTCTATAAACCATTCTAGTCTGTTTTTAGCTAAATGTTCTGCAATCTTTAATAAAACAGAGGAGAGCACAATGGGGCGATATGATGTAGCCAAAGATGGGGGTTTGTTGGGTTTTGGAACTGGGATAACTTTTTGTTTTTTCCATGCAGCAGGTAAATTACCAGTTAATAAAATTTGGTTAATTAATTTGAGGTAGTACTGTAAAATTTCTTCATCAGCATGTTGAAAGAAGGAATATGGAATGCCATCCAATCCGGGAGAAGAATCTTTCAAGTTTTGTACTACCCCTTTTAACTCCTCTATTGTAAAGAGTGAATCTAGTTCTTCAGAATTAACATTTTGTAAAGGAGGAGGTGGTTCGTTAGAAATAGTAGGAGGAGCTAAATTGTCTAGAAACTCAGAAGCTAAAGAATCAGATATAGGGTGAGAAGGAGTAGTGAATGCAGATCTATACCGTCTTATGTTTTTCCATACTATAGTAGGATGAATACCTGGATTTAATGATAAACAAAAATTTCTCCAACTTAGTATCTTCTTTTTCCTAAATAATTTCTTAGTATCTTTAAGACAATCAAGATACAGCTGGTAATTGGCTATGTTTGGATTTAAATTATATTGTTTTTCAATCTCTTTCCTATTCTTAATGGCAACTGTGCATTCTTGATCCCACCAAGGTGGAGATGGTGTATGATGGTGTGAAGTATTTTTTTTTGGAAATGATTCATCAGCAGCTTTAATAAATGCTGAAGTCAAAGCCTCAGCACATAGTGATTCATTTTCTGATGATATTTCGGGAAGAAAAGATAACTGATTTCTGAGTAAAGTTTGAAATTTATCCCAGTTAGAATTACTGTTAATATGATATTTTATTGATGCAGACTGATTTGATTTACTTTTATCTTTACCTGGAAATGATAGAATTATAGGAAAATGATCACTGCCATGACTTGACTCCAACACGTACCAATGAAAAACAGATGATAGATTAGGTGAACATATTGACAAATCTGGTACACTACAACCTTCATGAGGAGCAGTGCGACGAGTCGGTTGGCCAGAATTAAGAATACACAGTTTATTATAATCTATTAAGTCTAAAACTTCGTAACCCCATTGATTGTCTTTGTGACTCCCCCATGACTGGTGCTGGGCATTGAAGTCTCCTAGTATTACCACTGGTTGTGGTAATTGACTAATAATACTTTTTATTTCAGAGAAAATGCAGTATGAAGGATGAGGTATATACAGTGAAACAAAACATGTGTTATTTACAGATGCAGCAATGATTGAAAAATCAGAGTTATGTGAAGGAAGAGGTATATGATGAAATGATTGATGGTGTTTGATGAGCATGGCTGTACCACCATACCCATCTGATCTGTCTTCCCTGAGACAAGTGTAGCCAGAAATCCTAAAAAGTGATTCCGGCTTGAGCCATGTCTCTTGTAAGGAAAAGACGATAGGTTTGTATTTATTAATTAAAAAAATAATTTCGTGTTTTTTACTAACCACACTGCGGCAGTTCCACTGGACTATGTTGTCCATTGTTGAAAGTGGTATTAATTTGTGATTCAGTGGTGAATATGGCAGCGTTGGACGGTGATAAAGATGATAATGATGTAATCAGTTTGTTTAATGCTAAAATTGTTTCATGTATTGAATCCATGTTAATACCGGGAGCTGGATATGCAGATCCATTATCTCCTACTGGAGGATTATAATCTTTTATTAAACTATTATGTGTTTGTCTGTCATACCCATTTTGTTGTTTCTGTGGCAGTTTTGGTTGTTTGAAAACAGTTTTTTTTTATATGACCGTTGCATTAAATTCAAATTCTGTTTATTATTATTGTTGTTGAAAAATGATTTTTGTGTATTTACAGGTGATGATGATGAAGAAGTAGATGACATTAATATGTCAGAATATAATTTTGAAATGGGAGGATGTAACTTCGAAGCTTCTGAGTAGGATAGACAATTATGAGCCATTGACTCCTTAATTGATTTTTGGCGTTGGAATTCTGGGCATTTTTTATCAGTTGCAATGTGCGAACCGTGGCAAATACAACAATAAATAGACTCCTCTTCAACTGAGCAACTATCACCAGCATGCCCTTGGCCACACCTAAAACATCTAGGTGTTGACCGACATTGGTTTTTGACATGTCCGTATCTACAGCAATTGAAGCACTGTATTGTAGGGAATATATATAAGTCTACAGGAAGTGCATTATAGCACATGAAGACTCTCTTTGGTAATATCTGTCCGTCAAATGTTATTACGACAGATTCGGTGTTATTAAATTGAGCGATTCCATTCACTATTGTTTTTTTCTTTAACCTTCTGATTTTTAATATTTCACCACATCCAATTGGTAAAGTAATATTATTAATAACATCATCATCGGACCAATCAGCAGGTATACCTCTAACTAATCCTATTCTACTTACCTGAAAGGTTGGAATAAAAGATTTAAATTGTTCTGAGTTAAATTTAGGGTTACTTATAAAACTATTGGCTTCATTATATGAAGAAAAGGCTACAGATAATCGGTTTCTGGCTATTTTCTTAATACTACCATCTACAATATTTTTAATGTTATTTGTTTTCAAGTAATGGCCAAACACTATGGGGTGAAAGTTTATGTTTTCATTAGGTGACTTTGGTACCTTTTGTATATGGACAATATACGGAGAGGAGTCTGTATCTTTATACAGCATCCTACCGACCCGTGAAACTAAGCCCTGGGATTTTTCAGTTGTGTTCACATTTGGTTGAGTTTCAAGTATAACGTCTTGTTTAAGAACATTATGGTTTTCGGTATCGCTAAGACACATGCAATTGATATCAGGCTTGGCCTTATTAGGGTCTTTTTTAATTTTTTTCTGGCACTTTTTGCAACGCCTCCTAGGAATCGCTGGACGTTTTCTAGTATTTACTGAGCATGAGGTGTCAGTGTCCATGCTCGAATCATTTGATACAGTAACATAAAGACCAACGGGGGGACCAGGTCCCCCCGGGTCGGGCTGAGGGCTCCTCCATAATATTCTTATGAACTACGATATATAAATAAAAACTTACCAAATAAAATTAATATATACAACAAGAAAGAAAATTAAAACTAAAACTACACTATTTAATTAACTAATTATAGATATAAAAAGAATTTTAAAATTTTCCAAAAAAATACCGCGTCCGCCCTTTGGAAGTTCCCGCGCTTTTCCACCAAAATTCCGTTGACTTGTGAAAAATGACAATTTTTTTTTTTTATTAATAAAATTTTACGGGCCTGGATTCTAGTCCTTTTAGCCCAGTCCTTAAAATACATTTCATTGTTTTTAACAACAAGTAACTTAACTTAACATTACACAGGGCATTACGGAATCAAAGTTTTTTCCCAACATTTTTTAAAAAGCTATAAAGCGGACCATAAAAAGTATTTTTTTGAAGTAAATCTTTCAAAGACAAGTTGTCTATGTTTATATCACTGTCACTGTCATCTTTGTCCAATAATTCACTGATTTCACTACACATCATTTGTATATCTAATTACTTAACATTAAATAATATTAATATCTAGAATAAGTATGTTTATTTTATTTAGTTTATAGAATTTAATTTACCGCATTGATTTAATTAACTTTCTTCCAAATTCCGTTATCTTTTATTCCTTCCGCCGTTCCTTACCTTTTTACCTTGTCTGTGGCACAACATACGCATCTCTGTGTCAAGTTGCCAAAAAAAGAAGAAAAAGAAAGAAAGAAAGTACACATCATTAGGTGTGCCATATTATGTTTTCCACATCGAAGAACCAGATGATTAAGAGTCTCCTCTTCAACGCCGCAGTCACAAAATGAGGTATTCACCATCTTCAAATCTGTAGAGATGAGATTTAACTTGGCAATGCCCAAATCTCATCCTGTTCATAGTAACTATAAATGATCTAGACATTTCTTTCAATTCATGGTACCACGGTTTGGCGGGCGGGACCTTTTGTATATCGTAATACCATTTTCCTTTTTCAGACGACGTTTGGGTAAAGTATGCCTTGAACAACTCTCCCAGGTAGTCTTTCATAGGAGCATGTATATCTGTATACGGTATGTGCTGGAGTTGACTGTGGTCTTCGTCTGGATCTCCTCTTGTTGCTGCATCAGCTTCTTCGTTGCCAGTAATTCCAGAGTGAGAAGGTACCCAAATGAATTTAACATTTTTACTATTATTATACATATGGTACAAAGTTTGCTTAATTTTTAATATTAAATAATTTGTATTAAATTTTAAAACCCTATTTTTAAGTGCAGTTATAACACTAAGTGAATCAGTTAAAATCAAACAATTGCTTTCATTAATTGAAGATATATACAATAATGCTTTATATATAGCATAACATTCAGCAGTAAATATACTAGGTACATTCATACGCTAATTTTATACATTTTTTAATTTTTTTCTGAGGATCATAATAGGCTGATGTAACAATATTTAAGGTTTTCGACCCATCAGTATAAATTCTGTACTCATTATCTATAGTATTGAGAAGATCATTTTGATTACTTATTTGTTGCTCACATATTGTAACATCATGCATGTATGCATTATATTCAATATTATACATAGGCCAATGATTTTCTCTAAATATATAATTTCCAATATTTAAGTAAATGTTTATCATAATCCTTAATAGTTCTGGCAATTTTCTAGAAATAATGTTAGAAACATCAGTATATGGACCCACATTCATACTATTTGTTGGAACTATAGGAAGAATTCTATTTAAAAGATGATTATTTTTAGAGGCAAATACCTTTAAGCAAAATCGTTCAGCAATTTTTAGCCTTATAATAGTTAGTGGAGGTATACATGTCTCGGCCTCCATGATATGTATAGGAGTAGAGCACATTGCACCTGTTATGACTCTAAGAGCTTTATTTTGAATAACATCTAATTTTCTTAATAAGTTATAATTACAGTTGTAATATGCTAAGGTGCTGTAATCAAAGTGACTACGTACTAAACTCTTATATAACATGGATAAAGTTTTAGGGTCGGATCCCCAGTGTACTCCTGCCAAAGATCTAATTATGTTAAGACCTCCACAAGCTTTTTTGATAATTTGTTGGATATGATTTTCAAATTTTAACTTATTGTCAAGATATATCCCCAAAAACTTTTTTTCGCAGACCCATTTGAGACTGTTGTTGTGAAGTTTAACGTTAAATAAACTTCCTGGATCTGATTTAGAGAAAATCATGGCTGTACTTTTTTCCAAACTTATCCATAGCTTTAATTTTCTAGTATAGTAATTATATACTTGTTCTAATGCCTTATTTAATATATTTACAGCAATATTTACATCCTTATGACTACTATACACAACAATATCATCTGCATACTGTAGAAATTTTACATTACAACCTAAAAGATATTTACACAGTTGACTTGTGTATATGCTATATAACAGTGGCGAAATAGTGGCACCTTGCATTGTGCCTTTGTATATATGTCTAGGTCCATGTAAAATGTTATTAAATTTGACATACATTGTTCTCTTAAATAAAAATTTAAAAATCCATTCACAGACTTTTCCGGGGACACCTATATCTATCAAGACTTCAACAAGGATAGTTGGATCAACATTATCAAACGCCCCCTGAACATCGAGAAAGGCACAAATAGTGGAAGAAAATGAGTGAAATGAATCTTTAATATCCCTTAATAATGCAACATAGCTTTCTACACAACTTTTACCTTTACGAAAGCCATACTGCTCCTTTGGTAAGATATTATTTGATTCAACATACCAGTCTAGTCTCACCTTAAGCATGTATTCAAATATTTTACCAACACAAGATGACAAAGATATAGGTCTATATGAGTTATAGTCATTTTCCGGTTTTTCTGGTTTAAGGATTGGTACAATACATTGTGTTTTCCATGAGTCTGGTATAAGATTGTTTGTCCATAATAGATTATAAATATCTAATAAAATTTTTTGGGCATCTTCATGCATGTAGCCTAATATTTTGTAAGGGATATCGTCTAAGCCTGGAGAAGTGTCTTTTCTAGATTTCAAAGCAAATTGGAATTCTTGCCATGTAAAAGTATTACTCAAAAATATGCTACTTGAATTGCCTTCCTGGATAAAATATGAATTTAATAAATTACTGTCTATATATTTTTCAGGTGGATCATCGGGTGCATACTTATCAAGAAAAGATGGAATCCATTCACTGTTTTTTGGTTTACTAACAGAAGAAGCTCTTTTAAATCTGCGGATATAATTCCAGATGACAGTAACAGGTGTTTGTCTGTTGAATGATTCACAAAGGTTTCTCCAACTATTCTTTTTCTTTTCCCTTAATAACTTTTTTTTAATTGCATCTATTTTTTTAAATTCAATGAAATTTTCTATAGATGAATGTGTTCTATAAAAATTTAGAGCAGCTTTACTTTTTTTAACTGCTTCTAAGCATTCATTATCCCACCAGGGAACTGGTTTTTTCCTAATGGTTGGGGAAGTTATATTTAGTTTTGGAATACATGATTCTTTAACTGTATTTAATGTAACACAAATTTATTATAAGTAGATAAAGGTTTGTTGTAATCAATAGTAAATGACCTGAATGCCTTTTCCGTTTCAGATGCAAAGAGCTTCCAATCTGCCTTGTCATACAGAAATCTTTCCGTTGGTTGACCAAGTTCAAAATCTTGTGGATGGAGTTCAATAAATGTGAAAGTGGGATAATGATAGCTGCCCATTGGATCATCACTAACGCTCCAATGGCATAGAGGAGCGATTTGTGGGCTAACACAAGTAATGTCAATTGAAGATTGGCTATTACGCAAACTACCTACTGTTGTTGGAGCTCCCGAGTTCAGGATACATAGGTCACACTCATCTAATAAATCGTAAACATCTGTACCTCGAGGCTTGGTTTGAAGACATCCAAAAGCAACATGATGAGCATTTAAATCTCCGGATAGTATTATCGGTTTTGGTAAACTATTAATAATTTGTTTAAGTTGTCTAGATTTGAACCTTCCTGGTCTTGGTGGACTATAACTACATAAGATAGACAAATTACCAATATCAGTTTTAAGAACTATAGCTGCAGATTGTAAATCTTCATAAAAAGGCAGATTGACAGTAATGTATTTGAAATTATTCCTAATGAGTATGCCGACTCCACCACGGCCATTAAGGCCATGTTGGTAAATAAAATTATAGCCTGTTATTTTAAAATTATGATTTTCTTTTAAATGTGTTTCATTTAACAAACATATATCAATGTCATTTTGGTCCAAAAAAGTAATAAGAAGAGGTTTTTTGCTATTAAGATTTTCAACATTTTATTGGCATATTTTCAAAAAATTACTATCCATGTTTAAAGTTATTTAATAATACTTCCTTTATTACTGATGTTGTCATTTTTTTATTACTGTTACTTAAATTTACTAATGTAGCTACTAAAGACTTTAAAATGTTATCGCTTTTTATTATACCTTGTATTAATTCCTCATTAGTTATCTCATGTTTTTTGTGTGGTAAAGCCGGGAAATCAGTACTGTAATGTGCCAAACTGTAAGTGTGGTCAGTGTTTTTAGTCACATTTGCGTATGCCATTTTATTTTGTTTTTCCAATATTTTCTTTTGCTTAACCGGACAGTTTCTAGATATAGCAAGATGTGGTCCACCACAGTTGGCACAATGCAGTGCCTGATCATCAGGGCACTTAGAATAATGATGTTCCTTTGAACAAATCGAACATTTTTGGACACATTTACATATCTTAGCATGGTGATTAAATTTAAAGCACTTGTAACATTGCAGCAAAGGAGGGTTATATTCATATACTTTATAATTAAAAATATCTAATGAGACAGATTGTGGTAGTATATTGGAGAGAAATGTCACAGAAACCGTTTGAAACGGTTTCACTTTGCCATTAACTTTTTTGGTGAACCTTCTCACTCCAATAATAATTTCATAGGCAGAAGTTAACTTTTTGAATAGGTCTTCATTACTTATCCTAGTCGGTACATACCGTAGTACTCCTATCTTTTCGATGCTCCTAGCTGGGATGAATGCTTTGAAATTAGTTTTTCTATGGAAGTCTTCATTGAGCAAGTAATTATTGGCATAACTTGCCTGGGAGAATCCTATTGCTATTTTATTGGCTGCTACTCTTTTTATTCCGGTTATTCCTTTGATTTCTTCTTTGAATATGGATGTTAGTGTTAACGGATTTTTGTTGCCGATATTGCTATCGGTTTGGGTGGATTCGGTATATGGGTCAGGCCGTAGATTTTGCCACATTAGTTATAACATAACTCTCCGCCACATTTAAAAAAAAAAGTATAGTACTTATATTTTTTTCATTACGAGCATCTTATTTCCTTACAAATGGTGAATCGAGGTAAATAAACATATTTGAATAAGTTCATAACCTTGGAAATAAATAAAACATTTTCTTACGAAAAGCGATGAATTTTTCGTAAAATACGCTTATCCGTTCCGGTAGAGGTGCACTTTAAGCATCAGTAAAATCAAAAATTAAAATCTTTTTAATAGTCTGCTTGCTTTGACGCTATACAATGGTAGTTAGCTAGCCACATTTAAAATATTGTTTCGTATATCCTAAGAAAGTTCATTAATTTTCACTCATTTTCGAAAAACGTTTAAATCCATTCCTTTGCGCTACTTTTTATTGCGCAACTATTATCTGGCCATTTGGTTGAGTTTAAACAATAGTAGTATTCAAGTCTGAGTAGTAGCAACACCGAACAAACTTTGTCTATGGTCAATACGCTGTCAGCGGCCATATTTTTTTTAGTCCGACATCAAAATCGTTCAAAGAAGGAAGTGTCATATTTTTTGCGGAGAGTGTTTTTTGACATATCAAGGTAAGTTTTTGATTTAAATCTATAATTGTTTTTGTGCACGATTTAATGAAATGTACGCCATTTTTCTAGGCTTAATTTACATTAAAAAATAGCTTATTTATTCAGTAATAATGGATTTTGTTTGCGCGTCAGTGGCGCAAAAATGACTTTATGCTACCTTGCGTTACCAGGGGCGTAGAATTTGCGCTACTAATTTTACGCCACCAAATAAAGGAGCTTACACATAGGCTGACAGGTGGTTTTTTTAGCTAGCATTGCACTGTTTAGGATTTCGCAATAAACTAACCCCGTTTTTTTGTTCGATACCTTTAAAACTCTTCAGTTTTGGACTCTGTATTATGCATTATGACAGACTGATAAAATAAAATTGAAAATATTATTACTTAAAAAAATTAAAGTAATGTATCTTCAAATTCGGCTCCGCGGCCCTGGTAGTTTGCACTGTGCATGCCTGCGAAGCTTGGGGTATGAATGACTTGTATGAAAAGTTCTTGTGTCTTGATATATTACTTAGTACCTATTTGTATAGGTACTAAGTAATTCAATTCAATTTCAGTAAGATGTGTGTTTTGTTGTGTAATTTCTCTTGGTAAAAAGTAGCCAATGTGACTAAAGTATAATTTACACAGAGCCAGTACTGGCTGCCAATAAGACTGGCAGCCAGTATTGGCTTGGTATATGCCGCGTGTGAACAGTTTTTCAAGCCAGGCCAAACTGTTCACACGCGGCATATGCCAAGCCAATACTGGCTGCCAGTCTTATTGGCAGCCAGTACTGGCTCTGTGCCCATTTATTACATGTGTGTAAATTATACTTTACTGTGTGCGAACTGTTAATTCATACAATCCATACTTCCTTACATATTTACATATATACATATAATATACATATATACATATAATATTATAAATGCGAAAGTGTGTCTGTCTGTCTGTTACCTCTTCACGCTCGAATCGCTGAACCGATTTTGCTGAAATTTGGCATGGAGATTTTTTGAGTCCCGAGAAAGGACATAGGATAGTTTTTATCCCGGAAAAATGTACGGCTCCCGCGCGATAAACGAATTTTGGCGCAACGAAGTTGCGGGCATCATCTAGTATAGACTAAATTAGACAACTAAATTAGACAAATAGTTCATTAATAACGATAATTCAATGACAAATTGAAAATGCAAAATGGAATATTAATCCTTCGATCGGAGGTTCTAGGAATTCCCATTGTATTCTTTTGTTCTCGCGATCACCGGTGCTCGCGCGGGGCCTGAAAGATTAACAAGGGAAAACAGATCAAAAATAAAAAAAGTTAAAATAAATTACATTATCTAGAAAACAATAATTTCATTAAAACACAATCAAAAGATTTAACTACTAAGTAATTATCTACAGTACCAATTTCTGGTGTCTGTTTTTCATCTATATTTTAGGCAAAAAGTATTTCGAAACATTATGACATATAATATTCATTTCGTTATTTCAGATGCCTCTGACTCAGTCGGAAAAATCGAGAAGATATAGGGAAAAACTGAAAACAACGGATCCTGAAAAATTTTTAGAAATGAAAAAGAAAAATAAGTTAAGAGCAATTAAAGCTTACCAAAATAAAAAACAATTTTTGACTGATGCACAAAAAGAAGATCATAGGTTAAAATTACGACAGAAAAAATTACAGTCCACATCGAGTGAGCAATATTCCAATACGCAGCACCAGGATGATACAGAAGACCGTCCATGTGAAAATAATCTGGAATTTCAAAGCATTGTGTCTTCACAAGCTTTAGAGCAAACTAACGAAACTGAGACAGAAAGTAAAAGCAATACGTATTTGAATAGGACCGCGATACGGAATATTCAGAGAAATATTGAAAAAAAAGTGCGACGTGAAAATAATCAACTTCGTGAACAAGTTCAAAAACTGATGAGAGGATATAATTCTCTACAAAGAGAAATACGTAAATTAAAGAATAATTACCGGGATTTAGCGAAGAAACTTCAGGACAAGGATGCTGATACTGAAAACCCTACCATTGGACAAGTACTAGAAAATACTCCCTATAAGAGAACAGAAAAGTATGTAAATGAGCACTTAATTAATGTCGCAACCCCGGAAAAAGAACCCATTAAAAGAAAGATTTTGGAATACAATGTTCTTACCGACTCTATTAAATCAAAATTTCAAGCCTGCCAAAACCAAGATAAAAATATATTTAAAGATGTTGTGGATAACCCGATTGTAAAAAAATATAAATTGAAAACCTGCCTTACAAAAAGTCTTGGACTTAAAACTAGTTTAAAAAGATACAGAGAATTAAAAACAAAAACGCATGCTCTGAGAGAGAGTATCAGGAAATTTTATGAGAGAGATGACGTGAGCCGTGCAAGTGCAGGTAAAAAAGAGTGCCGGACATACAAAAAACGCAAAATGCAAGTGAGATATCTTCTTGACAAATTAAAAAACTTGCATAAAAAATACATTTCCGAAGTAGGTTTAATAAGTTTTAGCACCTTTAAAAAATATCGACCATTTTACATAATTTCTCCAAATTTGAAAGATTTGGAAACGTGTGCTTGCTTGAAACATTGCAACATGCAGTTTATTGCAAATGCTTTAAAATCGGTGGGCATTTTTGAGTCTAATGATATTAATACAATTTTGTGCAATCTCGTCTGCGATCCTAATTTCAGACAGTGTATGTACGGCGAATGCAGTGTTTGCAAAGATAATGCTGTGCAAGTAAAGGGAGACGAAAATGTTGAAATTAAGTGGTATTTATGGAATGTCAGACAACACGAATATGATGAAAAAGGACAGAAGAAAAAGACTAAGAGAATGGTGAAAACTGAAAACAAGGGAACAATAAAAAGTCTAGTTGATTTGTTTAACAAGGAAATAAAGAAATTTCAGATACATCTTTACAACATGCGCCATCAATACCAACAGTATAAGTACTGCATAGATAAGTTGGACCACAAAGAATGTGCAATACATATAGACTTTTCGGAAAATTGGCTCTGTAAGTATCATGAAGAAGTCCAAGCCATGCACTTCGGGGCTTCAAAAAAACAAATCACCCTTCACACGGGCATGTTGTACGTTAAAAATGAAAAACCACTATCATTTTGTTCAATTTCTGCTGAAAATTTACACAACCCAGAAGCAATTTGGGCCCACCTAGATCCTATATTAAAGCATATCAGGCTTATTTACCCCAATATAGACACAGTTCATTTTTTCTCAGATGGTCCCACGAGCCAGTACCGCCAAAAAAAAAATTTTTTTTTAATGACTCGCAACACATACGAATATGGATTTAAACATTTTACATGGTCTTATTTTGAAGCGTCCCACGGAAAAGGTGCCGCAGATGGCATAGGGGGTACCATAAAAAGATCTCTAGACTTCAAAGTTTCCCATGGGACCGACATACCAGATGCACAAACAGCTTTCGATGTTTTGCAAAAAACAGAAACATCTGTAAAAACGTTTTTAATAAAGTCTGAAAGCATCCAATCATTAGACACAAGTATTGTAAGTAAACTGACCCCTATTCGTAATACATTAAAAATTCATCAAATTGTAAGTCATGCCAAATTCATACTTAAATATCGCATTCTGTCTTGCTTTTGCCAAAATCTAAAAGGAAAATGTGAATGTTTTAGTCCGGAAATACACAGTTTTAAATTTGACACTGAATCTACACTAGACGGAAATGGAAAACTTGAAAACTGCACAAGATTAATGCTCGACGAAACCACTGGAGAACTAAAACAAGAGAAAGAGGAAAGCAGCAATACCGCAGAGATAAATGGAAATGAAACGTACTCTGAAGAAGAACTGTTTGACTGGACCCAGGACAATTATTTTCCGGATTTGGACTTTGACGAAACCAATCTCAGTATTGATGTACTAAATGATTCTGGTATGTTAAATTCCATTGAATGTGAAATTTGTGACACAGCTGAAAAGGAAAGTGACGCTGAAAAGGACAATGAAATGATGATCTATAACCCAGACAGTCTCAAAATGTTTTGTGTCAAAGTTATAAACATTCACTTGAATTTTTCAGACCAAAATAATACAGCACAATCATCGGATGTATGCATGTTGAATAAAATTTCAAAGTCTGACAATCAAAATGTCTCGTTCATAGCGAAGGTCAATGGTTTGCCGAAATGTTTACAACCAGAAAAACTGCCTTCCAAGCTATCGTTAAATAAATCAACATTTTCAGCAGACTGCTCTAAACTGATGATAACCTCTAATGTGATACTTACCTCTAAACAAGCCTCTGAAATAAAAAAAAAATTCAAAGGGTCTGAACTTATTACAGAATCAGCACTAAATAAGAAAATAGTTCCAAAGAATAAACAAAGTAATGTTTTAAGTGAGACAAGTAAATTAAATGAACACGCAAGTACGTCAAAACAAGCAGACAGTAGAAGAAAACGCAAAAATGAAACTACTGTAAAAATAAGAAGTGGTGGGAAAAAAAGGAAATTTAATATTAATAATAAAGAAAAGTCAAAAGTTACTAAAAAATCTGTAAAGAAGAAAAAGATAAGAACATATATTGAATCAAGCTCAGAAAATTCCGATATTCTGAGTCTAGCTGACACAGATAATTCTGAATGTGAAACATTTGATGATTTCTTAACGACATGTTTAGAAGAACAAGTAGAAAAGGAGAACTTCGAGCCAGCTATACCGTTTGGTTTAAGCGACGTTGAGTACTTTACAGGCGATAATGATATTTTAAAAAAAGATGACTGGATCGTTGCTAAATTTTCTACAAAAAAAAGTTTGAAGTACTTTGTAGGTCATGTTTTATGGATAAAAGATAAAACCCCTACTGTGAAATTTGTTCGAAAAGTGAAAAACTTGAAAGGTAATAAAGGATTAGTCTTTACGTATCCAAACGTTGAGGATGTATGTGAAATGCACTTAGATGACGTGATAAAAGTGTTACCCAAACCAAATATTTCCCGACGGGGTCAAATAGTGTTTGATATCGATTTATGTTGTTTCAACATACAGTAAAAAACGATATTTCTATATAAAGTTAAAGAATTATGTTCGGTAAACTTTTTTTTCTACTGCGGTTGTGATAATAATAAACCAAAGTTTTCAAATAATATTTCTGTCCTCAAGAGTTTTTTAATGATTATGCAACTCTTTATGTTTCCGTAGTGATCTTTTTGTAAGTTTTTGTGTTTATTTTTTGAGATTTGGATTTTTGTTTCTTTGAAAAAATTGTATTTCTATGTATTTTCTAGCAATAGAACTCTCCGCTTTTTTGTAACACCTTCTAAGATTTAAAAGTTATGAGTAAAATTTGACATTAATTTGTCGTACTTACCTACTAAAAGTGTGTTTTATTTTGTAGCTCTGTCCTTACGGTAAATAAAATAATAAATTAAAAAATTATAAAACCCGACTGCTTTAAATATGAAAGGGTAAAACAAGTTCAGCGGGGCTAAAATGGTAACGAAAATGAATTGTCAAAACTGTGAAACTGACAAATGTCAAATTAGTACAAATTGTGCAAATTACTAGACATATGAATTGCAAGCAGTGTTTTTTAAAAAACGAATCATTTATTATGATTTATTTTTTAAAAATCACTCTGCTTGCAATTCATATTATGTCTAGTAATCTGTAATTTGCACGATTTGTACTAATTTGACATTTGTCAGTTTGACAGTTTTGACAATTCATTTTCTGGAGGAATTGCAAAACGTTACCATTTTAGCCCCGCAGTTGGTAGTCTAAATTCTATCAACAGTCGGGAGCCATTTAAAGATCTAGACCGGCTCAAATCTTCCCAATAATGGCTCCCGATTGTTGATATAATTTTAGACTACGCAGCTAAAATTCTATTCTTTTAAAATTTTACACTTTTTAGTTAACTTGAAATGATTATAGATCCTAAATGGTAATTCAAAATGTTATTAGAAACCTCAGTATGATTTTTTTGTACCTTCCTATTCAATGAAACCCTATACGATATTATAGTTTGTTAACTTTTTCTTTTTTACAATATGGCTAATTAACGCCATTTCAAGACGAATCGAATGGCGTATTATTTATCAAAATCGGTTGAGTTTAGTAGTTAGGTTAGGTTACACAGGAACAGATGTATACATACAGGTCAAACACACACCTTTTGGGCTTCGTCGCAGTCGGGTAATAAAATCGGTTGTCTGTAAAGTCGGTTTACTGACGATAGTTAAACGTGACAACGTCATAGCCTTAACCCCTCAGTTCCGGGAAAAATCTATGCAAAAAAGTTGGCAGGTCAATGTGGAAAAAAAAATGGCGCCCGGCCTACCCTCTTTGTAAAATTAATGTAATATGAAATATCCTTACATACAATCCATATTTTATGTTTGTGTGAACTACATTATAATATATGTTAAGTTTTCTATCTATCAAGCCATCATAATATAGTATTTAGTTCGATGTGATATTAGTTTCTCAATTATAAACTTTCGAAACTATAATTAGTGACTTGTTCAGAAGAAATAAACGAATACTTTATTCTTCATATATTAAGTCATACCTTGACACGTAGGAAATAGAGCACAATTTTGAATAGCCGAAATAATGCTAATAGCTCACAGATTGTTTATTTATTTTTCATTCAGAGTGTGGTCAATGTATCAAAGGTCATAACTAACCAAACTTCTTCACACAAAAGTATTCTCTAAGTCGTCGAAATACGTAATATAATCGAAACAAAGAGCGCGGCCCAGGTGGGCCTTACGGTTGTTGAGAGACTTGAGAGTGTAAATGGAACGCCTTAGAGCTGTCAGCGAGGTAACGCCGCATGAACTGTCATGTTTTTCGGGCGCGCAGCCCATATC
This sequence comes from Polyommatus iphigenia, assembly GCA_963422495.1. NCBI lineage: Eukaryota > Metazoa > Arthropoda > Insecta > Lepidoptera > Lycaenidae > Polyommatus > Polyommatus iphigenia. The sequence continues at coordinate 30,290,975 of OY730177.1, read as the reverse complement.
GAATTATAAGACGTTATCACGTCAAAAAGTACTTATGGGTCACCGTATGGGTTATTAGTTATATGAAATTACATAATTGTATGCACTCCTTAACAATTTTGCGTTGCCATTTTGCGTCACTCTGCGCGACGGACTCGTAGAAAATTTTGCGACACCTTTGCGCTATTTGTGGCAAAAACTACGGCCTGACCCATATACTATATACTCCTGAGAGTGGGACTTCTCAGGGAACAAGCGTCTGTAGCCGGGCTTACTATACGGGATGTAAAATGATTCATCTAGAACATCCTTGTCTTCCTCAGTATCAGGCCCTCGCGGCCTTTTTCTGCCGGGTTTCCCAGGGGCTGTCCCCCCAGGATCCTCCATTTCAACGTCTATTATTCCACCGTTTTGCGTTGTTTTATTATTAAAATGCTTTATATAAACTATTTTAAATAATTAATTTCGCAAAAGTTGAAAAAAATACGACTTCTCTTTTTAAAAAGCCCGCCAACTTTTTTCAAAAAATGACAATCTGTGACAGGGTGACCATATTTAAATTACAGATCCTGCCTTACTTTAGTCAAAAAACTGCCAAATCCTGCCAAAGCCTGTACTAAAACATGCCCAAATACTGCCAACTTTTTTTACTGTGTTGTTTTAAAGTAAGAAAAGTAAAGATCAAGTAAAAATACACATATTTATTGCATTTTTTTTATTAGATTAAACCATTGAGATCACTGACCTCCATTATACCTTGTATAATAGAGATCAGTGATTGAGATAGACTGTAGGAGAGAGCCTTATATCGGTGTATATGAGTGAAAAGCGTGTCAAGTTAGGTCCGACCTGCTCGGTCACAACAAAGGAGTCGGTCTGCATATTTCATGTAATAAAAGTGTTAATAAAGGTTTTTAGTGAACATTTTATGCTAGATTTTGTTGAGTTTTGTGGTTTCGCTAAATAATAAACCATAAGAACGGCCAAAGAATGCCTCAAACACGTGGATTTGACATTAAATATGTTAGTTTTGAACAACGTTTTTTGGGCTTTTCAATCGGTATTTTTGTAATGATTTACAAGTTTAACAATCCCTTCATGCTATAATATAAGGCATTAGTGCTAAAAGTCACATCAAGTAATAATTTGGCTACAAAAATTGCATAGCTTTTTACGTGTGCTTAGGGATGCATATTACTTGAACTATAGTTTATCGATACCATGAAGTAAATGACTTTCTTTTCTGGATTATAATGTGCTTCGAAATGATCGACAAATAGAAATATTCAAGAAAATACACGCACACTACTCGTATGAAAATAAGCACAAAATGGCCAAGCGATGATGGGCTAAGATTCTATCAGCTATATACTATATCTATACTAATATTATAAAGAGGTAAACTTTGTTTGTTTGTTTAATTGTAATGAATAGGCTCAAAAACTACTGGACCGATTTTAAAAATTCTTTCACCACTCGAAAGCTACTTTATTTACGAGTAACATAGGCTACTTTTTATTGTAGAAAATATAGGGTTCCGTAAGATATTTTCGTTTTTCTGACACAAGGTGAAAAAAATCAACCAGAAAAGTTACTTATTTTGCGTACGCTGCCTAAACTATAAAAGATAGAACCATACAATGTTCTAAGTAAATGTAGATCTTATAAATATCTACAAAAATGTCTGCAACACACTATACCTATCTATGTCAAATGAGGCACAGCACCCATTTTTTTATTCAAAAATCTTGATTTTTTTGGACTACATTTAAACGCATTTATTTTACTCATGCTGATAATCCTTATTAAAATTAATTATTTCATCACTAAGTACAGTTTATGTAGATAATATTTGGTATTTGAATGATTAAAATTGGACGTTTGGTTTAGAAGTTATGGTGAAATTAAAAATTGCGATTTATGCCTGTTTCGAAGTGGGCGCTACCAACTTACCAAGGCGGGGGTGCGCAGTAACGAAGATTATTACCGGCCCTGCAGCTGGTGAATTAGTTCATATACCGAGAATACCAATGATCCCTACTGATTTTCCTATACCCTGCAAAAGGCTCCAATTTCCTGTGAGACGTAGCTTTTGCGGCGGTACCGACCAATGCTGGCCACGGGTAGTATTAAATGAATATAAAACTGCTGAATCAATCAATTTTAATCATTTCTTCAGTGGCTATATATTTTATACCCGTGCGAAGCCGGGGCGGGTCGCTAGTACTATAATATAATACTTAATTTTAGTATATAGATAGAGGAATAAAGCCACCACCAGGGAGTTGTTAGTGCCACCACCAATAAAACTATCACCACGATACCACACAAGATGTTGTCAATGAAACTATGATCAATAATTAGACTCACAAGCCAAGCATCAAGCAATTATTACTATGACTGATAATTGATAAATGATAATATCGACCACAAACTCAAGATTACACACACACAGAATACACGAACATACACACACGAACATAACAAGTACAGGGAAATCCCCCGTAAAGTATCCAGGGTTGCCACTGTCGGAAATTTGAGATGCAATAATAAAATTTATTTTTCATACCCCAATTCTGCCAAAACCTGCCAAGTTTTTAAAACGTCAACCTATCATGCCACAGGCTAGAATAAGACGCCAATCCTGCCAAAATGGCAGGAACCTGCCACTTAAGGTCACCCTGATCTTTGATGACATTTGACAAATGTAATTTTTTTTAATTCGTCCCGGTCGAGACAGGCAATGACAAATGACAATAATGACACACGATCTAGATTCTAGAAGATTATTTTTTTTGGTAATGGACAATGGTGCAAAAGTACGGAACACTAAGGGCCGATTCACACCGGAATGGCAGAGGCGCGGCGAGCAGTTTCAGTGTCATATGATTTTAAACTTTATCTTCATTATTGTAATACATAGTATCGCTTGAGAAATCGACGCCGCCGGCGGCCGCAAAATGCCATGAGCGGCCACGAGCGTCCACGGGCGGCCGTAGATTTCTCAAGCGATACTGTGTATTACAATAATGAAGATAAAGTTTAAAATCATATGACACTGAAACTGCTCGCCACGCCTCTGCCATTCCGGTGTGAATCGACCCTTAGGGTCTAAACACACTAGGCTGAATTACGCCGGCGCGGCGCGTAAATTCCGCCGCGTTTCAAACTCATACAAAATACGGGCGGAACGCGAGAGACGACGCACTATTCCGTCGCGTATGTGTATGCGTTTGACATTTGCGGCGTAATAATTTACGCCGGCGTAATACAGCCAAGTGTGACAAAAGCATAATCATCATCATCTTTATTAAACCGACCACGTCGTGCAACCTTAGGGGGGTATTAGATTATCATTTATATTGGATCCTAGATCATTGAGTCATTTATATTGGATAATGTAATATAGATAAATGATTCATTTCCTCCTTGATCATAGATTTTTGACATTTGCTGAGAGATTGGATCCAATACGGTCATAGAAATTGGTGCTGCCAGTTATTTAATATAAAAAAGTTTTTAATTTCTTGTTCATTAATATGTTTCAAATAATGTAATATAATTCTTATTCTAATTATATACTTGAATAATCTTGCTGAAATAACAAAAACAAGCCATATTAAACATGACGATGTCTTTTGACAAATCGAATTCTTTGAGATCTAGTAACACTGATGTCAATACCTGTCAGCGTTAGCACTCCCCATTGGCTATTGAAACCACATATGACGTAAAATAGGATCAATGATGATAATGTAATATGCAGATATGATCAAATGATCATTTTTATTGGATCCTATATATGATCCTATAAATGATCCAATATAAATGATAATGTAATACCCCCCTTAGATTAAAATATTATTATAATATTAATATTATTATTATTAGTAGCCTACACTGTTGCTTGGCTATGGCATTATGGCCTCTTCTAAAGTCTTCCATATTTCTCTCTCCTGAGTCCTGCCGCCTGTGTGGCGCAGGCTGCGCCGCTGCTGGCTGGTATGCTTCAAGCTCGTCGCGCTGTCTTTTCGTAGGCCGGCCTAAAGAGAATATTATAATCACTATGGGCGGCGTTGTTCGTTTTCGGATGCCCATTCTATTGAGATCCTTTAATTTAGAGGCGGCGCAAGGCGTGGGCGGTGTGGGCGACCGCCCACGGCCTCGCGGTCTAAGGGGCCTCGCGCCCCTTGTTTTGGAGATACCTCAATCAGAATGGAAAAAGTGCTATGAAAATTGGTTCCAGCGTATACAAAAGTCGAAAGTTGAATGAAAGTGTCGATCATCGCGGCGAATATTTTGAAAAGCAATAAAACCATATTAAATGATATATGTTTGTTTCTTTTTTTAATTCCGGATACATAAATAGCAGCCCTCGTATCATATTGCGATGGGTATATTACCTTTATGGTTTTAATACACTCACAGCCAAATTAGAAAGTTGCGCACTAAAGGTGCGCACTAAAAAACGTGACACGATTTTTCGTTACTTGTTAGTAGGTTTTACCCCTCGGATTTTTCTCATACGCGCCTTATATATGAAAATCGATTCTTAAGGAGTAAACTCCAAAAAAAAAAAAAAAAAAAATATATATATATATATATATAATTTTATAATAATATTATATTCCGATAGGTATATTACCTTTATGGTCTTAATACACTCAGCCAAATTAAAAAGTTGCGCACTAAAGGTGCGCACCAAAAACGTGACACGATTTTTCGTTACTTGTTAGTAGGTTTTAAATAAATAAATAAATAAATAAATAAAATAAAATATGTTTATTTCAGATAACTCAGATCCATAAAATTGTTAGTAGAGGAACTTATTGCAATGTTAGTATTCAATTCTAAAAAGAGATTTAGTCTTATTTATCATAAAGTCGATCAGAGGACAATCCCCGCTGTAGACTATCTCCCTCAGGACACTGTGGCTGCTGCTGCGGACCCTGGCCAGTAGCGATGCAGTCCTTTTGCGGATTATAGCTTCAAAACTATCTACATCCGCAAAAGCAAACATCGCCGAGGCACTACAAAAACGCGGCAGCCGCAGCAGTGCTCTAAAAGCATTATTATATTGAATGCGTAGGGCATTGTATGTTTTCTTGGTGTAGTTGGTCCATAAGCTTCAGGTGTAAAAAAAGGTGCATTAAGCCTTAAAAAGAATAATTTTTACGGCGTCTGTGCAACGACCAAATCTATGCACCAACATATTTGCCTTAACAGACAATGCCCTACGCTCTCTTTCGAGGTCTACATCGTCTCGAAGGCCGCCAGTCACAAAATGTCCAAGATATTTAAAAGTGTACACTCTCTCGAGAGGCTCATTATTAGGGTGTATAGGGGGAACAATATTGGGACATTTGTTGCCGGCCTTAAAGACCATGTACTGTGATTTTTCGGCGTTGTAAAGCAAACCATGTGAGACAGCGTATTTTTCACAAATACCGAGTAAAGTTCTTAATGCACTGACAGAGGGCGCCAGCAGTACCATGTCGTCCGCGTAGCTAATATTGTTGACGCACACGTTTCCGATATGGCAACCGACACGAGTACCACTGAGCTCCCGTATCAGTGAATCCAGGTACAGGTTGAAGAGCCGGGTCGAGGTCTGCCCCCCCTGCCTCACCCCGCACTCCATCCTGTACGGTTCGGAATATTTGTCAGCCCATCTCACATAGTTCACCTGATTACAATACCAAAATTTAAGCAGGTCGGTGAAGCCGTCGGGTAAACTAAGAGTTTCCAATTTTCGCCACAAGATATCGTAGGAGACGAGATCGAAAGCCTTGCTGAGGTCGAGGAAACAAGCGTACACAGGTGTACGCCTGCTCGTGTAATATTTGACAGTGTGCTTTAGACTCATTATTGCAGTCTCCGTTGACAGTCCACGCCTGAACCCGTGCTGACCATCATGGAGACTACAATGTTGTTCTAATATGGAGCTAAGCACACTGTCAAATATTTTAGCTATAGTTGTTGCTAAAGATATTGGCCTATAATTCGATCTGTCAGAAACGTTAACACTGTGATTTTTAGGTACTAGCACAACCGTAGTCCTAATTAAATCAGCAGGTAAGTAGCTATGGACAATGCAGATATTAAACAGTAATGCCAGAACTCTTGACATATGTTTGCCCGCGAATCTTTGGTGCTCAATACTGAGACCATCGTGACCTGGCGATTTCCCGGTAGCCATGTTTTTAATCGTCTTCGCTACAGTTTTACTACTTATAGTAAATTTAAGGTCACGACTAATCTCAGCATTGTACACAAAGTCTAATGATGGGCCCAATGGTGATGACACTTTAAACTGATCTCTAAAAAGATTTGCGATTTTGTCCGCACCGTTGATCCCATCAACAGCTTCGGGGTAGCTAGGTTTTAAATTCAACTGCTTTGTTGACCTCCAGAATTTTTTAAAGTTTTGTTTTGAGTGGTGAGTAGCCAAGATGTCCATTTTTATTTGAGATTGGTGGTTTTGGCACCATTTTAATCTGCTTTTAAAAATTCGTCGACTACTCGTCATCTCATCATACACAAAACCGTGTCTTGGGCGGCCACTGTTAACCCACATTTGAAATTTGGACCTAGCCTCCCTGTGCGCCGCACCGACATGCTTATTCCACCCCGTTAGAGTCTTCTTCCCATGTTTATAATTCTTATTACAATTATAGCTTTTAATTGCCGCCGAACGTAATACAGAAACTATACTATTAAGTATATAGACTATCAACAATATTTTATGACACCCTTTATTGCAATATCTATATGAGCACTGGATAAATTCTGGAGGAAAATCAATTAATTTTAATTGTCTATCACAAAGTTCAGTATAATATTCTATTTGTTCATTAGTTCTAGCACCCCATATAATTTTATTATTCGTAAAATGTTCAGGCACAAACTTACGAGCAACACAATTTAAATTACATTTAATCAGCATGGGGAAATGGTCAGACCTGTATACGTCGTACAAAATTTTGACACTATTTATTGTCTTGAACGCTGACTTAGTGGTTACACAATGATCTAACCATCTCGATGTCCCGTGCGCGTCACTCACATAGGTAAAAGAATCAGAATTCAAATTACTCACGTCAGCTAGAATCCATTTTTGGCCCACCCCTCGGATTTTTCTCATACCGGGCGCCTTATATATGAAAATCGATTCTTAAGGAGTAAACTCCAAAAAGTTTTATAAGTAAAACTTTGAGTATCAAAAAATTATTTCTCTCAACAAATCCGTTCTTTAGTGTCATCCATCAGGCCGGGCCTGGCAAAATATATTTTAGAGGGCCTCGCAAGATATATCTTGCCCACATAAAATTTAGGTCTTGCCCCGCCAGTCGCCACTGTCCTTACTGAGATCTGAATACATGCGGCTAACATGATTCGCGTCCCGCCCAATCCCACTTCGCTTGGCAGTCAGTTGATCATCCTTGATTCCTGTTTGAGAGCTTGTTATATAATTTGCAGAGATACTCCTTAGGTACTTTCCATTCCTCTTTGGCATAGGTACCCCAAGTTGGGATTTGCCAAAGTTTGAGTACGCTGTACGCTAGAGTAGGCATACGCCAAATTTTGAGTTAGGTACAAGCTGTACAATGTACGAACCATTCGAAAAGTTATGAGTTAGTAAGGGTAATAAGAAAAAGGAACATCTTGAACATCTATTTAAACAACTTTATTGAATGTATTGTCCAAAACAAAAATTCATTACCTATGAATTACAATCAATGGCACATAATTACAAATGCACTTTCAAAGCGCAAAATATTAACAAACTATTAATCTTTCAGGCCCCGCGCGAGCACCGGTGATCGCGAGAACAAAAGAATACAATGGGAATTCCTAGAACCTCCGATCGAAGGATTAAATTACAAAATATTATGACGACATATTCACAAGTTAAAATACTTTTTTTATGTAAAAACACAGGAAATCAGATCATAGCTAAGACACGGCTTATATTAACCCCCATACTAATAAAGCACAGTAAATAACTATAAAAGGTCATCTTATCTTTGTCTGGCACATCTTTAGACAGAAGACCTTAAATCGTAATTTATTATACACTGCCTATGTAGTTTTTAGTAAGAGGCATTAAAATTACATTGATTTTTTTTCAGTTTTTTTAAATTCCTATTTGAATTATTTGCTAAGAAAATTGATCACAATAATTATGTTAATAGTTGGCACATAATATTATTATTATAGTGGCTACAGATTGTCATGGACACTTAATATTGTATACTTAATTCATGAAGCCCCATGCGGCCACATCCGGCCACGATAACAATGAAAAAGCTATTGTGTCTCGTTTTGCCACGACTGATGGGTTAATAATATTAAAGATTTACTGAGATTTTGTAAGATAACAATAATAATTAAGTATAAGTACAGTTACAAATAGTAATACATAATATAATTCAACATAAAATTCATTTTAACAGAGACTGTCTTTTTGTTTATACTCTAGTACTCAGGCAAGTATTTTTAAAGATTTTCAAAGATCCAGTAATATATGATTGGATACTTAAATAATTTAAATTATTAATTAATAAACTTAAAACATATTGTGTTGTGATTTCAACTGTTCAACTTGTAATGATAACTGTCTGTTTGCCTCCACCAAATCATTTTGATTTTGAACCAAATGCTGCATCTGTTGGTTCACATTATTCAACTGTTTTTCCAAATATAACTTTTGTTTGGTTAAAGCCATCATGATATGCAGAAAATTGTTCCTATTATCATCAGCAACGTACGACAGAGTTAAGTTAATAAAATCCTTTAATTCATCAACACATTTAGAATCAATATTGTTGGTGATCTGTATATTCGAACTTGATCTTTTTATATTATTTGATAAACTGCAAGTTGAGCCTCTCTTATCTTCACCATTTGATATACAAATCGGAGATGGAAATCCAAAATCTGTCTTCCTACTTGTAGTCAGTGGAGTGGATACTTTGCTTATATTTTTTTCAGTATCCAACTGACGGTATCTCATTTCATGGCTTTTTGTTTCAAAATTCAGTGATCTGTTGATATCATCATCATTATCAATGTTTGATTTGTCAAGACCGAGCATCACAAGGAAGGAGTCCTCCTTATTGTCACCGACACCGGAAACCTCATGCTTTGGAGGAGTGTCGTTGACAAAAAACATATTATCTGATGTCCTTCCACTCGCAGGAGAGTGCACTTTTAATGATGAAGTAACATCAACATCTTCTCTCAAGCTCAGCTCTGTGGAAGCAGTTTTTCTTCTCGCCGGTTGAAAGGCGACCTTGCTTACTTCTTCAGTGTGGTCCCTTAATATTTTGAAAGGACATGTCAAGTCCCTCAAATCATAAAGGAGCACATGACCATTTCTTGAGCCTATAGCAACTTGATTATTGATATTAATGGCTATTGAAGTTAGAGTGTATGATGTACGTGTAGAAGACACCACATTTTGCATTCTTATATCATAAACATTCATAATTTTGTCCAATCCACTCGATAGCATCACATCTTTATTTACAAGGGAATAAGTGAAGTCGCTCACAGGTGATGCATGTACGTTTTCAAATATAGCTTTGTCTTTGTTTGTTGTTACATCTCTGAGTATGATGTGGCCTTCATCAGTGGCTAGACCAAGAAGAGACCTGGATTCATGATGAAATTTCATTCCAGCAATTCTTTCAGTACCAGACAGCTTTATAGTTAAAATTGGAATATTAGAGACCAAGCTGTATATAATGGTCTCGCCGCTCTGCATTGTTGCTGCTAGGTTCGTGTTCTTTGTGTTATAGCTAAGGTATGCTATGCTTGATCTTCGAGCGGGAGTTTGAAGTGTCTTTGTTATAGATTTAGTTTTTGTGTCCCATATCATGACTTTGCCGCTTTTTGTGCCAATGGCGATATTCCTGTAACCATCACGATGGAAACATGCTGACCAGGTGTCAAGTGGTATTTGTTGAACACTTTTTATATCATGGTCTGCTGGGCTCAATATATCCACCTGGCCTGTGGAATTCACCTGAAAAACATAACACAATTTGATTTTTTTTAAATGTCTTTCACACCAACTTCAGAACTGTGAAACAATGTGTGGATAGTTGAATTGAAACTAGAGGCAAGTTTTGAGCCACTCGACCTTCACGGGATAAATCGTTTATCGATGCGCTTCATTGATTAAGTACTTAACAATAAAATAAGCCGGCAGTCGGCACACCCATGTACTAATTGTAAAGATCCATACTGTTCTCAGTGATCACTGATCAGTCACAGCCACTCCTTAAACATTATGTAAGAATGCCATAATACCAATTTACCTGTAAGATATATTTGCTATCATCACTCCAAGAAACATCTCTAATAATACCCTCATAGGAGCCGTAGGATTTCTTCAAATCCCATGTATTCACATCGTTGAGTAACAAACGAGAACTAACGGACGATAAATACATTTTAAACCATGTAATGTGCAAGACTCTATAGATATCTGCACTCAATTGGCAGTTTTGAGCACTTTTGTATTTAGACTAATATAATTTAATTATTAAATATTATTTAGCTTTAAATTTTATCGAACAACAACAAACGTTAAATTTTCATTTTATTTTTGACAACAATATTTGACATTTTGACAATTGACATTTTGCATTTCGATTTTGTGTTCCTAAATTCAATTAGTGTATGGACCAGTAAGATTTGACGTGTCGATAGCCAATAAAATTTAACTGAATCCAAAATACATGCACAGGGATAATCTCAATGGTAGCATGCTGCATGCCCACGGAAGAAACAAAAAAAAAAATGCTATAAATTTTATAGTAGAAATTGAAAATAGTGCAAATTATATAATTATTAATTATAAATAAATTTCATGAGACATAGGTGATTAAAAGTCCCTACAATTTTAGTTTTAGTTAAGTATGTTTATGGCAAAAACTGCGTTCACCTTTCTAGAAAAGTAATGACTAATTATGACGTGTACGAAACTATCAATTTTATGTCAAACTTCAAAGTTTGTTTCGTGTTTTTGGACTTGCCCGGTGTAGCTACAAATTGTAAGTAAATTCTATCTCCGTATTTATTAACTTATTTTGCTTTAGTCAGATACCAGATAAATATGTTTTAGGGCATCACCACGAAAAAGCACTTTTATTTCCCAATAAGTTCATCACAAAACCGTTCGCATTGTTCATCTGCCTTTTTCTAATATTCTCGTATTTCTTTTCAGTGTTAAGCTAAATAAAACGACAAAATGATTACTGACATTCAGCTGGCAGTTTTTTCCAACATTTTGGGAGTTTCTATTTTCCTACTGGTGATATTATACCACTACATCAGTGCCAACAGCTCAAAATGAGGAACTACGAATATGAAGTCATAACAATAAGGTTTGTACCTCCACGTTTAAGTATAACCTGTCCGAGTAAAGCATTGTCTTTGTAGAAACTAGAAAAAATTGTAAAATAAGAAGAGTTCTAGAGAAGAGCTTATTTTTTGTATGTGTACTATGTAGTGTTCGTGTAAAAGTAAAAATACAAACTTATAGCTAGTTAGAATTACACACAAAGCTCTCCTACATACAGCTAAACCATGGGAGTGCCCCTCCCAATATTCTATTCTGTTTTTAGTATTCATAGCAGACGGCAGCCAAACTTCAATGACAAAACTAGCTGACCTATATAAATTATTTCTAGTACTTATCAATATAAAAAGTAGATAAAATCTATTCTCAGGCCTAACGAATGTAACAAAATCAGCTGAGCCAATTTTAATGAACAAAATTTCAATAAACTCAAAACTCAACTCAAACTCAAACTCAAACTCAAAATTTTTTATTCAGAATAAATTTTTGCAAATATTTTCTGAAAGTCTACATGATGCCTACCACCGGTTCGGGAACTAACCCGGCGAGAAGAACCGGCGTAAGAAACTCGCAGGGGGCCCACTTTATTTACCAAAAAAAGTGAGAAAAAAATTAATCTTTTAAAATAAAGTTTACAATGCTGTAACTTAAAATTATACAATGTCAACATACATACATAATTGTAAGTCATAAAATAATGTAGAAGTAGCCTTGCAAGCAGCCATCCTACTCCCAAGATGTGCCGTCGTTTATGAAATCATTGACCTTATAATAGGCTTTGGCACACAAACGTTCTTTGACTACTTTTTTAAATTTATTAATGGAAAGATTTTGAACTTTTTCTGGGATTTTATTGTAAAGGCGTACACATTGACCTTTAAAAGATTTACTAACTTTACTAAGTCTGATCACCGGTATTTCTAGTTTGTACTTATTTCTAGTGTTTCTTCCGTGACTGTCACTTTTGGTTGTAAATTTACTAAGATTCTTTCTAACATATAAAACATTATCCAAAATGTATTGAGAAGCAACAGTTAGAATACCAATTTCTTTAAACTTTTGGTTGAGCTGTTTTGGAGGAGTTCACGCACAAACACTGTGACACGAGAATTTTATTTATTATAGCCTGGTGACAGATTTGGGGTTCCAAGAAATTATACCCTTTTTTACAAAACTTTAAAAATACCGACCACACACTTTAATTTTTATTGTTTAAATAATGTTTGCATAATTTAACTAGTAATTAAACATTGTTTTCTTTTGTTGCAGGTCAATATAATTTTCTTTACACAGTTTATTTCAAATAATTATTATTAAAATAATAAGTTAAGATGTAAATAAATGATACAATTTTAAGAAAGTCTTTAATTTTGAAATCACCAAAAACATGTAGGTATTTTTATAATTATTAATTCATGAAGCCCCAAGCGGCCACATCCGGCCGCGATAACAATGAAAAAGCTATTGTGTCTCGTTTTGCCACGATCGATGGGTTAACCCATCAATCCCCAAGCAGCATCCGGCTGCCGCATAACAATTATTGAAAATCTATATTCTATTGTGTCTGGGATTCCCACGATCAAGGTATTAATAATTATTGAGAGACATAATGACAGTATCATTATGTTTATCACAGAAGAATATTACATTGTTCCATGCAATGAATGAATTTTGGTGGAACAGAGTTGCTGGTGTCATCTAGTTAAAGTAAAAGTTGGTACCATTCTCGTTTTCTTCATCAATCATGCTCTATGTTTATGTATAGATTCAGTAATTTAATCTCGAGATAAAACTTAATAATATTCATTATTCTATAATATCAGTGCCATCTATCTGTGTGCTTGGCAACAGTAAGAAGTCACATTGACATAAAAAACTTAATGGTATTCCAGTAGATGGTGTTGCTTGCTTGTTATTTTTATGGAAAAGCCATATTTTTAGCAATTATTTATTAACTTTAATTGCCATTGGTATCTTTTACTTTAAATTAAACAATAATAACTTACTACAGACACTAATATGGTGCTGTTTCCTAAATTTTTAATGGGCCAATTATTCTTAGGGCCAGTTCACACCGGATCGGCAGCGGCCGGCAGCGGCCGGCAGCGGCGCGGCGAGGCGCGGCGAGGCCGGCAGAGGCGGCTCGCGTCGCCGCGGGCGGACGCTCGCGGCCGCTTGTGGACGCTCGTGGCCGCTTGTGGACGCTCGTGGCCGCTGGCGGCCGCGCGCCACCTCCAGAGCATGCGTGCCTTTCAGTTTAGATTCTACATTCGGCAAGGAAACTCGTGTCGTGTGTTTGCAGCAACATGATGGAATTGGTTATTATTGCACTTATTGCCGAAGAAGAAAAAAAGAAAGAAGAAAAAAAAGAAAGAAAAGAAAAAAATTAAGGGCCGATTCACACCGGAATGGCAGCGGCCGGCAGCGGCGCGAAGAGCACTTTTAGTGTGAAATAATTTTAAACTTTATGTAACATACTTATAACTACTAGTATCGCTTGAAAACTTCTAAAAGGGCTCGAGGCGCCGCGCGTCCGTCGGCGGAAAGTGCTCGCGGCTGCCGGCGGCAGCGCGCGCCGCCGCGAGGTGCCGCGCGCTCCTTGCGTTGTTAATTAAACGAAAATACGTATTGCAAAAAACAAAATATGGAAACTGAGGAGAAGCTCATTACCACGGTACAGCAATACCAGTGTTTATACAACACAAGGTCAAAATATTACATTGATAAGCACGCTAAGGCACGCGTGCTCTGGAGGTAGCGCGCGGCCGCCAGCGGCCACGAGCGTCCACAAACGGCCGCTAACGTCCACAAGCGGCCGCGAGCGTCCGCTCGCGGCGACGCGAGCCGCCTCTGCCGGCCTCGCCGCGCCTCTGCCGGCCGCTGCCGGCCGCTGCCGGCCGCTGCCGGCCTCTGCCATTCCGGTGTGAATCGGCCCTAAAAGAGATTTATGTGGGTCCATGACATAAGGAAGAAACAACGTCACTTTGGAGAATTTCAAACATTTTGTACAAACTTGCACTCGTACCAAGACATAATATTTACATACTTACTTATAACTACTAGTAACGCGCGCGAGGCGCCGCGCGGCCGCCAGCGGCACCTCGAGCCCTTTTAGAAGTTTTCAAGCGATACTAGTAGTTATAAGTATGTAAATAAAGTTTAAAATTATTTCACACTAAAAGTGCTCTTCGCGCCGCTGCCGGTCGCTGCCATTCCGGTGTGAATCGGCCCTTAAATGTTCAATTTGCGTGGTTTTTTTATGACCAAAATATTAAATAATATTATGTCAACATAATATGCAGTCTATTATAATTTTTTGTTGCTAAGATCTTTCTTTACTTTCTTCTATCTTTTTATACCTAAACCTACACGACAAAGTTTATAAGTTATGTTATGTTATAAGTTTTAACTGTAGACTGTGGCATTATAAAAAAATAGTATGACCAACCTGATACATAGATTTAAACTAGATGACGCCCGCAACTGAGTTGCGCCAAAATTCGTTTATCGCGCTTGAACAGTACATTTTTCCAGTACAAAAAGTATCATATGTCCTTTCTCGGGGGCCGGGGCTTAAAGTATCTCCATCCTCCATAAAATATTTCAGCAAAATCGGTGATGCGGTTTGGGCGTGAAGAGGTAACAGAGTACAGACAGACATACACTTTCGCATTTATAATATTAGTATGGAAGTATGGATATTGTGTTATTTTAGATATAGGTACCTAGGTAGCAGAGTCAACACTGAATAAGTAATAATAATAATATTAATACTAATAGGTTTAACTTATATTATAATTATTTTGTTATTATTTGAAATATTATTTTAGATCTCAATAATTAAGTTTATATATGCATCGTCCAACATAGCTACCTACCAATTTAACATAAAAAAAGATATGAATTTTCTAATTTCAAATTTAAAGCAGCCAGTAGTGTCAAGTACGAACAGTGTTTTTTTTTTAAATCTTTAATTACGATAGGTCCAAGTTGATAATGTAAACCGCCCCGTCTCTGGACATTTGGTCTGGGCGTGTTGACACGGTCCAACCAAATTGGTCCGTCTGATTACCGGCTCCGTGTAACCTTCACGGTAATTTATTGCCCAACTTTCCTTGCCCATGTCATGTGACAATTCAGGAAATTGAAATTCTGTTTAGAATTTCAACTGTGTTTTAATGAGCTCTGGATCCTTTTCAATTTATTGTAGCTTGTAAGGGAGCGAGGGGCAGTGAAAATACAAGGTAGGTAGTAAATCCATACTAATATTCTAAATGCGGCAGCGTGTCTGTCTGTCTGCCTGTAACCTCTTCACGATTAAACCACTGAACCGATTTTGATGAAATTTGGTACGGAGATAGTTTGAGTCCCGGGAAAGGACATAACGAAATCATGTAAGGACCCTGAGCCATGTAAGACCAATCTGACGGGAAAATGCTTGTTATTCGTTTATTAACTAAATAAATTAAGAAAACAAATTATCAAGTAATGCTCTGTTTCATAAGGTATATATTATAAATCTCTTTTTAACCTACCTTCAATAGCCATTCAATAAACTTAAGTTTTGCTAAGCTCTTCCAAATGGCCTTGCAAGAAACACAGCTCCGAACAAGGCCAATGTCGTTTAACTTGAAAATAGAGTTACAATTATTTATTTATTTGCTTTTACTAAAACGAGATTATAATTTCTTTCAATTAAGCAACACAATAAATGCTCAATATATTTATATCATATAAAAAACTATAACGAACATTGCTTGAACATCATCTTATAACTAAGAATATATTAATGGAAATTCTATAAAAATAGTAGCAATGAGTATCACATTGACACCTTATAACTAATTGCCAACGCGTTTTATAATACAATCAAAAAATTTTTTAATCTAAAATGGCCTTTTTATGGGCCCGTTCTTTATAAGGCCAAAATGTTCAATATGCGTGTATAAGTTTAATAATCCTAATAAGTAAAGATGTTATAAAAAACAACATTATTTTAATTATTACGGTACGCATTTATAAGTAAAAATAACTGTTTATATGTTAATGATGTTTAGATGTTCCTTGTAAAGTTTATGTTCCCTAGCAAGGCCAACTATCAAATCTTTGGTTGGGCCTTATAAGGAACCACTGGCCTTCCTAGGAACAATACCAATATTTTAACGTAAATCGAGGCATAAGTAGATTTTCTTTTATTAGTACCATACATATGCCCTATACGATAATGCCCTGTAATAAAATTTGAGATAGATATAGGTTATGTAACTAAAAACTAAAGTTTTTCAGGGTGCGGATATTACAATTGTAGCCTCGACAACCAAAGTCTACAAACAGTGAGATCTCACTGCCACAATAGCGGCGCGATCGACTCGCCGCCGAGTTTGTGGCCATAACTTTGATGGATCTAAGTGTGCAGTAGAAGGAAAATGTTTTTACATGACGATAACAGCGACTTTTTGATAGTTGGCCTTCAAAGGAACTTGGCCTTACATGGCTCAGGGTCCTTACGTGAGAGTTCTTTTACTTGCAAGAAAATAAAAAAGGCGTATAAAATATTGCTTCGACATTGTTTTAATCGGGAAAATCCATTCTTTACAATGTCTTTTTGCAAATTACAGATAATCTACAATATCGGTCCCCCATTCTAAATAAAACTGCCCGAGCCATAAATTACAGGGAATGGCAATAATAGCCGTAATAAAAAGCAATCTTAGCGAGTTTCGCCGCTAATTCACTATTTTTCATCGCCCGTGAAAACGACGCCATCTTGGATTTTCAATCTGTGGTAATAAGTGTAACGAATGGCCGGCTTATGCGTTCGAAATTATTATTATTTTTTTTCTTCTTTTTTGGCAACTTGACACAAAGGATGTGTATGTTGTGCCACAGACAAGGTAAGAAGGTAAGGAATATGGCGGGAAAACCATATTCCTCCTATTATAATTTTCATCATCGTTTTCATGTATCGTCAGGTCTAAAGTCTAGTCAAAGTCTAAGTAAAAGTCAATACAGTCACAGGAGTCAAGTCGGTCGATTCAGTAAAGTGGTAGACGCTTTACTGAAACTTTCGATGGAGTTTTGGAGGGAACACAAAATAGCACGTTTCTGGATATTACATCACTTACCTACACTTGTGCATGAACACGAATATCTAATGGTTAATATTCTACCAATATTACACATTAAAAACCCAGCTAACACATTTTTAGGAAAATAATACAAAAGCACAACAGCACTCTTTCACATGCCCGCCAAAACTCCTTCGAAATTATTGTGATTGTGTGGGATTAACTTTTTAATTTAGTGTGTTGATTAAATTGATATTAAACATAAAAAATATTGAGAAGAACAGATTATTTAAATGTAGGTGTGAAACAACAATAAATATTTGTGAATTTTGTACTGATGTGGAATCACAGTGTGTGTAGTGTAGTGTGTACTGTGAAATGACAGAATGCTGAATGACATTCACAAAATGTAGGTAAGTATATTTTATAGCACCAGAATAATAAACAGATACAGATATTACACTTGACAAAGTTTTTGTCATTATTCTGATACAATATGTAGTTTGTAACTTGTTGGATTTTGTTTGAATTATTTACTGGTTCTACTTAGTAGCGCCTTCTGCTCCAACATTTGACATTCCAAAAAACACGTAAATCTATCCCTAAAACAGACTGTAGGACGTAGGTACAGAGGATTTTTCCAACTCCTATTTACTAAAACTATTTTAATATAATAAGGTAGTCGTGAAAAAGTTTTTTTCCGTCATTTCATTTTCCCGTCTCGAAAATTACATTAAAAATAATTAGAAATAAACAAATGCACGAGATGTATTCTTTTTCTCGTTAACTTCGAATGCGGAGACGTTTTAATTTCTTTAATTCAGGTCAAAAGTACGAGCAAAAAGATAAGTCTTAATTAAAAGGCAAGGGAGCGTGGTGTAATTATGTACCGAAATGCAGCCGCAGTACTGTGTTCGTTAACGCATCAGATCACAGAATAGGGAGTTGTTTGTTTTATGGGAAGGAAATTAACAGAATAATTCTCCATGTTTTTGGGAAAAGATGGCCCCGAGTGAGTTTTTTTTTGCTGGGCTAGTTCCCGAACCAGTGGTAGGAACTTTTTTTAAGTATCTATAACCAGTACCTCTACCATAACATTAAGAGCCCCCGCAGATTAGACTTTTAGGGCCGCGCCACACCGGAATGGCAGCGGCGCGCGGCGAGCACTTTGCCGCCGGTGACCGGTGCCGCTGCAATTATACTCATCCTTGTATTTATATTTGCCCTTACACACGGCGCCGCCGCTTGTGGCCGCCGGTGGCCGCCGCGATTTATCAAGCGATACTATGTATTACAATTAGATATGTGCCGATCATGACTTTGGCCGACTAGCCGACTAGCCGATCATGGTTTCGGATGTTTTCGTAACGGTTTTTTACTGCTGTTTCGCGGGTAAGTCGCACAGGCCGCCTGCAAACGTGTCGAATCGTGATGAGTTTACTTCGAGTATGTTACTTTATTTTGTTTCTATGATATTATAGTTGATGTTTTGATTCAATATTTCATGTATGTACATGATATCTCAATTTAATAATGCAAACAATGCTTAATTTGTTGTTAAAATTATATTTACAAAAATAATTTCTTTACTCTAGCAAGTAATTTAAGAAACATTAATTTTAAAATGTGTAACACTGATTGAGTGTGATATCAGATATGAGCACATTATAAATAATAATCAAGGTTTTTCTTTAATGTAATTTCAATAATAGCAAAAAAGTATAAAGCCGACTAGTCGGCGCTTTTTGCCGACTATTCGCCGACTACAAAAGTGGCCGGATAGTCGGCTTTACTGACTAGTCGGCACATCTCTAATTACAATAATGAAGATAAAGTTTAAAATCATAATATAACACTGAAAGTGCTCGCCGCGCCGCTGCCATTCCGGTGTGACACGACCCTTAGTGGGCCGATAGTTTGACCAAATTGGGGTTTCACTACATTATTATCGGCCGATACAAATCGTTTCATCTTTATACATCTTCTTACTGAATACCTAAGCTTTCGATCAAACTATCGCCCGGCTGCAGTATGCGGGACTCTATAATACAGCTTCAATAACGTTACTGCTTGTCTTTGTCTGGCTCATTGGAAAAGTCACATGAAAGTTATAGACAAACTTTGAATTACTCATACGTTACGAAAATATCTTTATTTGTAAGAAGTTTAATATATTAATATTATATATATTGAGTCCAAACGAAACTACATTGACACGAAACGGCGGAGCGGTAAAAATGTATAATTCGCCGGTTGTTTACGTACTCGGGGGAAATTAGCGGCGCGGGGAGCATCCAATTTTGAAGTTTTAAAGTGCAAAACGGCCGGCCCGAGTACGGTTACGGTTTAATGGTGTTGTAAAATACAGCTTCGGGGATCGCTGGCGGGTTCCGTCACCTTAGTGTCTAAACACACTAGGCTGAATTACGCCGGCGTAATTTACGTGGCCGAAATTACGTTCAGCCGCTTACGTCTGATGCGACACACTATAAATTACGCGAAGAGCCGAAATTTTGCGGCGTAATTTCCGTCGCGGAAAGCGCGCGTAAGTGAGTATTTAAAATTCTCAGATGTAATGTGTGCGTTAACGCTTTGGAGATATGGTTGGATTTCCTATGTTCGGTTTTGATAATTCCGTCGCGTAGTGTGTTGCTATACAAAACATTACCGCCGAATCGCTGCCGAACTTTACGCTCGACTTGGCTCGACGGAAATTCGGCTCACGACGGAATTTCGGCATAGTGTGTCGTCTGTCGCGTTCCGTCCATATTTTGTATGGATTTGAAACGCGGCGTAAACGCGGCGGAATTTACGTCGGCGTAATTCAGCCTAGTGTGTTTAGACCCTTAGTGTGTAAACTATCGGTTTGTCTATACTCAGTGGCGTAACTATGAATGACTATGACACCCGGGGCCCGTGTCAAGTTGATGGGGCCCTTTCAATAAAAATCGTCACGTTAATAATGTAACAATGTAAAAAAAATTCTGACCTCGCGGCCTCTTGGGCCGGCGCCTTTTTGCGTCGCGGGCCCGTGGCATTTTGGCAGCCCTGCTACCCTATACCATAGACGCCACTGTCTAATGTCTATACCATACTGTACTCGGCGAAACATGGCAGTAGCGGTCATTGACTCTCTGTCAAAAACTTGTCATTTTCTATATAAACCGCGAAAGAAAATGAAGTGTCAGAATATTATGTTGATGGCTTTGTATCTAAGAAAATGACAAGTTTTTGACAGGGAGTCAATGACCGCTACCGCCATGTTTTGCCGAGTACAGTATAGGTGTATACGTCTTCTAAGTTCTACCCAAGAGGGTAGAAGTACAGATACACCACATAATATATTAATATACTAGCGACCCGCCCCGGCGTCGCACGGGTATCTATACTATCTATACTAATATTATAAAGAGGTAAACTTTGTTTGTATGTTTGTTTAATTGTAATGAATAGGCTCAAAAACTACTGGACCGATTTTAAAAATTCTTTCACCATTCGAAAGCTACTTTATTTACGAGTAACATAGGCTACTTTTTATTGTAGAAAATATAGGGTTCCGTAAGATATTTGGGTTTTTCTGACACAAGGTGAAAAAAATCAAACAGAAAAGTTACTTATTTTGCGTACGCTGCCTAAACTATAAAATATAGAACCATACAATGTTCTAAGTAAATGTAGATCTTATAAATATCTACAAAAATGTCTGCAACACACAATACCTATCTATGTCAAATGAGGCTCAGCACACCTTTTTTTTATTTAAAAATCTTGATTTTTTTGGACTACATTTAAACGCATTTATTTTACTCATGCTGATAATCCTTATTAAAATTAATTATTTCATCACTAAGTACAGTTTATGTAGATAATATTTGGTGTTTGAATGATTAAAATTGGACGTTTGGTTTAGAAGTTATGGTGAAATAAAAAATTGCGATTTATGCCCGTTTCGAAGTGGGCGCTACCAACTTACCAAGGCGGGGGTGCGCAGTAACGAAGATTATTACCGGCCCTGCAGCTGGTGAATTAGTTCATATACCGAGAATACCAATGATCCCTACTGATTTTCCTATACCCTGCAAAAGGCTCCAATTTCCTGTGAGACGTAGCTTTTGCGGCGGTACCGACCAATGCGGGCCACGGGTAGTATTAAATGAATATAAAACTGCTGAATCAATCAATTTTAATCATTTCTTTAGTGGTTATATATTTTATACCCGTGCGAAGCCGGGGCGGGTCGCTAGTAAATTATATAGCCACTGAAAAAATGGTTAAAATCGATATTAATCGCCTATGATCCTTCACGTGCATGGTCTACTTCTTATCTGTGCCAAATAACATAAATATTGCTCCAGTAGTTCGCGAGATAAGCCCTTTCAAATAATTTCCCCCGTTTTTTCCACATTCTCATATTAGTCTTAGCGTGATAAAATATAGCCTATAGCCTTCCTCGATAAATGAGCTATCTAACACTGAAAGAATCATCAAAATCCGTTGCGTAGTTTTAAAGATTAAAGGGAACAAAGGGACATGAGGGTAAAAAGCGACTTTGTTATATAATATGTATAGATTTACAAATATTATATATTTTGTAAGAACAAATCTATACCAATATTATAAATGCGTAAGTGTGTCTGTCTGTCCGTCTATAGTCTATACGTATGTCTGTGTGTTACCTCTTCATGCCCAAACCGCTATGTAAAAGATGGCCTAAGCCGTTAGGAGGCATCATTGTAGGAGTATTGTGCAATTTGCAATCCCAACATCCATACTAACATTAAAAATGTGAAAATGTGTCCGTCTGTATGTTACCTCTTCACGTCTAATCCGCTAAACCGATGTTGCTGAAATTTGGTAAGGAAATACTTTGATTTCCAGGAAAGGACACATTTTATCCTGGAAAATCATGGGGCGATGGTAGGTGTTTTCCATCAGGTGATCCGTTTGCTCGTTTGTCGTTTTTTCCCTCATTTCCCTTTTAATCTTTAAAACTACGCAACGGATTTTGATGAATCTTTCAGTGTTAGATTGCCCATTTATCGAGGAATGCTATAGGCTATATTTTATCACGCTAAGACTAATAGGAGCGAAGAAATAGAGGAAAATTTTGAAAAAACGGGGAAAATTATTTGAAGGGGCTAACTTGAACGCGCTAATCTCAGGAACTAGTGGTCCGATTTAAAAAAAATGTTTCAGTGTTAGATAGCCCACTTATTGATAAGTCTATAGGCTATATTTTATCACGCTAAGACTAATAGCAGAATGTGGAAAGAACGGGGGAAATTATTTAAACGGCCGTATCTCGTGAACTACTGGAGCAATTTTTATGTTATTTGGCACAGATAAGAAGTAGACCACGTGAAGGATCATAGGCTATCGATTTTAATCATTTTTTCAGTGGCTAATGGCTATATATTTTATACCCGTGCGACGCCGGGGCGGGTCGCTAGTTTTATATTAAAAAGGAGAGATATATAACAGGACTAATTGTTTCAACGTTTACAAAGACAGCACCTTTAGTCTTGTCATATTCTTCGTTTAATAAATAGGCCGTAGACCAAAGAAAAAAAAGTCCTATCAAAATAACATGTAATATTGTATGTGACAAGTTATTTCTTAGATCTTTTCACTATAGGTTTGAGAAACCAATTCTTTTGGGAGAAACTCACAAAACTTCAATACACCTCTCCGTTTGATTAAATAGTGTATAAACTAAAGAACCCTCTTCATCTTTTCACATTAGAAGATCAAAAGTATACGAAATATGTTTTGTATGCATCAACGTAGCTCTTCGACGTTATTTTGTTTTGGGGATTGGAAACATTTTGTTTTTTCAACCAAACAAAAATGGGTTCGCAAAGTTAACAAGGTAAATATGATGAAAGAAGAGAAAATAGAATGTATTGGAATAGTTAGGGCGTTTCAGACTAGAGGCGGGCTGCGTTTTTTTTTTCGGAGAAATATATTATTCATAGGTAGTGTCAAATGTGTTATAGGTCTATGCTCTATGACAAATAATGTCACTATACTGTACTCTGCGAAACATGGCGGTAGCGGTCATTGACTCCCTGTCAAAAACTTGCTATTTTCTATATAAACCGCGATTGACAATGAAGTGTCAAATGTTGTCAATCGCGGCTTTGTATAGACAATGACAAGTTTTTGGCAGGAAGTCAATGACCGCTAGAGCCATGTTTCGCCGAGTACAGTATAGAGAAATTGCAGAGATGCAGAGCTGTATAGAATTGGTGTGAAATATATAATATTAAGTTACAAGTATAATTGCTATTTACTTCTGCAGGGCAATCGCGTTATTTTTAAACGTTTCAATTCAGGTTCACATCTGCTTTGGTTGTGGTACAGTTACGGTTTGGTTCCGCTGCGTCTGAACAAATTTCAGTATCGTGCTATCGTTTCAACCGTAACTCAACCTTAGATGGAACTCGAACGAAGCGCAACGTTTGACCTTTAGACAGACAT
This sequence comes from Polyommatus iphigenia, assembly GCA_963422495.1. Taxonomy (NCBI): domain Eukaryota; kingdom Metazoa; phylum Arthropoda; class Insecta; order Lepidoptera; family Lycaenidae; genus Polyommatus; species Polyommatus iphigenia. The sequence goes on along the minus strand of OY730177.1, from coordinate 30,267,077 downwards.
TGCAGCGGACCAATCAGCGCCCTTCTGATTTAGTTTTAATTGGCTTAAATATGAACAAATTTTTTCCGATGCGTTAATTGGTCAATTGACAAATTGTTTATTTACATAATTTATGGATGAATATGACACGAGTGAAGTTGTTTTAGTAGTTATGAATGTGAATGATTATAACTTGGAGCTTTTAATTTACGTAGTTAAATTCTTATTGTTTTACTATATTTTACAAACGCCAAAGTGTTGAGTAGTGACTAGTAACTTGTGGCAAAAGTTTTTTGTGGCGCAGAAAACATTTACGTAAAGAAGTAATGTCAAAATTCAATTCACTTTTTAACAAACTCAAATAGTCCGTAGTGTTGTTTTACAGCTTTGAAGTAAAACATAAGCTTATATTATAATTTGATTATAGCTTATGTTATATTTTTCCATCGACTTTCGTCAATTTTACACACCAAAATAAGAAACGTTTCAGAAACGTGCAAGTAGAAGTAGCAACGAAATTTCCCTTCTGACTTTGAACAATTTTTTCTAATTGTACTTTTTACGATGTTAGGTTTATCAATGCTTAAATAACTTTGATCGAAAAGTAAGGCATGAGTTTAATATTAAACCTAGAATCCTTTTTTTACACCGCCATTGTCGCTTCTTTTAATCCCTCGCTATCGCCTCGCTTCTCTCTTATATCGCAAGTTAATTTCCTCGCTTGCTCGCTTTTCCATTGTAATTTTTTCCGCATTATTGCTAATTATACCAAAAAAATATGGATTACTAGATAAAGCCCACAATTTTGCAAATTCGAAAACGAATTTTGGCGCAACGGAGTTGAGAGAGTTTATCGTTTATCGCACGGGAACTTTACATTTTTGTGTGGGATAAAATGGGATATTTTTCTTGTATTCAGTGCATCTCCGTACCAAATTTCGTCTAAATAGTGAGGAGGTAACATACAGATAGACATACATACTTTCGCATATATAATAATAGTGTGGATTTTAGGCAAGACCAATTAAAAATGTTAACCTGCAGGTGGCAAATGCTATAACTGGCCCTAGATATTATAATATTACGACGCATTTAGTGTGAAAATTCCTTACCATAACAGCGTTTGCGTTATAACATATTTTTTCACAAAGCTGTATTTTAAGCTGCATTTATTTAATATCGAAAAAGTTTGATCGGTTTTATTCCGCCTCATAGAATTGCGTTATTGTCAGCACTTTATAAATTAAAAATATTTAAAAAAGGTGTGCCAAAGGATTAATTGTTATATCAATCCTTTGAAATGCATATCATAATAACTTCGATCAAAATATGTATGTATATGTCACCGTAAGATTGTAAACACCGCGAGATTGTAATATGACGAAGTGATGAATTGTAAACAAACAGTTTTCCGGTGATTTTAAATTAATTATTTCGTATTCAAAATAACTTTAATTGCCTGAATATTTGATGTATAACATTGAATAAAATTTAGATATATTTAAAGTACAGTTTGAATTATGAATTAGGTTAATTTTAATAACCGAACATTCAAACAGCACTTTAAATATATCTAAATTTTATTTTATGTTATACATCTCATACCATTTGGCATTGAATTTATTTTAAATACGAAATAATTAATTTAAAATCACCGGAAAACTGTTTGTTTACAATCCATCACTTCGTCATATTACAATCTCGCGGTGTTTACAATCTTACGGTGACATATATATTTGATCGAAGCACAATAATGATAATATAATAGAATATAAAAGACTATTTATTTATTCGATTATATATTTTTTTTTACTAAAATTATAACATTTAAATGTATAATATAATATATAAAGTAGAGCATAACTGTTACTATTTTGTTTCAAGATTAGATAATGGGTGGAGAGTGCGCTGCACTAAATGACTTATTAATTTAAATGTTTGTTATGGTAATAAACATTTGCAATGGTTTTCTCAACTAAATTAATAGTTTTTCTTTAAATATTGCTATACGTATTTATATTGTGAAAGTAGGTGAAAGACTAAAATTATAAATTTTTCACAAATTGTCAAATCGAATTTAGGCGAACAAAACTTCTGAATAAAAAAATGCGTTCCTTTAAACGTATCCCTTGAACCCTACTAAAAACGCTAGGCGAGGCTAGTTGCCTTGGAACTATCAGAGTTGATGATGATGATGATGAAAACTGCCGAAACCCCCGCGGTGAGGGTGTGTAAGGGGATGCGGGGGGTGCGGTGGGGCGAGGGAGGTCTGTTTGCGAAATTAAGAGGAGAAAGGCAATAATTATTTGCTACTGAACAGGATTTAATCGTTGCGACATCGATGCTCGACAAATAGATTCACAAATAAAATATAATAATATTATCTTTTATTTGTGAAGTTGAATGTTAAGTAACTGAGAGATTGGGTGGATTGGCAAAATTAAGCTCTCAAGTGTGTATAGTAAAAATTCCTACCTTCTGGCGCAGACAAATAAAAAATTTGTCTTATCCTTTTATGATGGTTTGGTCGCTTGGCCGACCGTGACAAAATATTGCATAGTTTTAGTCTCTGTATGTACTTATTGATCTTTTTATTTCAAAACTTCTTACTAATCCATACTTCCATACTAATATTATAAATGCGAAAGTGTGTCTGTCTGTTTGTTACCCCTTCACGCCCAAACTGCTGAACTGATTTTGCTGAAATTTGGTATGGAGATACTTTTTGTCCCAGGAAAATGTGCGATTTCCGCGCGATAAACGAGTTTTGGCGCAACGGAGTTGTGGGCATCATCTAGTACATATTTACGCAGCGTATGACTATTCAAAGTCCACTGTCTTTATCTGCTATGTGACTTTTCCAAAGTGTCAGACAAAACGAGCAGACCTTGTACAGTTATTCGCTGTGTAAATATTTTTATTGCTTATATTAGTTGTATATGTCGCAGGGAAAAGAGGATATCAGGGATTTCACGATATCCCTAGGGATATCACGAACTCCCGGTAGATGCCGAATATTCTTGTTTGTTACGTCTTCTTACTAAGAATATCTAGTGATATGTCATTTCACTAAACTAAATCTAGTGAACGTCAGAAAAGTGGACACCGCCGAATAAAAATCAAGCCACGCATTTCTCTCGCTTGCTCTAGTATACACACGGATACTTTGATAGGATCATCTAACATCTGAATCTGACAAGTAAGATGTTAGATGATCCATGCGTCGGATGGGCATGTAAAAATTCGGTCCTGCGCCTGATCTCTCGCCGGTCGTGTAAGTCTTCCGTCCCACCGGGCTATGCGAGTAAAGGAATATAGAGATTGCTCTTGTGTACTGCGCAGACACTTGGGCACTATAAAATTACTCTTGGCTTTGTTTCAATGAAACCGGCCACCGTCACCAAAACCAGAGTGGGAGTTATTATTATCACACGTGTAATGCAACTATAGCAGATCTGAGGGGCATCACCATATCTCTGAATCATACAGTTGAAACCAACTGAGGGTTCTTCATCAGATACTTCAGACCTTTGATTTTTGACGTCAAATGAAGCGGCCGACCAAGTTGAATATTTTTTGTAAAGGTGGCATGTCGATCTCTAGTTTGGTTAGGCTCTTGTACAGGCACAGGTACTACAGGTACTCCAGCTCTTCGATTATCCTAGTTTTTACGGTTCCGTACCCAAAGGGTTAGTCTGTCTGTCTGTCTCCAGGCTAGACGAGCCGCGCCAGCTCGAGCGACGCATTTGTTTCACTCCCACTAGTGCCCGTGTCATGTGTGGGAACTAGAGCGAGCGAGAGAAATGAGTGGCTCGATTTTTATTCGGCGGTATCCGCGTTTCTGACATTTCACTAGATTTAGTTTAGTGAAATGACATATCACCAGATATTTTTAGTAAGAAGACGTAACAAACAAGAATATTCGGTATCTACCGGGAGTTCGTGATATCCCTAGGGATATCGTGAAATCCCTGATATCCTCTTTTCCCTGCGACATATATATATATAACTCTCAATTAAAGCTTCGCAGTCGCTGTAATGCGAATTTTCTAATGTGCCAGAAAAAGACAGACAGACCTTGTATACGCTGTGTACAAGGGTAGGTCTACCAGGTCCCAGGATCTGATGGCAAAAAGTGAAAAACGAAATTGACTCTGGCAATACGGGGTAATTAGCATAAAACATTTTGATCCCTTTTTTCCTTATAGCGGCTGATTCTGTGTGTGAAACATGCAAATATAAAAATTTATCCAATGATCAAGGATATTTTTTGAAAATCTGTCATCCAGCCATCAGATTCTGGTAGACCTATAACTATTTTAATTACTAAGTAGAAGAGTCTATAATAAAATATCGTTGTCTCTCGGCCAGCAGCTCGCAATATAACAGTAATTAATGGACGTGATTTTTTTCGTCAAATTAAATGCACGGTGTTCGTTACATGTACTATATTATGTACATTATATGTTACATTTACGTATTTTTACATGCCCATCCGACGCATGGATCATCTAACATCTTACTTGTCAGATTCAGATGTTAGATGATCCTATCAAAGTATCCGTGTGTATACTAGAGCGAGCGAGAGAAATGAGTGGCTCGATTTTTATTCGGCAGTATCCGCGTTTCTGACATTTCACTAGATTTAGTTTAGTGAAATGACATATCACCAGATATTTTTAGTAAGAAGACGTAACAAACAAGAATATTCGGTATCTACCGGGAGTTCGTGATATCCCTAGGGATATCGTGAAATCCCTGATATCCTCTTTTCCCTGCGACATATATATAACTCTCAATTAAAGCTTCGCAGTCGCTGTAATGCGAATTTTCTAATGTGCCAGAAAAAGACAGACAGACCTTGTATACGCTGTGTACAAGGGTAGGTCTACCAGGTCCCAGGATCTGATGGCAAAAAGTGAAAAACGAAATTGACTCTGGCAATACGGGGTAATTAGCATAAAACATTTTGATCCCTTTTTTCCTTATAGCGGCTGATTCTGTGTGTGAAACATGCAAATATAAAAATTTATCCAATGATCAAGGATATTTTTTGAAAATCTGTCATCCAGCCATCAGATTCTGGTAGACCTATAACTATTTTAATTACTAAGTAGAAGAGTCTATAATAAAATATCGTTGTCTCTCGGCCAGCAGCTCGCAATATAACAGTAATTAATGGACGTGATTTTTTTCGTCAAATTAAATGCACGGTGTTCGTTACATGTACTATATTATGTACATTATATGTTACATTTACGTATTTTACCAGCAACAGTGTAAGTTTAAACGTGATATTGTCTGTCTGTCTGTTACCTCTTACCTACAGTGTCGAAACGATTTTTGTATTCGGTGTGGTCTGAGGACTTTGAGCTCCTAAAGTGGACAATGGACATTCTGTAGTTTCATCACGGAGGTATATTTCTGTGCTAACTGCTAAATCTAAATTTTTTATTTCAGTGTTTGTGTTGGTTACTGGCAGACAGAAATCTGAATCTCAACTCACAGTGCTGAGCTATAGGGGTAAGTAGTTTAAATTAATCCATCAGTTGATGATCAGTCCAGTGGAACAGTTTGCAATAATACTCGCTTTTAACATATTAAGCTCGTACTACTTTACATGTATAAATAGTAAATACTTGCAGCGGCTCTCAAAATGTGTTTCTTTAGACATGATATTCCAAAATCTTTGGTTGGTTTAGTAAAATCTTATGATTGATTAGCAGATCTAGGCCCTTAGCAACAGTCCCGGACTTATAAATAGGCTGTTATAGGCCGGGGCCTAGGGGCCCTACAGATTACGTATGTACATGGGGCGGCGGATATAAGGTGGCCTACTTTCATAAAAAAATATAAATTCGGTACTACTTACCAAAATGCTCCTTGAGTTTAGATAATGATAATAAGAAACTGATCTTGGCTAAGATGCTATTTTATAAAAAAGTGGGTGTTAAAATGTTCAAAACATGTCTTATTAAAATGGAAAAATTAGCCCATAGTAAAACACTTACCATACTTACTCAGGTATAAATTCTGCACTAGGTACTTTTATATAAAAAAAGGTACACTTATATAGACTAAAATTTATTCTTCCGAACACAATTGTACCAAGACTGCGAATCTAAAACGCCTAAAGCCTTAGCGAAGTTATTAAATAGAAGCTAAGTCCTTGTAAGTTTGAGAGGCACTGTGGAAGTTGTCAAAAGATAGTTGGGGTAAGAATCCGAGGGCGCTTCGCTCGAACAATCTTTGGGTTGATTCCTTCAATGTTTCATTACATAGGGACTGCGGTGTGCAATGTTGCCTCCTAATAGCTTAATTGAACATGTTCTTTAGTTATATGTGAGTTGGTATTATGCGTGTTCCGAAATTAAAGTCAGTATACTGGCCATGTTGTCTTGAATTCATGTGTGCCACTGTTGAGACAAGTGTGACGTATTATATATTAACTTAACATAGTCATATACGTCAATAAACTGGCGTATATTTCGGAACGAATCAACAGCCATTCAAATTTAGAACAGGCAGCCTGACACCGCGGGCACCAAGTTGGTCAATTTAAATAATGTGTATCTTATATTATGTACTAGCTGACCCGACAGACGTTGTCCTGTCTTAACGATGATGATTTAATTCGAATTGGTATACTTAAGAAAACAATAGATTAAAATTAGTATCTCCATGCCAAATTTCATCAAAATAGATTAAATAATTTAAGCGAAAATCATAAAAGTTTATTGTGCAGGAACCGTACATTTTCCGGGACAAAAAGTATCCCTATTCCTTTCCCGAGACTCAAAGTATCTCCATGCCAAATTTCATAAAAATAGACTGAATAGTTTAGGCGAAAAATCATAAAAGTTTATTGTGCAGGAACCGTACATTTCCCGAGATTCAAAGTATCTCTTGTCCTTTCCCGAGACTCAAAGTATCTCCATACCAAATTTCATCAAAATAGATTGAAGAGTTTAGGCGAAAATCATAAAAGTTTAGAGTGCGGGAACCGTACATTTTCCGGGACAAAAAGTATCCCTTGTCATTGCCCGAGACTTAAAGTATCTCCATACCAAAATTCATCAAAATCGATTGAATAGTTTACGCGCAAATCATAAAAGTAAATTGTGCAGTAACCGTACATTTTTCCGGGACAAAATGTATCCTATGTCCTTTTCCTGGCTCTAAGCTACCTCCTCACCAATTTTCAGCCATATCAATAAAGCTGTTCTTGAGTTATGAATAGTGTAACTAACACGACTTTCTTTTATATATAATATAGATTAAAAGGTCAGTTTTGAATAGCTCATCGAAAAAATGCATCGCAGTGCCTTCCGAGTTGAAACGTAATTTGAATTCTAAGGGTGTGACCACACGAGCGTATTCGGTAACGAATATTAGTTTTTAGAAAAATGCAGAAAAATTCTGCTTCATTCAGTTTCATAGGAAATTCCTACTTCATTCACAGGAGCGTGATTTTGGAAGTCATGATTAGTAATATAAATACTATGCAAATGTTGGCACGACCGAAATTCTGCGACTAACTCACAAAATTACGCTCGTCTACCTTTAGTACTAAAATCACGAATTTCAACGGAATTCATCAAAGCCGTCGACCACTCGAATTCGGCCTCGTTATTTGCCTGTTAAAAAATCACTCAAACGCCAATAAATAATTTCTAACGAGACAACTTTTGCCGCGCGCTGCCAAGTCCCGGCCAATCGTTTTGATTTTTTTAAACGATTTCCCTGAAAAAAGTTGGATTTATTACTGAATACAGCTGTATTTGTATTCAAAGTAGGAAGGCAATGAAAATTTCTGGATACTTTCTTGTAATATAATTTTGATGGAAAATTGTCTTCATCGCCGTTATATACGTGCGTGATGAGTGATGACTATTAATTATAAGAATAAAAATCTTATTTGCCAGTTAAACATCTATAAAAATTACTATAAAATATTTATGTTTCTATAGGATACATTATAATACTCTTTATTATTTACTAATATATTTTTATTTTTTAATAACTATACTGTACTCGGCGAAACATGGCGGTAGCGGTCATTGACTCACTGTCAAAACTTGTCATTTTCTGTATAAACCGCGATTGACAATGAAGTGTCAGATGTTGTCAATTGTGGCTTTGTATAGAAAATGTCAAGTTTTTGACAGGGAGTCAATGACCGCTACCGCCATATTTCGGCGAGTACGGTATAGATTGAAATACAAGTGCTAGAAAATCGCTTATAATTTGGGCCACACGCTAAAGTCAAAGAGCCAGTGGGTAGTGGACGTGACAGGATATCACGAGAACATTCGGTACTGTTCTGTGTTTGATATGTGAATATCGAGTGGAATTGATATTTATAATACACGAAGGAGGCTGAAAGCTGGCCGGCGATATTGAGTTACGAAGGTGCGTGCTTTACTTTAAACGTGTACCAGTCCAGCTCACAGAAATCCATATCCATACTAATATTATAAATGCGAAAGTGTGTCTGTCTGCCTGTCTGTCTGTTACCTCTTCACGCCCAAACCGCTGAACCCATTTTGCTGAAATTTGGCATGGAGATACTTTGAGTCGCGGGAAAGAATATAGGATAATTTTAATCCCGAAAAAATTTACGGTTTCCACGCGATAAACGAATTATGACGCAACGGAGTTGCGGGCTTCATCTAGTTGAATATAAAATTGACTTAGACCGATCAAATAACGTAAGTCTGCATATGAATTTTCTTTGTTAAATTGATACTCAAAGAAATTAATTCATAATAATATTATGCACATGAATAAATTTCTTTCAGTTTTCATATTCTTACTTATTTTTTTCTGTCAAACATTATTGTAGCATTTTTTACACATCCCAGCATTAAAGGCGCATACTACCTCATACTAGCGCTACCCATAATTTAATAATTATATTTCTAGAAATCAAAACCAAATTTAAAAAATCTGTAGACAATATTATATAGAAATATGATGCAATTATGGGTCACACCAGTGCCAGGTAGTACGTATAAGCGACCGTAAGAATTTGCAAATACGGTATGTTTTTGTGCCTTTCTGAATGTATAGTAAGCAGCTAGAATTTTTTGTACACAAAGTTTTCCAAACGTTCCGTGATGGCCACATAACACTTAGCGAATGTTGTTTCTTATCCCATCCATGACTAAAAACGTTATTAAGGCCGCTGTAGCCACAATGAGGAAAAGCGCTTAAATGTTATGTTTATATGCGTAATGCGTTAAATGACGGTTTTCTTAAAAGTGGTTTACTCAAGCGTGTAATGTATGTATATTGTTTATAGGCATCAACTATTATTGATCGTTGTCAAACTTTTCCCCGTGAAAAATAAAACCGAATTTGAAATCATGAAAATTTTGAGCTGTAGGATCACTTGGTAGAAAGTAATAACACATTTGCAGTGTCTCAAATCATTCCGAACAGGGTTATGCTATTTTTTGTGTTAATACAGCTATAGAACCAGCTAAGTGCAAGTCGAAAATTTCAAGCTATCAGTTCTTAGAAACAAGAACAGCTTGGTTTGGAAACAGACGGACTTTATACGAAACTAAGTACAACTTATCAAAAATAATAGACGACGAAAGTAAATTGTAACTCGTAATATTAAGGTCCTATTTTTAATTGTTTAAAAGGAATCGAAAGCTTGGAACCCTTTAAATGTAGCATCATTTAACGACCTGAAATGTCGATGCGATGTAATCGTCGAAATCTCTTAGCAACTTTAATTCTAATTGATAATAATCGTTCCCGCTCATACCTTGTACCACACGGCAAAGACGGGGCGGATATGAGCTGCGAGCGGATATTACAGGTGCACTTGCGCCGCATTTGCTTACCGTTTGCTGTGTCTAGGTTATTTTATATCTAGCCTATTGTTACTATTGAAATGTCAGCGCGATTTGTGCTATACTGTACTCGGCGAAACATGGCGGTAGCCGTCTTTGACTCCCTGTCAAAAACTTGTCAATTTCTATACAAAGCCGCGATTGACAACATCTGAAACTTCATTATCAATCGCGGTTTATATAGAAAATGACAAGTTTTTGACAGGGAGTCAATGACCGCTACCGCCATGTTTCGCCGAGTACAGTACAAAATATTTGGTATGTTTAATGCACATCTACAAGGATTGTAAATGCGATTGTCATGGGGCCGTGGATGTGCAGCTGTAATTTATAATGACAATAGTTAGTTTTTTTCAGTCATATTTTAAAAATGTGCGTGTGATTTAATTGTTGTCTTTCAAGTGGCAATTAGCTTTGTCCACGTTATGCCCTTTTTTTTAACAAGGGCATGCGTTATAGCTCAGTCAACAGCGAAGGTGTGGCATGCCCGTGACGCGCGTCAAAATCCACCCGCGTTGAAAGAAAAGTGTCATAGCGCGCGCTACGATTTCAACGCGTGTTACGGGCATGCCCCACGTTCGCTGTTGACGGCGCTATAACGCATGCCCTTGATGAACAGAAAAAGGCACAATGTGGACAAAGCTATTCACAATCACGGGGTTAGGTTTAATTTTGGCCAAGTGTTATGAGGCTTGTAGAACTATCATCTCGTATCACCAAGGCATTTTTTTGTTTATAAATGTTTGATTCTCTAAATTATTATCATGCGCTGCATTGTATCTCGTCTCGGTGTTAACTAAGTTTATTATATATTTTACAGAATTAATACTTCATTCGTACGGATTTAATATAACTAAAATATCCGAGAAAACGTAGAAAAATTTTCTCCAACTAAAAGATTAGACGCCACGCTGGAATATTCGGTCCTCGTAATTGAAGTTGATACGTTATGAAGTGTAGCAGCTAGAAACTTGGATATGAAATTTTCAAGTTCTTTTAAAACTTGAGAGAATTGAGTAGACGAATTGCCACGCTTAGTACGACTATAGAAAAGGTTTATAACTATGGTAGAAAAGACAACAGATTGACTTAATAAAGCCACGTTGTCAAAAAAATCTGGGGTGACTTTCTCATCTTGGCGCAAACGACCGCGACCGGCAAAAATTCAAACAAAATGCCGTTTCATGACATCCATATTTCCATACTAATATTATAAATGCGAAAGTGTATCTGTCTGTCTGTTACCTCTTCACGCTTAAACCGCTGAACCGATTTTCCTGAAATTTGGCATGGAGATACTTTGAGTCACAAGAAAGGATATAGACTACTTTTTAGCCCGGGAAAATGTATAGTTTCCACGCGATAAATAAATTTTGGCGCAACGGAGTTGCGGGCGTCATTTAGTAGGCTATTAGGTTTCTTTTTCTACCGAAATTGGTCTAGTGACCCATGGGTCACTAGACCAATTTCGGTAGAATCCACCCGCGTTAATTATAGAATCCACCCGGCAAATGTATGGCCAAGGTCGTTTGTTTGGCATGCCATCGCAGCTTTCTAGTGGCGTAGAGCAAAAGTAAACCTATAGCCTATGTCTACAACTTTTAGGCCAAATATTTGTAATCTGGTACCGATATAAAAAGAGATCTCTGAAGAGTTTTTATAATAGAAATTTAAGCCGTCTATGATCTTTTCGCCCTTAACCTTTCTTTATCTTTTATTGAATTGTTTGAACTAAGGATTTTTTTTATTATTTAGTAATTGTATATTAATCTAGCTTCAGTCCATCGCGCCTTAAGGGCGTTCCTTACGGAGATACCGTAATTTACCGTATTTCAAGCCTTATAAACTCATAATTCGAAAGCTACAAAGTTATAATAAAAATACAGCAATAATCTTCAGTATATCAACATTCCTTTCCCGTTTTAAATTTTCTATTTTTGTTTATTATACTCATGATATCAGCTTCCAAAATAAAACCAATTTATTAAAAATCAAGCATACATTCAGCATCTCCTTAGGATTTTTATTTGAAACACACGCCAATAGATCGACAATATCATAAACTACATATTCCACGTTTTAAATTTTTTTAGGACAATTTTGAACTAAGATAAGTAAAAATAATTATTTTTAAACAAAAAATTGAAACCGACTTCCACACCAAAAACTACGGTAAATAAACTAAAAAGTGTTAAATAATTCTAATTCTATATTAGTGGCTTTTTTAGGATTGGCCTAAGCCTCAACTATATCTGTACTCAATCTTCATACTTTTGAAGTCGGTACCAGCTCCTAAAATTTCTGAGATTTTTGACATAGAAGTTAGCTGGCTGGTACCGACTTCAAAAGTATGAAGATTGAGTACAGATATAGTTGAGGCTTAGGCCAATCCTAAAAAAGCCACTAATATAGAATTAGAATTATTTAACACTTTTTAGTTTATTCACCGTAGTTTTTAGTGTGGAAGTCGGTTTCAATTTTTTGTTTAAAAATAATTATTTTTCTCTTTTTAGTTATGTATAATGTAAAATAGGCTCATAATATGATGGTGCGTGGCATAATAATTATGGTGATGATGATGATGATTGATGAAATTGATGTATTGGCATTTGCTTTTAGTTGTTTAAATAACTCCGAAATCCCCGAACATCTATCTATAAGGAGTCCAGAGTTCTGTACAGCATCTTCAGAACCAGGGTATACATTGGTGCAAAATCTTACTTTTTGGTAACATATACTTGAAATCCTTCAGAAAAAGTTAAAATCACTATGTTTCCATATAAATTTTAAGGAGTTCCCTCGATTCCTCATGGATTTCATCATCAGATCACCACTTTTGTGAACGTGGTACGAAATTCCAACTATATCCTTTACAACAGCAAAAGAATTTTGGAAATCGGTCCACAAACGACGGAGTTATCCGCGAACAAACATAAAAAAAGAACATATATACGGTCGAATTGAGAAACCTCCTCCTTTTTGGAAGTCGTTTAAAAAATAGGGTTTTGGTGCGATCTCGGCAACGCGGCAAATGTATGGCCAAGGTCGTTTGCTCGGGGGACGGCCTTAAGCTCGATTTATATATTATGCGTCCGCGCAAACGAGCGGTTTGACCGCTACACAACGAGATCACAAGCAATCGTATGCAACGATTTATTTAACTAGCAGTGCGGTCGCGTTGCTATTTACGTAAAAAAGCGGCCAAACTGCTCGTTCTCGCGGAGGCATAGAAATCAATCTTTAGGACATTTTTAAGCAATTGCATAGCTTTTATCGCGTACTTTGAGCGCGGCGACCTAATCAAGAAATTCCGTAATGAAAATAAACCTAACACCCCCCACTCCGACCGGCACACAGGTGCGGCGTTGCTGTGCATCGTCTCGTCGTTTCACTTCGGTAGACTTCGGCACGGTGTTTGTGTGAGTGCGAATGGCGAATTATAATTTCATAAGATGATAAAAATGCTATGCTTTTGCATAATATTTGCTTTATTGCGGCAGTCTCCGAGTGCCATATTTTTTTATAGAAGAGTTGTCAAATGACAATTGGCCCCAGGCTAGCTATAACCCATACGTCATGTAACACAAACCAGGAAAAGGCCGAAGAAAACAATCCTTTATCCCAATTTGTCGGGGGATAAAAATTTTACGACCCCCAATTAAGTCGTGTTTATCAGTGGGACCAGCTCCTCGTGTACCCCCGAGTACTTGTAAGGGTGGTGACATACTATAGGGCGACAGCCCCGGATCTTCAATTTTTTTCAGGCGGCGCAAAAACTGAAAAATGCCGCCCCGCCTAACTACTTATGTTTATTTTCACCTTTATCTATACTAATATTATAATCTATACTTAATATTATAATTCTGCAGAATTTGTTTGTTTGAACGCGCTAACTCAGGAACTACTGGTCCGATTTGAAAAATTCTTTTACTGTTTTTATTTTATCACGCTAAAACTAATAGTCGAGCGAAGAAATAGAGGAAAATGTGGAAAAAACTGGGGGAAATTATTTGAAAGGGCATATTTGAACGCGGTAATCTCAGGAACTACTGGTCCGATTTGAAAAGTTCTTTCAGTGTTAGATAGCCTATTTATCGAGGAAAGACGGCTATAATTTATTACGCTAAGACTAATAGGAGCGAAGAAATAGAGAAAAATGTGGAAAAAACCGGGGAAATTATATGAAATTGCTTATTATCTTAAGAACTACTGGAGCAATTTTTATGTTATTTGGCAAACATGAAGAATAGACCGCGTGAAGGGACATAGGCTATTTTTTGCGAAAAAATGTACGGATGCGTGATATTCCTAAATTACGCGGGCGAAGCCGCGCGGAACGGAACATCTATATTATATAATAAAATCGTAGGAAAGTCAATTCTGTACATTGAATATTTTTGTACAATAAATAATACTTGGGATGTGATCTACTATGCTAACGCGGACGAAGTCGCGGGCAACAGCTAGTCATCCATATAATTTCAGCTATACAGTCAAAGAAAAAGAAAACCCAGTATACAGTGCTGCCCCGATCTACGATTCCTGCAGGCGAGCGGGAGCCGGGCGCGTGTTTTGAAGTTTGAACTATGCCTTGCCTACGCGCCTCGCGAATAATAAAATATTATGTTCATGCAGCACGTCAGCTCACTCCGCGCTCAGGGTATCGGTCAAGTTGATATGGCCATGAAATTGCTGTAGTTGTGCTATTATTTATTTCGTGGTCAAAGTTAAATAAATGATGAGTTGTCCATTGGTCCGTGAAGTGTGAATTTGGCCGCCCCCTGAATTTGCCGCCCGGGGCATGGGCCCCGGCTTGCCCCCCCCTAGATCCGGGGCTGTAGGGCGACCGCAACGGAGGTGCGAAGTCGCCAGTCCGAAACTTGTTTATTTACTTATTGATTGAGGTTCAAATATAGTTTTGCATCAGAAATATCAGAAATAACATTTGGTTTGGGCATTTAAAATAAAAGCTAGATACCTGAATTAAAATTGGTTACAGCATGCAATTAATAAAATGATAAACATTTTTTATTGTGATATGTATTTCTTATGTAAGAAATATATAGATATGTATTTCTTACATGTACTGCCAGTAATTACCACCTATAGTTTCTATACGAAGAAAGTGCTGCCTTCTGCCGTAATAAATCCCTCTGGTATTTTTATTATTTACTTCACTTGTGCTTCCACCTATAATTCCTGCATATTTACTATGTTAGACGTTAAGTTCACGAAAAAATTAATTGTGTAGTAAATGAAGTTTAATGTATTTTTAAAATGAGATATTTTAAAAATGCATTGCATTAATGATGCGTTACGTTGTAATGTGAACTGAGTGAAATGACGTTACGTTTTGAATTGTAGCGCCGCTGCGTCTCTCTACAAGTGTGAACTGACCCTAAGTACCAGTAGTGATTACTAGGCTCGGAGCAAACAGTTTTATGACAACATTTATGACTTTTTATATTCGTTTATACTACTAGTTATTTGGGCACAAAGTTTGGATAGTGATGTAATGAAATACCTTGTGTGTAGGTGTACTGCCAAATAAACCAAGATTACGCACACATATGCGTTAAACTACGCTTCTAATAAACACATATACGTCAAACTATGCTTCTTACGCACGGCCGTTATTTCTTTCTTAAAGTTAACACTTTTTTAGCGGCGTTATGCACTTTTGGGATAAGTGAGAAATTATGACTCCGGTGACGAAACGTGACTTGATTGGAAATTCGTAAGACTTGACTTGTTCCTCTTCCTCCGGGGAAGAACAAGTCGAGGTTTTTACGCCGGTTCTTCTGCAACATACATTATAATATGTGGTAGAACCTTGATTAGGCCTCCCTCTATTTTTTTGTTTCAATTATATGCTTATAGTATCATTTTTAGCTTCCAAATGTGCGAGTTTTCGCTGCGTCTTTTCTGCGGTGACAGCGCTCGGTGGCTCGTTTTATTTATACCTTTTACGGGTGTTGCCGACCATAAAAAAGTTTTAGTGGCGCTGTAAAAATAAGGTGTCATTTCCGTTAGCTGATGGCCTCGTGAATGGAATTATTAATGAAATCATGTTTTATGAATTTTAAGCGAGCTCTCGTGTGCTGATAGGTTTTTGCGCGACTGCGTCGGAATGGTTTTTTTGAGTATACACTTTTATATTTGGCAAGCTCCATAGTCTAAACCAGCCTTTCCCAAAGTGGGCGATAACGCCTCCTCGTGGGCGCTGAAGATCCAAAGGGGGGCGGTGTGGGACCCAGAAAAAAAAATAGGGGCGTAGTGTAGAGGCTGGGGGGTGATTTATTTCATCTGGATGCATTTTAAATTGTAACAAGGGGGGCGCTAGAACATAATATTTTCTCAAAGTGGGCAGTAGATAAAAAAAGTTTGGGAACCCCTAGCCTAAACGGTCGGATGTGAGGTTGAGGGGTATAATTGTTAGGTTAGGTTGAGGTTAGGTTAGCGTGAACGAGCTTTTGCCTCGAAGTTAGTGGCCTGTGGGTTAGGTTTTCACGTTAGAAAAATGTTGTTTTTACGACAATGGTTAGACACTGGATTATGAGAATAAAGGACTGCGCAAAAGAGTCTTGAGCACAATAAAATCACTCACGTAGCTGGCCTAGTTTCAATGAAATCGGCCATCGTCACCGAAACCGTTGTGGGAGTCTTTATTATTAACTAGCTGTCCCGGTGAACTTCGTGTCACTTTAAAACCTTCCCTGGACTTCTACGAATATTTTAAGACTAAAATCAGCCCAATCCGTTCAGTCGTTTTCGAGTTTTAGCGCGACTAACACATTTGAAGATCCATTTTTATATATACAGATACGGATAAGTTGTTGACGACCTCTGTGGCTCAATTGGTTGAGTGTGTAGCAGCTCAAGCCGGGGGTCGCGGGTTCGAATCCCGCCGACGGAACAAAAAGTTTTCAATGTTCCCGGGTCTGGATGTGTATTAAATATGTGTATGATATAATAAAAATCTTAAATATTGTTATGTATAGTATAAAAGTACCTATTAAATATATTTCCGTTGTCTGGTACCTGTAACACAAGTCCTTCAGGTACTTACCACGGGGCCAGACTGACGTGGTGTGAAGCGTCCATAGTTATTATTATTATAAGTATTTTAAGGATGGAAGGATCCCCGTGCGAGTTTCTTACGCCGCGCCTATTTTTCTCTCCGGGTTAGTTCCGGTGGTAGGCACCATGGTTTCGACGTTCCGAATATATTTGTTACAAATTGATTCTGAATAAAAAAGTTTGAGTTTGAGTGCGAAGGTTGATACTAGTGATGCAGATATAAATTCCGGTAACTGTACTCAATAGTCACCAGCCTAAACAGGGAGACATTATTTTGAAATATGGTGTGAGGAGCATTCCGCCGAAGCTCGGCCGGGAATTTATGGGGACATAAATCACGTTTATTCATAGGTGTTTTGTGAACCCGTCGCTGTCGGCGAGTCGGCGAATCGGCGAGTCGGTTTGTCGGCGAGTCGGCGAGTTGGTTTGTCGGCGAGATTTTTCGACTGGCTCTTTTGCGTTATTGTGTGGTGATGAAATTGAAAATAAGTTATAATAACTAATTGGAACAATTGTACCTACGATTGTCTTACATATAAAATTTTCGTGTCACAATGTTAGTTACCGTACTCCTCCGAAACGGCTTTAGTGACTTTTACCAAATTTTATATGCATATTCAGTAGGTCTGAGAATCGGCCACTGGCTACTTTTTATATTTATAAGGCCATTTGTTGAATAAATAATAGTAAATTATTACAACTCGAGACTGATGGCGACCATCGTTTGTGTGACGCGCGACGGGAATGCGATGGACGTTGCCAAGGTGCCATACTTATAGTCACTTGACACTTCAATAAAATAATAATATGGGCGAAATACTTTATAATATTATGGCAAAACAACATTTGCTGGGACAGCTAGTGTTTATCTACGTGTTTAGTTTTACTCAAATTAATTGTGTTTCACTGGAGCTTGTCGAAACAGCGTTGTGTAAAGTGTTTTTGAAAACCAACATAAAATTATTGCTTTCCTGACTTCGCTCACCGCAGCGATTCTATTGGATCTTAAAAAACATTCGTCGCAACGCATCTAGCCCAACTCTGGTTGAAATGCAGCCTTAGATTTAGTCATACTGTATTATTGGTACATTCGTTAGCGAAGTTAAAAATAGACGAGATTTTACTCACTACAACGCTTGCGATGCCTGATAATGTTAACTCGGACACAATTTTATCTGCTGACAGATCTCGGCACTATCGATTATGATTTGGCTAAAGATTCTGGCAACTAAAGATTCAGTATTTAGCTAAAGATTCAGGCCGCGTTTGCGATGTACTTTGTTTTAATAGTCTGTTTTATGTGGAACAGTTACCAAATTAACATTATCTATACTTACAAACTTTTCGATATTAGTAGAAATTCTGCTCTCCCGCTGGGAGTAGTAATAAATAAACATTAATAAACGGAAGTGTCAGAAATAAAGATGGCGCCTAATACACGTGCGGAAACAATCTACTGACAATTACAACTTGCTAACACAACTTTTTGGGGGTCCGTGAGGAATATGAAAAACTTCTATATTTACCACACTCTTTATTTGTATTAGCAATGTTAAAAGTGAAACTTTACTATTACTAAGTGTGGTTTTGTTTTACTAGCTGTACTCGCGTCTTCATACGTATAAAATAAAGTTTGCCAGAACCGTACATTTTTTCTTAAAATATTGTTAGAAGTTTTCGTTCCCTGCACTGAAGAGCCCTATATTATCTGCGCCACATTTCATCAGTGACAGAGACATAATAAAATTTAAGACCGTGCTCATATAAAAATTCTTCATTTCATCTAATCAGGGCGAGCGAAACGAGCCCAAGTATATCCCACAACCTGGACATTTTGTGGTACACTTTACGGAAAAAGCCTATAATAGGCTTCATAGTTTTTCCGTAAAGATCAATAATTGATTTGTGCTTTAACATAGTAATTTTTAATGATTTGTAGATGTGTTATCATGAGTCAGTCAAGGTGTGACGACGCGAAGCCTCACAAAGCTCGGCTTTTAGCTAATTATAATATATTATATTTTCATAAAAACACACACGTAGTTATAAATGTTTACTCTTCATAAACTAGTAAGGTTTGTTGTAATAAATCGTTAAATCTAAATTCGTATTACTATAAAATATCTTGTATAAGTTATTCAATAAAATAAAGAACCTTAATAAATAAAACCATCGTACGCTTGACCTATATTTCTGCAACAAAAGTGGTTTTTGATTGTGATAACTTCTCTATTTCGTGCCGTACGTGAGCAGGTTAAATAATTATCATTTTTGCTACAGCTTCACCGATTACTCTTATAATCTCGCTAATATCTTACTTATTGTTCTATAAGTAAAGATTAACGGAAAACATTAATAATTTTTAATTAAACATTAAGGAACAATACAATAGTTATTACATTAGTATGTAATTAATTATAATAGTGTTTATAATATGAATGTGTGTTCGTTTATTTATTTTTTCCATTCAAACTGTCAAATCGTAGGTATACTGTCTACATAGAGTATATTATAAGTCTATGCTATAGATAGGATTAGGTATACTATAAATTATCTGAACCAGTACTGTGAAATATATTTTGGTTTGTGCCTTGTCTTCAGGCTTTTGAATTTATCCCTTTTGACTATATCCCCGATACCACACGTCAAAGTTATAACACCATGCTTTGAGGGTACAAAATAAGGGATAGAGCGGTCAAAAGTAATCTATAAAGGGATAAAAGTACTCTCTTTGTTTATTTAGCCCTTACCTCGCCCATCAAAACTTGAGGGCTCGCCCTTAAGCCAATTAAAGATGCCTTGGTCCCTTTTCAATAGTGTTTACTGTCCTTATCATACAGGGCCTAATCTTAGTCGTGAAATACGGATAGCAAATTTTATTGCCCAATAAAAGCGTTTTTCTTTCCTAAATAGTTGTTGCCCTTTGAGAGACTTTCTCCATGCTTATAAAGCACTGAAATTCCGTTGTAACAATAAATTTTTTAGCAATAGAAAGTATTCTGTAGTCTATAGTCTATGTTCTGTTCTATGTCTGTGTAAATTTTATCACAGTGAGTAGTGTTTCGAAGTCTTTATGCTAATAAATAAACATTACCTTTTATAATATTGAAAAAACGGAAGATATTTTAAGATTTTTCTCACAATTACATGTTAATATGTATTTTAAAATTGTGACTTTTCTCCTCATAGTGCGGGAGCTCTAGAACAAATTTTTTTGTGACTACTAATAAGCTAATGTTTTGTGAGTAGCTACATTTTGACTGATCAACAAAACTTGGTTGACTACTGTACCCTAAAACGGAACCCTAATCAGCTGATTTTTTGTATGTTGGTAGGTTAATAGTTACTTAATTTAAGAGTAACCTTGTCATATAAATAAAACTATCCATATTTTAGGACCATCAAGTCAAAATATGAAATCCTTTCTATCTCTGTTAGCTACCACTTTCGAGATTTTTCGAAAATAAAAATGTTGTTCGTCTTATCAAAATGTAGCTATTCACAAAAAATTTGCGTGTTAGTAATCACAAAAAAAAATGTTCTAGGGCCCCCGTACTATCAGGCTTTGTTCGTGTGGAAGAAATATTTGTAGAGAAATATCCTTGACATATCTCTATTTTTTTAAGCAAAGAATAAAACTCACATAATACTACGTCATAATTTCCCGCTTATAGGTATTTGATAACCTATAATCTACATCATCATTATTAATTTTATACGGCAATATATAGTCTATATCAGTATTTCCCAAAGTGTGGGTCGCGACCCACTGGTGGGTCGCGGGTAGATTTTGGGTGGGTCCTGAAACTATAGAACGATTGTCGTAGTTTACGTACGTTTCTTAATTGAAATGGGTGTGGTGACGAGCCTTAGAAAAGGCCCAAGTCCAGAAATGAACGTCAGTAGGCTGTGAGTGTGCTGTGTGAGTGATAATATTATGGTGGTGAACTACGCTAAGAATTAACGGTAAATGTTGCGGCAGCAATTATATACCGCTGCTTTTTTTTTGTCTTCATGACACAAGGTGGGCCGCGAACTTTAAACTTTCTTGTTGATGGGTCGCGGTCCCGACAAGTTTGGGAAACACTGGTCTATATAGTCTATTATTTATCAATCAAATGTATCTAAAGTATACGTTAATAGTTTTATTGTCATTTTATCTAGTTTATCTTCTTATGATCAATAGAGGACCTCATATACGGGAAGGCAGATCATTACTATCGGACTGATGGCAGGCTGATCTGAGCGGACTCGTGTATACACATGAAATTGTACAAAGCATGTGATCAGGTCGGCCTGTGATAAGTTCGTTTGGATCGATCCTCCCGCGTAGGGAGGGCCTTAAGAATCAAGTAGGGAATTTTTATGTCTTTGTAATGGGGTCTTTGTTTTTATGGGCTCGGGAACCTATCACGGCGTAACGTCAACGTGGCGAATGAGAGCCACAACGAGGCAAAGCTGACCGAAAGATAAGCTGACCTAAAAATAGCGTTTTCGTTTTGAAATTATAAAAAAATAACAAAATTCAACTCTTGTAACTTATTTCTGTGTCCTGATTTAGTAATAATAATTTGAAATTTAATTTTTGCATTTTTTTTTAAGACATTATAACATTTTAGTATATTTAAATAAAAACTAAAAACTAGGCCTTTAACATCCAATGTGGATGATTTATACAGTACTAGCGACCCGCCCCGGCGTCGCACGGGTATAAAACATATAGCCTCTGAAAAAATGATTAAAATCGATAGTCTATGATCCTTCACGTGGTCTACTTCTTATCTGTGCCAAATGACATAAAAACTGCTCCAGTAGTTTGCGAGATAAGCCCTTT
This sequence comes from Polyommatus iphigenia, assembly GCA_963422495.1. Taxonomy (NCBI): domain Eukaryota; kingdom Metazoa; phylum Arthropoda; class Insecta; order Lepidoptera; family Lycaenidae; genus Polyommatus; species Polyommatus iphigenia. Next base: position 30,245,318 of record OY730177.1, on the reverse strand, counting down.
CAAATAATTTCCCCCGTTTTTCCACATTATCCTATTAGTATTAGCGTGATAAAATATAGCCTATAGCCTTCCTCAATAAATGGGCTATCTAACACTGAAAGAATTTTTCAAATCGGACCAGTAGTTCCTGAGATTAGCGCGTTCAAGTTAGCCCTTTCAAATAATTTCCCCCGTTTTTCCACATTTTCCTCTATTTCTTCGCTCCTATTAGTCTTAGCGTGATCAAATATAGCCTATAACCTTCCTCGATAAATGGGTTATCTAACACTGCAAGAATCATCAACATCCGTTGCGCAGTTTTAAAGATTAAAGGGAACAAAGGGACATGAGGGAAAAAAAAGCGACTTTGTTTTATAATAAGTATAGATTTTCAGAGCGAAGTGGCACAAGATTTTTAAATGTCCGCTGCCCAAGCACATACGGCAGGCCTAGTCCAGAGGAAAGAACTAGTCAAAACGTCTGGGACCAACTATGTGCGGGTGTCCTCACGATGTTTTCCTTCACCGTACGAGCGTCCGTATTATGTACTTTAGATCAGAAAATGTCTCATTGGTACACGCCTCTACCCGGGATCGAACCTGCACCCTCTAGGAGTGCGAACCAAAGGTCTACCCATTAGGCCACGGACGCTATGTATAACGAATTTCTTAGAAAAAAGTACTAAGATCCGTTAGTGAAATATAATACAGTATAGAACAGTTATATTTGACCGCTCAAATGTGGCAAGTTACAGACGGGTCGAGTCAGACTGCAACGCGACGCGTAGATATGCATTTTTAAGTTTATAATACGGATTTGACAGATTCGCAAGACGTCTCGCGCAATTGAAGTCTGTCAAATCCATACAAATTTATGCCGCGTCGCGCCTCGCCTCGCCTAGTCACGTTGCGGTCTGAATTGACCCTTAGTAGATAAGCAACGAAAATTGTATTCATACTAACCAACTGAATGACAACCTATTAGTACCATCGAGGAAATTGATAACTAGGCAGTTGACTGACCAAAGTCATTTGGTTGGATCATGTTAAGGCCCTATAGACCCGAAAATTAGCAGGTCGATATCTGTCAGTACGAATATCGACGTAAAGGACATTAAAATAACATTCATATCAGCGCGCCTTGTACAGTGGCGGTTACGACGCTCGCCGCGTGCTTGATAGGGCGAAATAGGAGAAGAAAACCTTTTTTCTTTGATAATTAAACCAAAATGCAAAATGTAACCACAAATTATTCTTCTTTAAGTATTGAGCTTTTCGTAGATATGATTTTTGAAAGTAAAACTATCATAAGCTTCATGAAAAATAAGAAAAATATCACAAAATATTCGAATTTAGCCTCCTCTTCGGAGTTATTTTTGATCAAGTGAAGTTTTCAATATTATGTTTCGAACCATAAATTGTCAAAGTACATTAAGTAAACAACAATGTGTATTTTTTTTGGCTTTTAAAAGTCACCATTTGTTTGTTTATTATTGATTCAAAGTCATGTAAAATTGGGTCTATAGGGCCTTAATTGTGATACGTCGGCTGGGATTGACGTAACGCGACCAAACTACGTTGGTCCCCCATCTGCCTAGGAATCAACTTCTCTGATAGTATATTTCATGGAACCATTTTTTGATAGTTACTATCGAGGACATTAAAAAGATTTACAGTCCACGTGATGTTTTCTTCGTACCTTGTAACTATAACTTCTACTACTATAACAGATCATTGTGGTAATAAATATTTATAGTCCGTAATGAGCAGGGAGGGAAGTTGGTCAATAAATCACATGAACAGGCAGTAAAAAAGTTTTTTAATCAATCGTCCGCCGCCAAAATATTTACCTGCTCGCGTGTAAACAAGTTGTCTTCCGAGTTATGTTGTAACTAGCTGACGCCCGCAACTCCGTTGCGCCAAAATTCGTTAATCGCGGTGGAACCGTACATTTTTCCGGGATAAAAACTATCCTATGTCCTTTCTCGGGACTCAAAGTATCTCTATGCCAAATTTCAGCAAAATCGGTTCAGCGGTTCGCGCGTGACGAGGTAACAGACAGACAGACAGACAGACAGACAGACGGACCGACAGACAGACACACTTTCGCATTTGTAATATTAGTGTTGTAATGTTGCTAGATGTAACGATGTAACTGTATATCAGGAAGGTAGTAAAGCATACTTTTAGGGCTTTCTGATAAAGTGCCGGATAGGCTATATCCACAATTTATTTCACAGATACGGCATATTCTGTCAAGATAAGTGGTGGATAGCCTATCCAGCACTTGTCAGGAGGTGTCTTAGGGCTTGTTTCACCACTTCCTGATAAGTGCCGGATAGGCTACCCACAACTTATTTGACAGATACTGCATATTCTATCTGTCAAAGAAGGTGGATATCCTATCCGGCACTTGTCAGGAAGTGGTGAAACACGTCCTTAGTATTGCAAAACGCAGATTGATGATAGGAGTCGAAACGAAACAGCAGGGATAAATTTAAGCTGCACAATAGAAAGAGAAGAAGACGTTACTTTTTCTTCTACGCCGCGCTGACGGCTCACTCTCTCTGCGTCATATAATTTTTTGATCAGAGCACGTGTCCTTTAGTCTCCACTTTGTATCTATCAAAAAAGTGCACAACGCTATATTTCTTAAACCTATCAATCGGTTTTGAATCTATAATACAACAGTCGCAAAAACTCATGATATTTGAGTGCCTTAAGGCATCCACGTGTATCAGTGAAGGGCGAATCATTTCTTAGATCTCAAACGTTATTTCCCGTCCCAAAACAAATTTATTTTCCAAAGATAAGTATTTGTATTGTAGGGATGGTTTAATTTTATTTGAATTACTAAACAAGGGGTAACGCGGCCCGAAACAATACCACAGGTTATTTAAGGCTCTGCACGGTGGCTAGCTAAATGTTGTTAAGACGCATGAAAAACACTTTTATAATTTAAAACACTTTTATAATTTAAAAAGCACTTTTATAGCCATGCTTTCTTAAATGACAGACTGTGTATATATAATAATTATTATAATATACTGTACATACTCAAAGTAAAAAAATCTTCTCATGTAAAATTTACTAATTCCTTTTTTTTTAACTATGACACTTACTTTCACGCTTTTTTAGTAGTAACTTACACAAATAATTTTTTTAAAAATCTTATATACCTAGCAAGTAGCAGTCAAAATATGTCCATCGCCGGTCCTACGCTGAGCCTTAAGCGTCCTACGCAGAACATTTTAATTTAAATGAAATATAAATATCTGAGCAGCGTACCGCTTATTTCTTGGTCTGTATTGGCGTTTTGTGGCAATGAAATATGAATAATTAACAGGTACTTAGCATTTTGATTTGTTCGAATTATATTTGTTGTTTTAAGGTCTACCTACGGTTCTCAACGTTTTCGAGGTAAATTCTTATTAAATCTCTGTATAAATTATTATTGTTACTCTATTGATAAAAATATATCAACAATGTGTGAATATTTCATACACTCATTGTAGCATTTAACGTACCTAATATTGAAATGCTGCTACGCCGTAGCCCATCTACGAGTGCTACGCCGTAGCAGCTACATCTAGAACTAGTTGCTACGCCGTAGCCCATCTACGAGTGCTACGCCGTAGCAGCTGCGATCTAGGACTAGGTGCTACGCTGTAGCCCATCTACGAGTGATATGCCGTAGCAGCTGCGACCTAGGACTAGGTGCTACGCTGTAGCCCATCTACGAGTGCTACGCCGTAGCAGCTGCGACCTAGGACTAGGTGCTACGCTGTAGCCTATCTACGAGTGATATGCCGTAGCAGCTGCGACCTAGGACTAGGTGCTATGCTGTAGCCCATCTACGAGTGATATGCCGTAGCAGCTGCGACCTAGGACTAGGTGCTACGCTGTAGCCCATCTACGAGTGCTACGCCGTAGCAGCTGCGACCTAGGACTAGGTGCTACGCTGTACCCCATCTACGAGTGCTACGCCGTAGCAGCTGCGACCTAGGACTAGGTGCTACGCCGTAGCCCATCTATAAGTGCTTGGTCGTAGCAGCTGCGATCTAGAAGTTAGAACTAGCATAATTTGTTATAAACTTAATTTATTATTACTTAGCCAATTATTTTCCAAAATAACACTTTATTTGAAAGCACATTTTACGCAAAATAGAGAAATCCCATTAACAAATTAATAGCCGTAGACTTATGCTCAACATCATAAGTAAAAAGTTCATAACAAAAACATAATATCTATTAGTAACAAAGTCGGTAAGGTGCACGTTACACAGTACATTTGCTTTTATTCCCGGCCTTATAGATGTTATCATAGGTTTCAGGCCTCAGTTACATTTCATGTTTGTTACAAAAGTTTATAGTTATAACGGTAATTTTACCCGGTTACGGTACAAAAGGAAAGGTAATGATTTTGACAGTGTATATTGGGACATAGGCTATATTATAATTCAGGTAGTTGCCATGTTCATTACAATCCATAGGTATTAATTAGGTTATTTTATTATTTATTCATTTATTTTACAGACTCCTGCAACATTTAGACATTATTTCTTTAAATTCCTGTAAATATAATTCTATCAAAGAACATATCAAGCTTTTAAGTGAATTTTTCCTATCACTAACGTATCATAATATTATGAAGGACGTCGCAATTTATATATCTTCAAAGCTTAACGAATGAAGTTTTTTTGATTTAGCATAAAAAACTTTTGCAAAAATCAATGCCTATCAAAAAAGGCTGCTGTCATTTTGACAAATTATTCTTATTATTAATGACGAGCTTACGGTGGCTTTCGGATCTTTGCCGCGAGCGACCGCGACCGACGAAAATTTAAACGAAATGCCACTTTATGACATAGGGGATAGGTTTCATTTTACTCTACCACTAGCTCTTATGCCGCCGCCGGTGGCAGCGTGGGTCACCACTCATGACTCAAATGTCAGTAGAAAATGATACCCATATTCTATGTCATAAAGTATAATTTTATTTAAATTTTTACCGGTCGCGGTCGCTCGCGGCAAAGATCCGAAAGCCACCTTACGAGTAATTTATTATTATTAATTTATAGTACATTGTTTGTCTCTAGGTTCATCCTATTTCTAAACATACTATTTTAATTGAATTTAAGGATCCGGCTTCATATTTATTATTTATTTATTTAACAATATTTTTAGCTTGCGCCATCCACAGATACATGCCCACAAAGGCTTCAAAACTGACGATGCAAGTTTCTTTTAAAATGAAATTGACATAATATAATGTCGATAATATATAGAGGCTGAGTTACAATATTGCAGTATCTTTATAAGTTTATACTATACTATTGAGATGTCTCTATGTATGGTACATCTACGTGGTGCGATAAATCTAAGGGCGCGGACAAAGAGCGCGCTTTGACGTCGCCGCTCAAAGGCGGGCTTTTTATTGGCGGTGTGCCTGACAGCGGCGGCTCGCCTGTGTCAGGGATTCGTGGGATCATGGAAAAACCTTTGAAGATAACTTTTTACCGACTGTGCCATGCCAGTGTTTGAGTTAATGAGGTTAAATCCATGTTAGTCTTGACAGTGGAAGCTAACGTGAAAGTAGACAGTTTTATAGCAAACGAAGAATGTTTGGTATTTAAACTGCTAATAAATATCATTCTGTCATCTCTTTACGCTTAACGATGCTTCAAATTTTGTATGAATATACTTTGGAGTCCCGGAGAAAGATATCATTATTATAATTTCAGTCCCGGGGCTATTACGAGCAATGAACGAATTTTGGCGAAACGAAGTTGCAGACAACATCTATTGTTGAATAAAACTACGGAACCCTGCGGAACTTTTTTCTCTCTTTTCTCGACGCTCGAGCAATCGTGGTTTTTAACGTCAACGGGCTTATTGGTCCGGTTAAAAAGGAAAAAACCTTAATTTCCACTTAGTTATACGCAAATGTCTGTTGGAAAACATTTGCTAGCGACTTTTTATGTTAATGTATTTGTATCTCGGTGGAAATGTGAAAGACTGTGGTTTTTAACAACAGCGGAAAAGGACGACTAAATAGATGTTTAAAACGTATTCTCCGTTTCGAATAATTTCGTACTAAATATTTTTTATTTTGTATAAGCACTAGCGACCCGCCCCGGCGTCGCACGGGTATAAAATATATAGCCACTGAAAAAATGATTAAAATCAATAGCCTATGATCCTTCACGTGGTCTACTTCTTATCTATGCCAATTAACATAAAAATTGCTCCAGTAGTTCGCGAGATAAGCCCTTTCAAATAATTTCCTCCGTTTTTTTCCACATTCTCCTATTAGCCTTAGCGTGATAAAATATAGCCTATAGCCTTACTCAATAAATGGGCTATCTAACACTGAAAGAATTTTTCAAATCGGACCGGATTAGCGCGTTCAAGTAAGCCCTTTCAAAAAATTTTCCCCGTTTATTCCACATTTTCCTATATTTCTTCGCTCCTATTAGTCTTAGCGTGATAAAATATAAAATATAAATATACTATAGCCTTCCTCGATAAATGGATTATCTAACACTGAAAGAATCATCAAAATCCGTTGGGTAGTTTTAAAGATGAAAGGGAACAAAGGGACATGAGGGAAAAAAAGCGACTTTGTTTTATATTATGTATAGATGTAGATACTGAGTTCTGTTTCTGTTTAGCGACGCCAAGCTTCCTTAATTTATATTATGCGTACACGCGTAGGTATGAGCAGTTTGGCCGTTACATAACGAGATCACAAGCAGTCGTATGTGCTATTTACATACAATTGCTTGTCATCTCACGGTGAAGCGGCCAAACAGCTCGTTTTAAATCGAGCATTAGTTACATACCTGGATTTTTAAGTAACCTAATTTTATGTTTAACTAGACGACGCCGGAAACTTCGTTGTGTCAAAAGTCGTTTATCGCGCGGGAACCGTACTTTTTTCTGGGATAAAAAGTATCCTATGTCCTTCCCCGGAACTAAAAGTATCAACATATGAAATTTCAGCAAAATGGATTAAACGGTTCGGGCGTGAAGAGTTACCTACCAGACAGACAAATAGACAGACAGACACATTTTCGTATTTATAGTATAGATTCAACTTCGACCAAACTGGTCTCCCAGGTTCTAAAGCCACATGATGATGACGTCATAAATTCGGCGACATTGGCAAACGCGAGTCCCGCCTGGTCCCGGCTGGTATTTAGTTTTATTATGCTGTAAAATACTTTACGGCCAGCGCTGGGACTGAATGTGCAAACGCTTAAATCGCTTAAAGTTACTCGTAACTATATACTATATTTAGGTACAAATTAATATAAACAATAACAAAGGGATTTACTAAAATAATGTACCATCTAGGAAATTGATTGCTAGGCAGTTGACAGACCAACGTCATTTGGTCGGATCATGTCAATTCAATGTTAATTATGATCTGTCGGCTGGGTTTGACTTAACGCGACCAAACTACATACAGATTATGACTAACTTTGATTTGACAAAACCAACAAACAAAATCATAAATCCTCAAAGGTCGCAAAGGCGTCTGCCTGAGTAGACGCCTTTGCGACCTTTTTCAGGACCTTTTTCAGGAGGTCATTAGAGCTCTGAAGCTCTAATGACCAGTGGCGTGGGGTGAAAAAAAAAAAAGGTAAAGCCGGACCAAAAAACGGCTAACTCGTGAATAAGCAAAATTTCAATTCTTGTAAAAAAAACGTGCAATAAATTACATACCTGTATTAAGTGTGTTAGTTTACCTTTTCCATAACTACTAGGGTGCTTTGCTTGCATTGTGTGCGTTGCATGCAGTGCTAGTGTTGTTAGTATTCACCACCTTCACCATACATGACATCACTGGTATTATATGAACAGTGCATGTCGAGTATGATAAAAGTGGCTTTAAAAAAAGCCGTTTTAAGCACACGTCACTCACACTCACACACCAAAAATAAGTGAATCCTGACTTGCCAGTGTAGATGTTTGTTACTCAATCATGCAAAAACTGGATTTAGATGAAATTTTGCATGCATCCCATGTCAAACATGGAAAGGAACATAGGCTACCTGTCTGAAGTCCACGCAGACGAAATCGCGGGCAAAAGCTAGTAGCAAAGAAATATCAGCAGAAATACGTACCTAAATGTTTAATTTTGTTATGTCGTCTGTCGTCGTTATTTAATAGAACGAATTTAAGTCATTTAATAGGTAATCCGTAAGACAACAGTCAATTTGTACTAATGCTACCATTTCTCACCTAACCGTGTCACGACTAATTTCAAAGTAAGTAAAACAAACCAACCTTTACGATGTAACAAACAAAAACACAACACAACACTTGGCAAGTAAAGTTTCACTACTTTCGATTCTTTTAAACTATATAACATTACAATCAAGCTAGCCCACTAACTTAATAAACAAAATTTTGCATATTACAATAATAACAGTACAAAATGAGTGCAAATGACCGCGTAATATAATTGTATTGTGAATTGAAATGACAGCACGCGCCGGTCGGCCGCAGCTGCAATTAGCTCTGTTGTGATTGGACGAAATCTTTTAAAGCGAAACATGCGAAACTAAACCTTAACACATGACAAATAAAGACTAGGTAGGCTATGTGGGATCGGCTTGTTGTTCGACAATATCGACGAGTCGTTTGCATGTAGTAGTAATGTGTATGTGTGCGTGAATTTCATACATTTCAAATGTTTGGATTCCCGATGTTTTGAGCGAGTTCCCCGGCCACCGGAGCAGTACGTACGCGTTTTGAGTGCGATCGTAAAAACGGGTATGTGTGCGTTTGCGTGATTTTAAATACATGGCGAATTATTTTTATGAAATTGTAGGAAGCGGGGTAAGCTATAATTATTAATAATAAAAAATGTATATATTAAAATTGGCCAAGGTAAGCCGGTAGGAATCGTGTTCTATGGAGGCTTCGCCACTGCTAATGACCTGTCTAAGGTAAAAAAAGTGTCATTGACCATTTCACAATGCTAATAGGATGTTTTATGTGTGGCTTTTTAGCCACTTTACAAGATGGCTAATTGTTTTCAATTAGCCATCTTGTAAAGTGGCTAAATTACACACTTTACAAGATGGCTAATGGTTTTCAATTAGCCATCTTGTAAAGTGTTACTTGAGAGACAATTTTTCACCAAACCTGGTTGATTTGACTACATTTGACATAATCCAACCACTTGACTGCCAATGAATCAATCTTTCAAATAGATCCTATGGCTGGCAATGCACATGTGCCTCTTGTATTGGTGTCTATGGTAAACTCTTTGTATAAGGGTGAAGCCAAACGAGCGTAATTTGTGAGTTGTGAGTCGCAGAATTTCTGCCGGGCAGAATTCTGCTGCATTCAGTTTCATACAAAAGTCCTGTTTGATTGACACGGCGACTCAAAATGAGTTGTCTGCCGGCTCACATTATACCGACCGAATTCAGTTCGCGGGGAGCGCGGGCAGTGTTGCCAACTATGGGGATTTCCTACTAAAGAACAATGGCCAAATCGTACCAGATGATAAAAGGTGGGCGGTGGCGTCCCAATATGCCATTGGTAGCAAAAATTCCCTAATATTTTAAGGCATCGAAAAACATTAGAAATGTGGTTAATGGAATCAGGCGTTACTTTGCGGAAATCCATAGCGAAATAGTTATTTCGCGGAATATTGCTAAAAATAATAACAAACTAATTTTTTTTAATTAGAAATGTGTCTCTAAATAGTCACAAAAAAAAGATCAATTATATATGTTCTGACAGCCGGCGATCATTCGCTTTCGTTCTAGTTTTTGGGTAATACTCTAGGAAAAATTGAAATAATTAGAAACGAGATCGCCGAATATACACTTGTAGGCTACACCGCAGTCGGGAAAAAGGTAGTTCTTAAGTCTAACCTCAAAATAATTGTAAACGTTATTAATCATTATAAAAAATCGTGGCTATTTAGACATAATTCTCACACTTTCGAGCATAAGAACAACCAAATCTAACTATAGTTTATTTTGGGACATCAAAAATAAAAGTCGAGTCCAGCTCCTATAAAAATTTGGCCATGATTCTTTAGTTGGAAAAAATAAAAACAGTGGGTTTTTAGGGGGTAATTTGGGGGATATTTTTGGGGGTAAAATTTTTGCAGCATAAATGTAATATGTATTTATTTCGTTTTTATTATTATTATCATCATTTTTATTTCTTTTATACTTACTTAATTATTCAAGTACATACTTCATTACCATTTTATTATTATATTATTTAAATCATATTTTATTATAATTTTTCAAATTGAAATTAATCACTTATATCCTTATTAAGTGGATTTACACAGCTTCTTTTTCTGACATTATTATTATTATATTTAAACTTTGGACAGCAACTGAATAAAATGCACTCGTCTGGCACCCCAACCTGCGACTGAAATTCCCCAACTCACAACTCACAAAACTACGCTCGTGTGGCAGTCCAACAGAATTTCTGCTGGGCAGAATTCTGCCTCACAACTCAAAAATTACGCTCGTTTGGCTTCACCCTTAATCCGTTTTTTTGCCTCCTTTTTTTTTAAAAAAAAAGGTATCATTTCCTTCCATCCCAATTCCATAAGACATTTATTCCGCTTTGAATAGAGAGCAATACAATTTGTCAGAGCTCCCGTCTATTGTTCGAGGTCACAATACACTGAGCTACGGCCACTCCAACCTTAAATAACCTTTATAGCCGCTGGTTTCTATAGAATTGCGTATTAAATTAGGATAGGCAAATGGTGATTGCAATAGTAGAGAACACTAACTATTGAGCTTTTTGTCTAAGATTTACTGGGGTTAGGAGTTCTTGCTTCTACACTGTCTTCAACAAATGTTAAAACATATTACTACTAGTTTCAATTCTTCTGTAAAACTTTTCATTTACAGAGTGCAACAAAACAAAGGGTAGTTAAAGACGTACGTGCATATGTCCCTTGTTTAGAGTCCACTGTGAAAATAGCAGCGCTGAAAGAGTAAATTTTTGTGTGGGCAAAATCATGAAGTTGAGAAATTTCTCTTAGATATATTAATATATAGAAGTTAAAAGTAACTTTTTCAGCGCTGCTAGGTACTTTCACAATAAGCTCAATTTAAAAATACATACACTCTATCAATTCTAACACTACAGTTTCCACTAGTGCAGGGGTCAGAGGCTTCTTTATGTACAACAGCTTTGGTTTAACCCATCAGTCGTGGCAAAACGAGACACAATAGCTTTTTCATTGTTATCGCGGCCGGATGTGGCCGCTTGGGGCTTCATGAATTAAATAAAGATTATTATTACATAGGCTGCTATTTATGTATCCGGAACTGGCCACTTACAAGAACAATATTTAAAAAGTAATTACAACATTTGAAAATAGAACTCTTTGGTTGAAGAATTTGTTTCATGTGACTGTCAATTATTTTTCCATTGTGGCGTCATTTTGAAAATTGCGTGTCTTCATTTGCCATGGATTTAACGCGTGAACATTTTCGTGCAATGATTTACTACGATTTTCGGGGTGGGCTAAATCAACAACAGTGCTTTATTCAACTCACCGCAACTTTTGGAGATGAAGCACCATCAAAAACCACTGTTTATCACTGGTACAGTGAGTTTAATCGTGGGCGGTCTATGCTCACGGATGAAAATAAAGAAGGTCGCCCAAAAACAGCTGTTGTCCCACAAAATACAGATGCTGTGCGGGAACTAATAATGCGCGATCGTCATGTTACATATCGCGAGATAGAGGCGTCCTTAGGCATAAGTATGACGAGCATACATAAGATATTACACGAACATTTGGCTGTAAAAAAATATGTTCGCGTTGGATTCCGCACAACTTGACAATCGATCAAAAACGGGCTCGTGTCGATTGGTGCAAAAAATGATAAAAAATACAACCGTGGTACGTCAAAAGCCGTTTATAATATCTACACAGGTGATGATTCTTGGATCTATGCATATGACCCCGAAACTAAACAACAGTCAACGGTGTGGGTGTTCCAAGATGAGCCGAAACCAACAAAAGTTACTCGTGCAAAAAGTACTTTGAAGCAAATGGTCGCCTGTTTTTTTGGAATTAATGGACATGTGGCTACAGTGCCATTAGAGAATCGTAAAACGGTTAATTCTGAATGGTATACGACCATTTGTTTACCAGAAGTCTTTGAAGAAATAAGAAAGGACAACCGACAACGCAGAATCATATTACATCACGACAATGCTAGCTGTCACACCTCAGCTGAAACAACTCAGTTTTTGGAGGGTCAAAAGATCGAATTGACTGGTCATCCGCCGTACAGCCCTGATTTGGCACCTAACGATTTCTTTTTATTTCCATACGCGAAGAACAAATTACGTGGTCAACGTTTTTCGAGCCGCGAAGAGGCTGTTGATGCGTTCAAAATGCACGTTTTGGAGATACCTCAATCAGAATGGAAAAAGTGCTATAAAAATTGGTTCCAGCGTATGCAAAAGTGTGTCGATCATCGCGGCGAATATTTTGAAAAGCAATAAAACCATATTAAATGATATATGTTTGTTTCTTTTTTTAATTCCGGATACATAAATAGCAGCCCTCGTATTATTACTTAGTATTATCACTTTCTTCTGTTATACCTTGTATATCAAGACTTCCAACTTCCAAGTTATTTAACCCTATAAAGGTGATAATTGATCTTTGATCAAATATCATAGCATCACTCTCGTTTTTCAAATCTGTAAAAGAAAAAGCATGATACTCGTATTTAGGCGATTAACAAAATTACATCTTACTCTACCGATCCACCACTTGCAGCTTGACAATTCAGTCACCCTTTATTTAGTCAACCAAAACTGCACGCTAAATTACTCAGCGCGCTGCAATATTGTGCAATTTATAACCGTAACATACATCCAAACATACGCTGGCAGATTTACGGGGACCACTGTCAGGATATTTAAGACGTTTTATGCTGTGTCACTGTGTGCCAGGCTGCTAAATAGAATATTTCTCTGTCTTTTTAACCTACTTAAAATGAGGTTTTACGTTCGGCAGTGTGAATATTATGTTGATGTCAAAAGTTTTTTAGCTCCAGAAATCATAAACTCGCGTCAGGATGTCAGGATACGTCACCTGATCGAAAATTCATAAGACAACGGTAGATTAGACCGCCGGCGCCTCGTAGAAGAGGAAGTATACACTCCTTCGTTCGTAAAATCAAATTCGTGCAACGCAAATACATACTGAGATACTGCATCGTTTTCATCATGTCAGTATGTATATTTTGGTCTATAATATAATGGGGTCTGTGGAAATACCTTAGTAAAGTACTTTGTAAAGCAACACAATGGTATTAGTCCAGCCATCCCCAACCCGCGGCCCGCGGGGACTTAATCTGTGGCCCGCGTCATTTTGAAATTCACGCCCACGAACAAACTAATGTAAAGTCGTCGTGAAAGTCGTGAAATTTGTTTCACTGTTAAATCATTAATTTTGAAGAACGTTATTTTATAACCCTAAATTTTTTTTGTTGTGGCCCGCGACACCAAGACTAAAACATGTTTGTGGCCCGTTTGAAAAAAGGTTGGGGACCACTGTATTAGTCTATTTAACCTCAAACTTCCAAATGAAACAACTTTAACAAATTTCAGTCTTGTTTCGATCTCATTTCGATGACAATGACTTAATTAAATACTCACCTTAACAATATCGAAGGCAAGTTCAATAAAACACTTGTAATAAACGAAACTTCGAGGGTCTTTTGTATGAGTTTCAACTATTGAGACGCGGAGGTTTCTTTGTAATACTAGATTTCCCGGTGAACTTCGTGTCACTTATAAATCTTCCCTGGACTTCTACGAAAAGAAAGAGTAAAATTTTCCAAATCGGTCCAGCCGTTATCGAGTTATAGCGTTACTAACACAATTGAAAATCCATTTTTATATAATATACAGACTAGCGCACTCGATATCGTTATCCTGGCTTACCCTTAATCTGGCTGATTTGTAAATCTTAACCATCTGGGACGCCTCCCAAATTTATGCTTGGGCTCACTGTAAAATTGTCATTCGATAGCGCGATGTAGGACTTCTCTGTTTGGTATGCTACAATATTTTTTACTTTTAAAAATTGCTTTTGTACTTGCAATGAAAGTATTTGAATACTAGATGACGCCAGCAACTCCATAGTGCCAAAACTCATCTATCGCGCGGGAACCGTACATTTTTCCGGGATTAAAAGTATCCTATGTCCATTCCCAGGACTTAAAGAATCTGAATACCTAGCAAAATCGGTTCAGTGATTTGGACGTGAAGAGGTAACAGACCGACAGACAGACACACTGTCGCATTTATAATATTATTTATTACTTATTAGTATGCACATTGCACATCCTCCTTTTACAAGTCGGTAACAAATATGGCGTGTTGTTGTATCGTGTTGAACTTGTCACATCACGTGTAGGAGACACATTAATATTATTTGCTTACCTCAAATGCTTTAAAAGTGTTTGGAGATATCAAACATGCTAGAAGGGTAAAGACTCATTTTTTTTTTTTAAATAAATAAATACTTTCTTGGAACAGTTTTATATTTAAGTTACCATAACTAACCAAAAGCATATTTTTTAATAGACCATCGTTAGTTTAGAAACATTACAACAGACTATACAGTCATAATAATTATTGTAAGAAATATTTGTTTTCTTTTACACGCACAAAATATGGCAATGACAACGAACCACTTACACTCCGTCAGTGCATGTTATGTTGTGATACTTGGTAACAAATAACCAAATAACTGCAGCAACATTATGAACTTAAATTATTGACAAGAGTTATAGGTCTACCGGAATCTGATGGCAAATTTTCACACACAGAATCAGCCGCTAAAAGGAAAAAAAAGGATCAAAAAGGATCAAATTCCAATTACCCCGGTATTGCTAGAGTCAATTTATTTTGTCACATTTTGCCATCAGATTCAATGTGTGTGTGATGTAGTCACATAATATTATGATTTATGAGTTATGACTGATTAGTGATCAGGCTACCGCGGTCGCCTTTTATGCATCCATTTTTGACACAGTTACGTTTCTTTAATATTTATTACTCGTAGCAGCCTAAACTGGCTAAAGTCTAAAAGTTTTACATAAAAATGAATGCATAAATTAGATTTACTTTACACGGTGTTTACAAACTAAACACTTTTAGTTGGGGAAATATGCGGCAGCCCTTATTTTCACAGCAAAGTCAACATGTTTCGATATAAACTGTATGTTCTATTTATTTTGCCTGCCATTTAAGTACACATGTAAATAGTTCAGGAGCACCCAATGCATAGAATGTCACAGAGCACTAAAAAGTGGTTTTACTGTACTACAGCGGTTTACAAGTTCTATATTTGGCAGTACATTTATTATGTAACCTGAATGCCAAACTTCTGCCTACTAACGTTTTCCAGCTATTTAATAAAAATATATAGATAATGAATCTTTTTTTGACAGCTTATTGAGTAAAATAGGATCAGAAGGAAGCTATGCTGAAACGAAAGCGTATTGTTTTAAATAAATTATGTACATATAAATTGCCAATATCGTTACCAGTTTTAGCCTCGTAGTTGGGTAAAAAATAAGTAAATTTCTCTTTTAGATCAAGGGATTACTTTTGCCCAGTTACAGCATAAATCCCTCTGTCTTACACCAATTAAAAAGGTAAACAAACACAGATTTGTGCAAACCATAGAGGCCAGTGAAACTATGCCTCAACGCATATTTACATAGATTTACACACACATGTACTCGTAAGGGCCAGGCCACGACACTGTGTTGCGGCGTCACATTCCAAAACACTATATTATGCTTTTTAAAGGTAGTTTTTGAGATACGACGCTACATAGTTTTGTGGCCTGACCCTAAGGTCTCTCTAAAGCCGCTATCCCCAACCCGCGGCCCGCCGGGACTTTATTTGTGGCCCGCGTGATGTTAAACAATTTTGAAATTCACGCCCACCGGCAAAATAACTTCAATCACCGGCAAAAAATTTTCAATTTTAAATCTTTAATTTTGAAGAAAGTTATTTTTTAACCCTTAAAAAATTTTGTTGCGGCCCGCGAGTCGCGACACCAAGACCAAAACATGTTTGTGGCCCGCATGAAAAAAAGGTTGGGGACCACTACTCTAAAGCGTACGAGTAAAATGTAGTTTTTGCATATATTGCCTTCAACTTCATTGCGTTAAAAATCGTTAATCGTAAAGGAGAAGCACATTAGCCCATTCCATCTCCCTTCCCGGGAATTATAGTATCTCTTTACCAAGTTTCATCAAAATTGGTTTCACGGCTTAAAATATGTAAAGAGGTGACCGCTATCTGTTACCTTTTTTGCTACGCAGATAGACAGACAGACGCACATCAATGATATTCTATGTTACTAACGTAACTATAGTCCGCGCGGAACTAGTTGGCCGCGCCTTAGGTAGGGACGGGGGTGAGGGGGCGGGTTGCTTGCTGCTCGCAACGCACATGAGATTAGACAGTGACGACCAATCTCAAGATATCGTGAACAATAATATTATTTAATTATTGAAAAGAATAAATAAAAGGCAATTGATCAGTTTTATATTCTAAACTATTGACATCGGCTTTCCGTTTTTTAAAAACGTATGGACTTTAAATGTTATTTCCTTAGATTATCTTTTTATCGGCGGACTCATCTTCCTATTGCAATCTCTTGTGCTTTTTGTCTTAACTAGCCAGAACTGTCAAAATCAAGCGCCCCTGCCTCTCCGTCCCACCGCTCACATACCTAAGGCGCGGCCAACTAGTTCCGCGCGGACTATATATTGGCAGTAGTTGCCTGCAGGCATATCTGACCTAAGTGACATAATAACATAATGAATTGACATTGTCTTTTGAACTATCAAGTGGTTACGCATTTCTGAGAATTCTAGTATTTTAGTTACTCATTGGACGCACAGATGTTCGGCTAACCATAAGCGAACTACATTCACTTTTTATTAGGGAGCCTTCACTTATTTATTCAGCCTCCTATACACAGAAGTGTATGAGTGAGCCCAAACTAAAATCACTTATTGACACAGGCAGGCATCAAAATGTTTGTTATTGCAGATTGAAACGCTCTTTGATATGTTGTGTAAATGTTTGCCTGTTTGTGTGTTGTGACAAAATTCTTATTTCAGTCGGCTTCGCTTCGCAAATATTAGCTCCTTGTAGGGTGTGTGCGATGTAGGATTTTGGGGGATGACGTTAAATAAAGAGTATTTTTTTTCTTTTTTTATCTGTGCACAGTGTATCAAAGTTCTACTGACACATCATTTTTTTCTGAAACAGGGACAGTAAGTACATCAGAAAAATAAATTGTTTGAAACATAAACTAACTTATTTACTTAAACTTAGACTTTTAATGCGTCAAAATGTTGCTGAAAATCTGAAACTAATACTAAATATAGGCTTTGTTACTCCGTATTTGATGCCTGATACTGATAAAATATATGGGCAAATCCTTAAGGATTTACTCATAATATATTTTATCAACAAGCATTATTGAAATTGATTTTTAGTTGTGTTCTGACTTTTGACGGACATTACCCAACTAACAAAAATTGCTCTTGTAGTGGCTTATATAGCAAAAAATAATATTCTTAAAGGAGGTATTATCGCTAATAAGGGTGCATTTGGGCACAATTTGTAAGGATAATAACCTTATACCCTCCTTATAGTTGCTTTATAGTTTGTAGTCCGCTTTTTTCCTTATACATGTTATATAATTACCAAGAACAAGGTACTTCAACTTATAAGAAACATATGGAAAGCGTTAATACGGGCGATCACCCTTATACGTAATATATTATTTTCCGATACAAGGGAGTTAAACACTGTTAGCCCTTTTTGCCGTCATAAGTGATTTACATTTTCGCAACAGCTTGGAGAAGAAAAAGTAACGTCAGCCATTTCACTGTCAAGTAAACGATAAGTCATTATTTTATGTTTAGTTTATTTACCTGATTTAGTGCTCGTTTATGGTGAAAAGTGTATGAGAATTAAAATGCATGACAAAATGTGATACGCTGTGTGTTTTGGTATCAACTCGCCCTTGAATTTAAGCTGTTTTTGTGCTAAAAACGTCATTAATTATTTAGTCAAGTTAAATACAGTGCTTTTAAAAGAACAACAGGATTCACACATCGTCTATAAGGAGTCTATGAGAGTAAAGACTTGATAACGGCATCGATTGTTTCTTATGGTATCGCCATTTTACATATCGTTAGGGTTCCTTTCACACTAAGAAAATCGCACCTAGCTAGTGTTATTCCCGTATATTATATATAAAAATGTTCTTTTCCACTGTAATTGGGTTGGCCGAAAGAGACCTCTATACTTTTACTTTTTAGTTCACTTTTGCGCACTAATTGTAAATTTGAAATATTATTAAAAATACATGATTATCAAATTAATTGTTTTATTTTTTACTTTTCTTCTGTAACCATCGCTCCTTTTCAACTTCTTCCACAGTTTTGAATCCCTTTTTAGGGTTCCGTACCCAAAGGGTAAAACGGGACCCTATTACTAAGACTTCGTTATCTGTCCGCCTGTCTGTTTATCTGTTTGTCTCCAGGCTGTATTTCAAGAACCGCAATAGCTATAATTTTGAAATTTGTCGGGATTGTATGCATTTATTGCCACTATAACAACAAATACATAAAACAAAATAAAATTAATACATATGATATCTAAGGGAGCTCCTATACAGCAAACATGTTTTTTTCGCTTTTATTGCTTGTCAATAATGGTAACAGGTAGGCACCTGAAATTTACACAAAGGCCTAAACAATTTAAAAAAATTTTTGCCTTTTTTTTGGCCTTTTTGAAGAGAAAACTTCTTTAGCGGCGTTGAGCACTTTTGTGGGATGGGTAAAAACTGAAACTCGCGCCAGATTTTCGTGTTGATCGAAAAACCATAGAAAACGCATAAGACGGTTGGAGAGTAGTATTTTGTGTCGAACTCGAACTCGAACGAAATGTACAGTCGGGGAAAATTGAGCTAAGCAGAAATGTACAGTCGGGGAAATGAGTTGTTTAGCAGAAATGTACAGTCGGGGAAAATTGTGCTAAGCAGAAATGTACAGTCGGGGAAATGAGTTGTTTAGCAGAAATGTACAGTCGGGGAAAATTGTGCTAAGCAGAAATGTACAGTCGGGGAAATGAGTTGTTTAGCAGAAATGTACAGTCGGGGAAAATTGTGCTAAGCAGAAATGTACAGTCGGGGAAATGAGTTGTTTAGCAGAAATGTACAGTCGGGGAAAATTGTGCTAAGCAGAAATGTACAGTCGGGGAAATGAGTTGTTTAGCAGAAATGTACAGTCGGGGAAAATTGTGCTAAGCAGAAATGTACAGTCGGGGAAATGAGTTGTTTAGCAGAAATGTACAGTCGGGGAAAATTATTGTGCTAAGCAGAAATGTACAGTCGGGGAAATGAGTTGCTTAGCAGAAATGTACAGTCGGGGAAATGAGTTGTTTAGCAGAAATGTACAGTCGGGGAAATGAGTTCTTTAGCAAACGCGCTGATTGAGTCCGTGTTTCCACCTGCAAGACAACTGTCGCGAGAAGTGTCTGACAGTCTGTCTGACAGCAGCTTTTTTTTCGATTGTCGATATTTTTTAATCGATTGTAAGGGTTTCGATTAATTAATTAAAACGATCGTTTTTTATTATTATTATTTTTTTTAAATCGATTTTCATAAAAAATGGGTTAAAAAAATAATGCACAACGTTAATAATCAAGTTTTCTTCTGCCGGCACTCCCGGAGTGCAACCCGTCTTTTTTTGTTCTATGAAAGTACGGAACCCTTCGTGCACAGGTCCGACTCGCACTTAGCCGATCATTCCGCTCCGCAAGAAATACACACAATCTGTTGTACGATTAAAATGGCGAATTTAGTTATGTAAAGCATTTTAATGTAACCTTAAAGAGAATAATATCTTTATAATCACTGTTTAAGGGAATGTGGATTGCTTTCATCCTTGTTAAGATCATATAAAATGTTAGCATTCGTTTGTTGGATAGATGTCTTATTAAATGCCCCTATAATTTAAAAGCATTATTAGTTACTTTGTGCATTACTTTTATAAGAATAATTGACCATATTAAAAGCTTTTATATGTCTTTGAATATTATAAGGCTAAAAAGCAATGTAAATAGCCACTATAAGATGAACATATTTTGAAGCCTTATAGTTGCCGTATAAATTAGAGTTATTAACGTTTACCCAACCAAATTATAAGAATAAAGGTAATATTAGCCAAATCTCCTAATAGTGTGCCATTATAAGTAACATTGGCATAATGAATGCTCTTTTATAACAAGTATAAGAGTTTAGACCTTATTGAGTTAATTTTATAAGGTTAGTTTGTTTGTTGGGTAAATAACTTAGGTAACAACATTTTAATACTTTTATCTTTTCATTGACCAATTATTGCAAACACATTCGTATGGGTTTATTTTAGAATATAGACGTGGGAGAGCCATGCTTCGGCACGAATGGGCCGGCTCGACCGGAGAAATACCACGTTCTCACAGAAAACCGGCGTGAAACAGCACTTGCGCTGTTTCGCCGAGTGAGTGAGTTTACCGGAGGCCCAATCCCCTTCCCTACCCTCCCCTATTCCCTTCCTTTCCCTACCCCTCCCCTATTACCCTTTTCACTTATAGCTCTTCTGATGCTGCGAGTGTCCATGGGCGACGGAAGTTGCTTTCCATCAGGTGACCCGTTTGCTCGTTTGCCCCCATATTTCATTTAAAAAAAATTATATAATATATTGTACAATATTATTCTGAACTATGAAGTGTTAGACTATATAATGAAAAAAAACCCAAACATTCCCACAAACTGCATTATCATGGTCACCCCACACATGTAGGAGACAGAACGCGAGCTGTAAGTAAATTTGTCGTTTGTTTATTGTGATAAATATAGTTACCATGTTTGGAGTGAATTTCGGGACAGTCTCGGCTTGCTGAGGTTTTATAATAACACTGATACGCGCTAAGATAAATATTTGTGTGTGAAATCATGTGGTTTCCATCCTCCACGAACGTGAGAGGTGAAAACATAATAATATTATGTAATGTTGTAAGCAATTTATTAATATTTAAGGATATTCATCTCTCATGTGTATATTCTTTTTTAATTTTCCTTATAGTTTTTTAGGGCAAGGTAATAAAGGTAGGAACCCTAAAAGTTGTATAAAGCTTGTTAAACTTCACAGTTGTTAGGGACCACAATTTTAGAAGAACTGTTAAAAATATTTCTTGGTATGAATGAAAAATGTTTATCTATTTTCAAAAGGATTAGCAACGAATTCTTTCAGAATGTCTTACTTAGTCCCTACCACGGGCTCGGAAACTAACGTTTATTTTTAAAAGTTTATCCTAACGAAAAAGGTAGTAAAAAGACTTGAAGAAGGACTAGGTAACTACATTTATATTAAGAACTAGATGACCCGTGAACTTCGTATCACTTAACTCTTTTTTTTCACCGTATAAACCTTCCCTGGACTTCCACGAACATTTCAAGAACCAAATCAGCTAAAACGGTTTTGCCATTCTCGAGTTTTATATATATATATATATATATATATATATATATATATATATATATATATATATATATATATATATACAAGAATTGCTCGTTTATAGATATTTAAAGATTAAAGATAAGATAAATAAAAATTAGTATATATATATTCTATACTAATATTATAAAGAGGTAAACTTTGTTTGTTTGTTTAATTGTAATGAATAGGCTCAAAAACTACTGGACCGATTAAAAAAATTCTTTCACCATTCGAAAGCTACATTACTTACGAGTAACATAGGCTACATTTTATTTCGGAAAATATAGGGTTCCGTAAAATATTTGGGTTTTTCTGACACAAGGTGAAAAAAATCAACCAGAAAAATTTACTTATTTTGCGTACGCTGCCTAAACTATAAAATATAGAACCATACAATGTTCTAAGTAAATGTAGATCTTTTAAATATCTACAAAAAAGTCCGCGACACACTATACCTATCTATGTCAAGTGAGGTACAACAACCATTATTTTATTTAAAAATCTTGATTTTTTTTTGGACTACATTTAAACGCATTTATTTTACTCATGCTATTAATCTTTATCAAAATGAATTATTTCATTACTAAGTACAGTTTATGTAGATAATATTTGGTCTTTGAATGATTAAAATTGGACGTTTGGTTTAGAAGTTATGGCGAAATTAAAAATTGCGATTTACGCCCGTTTCGAAGTGGGCGCTACCAAGGCGGGGGTGCACAGTAGCGAAGATTATGACCGGCCCTGCAGCTGGTGAATTGGCTCATATACCAAGAATACCAATGATCCCTACTGATTTGGCCTATACCCTTCAAAAGACTCCAATTTCCTGTAAAAAATTATTTTGCACTAACGATAAATATTATGTAAATCCCAGGGCCAAACATTCAAATTAGTAGGAATAGATTTACGAAAAGAATGTTTTGCTCTATCACGAGACGGGGCTCCCGACCATCAGTATATTTTGTTATCTGAAAATAACTTAACGTCAATTAATGTTGTTTATAGAAAAGCTCTACAACAATCGCTTTAGTTATCTATCCTAAAACAACGGGTTGCACTCCGGGACTACCGTCAGAAGTGAAAACTTATTATTAATTACATTTAAATATTCTCATCATTAACAACTTTAACATCCACAGAAAGACAATCTGTGCAGCCTGCGGAAAATGACTGCGTCGTCGATGTTTCTGTGAATTGACATGGGAATCATTTTGCTGACCGTGTCTTTCCTGGGCAGGCTTTTTGCAGCGGTAACCGACATCCACGCGGGCGGAGCCGCGGGCGACCGCTATCTATACATTATAATAAAACTGTAGAAATGAAAATTCTGTACATTAAAGATATTCAAAAAATAATAAGCTGGGGGTGTCACTACATCGCTATAGAAGTCAAAAATGTAGTTAGTTTTTTGTCTGTCTGTCTGTCTGTATGTTTGTTCCACTATCACACGAAAACTACTGATCCGATTTGAATGCGGTTTTCGCAGATATATTTGCCTTCTCCCAACTTAACATCTGGTGTATAAAAAAATTTCCCCCCACACCTCTAAAGTTACGAAAGAGGGGGTCAGATTTTGTATAAGACTTTTGCTTTAACACGAAAACTACTGATCCGATTTGCATACGGTTTTCACAGATATATTTGTCTTCTTCCGACTCAACATTTGGTGACTAAAAATCGCCCCCTCCCCAACCCTCTAAGGGAACCAAAGAGGGGGTCAGATTTTGTATCAAACTTTTTTCTTTAATGGACTTACTTTGACATATTATTAACTGTTTTTTCCAACTTAACATCTGGTGTATACAATTTTTCGCCCCACCCCTCTTAGGGGACAAAAGAGGGGGTAAGAATTGGTATCAACTGATGAAGTAGAAATATTTTAAATGGCAAAACAACGTTTGCCGGGACAGCTAGTATATATATATAATTGGAATCTCGGAATCGCCTCGAACGATTTTCATGAAATTTAGGATATAGGGGGATTCGGGGGCGATAAATCGATCTAGCTTGGAATCATTTTAGAAAATGTCATTTTATTCGTGTTTTATCGAATACCTAGTAAAGCTCGGTCAAATAGCTAGTTTTTATTTATACAATCTTTCAACGTCTTATAATCTCGCTAGTTATATTACAATCTACCGTTAATCACGATTTATCGTAATAAAAAAAACATTAAAATCAGGCAAAGTCACAGGAAGTTCTACTAGTTTATTAAAAACACCGTCATATGTAAACAAGACACTTATTGTTTATAACACGGCTCTTAAGATTCACGCACCCCTACGACGCATTACACGCACGCACTATTACCAAGCCGTAAGGTTCAATTTTGACCAAAAAACTGATTTAAAACGCACTGTGGACATCCTTAAGTCGGCGTCGTAAGGTTCATTATTGTGTGTGCAATTTACATACTTATCACAGCGGGGTAGAGTTGAAATTTACGTGATGTGGGGCAAAAATAATGGGGTGAATGACCCGCAGCCACGTGGGGCTGCAATTGCGCAGTTTTGAAGACCCCTGTCGGTTTGTAGGGTAATGGGACGGTCGTTGACTGTGTCTGAATTTAATTTTAAATATTTTTTTCATAATTTTGTTTTTTTAAATATTATTGCAAAACTTTTGAAAGGAGAATCTAGCAAATGACCCCTGTTAAGTGCACCTTATATTTTATATTAATAGATTAATCATGACCAGTTCTCTGTCAATTATGTAAGTAAATATTACTAAGGATCGTTTCCAATAATATTTGTTTACTTTGAAACCACTGAAAGATACAGCCATTGAAAAGCATATTATAATTTACCAGTTTTTGTTTGTTAAAATGAGCAATAGCTATTCAACTACGTAATTAGATCAAGAATAATTAAAGTAAATTTCTATTTTACTAGAATACCAATGTAAACTAGTGCTACCAATTTCACATAATATTATGCAAAAAATGCACACTCATTCATTTGTGTTATATTTATATTTAGTTTAATTTACTTTAGTTTGGAACTGAACAGAATATTTTTTGTACAGATAATTTGTTTTAATAGTCTCTGTTGCTGTCGCGTCGCGGAAATAATGTATTGCTGGAAATAAATAAATGGAAAATAAACAAAGAAAATTTTAAGACGCAAAAGATGAAATTCAACGAGCGGTGTGTTACCTACAGGGGTGTATTTGGGTGACCCACATTCGTCCCCCGCGGGTGCACCGTGCAATCTCACCAGCTGATGCTAATTCCACTCAATATTATGTACTATATGTATATTATACTGGGTAACTGGATTGCCCAATAGGCTCACGACAATCTAATGCTCACAATAATGAGCCTTATATTATACAGAGTAAGATGATTATATTAAAAAGGCGTTAAAAAGTCCTAAGGCGTTATTGACTCAAACTACATTTAGATAAATTTTGACTTATTGGTACAAATCCATACTAATACATATTATTATACATGTGAAAGTGTGTCTGTCTTTCTATTACCTCTCTTCGCTTAAACGGCTGAGCCGATTTGGATTAAATTTAGTATGGAGATACTTTGACAGAAGGAATTGTGTATAGGACTGTTTTATCCTATAAAATGTACAGTCCCGGAGAGATACATAAATTATTGGAGCACTACAAAGTTGCAGAAACATCTGGGGGGCTAAGGTGGTTGCTTTGGAGAATCATATTAGAAATCAAAATATGATTAATTTTTTAAAAATCACAAAATGGTCACTCTGCTTGCAATTCATACTAATTTGACATTCGTCAGTTTGACTGTTTTGAAAATTCAGTTTCTGATTTGATTTTAGAGGAATTGCAAAATGCTACCATTTTAGCCCCCTGGTAGGTTTTAAGAATTATGAAAACACTATCTGACTTTAAAAACATGTTTATGGTTACAACGCTTTACATAATGGAATCGAGACTAACTTTTTTACTAATAATAATGATTAAAAGCACTAAAATATAACTGTCTTTTACATTTATCTTTGCAAATGTCAATAATGACAGACCAACTTCTTCATACATACTATCCAATACATAGTATATTATCCGTAATTTTTATTAGTAAGTTGATACTTTATTAAAATAATTGTAATTGAATCAAATTGCAAATTTCAAATTAAAAAAAAATATATTGGGTAAGACTTTTGACCTTGTGTGAATATTAATCATCAAATGGCATAACTCGAGCGAGAGCCCAAGTTAGACTTACAATTAACTTAACAACTTAGACCCAACTTAGTTCTAAGACAAACTTTTCCCAACCTTGATCATTGGTTTGGATCAACATTCTAAAATCCATTATACTTGATTGTACTTTCTAAGACAATTCAAAGTGGTTTTTAAATTAATGATATTATTAAACCAGCTTTTTAAAAGTCGCAAAAAATAATACTTTGAGTTCCAGTAAAAGACTTAGATAAGTTTGCAAACAATTTACGGTTTCTGAACTATGAACGAATTCAAATGCTTTTGTCACAATATATGTCATGACACAGCTAATTTGTAACCGATATAATAATAATAGAACAAAGACAGCTACGTCATCAGGAACAACAGAGAGATTTTTGCTAGAAAGAGACAGAGAGAAAATTTCTAAGGGTTGATTCAGACCGCAACGCGACGCGTAGATGCATTTCTAAATTTATATGGTTTTCTTTTATTATGGATTCGCAAGACGTCTCACGCAATTGAAATCTGTTAAATCCATACAAAATGCCGCGCCGCGCCTCGCTTCGCCTCGTCGCGTTGCGGTCTAGAATCAGCCTTCTATATATATGTCGCAGGGAAAAGAGGATATCAGAGATTTCACGACATCCCTGGGGATATCACGAACTCCCGGTAGATGCCGAATATTCTTGTTTGTTACGTCTTCTTACTAAAATATCTAGTGATATGTCATTTCACTAAACTAAATCTAGTGAAACGTCAGAAAAGCGGACACCGCCGAATAAAAATCAAGCCACGCATTTCTCTTGCTTGCTCTAGTATACACACGGGTACTTTGATAGGATCATCTAACATCTGAATCTGACAAGTAAGATGTTAGATGATCCATGCGTCGGATGGGCATGTAAAAAGTCGGTCCTGCGCCTGATCTCTCGCCGGTCGTGTCAGTCTTCCGTCCCACCGGGTTATGCGAGTAAAGGAATATAGAGATTGCTCTTGTGTACTGCGCACACACTTGGGCACTATAAAATTACTCTTGGCATGGTTTCAATGAAACCGGCCACCGTCACCAAAACCAGAGTGAGAGTTATTATTATTATTATCACACGTGTAATGCAACTATAGCAGATCTGAGGGGGCATCACCATATCTCTGAATCATACAGTTGAAACCAGCTGAGGGTTCTTCATCAAATACCTTTGATTTTTGACGTCCAATGAAGCGGCCGACCAAGTTAAATATTTTTTGTAAAGGTGGCATGTCGATCTCTAGTTTGGTTAGGCTCTTGTACAGGCACAGGTACTACAGGTACTCCAGCTCTTCGATTATCCTAGTTTTTACGGCTCCGTACCCAAAGAGTTAGTCTGTCTGTCTGTCTCCAGGCTAGATGAGCCGCGCCAGCTCGAGCGACGCATTTGTTTCACTCCCACTAGTGCCCGTGTCACGTGTGGGAACTAGAGCGAGCGAGAGAAATGAGTGGCTCGATTTTTATTCGGCGGTATCCGCGTTTCTGACATTTCACTAGATTTAGTTTAGTGAAATGACATATCACTAGATATTTTTAGTAAGAAGACGTAACAAACAAGAATATTCGGCATCTACCGGGAGTTCGTGATATCCCTAGGGATATTGTGAAATCCCTGATATCCTCTTTTCCCTGCGACATATATAATAGTTCGTAGCATTCTCGTAGCTGTACTACGAACGTCGTAGCTGCTCGTAGCACATCTACGGGTATGCTACGAAATATAGAAGCCGATTCTAATAATTATTATTATTCTTCTTTATTTTCAACACCATTATTTCTTTATCTTTTCTTATTTCTTCTTCTTGATTCATTCGCTCACGCAGTAGTAAAGATGGCGATGGTATGTAAGTTAAAAGCGTTTTTTTTCAACTTTTTGCTCTACTAGTATCTTACTAAGTGTTTTGAATACTAGTCAATCGTTATAGGCAGTCATCTAACATCTTATTACGTGGTCTTATAATTTTTCGTCTAAATTAATAGGACTTTCTGTAGTACTCTTAATAGGTAGTAACCAATAATAACAAGTTGTTTTTTGTGTCCTATTTTCTAAACGGAAAAATGTAGCCCACTATTTTGAACACATAGTATCGTTTAATTTCTATGATAAAGTTTACCCTTAGAGCACAACGTACAGATGTACAAAACCTTTACGGCTTCTTAAATAATAAAAAAAAAACTTTATTTCGAAATTCAATAACTACTCAACCGATTTTAATGAAACTTGCGGTATTCCCGAAATTAATAATACCTTGTACAACAACAAAAAAGAATAACTTAAATCGAAATTGTAGTTCCGGAGAAATGTAAACACAGACACAAAAACATAGATACATACATACATACTACATACGTTTACACTTTTGAAATTTGGCACATATTTTCAGACCCGTATATGATTTTCAGAACTGTCTAGGGCCTAGACAGTTCTGAAAATCATATACGGGTCGAATTGATAGCCTCCTTTTTTGGAGTTGGTTAAAAAAACGGCTCGCGAAAGTTTTTAACTCGTTTTTTATGCAAATGTCGTATCTGCGGCGATAAATCACACCGCTCGATTGGGCCCACAATTTATATTATACGGGTTAACTGCAAAATATGAGAATAGCCCTCCTCCACCACGACGAACGTACCGTAGATACAGCATCACGTTCATTATGATCCATACTCAACGTGGTCCAGTGGTCTAGAGCGTCGCTCTTAACTCGGAGGTCGTGGGTTCGATTCCCGCGTTGGAAACATGTTATTTCCAAGTTTGGACAATGCAGGCTGATCACCTGATTGTCTGACAAGTTTGATGATCCATGCGTCGGATCGGCATGTAAAAAGTCGGTCCTGCGCCTGATCTCTCGCCAGTCATGTCGGTCTTCCGTCCCACTGGGCTATGAGAGTAAAGGCATAGAGAGTACTCTTGTACGAGTGTACTGCGCATACATATGGGCACTATAAAATTACTCCTGCGTACATGGCCTGGTTTCAATGAAACCGGCAACTGTCACCGAAACCGGTGTGGGGAGTATTATTATGATCCATACTAATATTATAATAGTGTATCTGTCTAGTTGTCTGTCTGAATGTTGCTGAAATTTGGTTCGGCCGTGCGATAAACAAATTTTGGCGCAATGAAGTTGCGGGTGTCATCACTCATCAGGTATATTATATGATTATGGTTTCTCTGAATGGCCGCTCAAAAGTAGATGTTGAATCCGATACGTTTTTAATATCTGAAAAACTATCGAATGCTTTCGGACAAAGTACAGAGCAAACTGCTGAATCGATTTTGCTGAAATTTGGTATGGAGATACTTTGAGTCCCGGGAAAAGATATATGATTATTTTTATCCCGGAAAACGAATAATAACGAAAAGGATAAACGAATTTAGCGCTACGAAGTTGCGGGCGTCATCTACTTATTACATAAATATTGTTTCCTTGAACTAAGTTCGCTAGACTCGTTTATGAAGATTGGATTGTATTCGATATAAAAGTGAACTCTATATGTTTTATCTTTATGTTATATCTATGTTGTCATAAAATCGTTTGGTTCAAAGTCAATTACGATAGCGGTGATAGGAAGGGTAAATGCTATGTTTATTAACATATAAATTACTTTTTTATCCGACAAAAGTGTACTAAACATAGCAGGTAGTAAGTTGTGTTGAATTTTTCTAGTGGTCATTGTGAAATACGAAACTGCAAGCTAAAAGGAGGACTCTGGCCCTATTTTGATAAAGAATACATACGATTTTTGATAACTCTTAATCATGGATCGGACAACCCCCGAAATAAAATTTAATAATTGTCACTAATTACAATGCTAAACTATTGAACAGATCAAATCACCGAAAGTGTGAAGTAGATTTAAGCCCACATTTTTCAGCATTGAGCGGGCTAAAAATGATGAACCGATGCTAAAACACTTTCAATTATTATATCGACTTTCACGTCAAACACCCCTACTTTTTCATCGGAGGTCAAAAAAAAACACTCTGCAGCCTGGTCATCTTTTAGGTTATGATTTTGCGCTGCGTTGCGCTCCGCTTCAACTGCGGCATAATATGCGCGTACCGTTCATATCATGTCATTAAAACACTTAAATAATTCACGTAGTAACGAGGTTAGCAATTATGTAAATAGGTAAAACCTGTTCCTTTGTGTTATGTAGTGGGGCCCCACAATTACGTTCACACCCTGTAGTGTGCTCCACGCGTAATGACGCTAGATTACCTTTGACATTGTGATTTTTGCACATAACTGCATAATTGTGTTGAGATGATGAGTCTTTAGTGGAATGTGAGTGTGTTACAATTATGAATAATCAAATTTAGAAACTGAAGGTGCTGCTAAACATATCAAATGCTATGTACACCATAGCTGTTGTCGTGTGCATTAGATAAAACACAAATTGTTATTTTAGTTTTAAGTAAAAATGTATACGATGTGGTTGTACTTTATTAATAAAAAAAATAATTAAGAAATTGAGTTGGTGGTTATATTTTGGTTGGGTTATTAATCGTGATCTGTCAACTGGACTTGACATAATGGTGCTCCCACACCGCAGTTAGTAAATGTTTAGTAACGTTAGTAAACATTTGTTAGCAAACATTTAATCACAAATGTTAAAAAATGTTAAAAATGTTTTCACGTAAAAAAATGTTTAGTAAACGTAAGTTAACAAATTAAAGCAAAACAAATTATAACAAAATAAAACATATTGTGTTACCTTTTGTTTGTAAACCTTTTATAAAGGACGACGGGGTATGTGGTGAGCCAATACCAGATTTAAATGTTATAAAATGTTAGTAAACATTAATAAACATTTTCTATTAGTGTAGGATCACTTATAACATGTAACAGTTCTTAACAAAATGTAACAATTGACAACATTTGTTAGTAAATGTTTTTATGTTAGAAAATGTTTACAAACATTTTCTAACTGCGGTGTGGGAGCACCATAACGCAACTAACTTACGTAGGAGCAAGGCCAAGACGAGTTAACCAAGCCTTTACTACATGTCTTTTCATGAATTATGTTAACGAACTTAAGTTTAATGTACGCTTTCCTAAATAATATATAATGTTTATTTCACACAGCGGATAACTTATGTAAGTATTATGCTTATAATCAATAATCGTTCGGCACAAATATTTCATCTGTTTCATCTGCCTATGAATCAATTTCTTCGATGGTAAAATTCTACATTGTCTGAAGCGTTTAAGAAACTCATTTGAAAGACAAAGACACTGTGTTCATTCTTATAAGTAAGGTTATTTAGTAGTAAGGTTAGGTACTTAAGCTTTAGCTCTCCCCTCTTCCTCGTCTCGCTGTGGCAGTCCCTTACTCCCATTCCTTCAATACTGCGCAATCTCCCCCTCGAGTCTAGCGAAGTGTCGTCCCTCAGGGTCATACTTGTTCCGCACCTGGCGCACCAGGTCCGGGTACAGCGTCTCTAGCGCGTGCAGCACCGTCCAGAAGTGCTGCTTCTGGACCACCGTGCAGTTGGCGCACGCGTTGTCGATGGCCTCGGCTGCGTGAGCTGTAACATGCTACAAATTAATCCTTCAAGCCCCATAAGAGCACCGGTGATCGCGACAACAATAGAATACAATAGCATTTCCAAGAATCCCCGATCGAAGGATTAAGACCTTTGTATTTTTGTAGATATAGCCGCTCTTTAAATACTGAAGTCTTTTTTTTTTAAATCCATACGATTGCCCAAGTACTATCAGAGAAGTTGATTAGGTGGATAGCAGCCAGTAATTTGGTCGCGTTATACTAAACCCGTCCGACCGATCACAGCTAACATTGAATTGGCATAAGTCGACCACATGACGTAGGTCCGTCAACTGCCTAGGAATCAATTTCCTCGATGGTACCGACCTCGATGGTTTCATTTTGGAGTAACCAAGCTCCGGAAAGATATTCTAGTCTAACAGACACTTTTACTAAACCAGCATGTAGGAACTTCTTTACACCAAGATTTGCAGTTTTTCACGGTGTATAGGTACCTAAGTGGTGGAGTTTTTGAGACATACAAACTATAAAATTCACAAAATAAAACAGCCTAGGTAGTTAAATAGATTTTATTATAATATTTGTTTTAGTTCCTTGTGTTAATACCACCTAGTTTACCGACTTATTGTGAAAAGTGAGAACGCAGTACGCTGCGTTCTCACTTCTCACAATAAGTCGGTCTTGTCTAGAGGAATAAGCTGGTCAATACGTCTCTGACGTCCAACCGTGTGTGGGTTTCCTCACCATGTTTACCTTCGCTATATGAGAAAACTGTTAATATCTCATAGGCTTCGCTCTTGAGTGCGAATCGTAGATCTACATTCTAGGAACACTCAACTTGAAATAAAAAGATACATTTTTGGATGACCATCTGACATCTAACGCTGTTTAAGTACTATCAGAGAAGTTGATTCCTATGCGGATCGGAGACCTACGTAGTTTGGTTGCGTTACGTCAAATCCAGCCGACAGATCACAATTAACATTAAATTGACACATTCGACCAAATAACGTTGGTCTATCAACTGCATAGGAATCAATTTCCTCGATGGTACATAAAATAATATGTGTACGCTATAATATTATTGTTTTACTTCCTCTGTCTATATTGCTACAGCTTTTACGTAAGGGCTAGGTCGTAAATATTTAAAATTTGATTAGTTCACCTCTATACTTCGCCATCTGACTGGAGCACGGCTGCTTGTCCAGTAAACAGAGTATCACGTCTTTCAGCTGTGGAGTATGCACCAGCTTGTCAAAATCGATGGTGTCGTCGACGTCCGTGTACGATAATGCGACGGGCAGCATCACGATCATGATGAGTAGCATCTGTTAAGAGAATAATAATGACAAAACAGGCAGACAGATGTATTTTGATATTCATAATATTAGTATATACATTTATAACGTTGAAACGAACACTGGTTTGTGGGTAACGGAGATACAGCCTGGTGTCACTCAGATGTACAGATAGAGAGGACTCATTAAAATCTGTAACAACAATTAATAAACTTACCTCAAAAATGAATTGTAAACACTTATTAATACTAACCAATACATTTTAAAATTCCTTTTATACCAAAATAATGTTGCCTCATATATTTGTATATTTTATGTAATTGCTTATTTAATGATTATTAATTTTATTGGAAAATGAAATTATAAGTAGTAATTAAAGTTACACTAAGACCTTGCAGTTTTAGAGATCCATTTTGTTATAAATTTCAAGTTAAATAACGTCATTTTTAAGTCGATCAAACTCAAATTTATCAGCACTGAGTGGGCTGATGATTATGAACTATAACTAAAAACACGCCTGATAATGTCAGCTTGCAAAAAAAAAAAAAAAATAGATCTAAATTGATTAGGTTATGTTTTCAAATGTTTGATATTACTAGGTCTATTTCGATATAAAGCCCAGTGTACTGGCCAAAGCTAGGCTGCGTTTCTACCAGAGCTGAGCGGAGCTGTGTTGCGAGGAATGTGTTTTATAGAACCAATGGCATCGCCGCGCTGAGCGATGTCAGGGCAAAGTCATGTCAATGAAGCGATTCTATTGGTTTTCAAAAAACACATTCCTCGCAATACAACTCCGCTCAGCTCTGGTGGAAAGGCAGCCAAGACGCCAATATGTATTCGACGCCATATTGTACTGGTGTACCACTGGTGAGAAAGACATCAACAAAGTCATTTATGCCTGTGCATACGTTCACAATATAATATGCTAGTGCGTATAATTCTAGACATTATGAGCACTGTCCGGGTTAAATTACCCCAAATTCGTATATTTGATAGTAGATGGCGCCCGCAAATCCGTTACGCCAAAAATCGTTTATCGCACAGGATTCGTAAATTATTCCGAGATGAAAAGTATCCTATGTCCTTTCTCGGGATTTAATGTATCTCTATATCAAATTTCAGCAAAATCGGTTCAGCGATTTTGGTGTGAAGAGGTAACAGACAGACACACTTATAGTAGTATGGATATGAATTTTCTAAAGTGACAGTAATAGCCATAATGAATGGTTGCTAGTGTTAATGTCTTGACCAATTTAGTAGATATAAAATATACATTAACTTTATTATTCATCGTAAAATATTAAGCAATTAAAAGTTTATTAATGGATACCCTTAAAATCTTGCGTCATATGAGAGGTAGTGATATTCCCATCTCTGTCTTCCGCAAAAAATAACCTGAGTACTTAGTCATGTTGCAATCGCTAGTATCGATAGCAATTTTAGAAAAATTACATTTTCATTTGGTATTTTATTTCACAATCCATCTGGATACCACTAGACGGTCACTTGACGACCTCTGTGGCTGAGTGGTTGAGTGAGCGCTGGCTTGAGGTTCGTATCTCGCTAACGGAACGGAAAAGTTATGGACGTATTTTAAGAGTAACTTATCTTATTTTAAACACACCCTAAAGTATTACCACTATGTTTTGTTACATCCTGTATAATGTATAAAGTAAAATAACTACTAGTGCTCGTTCAGTATTCAGGTACAAAAGTCCTTTAAAAACCGTTTAAGATAAAAGCATTAGCAATTGTCTGTTCTGCATTCTCATTGTTCCTTTCACAATGGCTTTAAGGACGATAATGGTGTACAGACAAAAGGATTGTACTAGCAAAAGTACTATGTACTGTCGACAAAGAAGAAGCATGTTACATGTTAACGCCTCCGTGGTCTAGTGGTATAGAGCGCGGCTCTTGACTCTAGGTCGTGGGTTCGATTCCCGCGTTGGAAACATAATATTTCCAAGTTTAGTTAGGACAATGCAGGCTGATCACATGATTGTCTGACATGTAAGATGATCCATGCGTCGGATGGGCATGTAAAAAGTCGGTCCTGCGCCTGATCTCTCGCCAGTCGTATCGGTCATCCGTCCCACTGGGTTATGGGAGTAAAGGAATAGAGAGTGCTCTTGTGTACTGCACACACACTTGGGCACTATAAAATTACTCCTGCGTAGCTGGCCTGGTTTCAATGAAACCGGCCACCGTCACCGAAACTGGTATGGGAGCTTATATGTTACTATTCACAAAGTTGCCTCAGGATCACCCGACATCGCCGTAAGATAGTGAGATTTGCAAAATATGCTCATGTCCAAATTATTTGTTCTACATCTGCTGTTGTTGCGGTCGCATCGGAAACGTCTGCAGTCGATGTGGTCAGCTCCTTCGACCTGAGTGTCACAACTAACTAAAAAAACAAAAGTTCAACGAAATATACATTTCTTAGAACATAGTTTTGTTACATCCTCTATATAAATCGCTGTGCATTTTGTAGAACCATTTTTAAGTCAGTTTTAAGTCACTAGTTTGTACTACTTTTTCTTTCTGCAGTATCATTCGTTGATCTAACCCCTCATAATCGAGTTGTCTTAACCCGCATTAATATTAAATTAAATTATTTCATAAATCAATTCCAATTCCAAAACGAGTTTGTACAGAGATCGCGAGAACAATTATTTGTTTTAATTTCGTTGTGGAACAATGAAATCGTTAATTGGCTCCGTAAGATATTTGCACTGATGTCGGAGGGTTAAAACGTGAAAATAGATACTTTTCGGGTTGGAGAGTGGTAAATTTTAATTATATTATTAGAGTAAATGACGCTCGCAACTCCGTTGCGCCAAAACTCGTTTATCGCGCGAGAACCGAAGTATTTTTTTCCAGGATCAAAGTATCCTATGTCCTCAAAGTATATCTACATTTTCCCGTAATTAAAATTATCTTTTGTCCTTTTCCAGGAATCAAACCATCTCCATACTATCAGTACGTCTGTCTGTTACCACTTCACGCCTAAACCGCTGAACCGATTTTGCTAAAATTTGGCATAGGATAGTTTTTTCCCAGAGAAATTCGCTCACGATAAACGAATGTTGGCGCAATGGGGTTGCGGGCATCATCTAGTATAATATATTCATAAGTATTTTTTTATTTTAGTATTAAGTATATATTATTTCACATTATACTTATATTTTCACATTATACTTTGCCTTTATCGACTTTAATAAAGCTTTTGACAGCATATATCATAAAAACATCTTTTCAGCTCTTAACAAACAGGGTATTGAACCTATTTACGTAGACTTGCTTAAAATAATTTACCGAAGCAGTGCAGCCGCCATTAAATTACAATCTGCAGGCCCAAGATTTTCTATCGAGAGGGGTGTCAAACAGGGCAACCCAATTTCTCCACGCCTTTTTACGAGCGCCTTAGAGGAGGTTTTTCAGAAAGTATCGGCAAGAAAAGATTAACAAACCTTCGCTTCGCCGATGACATAGTTCTGTTTGCCACTTCAGCTCAAACCCTACAGTCAATGCTAGACGACTTCAGCACGGCGAGCCTCGAGGCGGGACTTCAAATGAATCGAACAAAGACCCAGCGGCGTGCACAAGATTTTGACACTGGTAATGCAGCGATATCGGTTCAGTAGTTTTGGTGTGAAAGCAAAACAGACAGACAAACGGACAAAAAGAGATATTTTCGCATAAATTATAATAATAGTGTGGATATAAATTAAAAACTATGTTTTCTAAACTATAAGTATAATTACGTTCTGTTATGAAGAAATAAAAAACGCCATCTGTTGTCACGCGTTGGAACTACAATGAGAGTTTATTTCATCGAAACCCATGGAAATATACCAATTACCATACAACATAATATTGTGCGCTAAGCTAAAATAAATAAAAACGCCATCTATTGTTACGTATTAGAAATACAATGTGAATTTATTTTCATCGATATTTCCATGGAAATTAGATAGTAAATTTTTGCCTCATCAAAATGTAGCCTATGGCTCTCTCAGGCTCTAGACTAACTGTGTACAAAATTTTATTACAATCGGTTCATTAGTTTTGGCATGAAATAAAACAAAACAAAAACTTTTTCTTTTACAACTTTTTCATTTTTATATCTAGTATATTTTAAGTACTCACCTAATCAGCTTAACTTTTGTCTTTTCACATAATCAAGGTTCCGGTTACTTGAGATCCGATCCATAATTCGATGTAAATAAATGCAAAATTTTGGCCACCACAAATTATATTATCCAAGTGAGTGATAGTTATGAATGTACGCAATTATTAATGTTAAACTGTTAAATATTATACAAACTTTCAAATATTAAAATCTAAAATATTCTTAGAAAACTATAAAACCAAAAATAATAATATAATATAGTACTAACAGTGCTCGATCACATGAAAAAAGCAAATGGCCTCCCAAAACACAAAAAATTTCAGCTTTGTAAAATGTAAACAAATATTATAAACCTCACAAAACAAAAATGCATAATGTACACTCGAGGAAGTTGATTCCTATGCATGTCGCGGGTCAACTTAAACTGGTCAGTGGTCAGTGTTGGTCGGGAAAAAGAACAGGACAGAATCGTATTTCTATATTTCCATCTTGGTCATTTTGTGTTTACCAAAATATCAACATTGCGATCTCCTTGGCAACGATAGGTTTATTGGTCGCTATCTGTCGGCTATGCTCGTTCACGATAGAATCGTATTTTATTGGTCGCATTGCTTTTGACAAAATATAATCTACTTAGCGACCGCCTTAGCAACGAAAGTATTTACATTTTGAAGTTTTTGACACGGTCATCTTCAAAAATGTTTTGCAAATATTGGGAATTGATTTAAATAATATACTATTTTATTTCTCTCATCCGAACAATCTTTGAAAAAATTATTAAGTACTATATATACTTAATATTATATAAAATGTGTTTATTGAAACATTATAACCCATCCAATATGTGCAACAAAACAATGGACTTATTAACAGCAAATCGTTGAGCAGACCAAACTGGCCAACCTAATTCTACTCCCAATATTTTCGTCAATAAATATTATCAAGAGTTGGTTAGTTGGAAAAAGCTACCCCGAAGGATTAAGTAAAACTTAAGTTATGTTTTTGAATTATATTCTCATTGCTGATTATTATAACAACCCAGAGTTCATAATAATACCTCAAGAAGAATACATCAGAGTTCATAATGATTTTATAAGTTTTACGTTTTTCGATATTGTTTTAACGCTCAAATAAAATATTATCACGATATTATACAAGTGTGTTCTGATTTTTATGGTTTCTTGTAGATTAGAAAGATGTTGATCTATAATTCTAGAGCGTTTTTATTACATTACGCTAAACATAAAAATTAATAGTAAGTAGTAGGTTCAGATATTGATTGCTATCAAGAAAATTTTTCGTGAGTAGCATAGTGATTAGTGAGTAGCTTCTTTTTTTTTTTTTTTGATTAGACGTACAACAATTTCCTGTGCAAAAATTCTCGAAAGTTAATAAGTATTTCGATTTGATGGTCCTAAAATATGATTGTTCTATTTGTAGGAAAATGTTATTGTTAAATTATATAACTATAGTAGCTAGTTTTTTGTATACCTCTCAGTATACAAAAAAATCTGCTGGTTAGATGTTTTAGGGTACCATAGTCAACGAGGACGTCTTGTTAATTACAGAACCCTAAAAGGGGTGTAAAAGGGGTGACAGACGTGCGTAGAAGTACGCGGACTTATGGCTCGATGATCTTTTTCGCCTGTATGTCACCTAAGTACGCCTCGGAGTATCTGTGAAAATGATCTTTAAGATGTGGTCAATAAGGTCAACCTTTATTACCACGTATTAAAGTTAATTTCATGAGTAATCGAGGTAACTTCTCAAAAATTTATGAAAGCAGTAGAAAATGCTAAGAGAACTCCGGATTCAATTTTTTTTATGAAATAAAACGGGGGCAAACGAGCAAACGGATCACCTGATGGAAAGCAACTACCGTCGCCCATGGACACTCGCAACATCAAAAGAGCTGCAGGTGCGTTGCCGGCCTTTTAACAGGGAAATGGGAATACGCTCTTTTCTTAAAGGTTTGTAGGACGTGTAGGTCCGGAAATACTGCTGGTGACAGTTTGTACCAGAGTTTTACAGTGCGCGGCAGAAAGTTACGCAAGAAACGCACGGTGGAAGACTGCCACTCATCAAGGTGATGAGGATGGTATATTTTTCGCGTGGGACGATGGCGAAAAGTTGCAGGTGGTATGATTCCGAACAATTCCTCAGAGCACTCCCCGTGATACAGCCGATAGAGGATGCAGAGTGAAGCTACATCTCGGAGTAATTCCCGGGGGGTTAAGCTGTTTGAAACACTATGGCAGTCAACAATTCGAGCGGCTCTTCGTTGGATACGATCCAGAGGGAGCAGTTGGTATTTTGACGCTCATGCCCAGAGATGAGAACAATATTCCATATGAGGCCGAACCTGCGCCTTGTAGAATTGTAGGCGCTGGTACGGACTGAAGAACTGTCTCGCTCTGTTCAGAACACCAAGCTTCTTCGAGACTAACTTGGCCTTACCCTCGAGATGGTATCGAAACTGGACTTCGCTCGATATGTTAACGCCAAGTATTTCAATGCTAGGGGAGATGATTAAAGATGTGCCCTCTAAACGAGGATATACGCCCATTGGTGACTTTTTAGTGGTGAACGCGCAGACTTGTGTCTTGGGGGGTTTAATTGGACCAAGTTACGTCCACCCCATTCGTAGACCTTCTCCAGTGAATTCTCCACCTTAGACACAAGTTCGTTTATATAATTAAAGATACAAGTATGGGGGTTGGGGCGCTGTTTTAATAACTGAAATAATTTATACTTGGTACTTATATACTATGCAAATTACATCCATCATCATCATCACTACGCAGAACACAGTCTTTATACAGAAAGCCTTATAAAATATAAGGCTTTAAAAAGAGTGAAAGTCGGTACCAGTCCCAAAAATTAAATATATTTTGTCATAGAATTCACGATTCTGAGCTGGTACCGACCGACTTCAAAATAATGAAGTACTGTCTTATATTTCTCTATGTAATGAAGAGTGTATATTAAAGAAATATTTGAGACTAAAGAGTAC
This sequence comes from Polyommatus iphigenia, assembly GCA_963422495.1. NCBI lineage: Eukaryota > Metazoa > Arthropoda > Insecta > Lepidoptera > Lycaenidae > Polyommatus > Polyommatus iphigenia. The sequence continues at coordinate 30,205,577 of OY730177.1, read as the reverse complement.
GAATTATTTGTTAAGAGTATTAAAAGTACGAAATATTAGAGTACTAAAGTGTAAGAATTATTTAATATACTATTTATTTTAATAAGTAATGTTATTGTTTTCACTTGGAAGTCAGTTTTAATTAGAATTCGAAGTTTAGGATTTTCTTAATTTGCCCTCCTATAATTGTAAAATCCTGGCTACGCCCATGCGAATCTATAAATATGTTACATTACACGCAAACGCTCCCGGTGAGGGAGCACCTTTACACATTGAATCGAGACTATCCGTACTTGCAATAAATTATTATTTTTTCAAAAAATTCGTGAGCAGCGCGCTGTTGCCTCTCCGCACGGTACATGTGACGTTCCTCTGTAAATCTGGCAACCTCGCGTTATTATTATTATTATATTATTATTATTATACATTTTGATGCAGAGTAGACAGAATTATAATATTATGTCTATTTTGTCAACTTACATGGTAAAGGTATTATTGAAGTAAGGAAAGGTCTAATCTACTTATTTTAAATATTTTGACGTGATTGCCCCGATGGAACGACTCTATCAGCAGTCTAATGCTGACTTCTCTCGGTACGTAATATCACGCGCCGCGCCGCGCCAGCTCTAGCCACTCGCCGTGTGTAGGGGGTGGCTCAAGGTGGCGCGGGCTGGCTCGAGCAGGCGCGTCCGATCCGATTTATGTCGATAACTTCAAAGACGTGGCTCGGCGCGGCTCGTGATATTACGCGCCGTGAGAACGGCTAGCGCGAACTCACCTATTGGCTCGTGCTCGCTCGTTCAAATTACGCGCCGTGAGAAGCCAGCATAAGGTTCACGAGATCTGAAAAATACGTTTATGGCACCTAATAAGCTACACTGCGCCCAGTAGTGACAAGACTTTCGGCCGATTCAGAAACTACGCATTTTTATAATTATTAAGTATCAGAATACTTCACTTAGAGCTCCGAAACTTTTAGTTAGCTTAGAATTTAGATATTTTCCGGACACTAGAGAGGCCGTTAAAACTTAAGTGAAGCTCTTTAAGTAGTCGGCCTAAAATAATATTAGCTTTTAGAATAGACACTCGTTTGTAAATATTTCGAGGGACTCCGGCTTCGTCCTTACATTCGAAATCATTGTTTCTTGTTTGATATTTTTCATTTTAAAATTTGAAATAATTGACACTATATTAGTAATATCGTGTCCTTGACTCAGTTCGTTGTTCTACCAAATAAGGATCCGTAACACGTGGTCATTAGGGTCATACCTTATTCACCTCGTCTTAAAGATCATTTTCATAGAAACTCCAAGGCAAAAACACAAAACGAAGTGATGCGATTTGAACTGCTCCTGACTTGCTTTAATGGCATTTTTGGACCATGACAATGGAAAAGACAATTTATACCTAATGTTACTTAAATTGTGACAATCCAAAATAGGACAAAATGAAATCGGTGTTTTAGGCTAAAATTTAATTTAAATTGTCGCAATTTAAGTAATTTAGGTATTTCTATAAATAAGAGACTGTAAAATGTATTCCCTCAAAGCCTATCGGAATCCGTATGATTATGATATGAAACTAAACCCACAGGCCAAAACTCCCACCCACAGGCCACAATGATTAATCTAAGAATGCTATTATTCCAAAGCAACTTACTACCTACCCATTTTTATCTACTGCTTAACGTAAAAACGCTCTAAAAATCAGCATCTTTCTAATCTACAAGAACATATTTTAACAAAAATCACAACACAAGTAAAAAGTGACAATATTTTATTTCACAGTAAAACAGTACTTAATAATTTACAATTCTGGTCATTTAAAAAATCTTTGGGATCTTAAAACGATCAGCAACACGAAACGAATTTGAAGACAAAACGTTACGTTAGTGTTCCGACTCTTACCATGACCATCAACGAAGATTGTAGAATGAGGGTGTGCTGTTGATATAGACTGGGTTGATCTGCTTAATTATAACCTGTGTATGACTTCATTGTTCTTATAGCACATTTTGAACAGATAGGCTAGTTGATGATTTGAAGCACATAAATGCTTAGATAAGCCACGTTTGAAGTGCATGATATTAAGTTCAGATAGGGGAAATAAGTGTTCACACCAATAATTCAGAACATGTTGAGAACCTTAAAAATTCAGAACCATATTTGCAAAACTTAAATTAATAATCCTGTCTAAACCTTCAAAACGTAAAAACTTCGTTGCTAAGGCGGTTGCTAAGTAGCCGGCGTATGTTTATATTTCTTGGTACATGGTAAAAGTAAAGTGACCAATAAAATAAGATTATATCGTGTCATACGAGTATAACCGATTAACAGACAGATAGCGACCAATAAGCTTATCGTCGCTAAGGAGATCGCTGTGTTGATATTTTGGTAAACACAAAACGACTAGGACGGAAATACTTCAGTCCTTTTCTTTTTTCCGACCAACATAATCGCGAAATTGGGCTGACCCGCTACCTGCATAGGAATCAACTTCCTCGAGTGTACATATTATACGTAATTAGTTAGATTTGCGTCTATTCATTTTACTCGGATTATATCCGATTGCTCACGACTATTCACGAGTAGTTCCGATCGCCGTCGGCATGGATGGCGCGGGCGCCCGCGCCGGCCGCGGCGCCAGTGATGCCATTGAATTTCAACCAGAACTCCCCAACTTTATTTAAATATATTATTTATTACTTGGGGTACTTTCCACTGAGAGATCAAAACGCTGAAAATACTACTTCAGCCGACCGCAATTATTGTTTGCGGCAAAAACGTCACTCATGATGTCATTATTTATATAAAAACAGTAATAAAAACCAAATAAATATACATTTTTGCTTAAAAAATTTCACGCCCATGAATATAATATAATATTTTTACTCCCTAAAATACGCACTATATATTTAATTTTTCCCTACTAAAAGTGGGATATCCCCATAGTTGGCAACACTGCTGGGGTCTTCCGCAGAGCTTGCAGTACAATAATCGCATTCGATATTCATGGTTGTGTGCGTTTTCGGCTGTGCACGGACACACTCACACATACGCGCAAGGCAGGCACCTCAACACTGAGCCTATCTTGACCTCTCGTGAACCCGTTCGCGCGTGTACCTGATTACATGTTGCTATTTTATAAATTGAGGCGTTTTAAATGTGTATTTTTTTAACTATATTTTTTACTATTATTATTAAAAAATTAACGTCATGAGTCATTTGAAAAGTACGAAAGTTAAATTAAAATATCTGTTATCTGTGAATGGCAAGCACTGCCTTTTTGCCTATAAAGACTGCACGCCCATGCAAAGACCAAGCTTATGTCAAATAGCACGAAACGTAGAGTCGAAGTAGATGGGCATGAGATACAGTATGTCGACGAGTACGTTTATCTAGGCCAACTTATATCTTTTTATAACAGGCAAGACAAAGAAATAGACCAACGTGTTGAGAAGGCATGGAGAAGCTTTTGGTCAATGAAACATCTGATGAAAGGGGACCTACCAATATGCCTAAAACGTAAACTCGTGGACATGTGTATCTTGCCTATTCTGACCTACGGTGCCCAGTCTTGGTCTTTGATAGCTTCACAGAAGTCCCGACTCGGAGTTTGCCAACGAGCTATGGAACGCAGCATTCTAGGTATAAAAAGGATTGACCGCGTCCGGAATACCACCCTGCGTTCCCAAACGAAGCTCGTTGACGTAGGCAGAAAGACAGCTAGCCTTAAGTGGAGTTGGGCAGGGCACGTCTCCCGTTTGCACCCGGACAGATGGGCGCGTCTGGTTTCGGAGTGGCTACCGACTGGTCGGCGTAACAGAGACCGACCCAAAAAAAGGTGGCGCGACGAACTGGATGCGTTCGATAAAGAGTGGCCAGCAACATCACAGGATCGTGAACTTTGGAAAGAAAGAGGGGAGGCCTTTGCCCAGCAGTGGGACACTGTAGGCTGACAATAATAATAATAATAATTAAGTATATATAGCCTCTGTTATATCCAAAATTTTATAACTTTCAAAAGTTGTATATTTTGTAATTTGAACTAGAGGTAGAAACATTTTAATGATAACATTTTCTGTACAATTATCAAAATGAGTCCACTAACGACCGAAGTTGGTTACCTCTCGTCTGAAATAATGTGCTGAAATAAACGATACGCCCCAAGCAAGCCCAGAGCCTTTAGCCAAGCTTATCGCAAATTATAATAATCATAACTTGTCTCAAGGCTTAAATAGTGTGGCCTCTCTAAATTAGCCCCTTATAAAAGTGCATGTTGCAATGAAATGGCAAGTTAATAATTATTGTGCGTTTTCTCTTATGTATGCATTGTGATTGTAGCTGTTGTCTACAGTGGCCTTAATCTTAATCTACAGTGGCGTCGATCGTTGGCAATTATACTAAGATTTAGAAACAACATTCATACAGGGATCAAACCTGCCCAAGTCAAAAGATCTAAACCACTGGACCATGAAGGCGTATATTTTCCCACTCATAATTCGACCAATCTACTTTCGTCGATTCAGCTTTTCGGCAAATTGTATCAGGGGAAGTTATATCGAAAGTGATTTCAGTGAGGCGTGTGATATCGAAATAATATTGAAAAGTATTCGTCACGCTCACGATGGGTATAGTACGGGAGCCCTAGAACAATTTTTGAAGTGAAAACTTCTTTAGCGGCGTTGAGCACTTTTGTGGGATGGGTAAAAACTGTGAAACTCGCGTCAGATTTTCGTGTTGATCGAAAAACCATAGAAAAACCGTAACCCGGTTGGAGAGTAGTGTTTTGTGTCGAACTCGAACTCGAACTCGAAAACTCGAAAACTCGAAAACTCGAAAACTCGAAAACTCGAAAACTCGAAAACTCGAAAACTCGAAAACTCGAAAACTCGAAAACTCGAAAACTCGAAAACTCGAAAATTCGAAAACTCGAAAACTCAAAAACTCGAAAACTCGAACTCGAATTATAAGGGTTTCGATTAATTAAAAAAAAATAGATTTTAAAAAACCGATTTTCATTAAAAAATGGGTTAGAAATTTAATTGATTGTAAGAGTTTCGAATAATTCAAAAAATCGATTTTTTAATAATCGATTTTCATAAAAAATGGGTTAAAAAATGCACAACGTTAATAATCAAGTTTTCACTTCTGCCGGCACTCCCGGAGTGCAACCCGCCTTTTTTTTTTATAACTATCAAGCTTTTTTGTGAGTAGCTTCATTTTGATAAACCGAACAACATTTTTATTTGCGAAAAATCTCGAAAGCGATAGCTAACAGAGATAGAAAGGATTTCATACTTTGAATTGATGGTCCTAAAATATGGATTGTTTTATTTATAGAACGATGTTATTCTTAAATTATGTAACTAGTAATGTATATTTAATATTTTTATTTAACCTGTCAACATACAAAAAACAGCTTGTTAGGGTTCCGTTTTAGGGTTCAGTACGCCGCCCTAGTGCTTGAATGGCCAATCAACCAGTGAGCATATTTTACAGGAGACGTTTTTTTTAAATTACTTATGGATATTATTAGAAGTTTATTAAACTTTTGCTGAGTTAGAAAAATGTAGTATTTCTTTATATGTATAGAAATAGTAATTGAAAATAATAACTATAGCACTCATTACATTTCATTTAATTATTGGAGATTGGCCAAAATTCTTCCGACATAATTATGTATGTGGAGATTGAGCACAACGACACGGAGATAGTTCTCTAAAATAAAGTGCCAGTTTAGTGCTTGTTTGTCCAAAATACTACCATGTTCGCTATACAGTATGTTTATTTTTTTTATTATTAAAAAATGTATAATTATGGCCGTGTATATGTGTGTTTGTATACTATGTTGTTTGTTTGTCCGCAATTATCGCTCGTTTGGCTGAACCGATTCTGATGCGGTTTTCAGACCAATATTTGTCACATTTAGGGTCAATTTATATTAGCGCAGAATCGAAGCGCATCGAAGCGAATTACCAAAACTGAAAAAAACATTTTCAACCTTAACTCCAGAGCATAATGCACACATTACTTCTGCGAGGCAAATCAGCGTTGGTCGGGCGCATTCGCACGAATTTGCGTGAATGCGTGCGAATGCGCGCGCCTTTTTAAACTCTCAGAAGTAATGTGTGCGTTAACGCTTTGAAGTTAAGGTTGAATTTAAATTTACTCTTAGTGTGACAAATATTGTTCTGAAAACCGCATCCGAATCAGTTCAGCCAAACGAGCGATAATTGCGAATAAACATACATCATACATACATACACACATACATAGAGGTCAACCTGAGAACCTACTTTTTTTAAGTCGGCTTAGTCCTTCGATCGGGGATTCTTGGAAATGCTATTATATTCTATTGTTGTCACGATCACCGGTGCTCGTATGGGGCTTGAAGGATTAAAATAGTAAGAAAGGATCATGGCTTAGATGTGACAAGGTAATAAATTATTTATTAAGTACTTACTAATAATCATCCTGTATTTACCCTCAAGTAACTTCGAACACTAAAACGAAATTGAAACAAAAGAATATATCAAGAAACTGGCAACGTACCTTTCCAAATCAACTTCGCTCAATTTAAAATCCATTTTTTCGTTGTTACAGACATTTTGAAGCATATAAAGTATTAAATTTGTCGTAGTAAGCAAATAATAAGTAATAAACAAACAAAATGACGTCACGTGACGTGCGCGTGACCTTCGAAATGCTTGACCGTGATTGGTCAGTCGATGGGTATAGGACAAACAAGACCGGAGATGGATATTTGGATGCGTTCATTTGAGCAAAATATGGAGTTAGACTACTCAAGCACTTAAAACAAATTTTATATGGGAGATGGGATATTTTATTTTTGCTAAAAAAGCAAGTTATATCCAATCAAAATAAAAAATATTTATATCGTAAAGTGCTTAATCAGGGTTACTATTAGTTTGAAATAAAAAGTCTATTTTGGTAAAATTGGTCGATTGGCCATTCAAGCACTAGGGCGGCGAGTAGTCAACCAAGTTTTTTTGATTGCAGAACCCTATAACGGAACCCTACTGACCTGATTTTTTGTATATTGATATGTTATTACTTATTAGTTATAAAATTTAAGAGTAACCTTGTCCTACAACTAAACAGTCCATATTTTAGGACCATCAAGTCAAAGTATGAAATCCTTTCTATCTCTGTTAACTTACCACTTTCGAGATTTTTCGCAAATAAAAATGTTGTTCGTCTTATCAAAAAAATTGCTTGTGAGTAATAAAAAAAATGTTCTAGGGCTCCCGTATTAGTACAGATGGAAAGTCAACGAACGTCGTAACTCAATTTTTTTTTGTCACCTGACTCAACAGTCTCACACTCAACAGATGGATGGTTCAACTACCGTCGCCTATGGACATTCGCAACATCAGAAGAGTTGCAGGTGCGTTGTCGGCTTAAAATTAAACTAATGTAAGATACTAATAATGCAACACACATAAGCAAAATAATTTAATTGAACTTCTTTTTCTTTTTGAGATGAGTAAAAATGTTAAACGAGTGTTACATGTGACTTGAATCTTGATCGAAAACTCGTAAGACGGAGGTACAGGTAGGCCACCTGTGCAGCGTGGGAGAAGAAGTTATATCCCGTTTCGTTTCAACACTCTTACAGTGTACAATCAAAAACAGAAGTACAATCCGTTGTTTTTATTGTAATAAAATGAGCAAAAATACGCCATAGATATACAACACATAGATGCATTTAATTGTCACGTTACCGGGCTGTCAGAGGCAGTGTTTTTTCAGGCGTGACGTAATCACGTGTAAGTGTATTGACAGCGCGACGGGCCGCGGCCCCTGCTGTGAGAATAATGGCCGTTATTCGAGCCTGTTCTCGAAATATTATGGAAGAGTAACTCAAAAAGGGCCCACAAAAAACTAGGCAGTTGGAAATATGTTTTCAAGCATACGGGTAGAATTGATATATACTCGTGTCGGTCAACAATTTTTTTAATGGTATACTATAGAAGAGTATGTCAGCCAAAAATGGCTCCATGAAATGCAAACCAAGGCGTATTTTAGTTGTCGTACTCGTGTCGGTCAACAATTTTCGTTGCTACTTACTACGGTCCAATGTATGAGAGCTATCGTTCTATAGTATGGCATTTCGATGGAAACAGTAATATAACGAGTATAAAAGCCATGTTATATACAGGAAGCACAATTATAGTAGTGAAATACTTGTGGAGTGCATTTTAGGTAAATCCCGCTTACGTAATTTGATGATTCCTGGTGTTTAAATAGCCAAACTTGAGTATTAATATTTCCAGTTAATACGTGAACTCACTATTTCACTTAAAGATTGTGTTTTTTTTCGTAGGTTTATTAATAATATACTAAAAAAATCGTCAGTAGTACTATGCCACCAATATGCATTTTATTGAATATTTCCAATTAATATCAGTTAGCTGTTTAACGGTATAAATTCCATTTACAAAAGACAATGCAAAGTCTTTATTTCAAAAAATTCTCGTCAAGAATTTTTTCAAAGTACCTGTTGGTTGGACTTTTTTATACCAAGTTTCCATATTACTTCGATATTTCATATCGATGTAGCATAGCAAATCACTTAGTGAAGTTGTAAAAAATCGTAGGGCCGATGACAAGGCATTTCCCCTACAGCTGTGGCCCCCAACCTTTTTTTCATGCGGGCCACAAACATGTTTTGGTCTTGGTGTCGCGGGCCGCAACAAAATTTTTAGGTTTTAAAAATAACGTTCTAAGTGAAAAAAAATCACGACTTTCACGATGACTACATTATTTTGCCGGTGGATGTAAATTTCAAAATGGTTTAACATCACGCGGGCCACAAATAAAGTCCCGGCGGGCCGCGGGTTGGGGATAGCTGCCCTACAGCGTACCCCATACACACAATCTCATACAACCTAATATACAGGATGTAACAAAGAAAGTGGTTATACTTAAGGGTGTGTATGCGTGTCCCTAGTAAAGAGTTTACGGTGAAAAAGTCGCCAGCAGTATTTCCGGACGAATACGACCTGTAAACCTTCAAGAAGATAACGCGGCCTTTTAAGAGGGAATACCTCTTTAAAAAGGCCGGCAACGCACCTGCTCTTCTAATGTCGTGAGTGTCCATGGGCGACGGTAGTTGCTTTGCTTATAAAAAAGTTACTTTTTTATTATTCTAAAGGCATAGTGTCGGGGGATTCCTCATAGAAAAATAAGTGAAAAGTAATTTTTAGCGATAATACTTTTACAGTGAACTTTATATTTAAGCGACACAAACACATCCTAAAGTATTATCACTTTGTTTTTTACAGCCTGTATACAACCTCTTACAGCCTAAGGGCCGATTCACACCGGAATGGCAGAGGCGAGGCGAGCAGTTTCAGTGTCATATGATTTTAAATTTTATCTTCATTATTATAATATTATTGTAATACATAGTATTGCTTGAGAAATCTACGGCCGCCCGTGGACGCTCGTGGCCGCTCGTGGCATCTTGCGGCCGCCGGCGGCGTCGATTACTCAAGCGATACTATGTATTACAATAATGAAGATAAAGTTTAAAATCATATTACACTGAAACTGCTCGCCTCGCCTCGAATCGGCCCTAAGGGTCAATTCAGACCGCAACGCGACGAGCGCGGCATAAATTTGTATGGATTTGACAGATTTCAATTACGTGAGACATCTTGCAAATCTGCCAAATCCATATATAAATGAAATGCATCTACGCGTCGCGTTGCGGTCTGAATCAACCCTTAGCTTGAGGAAGTTCTTTTAGGGAAAATGTGCGTTAAATGATCAGGAGTCACTGCCGTCGGCAAAAAGTCAAAGTAATTATGTTCTACATACTTTTTCTGTCTTTATGAAAAGTCTCATTAAGAAAAAAAACAACTCACTTCTAATGACAACTTGAACCGTTTCAAAATATTTTGGAATGGAATGGAATTAAAGATTAATTTCGCATGAGTTTCTTTATTTATCAGTAAAAAAGTACTTTCAGATATTCAGATACTCATACATTACAGATATTCAGATACTCATTCAACTATAGATTTTTCGTAGACAACTGGATATTTTTCGTAAACAACTGCACAGTTTTGGTAGACAGCTGCACAGTTTTCGCAGCCAATTGTACAGTTTTCGTAGACAAATGCGCAGTTTTCGTAGCTATCTGTACAGTTTTCGTAGACGTCTGTACAGTTTTTGTAAACAGCTGTGCAGTTTTGGTAGACAAATATGAAGTACTCGTAGACAATTGTAAAGATTTCGTAGCCAACTGTAAACATTTACTGAGTTTATTTCAGGTTCATATTATGTTATGATCGTAAATTACTAATACTAGATGACGCCCGCAACTCCATTAGCCTTAAATTTGTTTATCGCGCGGGAACCGTTAATTTTTTCGGGATAAAAAACCCGATAAAATACCCTAAATCCTATCCCGGGCATCTAATGTTTCTCTATAGCCCATACCCAGCAAAATCGCTTCAATGGCCTAGGGTCGATTTCACCAAAGAAATGGAACGCGTTCAGTGCACACTGAACCGGTTCTAAACGTATAAACGCGTTTATAACACCAAATTGAGTATTTAAAAAAAAATTTGTTTTTTTTAATATATTTTCAAACCTTAATATTAATAATATTGATATTTAATGCAAGAACCTTAAAAAATGTTTTTTCAATTAATTATAAACAATAAAAATTCATGACATTTAAATAAAATCACTTGACTTATAAACGCGCCATGATTGAGATGTGACGTCACAATGTATACATTTCAATAGTATACGCCAATATTTACCTTATTTTGTTGACGTTTAAGGTCAAAATTGTTTGCGCTAACTATAATACCAATCTACGTAGCTAAATTTTTTAGTAAATCCACAAACTGATTTTAAACCATTTAGAAGTACGCGTCCAAGCAAAACATTCGTTTGTTAAACATTACGTGGTATGTCAGCTCTACTGTTTTAGTGTTCTGTGGTGAACATTAACAATGTGACGTCACACGCGCAAGGATAGTACGGGAGCTGCCGGCGTGTCTTCGATATTTTTATTTTGAAATAACTTTTGAATTATTGCGAAAAACAATAAAAGAAAATTGTTTTGTTATAAAACTTATATATGATCTTTCCATTTATCACAAAAAAAAAAAATATATTGAAATACTCAATTGCATTTCACCAACATATACTAAACGCGTTTATGAGCAAATCCGAGTTTTATCTTCTGAACGCCCTATGTTTGGTTAGTTTATATATTATCGTTTATTGCTATTTTGTTAATTAAATAACGTGACAAGGCTTCAAAATGATAAAACATGTAAAATAATCGCGTGACATCACGTAAACTTAGATTTATTGATCGCGATTAAAAGAAGATTGTGAAATCCATTTGAAACATCAACGAGATTTACATCGCCGCATTTACATAAACCCACCTTAAGCATGAAGAGGTAACAGACAGACACCCTTTCGCAATTATAATATTGTTAGTATGGATTCTTATCATAATTTAATAAAATATGAACGTCGCGACCTAAGTTTATAATAAACAGCGTTATGAATTTCGAACAAGTTTTATGACGTCACAAGTTTGTACGCGATGACGTCGTAACACCAATATTTGGTGCACGTTAACAGGTTGTGTTAACTTTTAGAAGTTTCTCGATAGAAACTACGTATGTTCGATGTTGAGCTGAAATTTATTGCACCAGAACCGTACATATTCTCGCATCGACGACCTCTGTGGCTCAGTTGGTGGGCTGTTGGTAGCGTGTATTAAATATGTGTATGATATAATAAAAATCTTAAATATATGTATAGTATAAAACTATTAAATATATAATTTCCGTTCTCTGGTACCCGTAACATAAGTCCTTCAGGTACTTAGCACTGGGCCAGACTGACGTGTTATGAAGCGTCCATAGAAAAAAAAAACAAAAAAATCTTAAATATAATATAAAATAGTATAAATAGTATAAAAGTATTAAATACATATATTTTCGTTGTATGGTACCTGTAACACAAGTCCTTCAAGGTACTTAGCACGTGGCCAGACTGACGTGGTGTGAAGCGTCCATAGATATTATTATTATCCTACTTCTATCTTTGGTAAGGTATCTCTATCTTTATGTCGTCCAAACCGGTCTCTCCATAGTCCATTATTGTGAAATAAGCTGTTTAAAGCAAATCTTTCTATAGTCAATAAAAAAATTCAGTTCTATATATATTCTGTATTAGGGTACAGTAGTCAATCAGGTTTTGTTGATTACTGAACCCTGAAACGGAACCCTAACCAGCTGATTTTTTGTATATTTGTAGGTTAATAGTTATATTATTTAAGAGTAACCTTTTCCTACAAATAAAACAATCCATATTTTAGGACCATCAAGTCAAAGTATGAAATCCTTTCTATCTCTGTTAGCTACCACTTTCGAGATTTTTCGAAAATAAAAATGTTGTTTGTCTTATCAAAATGTAGCTACTCCCAAAAAATTAGCTTGTTAGTAATCACAAAAACATTTGTTCTATGACTCCCTCACTATCAATCATTATGCACTCTAATAAAAATAAAAATATTTTTTTAATAAAATTAATATTTAAGGGGTTTTCCCCTAGTACATTAGTACCTGCATGGTACATTAGCTGTGATAATGATATACCCATAAACCTCCGAAACATGTCCACCCTTGTCGTCACTTTTTATTTATAATTACTTTATGTTTGGGGGCGGATGAGCGCCCCCCCCCCCGCGTCCCCTCCGGCTTAACCATCCGTGTGCTGTGAATGGTTAAACACGGCTAATGGCTTTCGGATCGAATGTGTGCAACTGAGAGCTTAAGGTGCTGAACGGATTGGAGTTTTATTCGAAAACTTGTGACGTGAAGGTAGTCATGATAAAGTCGTGTTCCGCGGCCCGTGTGAAATATTATGGCATATAAATCATAATTTGTCTTTTTCATTCTTTTATTACTAGGTGCAATTGTGCAAAAAAATATCTGTGTCTTCGCCTATTGTGTATGTGCTCGCGGTCTACTAATAAATAATTAAGAGGGCTTTAGGGGTGCCGTATATAATTATGTATTATACTTACTCCTTCAAGCCGTATAAGAGGACCGATGATTGCGGCAACAATAGAATACAATAGCATTTTCAAGAATCCGCGATCGAAGGATTAATGTAGACTTAATATTATATTGTGCGTTCGCAATAATAAGTCATAATTACTATTTTAAAAAGAAAAATCAATGAAGATTTTGACATTCATACAGACAAAAGTGTCTAAAAACAAAAGCCGAAAATACGCGGCCGAAGTTCGGCATAGTGACGCTTGCAATGCGCTACGCATACTTGATACTATAATATAACGCGACGTAATTTCGGTATGGTGTGTCATCAGCAATTTGAAATACATTGCTAGCGTAATCAATAATCATGCCGAACTTCGGCCGCGTTTTTTCGGTCTAGTGTGTTTAGACACTACCAAATTCTTTACATTAAACTAAAAATAGCCATTAAAAATGTCTTAGAGTGGGGCAATAAAAAATCAGTAAAAATAAGAAATATCCACCTATGTTGTAACTTTGAAATTACAAATGATTTCACAATAACCGAAGCCCTCATTAACAATCGTATTATAACGGAATTTATGAATTTTTGCTTTAAACAGATTATTTCACACTTAAACACTCGATATATTGTTTGTGTAATAAGGGTTTCAGGGCCGTACACACTAGCCGCGGTAGCACATTGTAACGTGTCTTCTTCAAACAGTATGTTCATCATGGGACCACCTAAAATGTATCATCTTCTCAAAAAAAGAATCATCAAATTTGCGTATAGCTTCTCTGTTTATAAACCCGTATAACATGCGAACAAACAATTAAATAAATATAATATAAGGTACAATTGAGAAACCTCCTCTTTTTTAAAGTCGTTTAAAAATATAAGCCATCAAAATCCTTACAAAATATTATAAATGAGAAAGCGTGGATGTTTGTTACGCTTTCACGGAAAAACTACTTGGCGAATCATCATGTAACTTTGTACACATACTCTTAAAGGTATCAGACGTAACATAGGAAACTTTTTATTTAAAAAAATACGAAAAAAAATGTTGACGTAGACGCGGACGAAGTCGCGGGCAACAGCTAGTAGAATAATAAATCGAAAACGGCAACTTTCGTACATTTGACTACTTTAATATGTCTCCACTTTCCAGTGACTAATATTGATGAAAACCTAATGAATAGTTTCATAAAATACTAGCTGTCCCGGCAAATGTTTTTTGCCATATTATAAAGTATTTCGCCAATATTATTTTATTGAAGTGACTAAATAAGTAATGGCACCATGGCAACGTCCATCGCTATCCCGTCGCACAAACAATGGTCACCGTCAGTCTCGAGTTGTAATAATTTACTTTCATTAATTATTTAACAAATGCACTTACTTATCAATATAGAAAGTAACGAGTAGCCAATAAAATTTGGTATAAATCAGTGAAGCCATTTTGGAGGAGTACGGTAACTAGCATTGTGACACGAGAATTTTATATTTAAGATAAACTGTATACAGTGTGCATTCCATAAAACCATTTTTAGGACCAAGTTACTCTTTTAAAAAACTCGATAGATTTGCTATACGTCACTTTTGACGATAGATGACAAACGACGCAACGTGACCAGCCCCTTGCATGGCCATAGTAGAAATGCGAAAGTATGGAAACACTGTGTATACACAAAACTGAAGGTACCTTTTCGATCTTACCGCGGCTAACCGCGACCGATAAATAAAAAATACCACTTTATGACATTTTTTTAAGGTTCACAAAACCTGCCAGACACTTTACAAATAACATAAAAAGGGAATGAATTTAATACATAACATTAGTGTTTGGCCCTCTCGATGTGAACAGTGCATGTATCAAAAAAAGACGGGTTGCACTCCGGGAGTGCCGGCAGAAGTGAAAACTTGATATTACTATTAACGTTGTGCATTATTTTTTAACCCATTTTTTATGAAAATCGATTTTTGAAAAATCGATTTTTTTAATTAATCCAAACCCTTACAATCGATTAAATTTTTAACCCATTTTTTATGAAAATCGATTTTTAAAAAAATCTATTTTTTTAAGTAATCGAAACCCTTACAATCGATTAAAAAATATCGACAATCGAAAAAAAACAATCGATTGTTCGATTAATCGATTTCGATGTTACAATACTACTCTCCAACCGTCTTACGGTTTTTCGATCAGCACGAGAATCTGACGCGAGTTTCACAGTTTTTACCCATCCCACAAAAGTGCTCAACGCCGCTAAAGAAGTTTTCACTTCAAAAATTAACAAAAGGTAGGTACACTAACAGTAATTTACAAAAATTGAAATGCTAGTTAACAATTAGTGCAGTCGCCAGAGGTTTTAACCTCCGAAAATTGTAATAGTGAATGGATTTTTGTTTTTGAGGTGTAATTTTCTTTTTTACACTATAACTTGCAAAGTTTACCAAATTTTTTTTGTGCTTTTAATTTTTTAGTTACTTAATTAAAAATTAATACTTCACCATATAAAACCGGTCCAGAAAAAATTTTTTTTTCTTGTTCCTGTTATTTAATGACTCTTATCCGATTGTTTACGTTGAAAATTAACCAAATACACAATTTTTAAAAAAGAAAGTTTGCTTTGCTAAGCTAAATACAACTAGAAGGTTTTTGCAAAGTTTTTAGAGATTAACGCTCGTCGTAACCAAGATAAAAGGGTTTGGGTGGATTTAAGGGTTGTAACGAAAAGTGTGTTAAACTTACTTGTTGTGCGTATTTAATTTTTAGAGAAATGATAACTTTTAAGTACTTAAAAACGTTTAAATATCTCCAAAAATGTGTAAAATAGACCGAAAATATTTTTCATATTTGTTGAGAATTTATTTAAGTGAGAGCTAAAACATTAAATGCATCGACAAATGAAAGACTTTTTCTAGTCTTTGAAATATATTTAAACTTCGTACTTAAAGCCAGAAAAAAAACTGGGTGCTACAAATCTCACGTACATACCTAAAGACGCATGCTGCGACCTATGTTTGGAAAATGCTTACCTAAATACAAAAAATATCAGTTCTTAACCTAATTAGTATTTTTTTTCCCTTAAGTATGTTTTAGCAAATATAATTAATGAAAAAAAAATACAGATTTTCTTCGAAATATCCGTGAAAAGCTTGTGCTACATTTTCAGAAAATTTAATAAAGTAAGAGCTAAAAAGTTATACACATTAAGAAATAGAAGGCTTTGTTAAGCCTAAAAAATAATTTTAAGCTTCCTATTTAAAACCAAAGAAAAATAGGAACGCCATTTACCTGGCGAGGAACACAACAAGCACATTTGGAGGTATGCTCATCTACATACAAAAATATTAATTTTAAATCTATATTATGTATTTTTTCAACTTATTTTCTTTCTTTGGAATATAAGCAACGATACAAAAAAAAAATAATATATTTTATTATTTTGCTATATATATTTAAAAGAAAGAAATATGCAAATTTTCTTAAAATTTTTTACAGTTTATAAGTTTACTTCAAGTGGAAGAGAATAATTTAAAAATCAAAAGCACAACTTTTCAATAGGTAAACTTTATTATTTATGTTATCAGCTACACATTCCTTTTTTTCTTTTCAATTTTCATCCACTATTGCAAAAATCGGAGGTTTGCACGATTTTTACGCTCTGGGAACTCCACTAAATAATATTATTTTATTACAGAAAGTGCCACTTAGTCAAAGAATATATACACTACGCGAAACTTAGTGGCATTTTATTTGAATTTTTGTCGGTCGTAGATCTTAAATTCATAAGATGTGGACAGAATAGATATGTTACTGTAAAAGCTAGAAGTTCGGTAAATTTTAAGATTTGAGTGTAAATCTTAGGATTTACCGACACGAGTTGGTAAATGTAAGAATTTCTAAAAACATAACGTTATTTTCGAACATTTACAATTACAATTCGGTATATGCTAGGTTTTACTACTGTCAACTGGTAAATGTTGGTTTTGGGAATAAAATAATGAGTAAATATTAATTATTATTTACCTTAATGAACTATTAGACAAAACAGGTGGGTACATAACATAGTTATTATATACGATAGTAATAATTGAATACTAACCTATTTAAATTTTTTTCATAAAACATCTCTGAATTAGCCGGCATATTCGTGCCGAATCATGTCTCTCCCACGGTAAATACCACTATTATTATTATAACATGTTATAACTTATAAGCATTAGGCAGCCTGCAGTGTCCCAACTCCCACTGCTGGACTGTTACCACTTTAATAATTTTTAATAATATTAAAAAAATATAAAGATTTAAGGGGACCGGAAGTCGGAACCCCTCGTGCGTGTGTCCGACTCGCACTTGGCCGTTCTTTTTCAACATACACCGTGCCATTAACGTCAATCCTAAGATTTACCAACTATATGGCGCTAAAAGTTCGTATCGCAAAACTTATCGTACATTTACCATTACGAATTGATAGATCTTAGGTTTTACTAGAAAATCTTAGGATTTACAGCAGTTCGAGCTTTTACAGTAACAGATACACCTACAATTTAGTTTTTACATCTACCAGCAGTCATTGGCTAAGGCTCAACAGTCTCCTAGTGCGCAGGGTCCTCGTGGCGATATTTATTCATACACACGATCAATTACAGTATTCTGTCGGTACATATTTGCGCCATACATTTTAAAATTAAACCGTGCAACGGTAATGTGCAAACATGGCCGACCTGTGTTCTTGCTGTACGTTAGACGATATAATATTTTATGTTGTATGCACATCTATCTATATGAATTTTAATTAGTGTTGTTAGTCTCGCTAAAACTCGAGAACGGCTGAACCGATTTGGCTAATTTTAGTATTCGTTAATATACAGGATGTCACTTATCTAAGTGATAATACTTTAAGGTGTGTATGAGTCCCGTGTATTAAGTTCACTGTAAAAGTAGCAGCGCTGAAAGAGCAAATTTTTCGTTTCACTTTTGTATGGAGGAACTCTTGACGTTGAGGCGCTTGCCCATACAAATCACAAAAAATTTGGCCTTTCAGCGCTGTTGCTTTCACAGTGAACTCTTTACAAGGAACACATACATTTAATTTAATTTTATTTAATTGCACGCCATTGTTATGGCAGAATGTTAGAACTATAAGAGGTAGTTTAATAAGACCTTTATTTCAACAACATTCAATGGCAATGTGTGTGGCAAGTGGATCAATTACGGGTCATCTAGTAAGTACATGAAATATAATCAACATACTCCCTGTGAACAAAAAGTCAGAACTGTAGACATAATAATGATGATGATGATGATTAAGTTTAAATGAAAACGCAAATATTTAACAAAACCAAATATTTTACTCTACTCGTAATAAAGTTAGCGAAAACAAAAGAGGCAGAAGAGCCGACAATTATGGCGGACTCATAGCGGAAATAAAAAAAAAAGAAAAAAAAAACTTTCCGCCTCCATTTTTGTATTTGTTTCAGATTTACATTACCGGTCTTTGATACAAAATGCTTAATTGAAGCCCGTGTACGCTTTGTAACAGATACAGGGTGCTTCACGAATACAGGATGCTCCAAACGCAACGGATATATGGTGCTCCAAACGTAACGGATAGTGTTGTCTAGGGTTGTCGCTTTACGGATGCGATTAAGATGGATTTCGGATACGTATTATTCTTGAAGGATATTTCGAAGATCTCTTTAGAAATTAGTGACATTATTCGAATATTAAATGTTTAATACGATAAGCAACAGAACGCCAAATTGTAACATATTGTTAAAATTTCCTCTCAATTCAAATTTTATATATTTTTAGATAATATTATGTCATACTGTTGAATTTAAATAAACGCAGCTGAAGTTTTACATAGTTTAATTAATAAATTCATTTCATACCTTTACGAGTTCTTTGTATTCTGCAAATAATGCAGAGGGCAATATTTGCGGAATTCAGATACGGATAAATCCGAATGCGAACCCAATTTCGGTTACGGATAGGAATGCACGTCTCTGTTCTGTACAATTCATACAGGATGTTCGCAACATGCTTTGTGTTTTTGTATACTATTTTATGAATATTTCCGAGAGAATAAAGTTACACATTTTTTATTTCGCTGAAACAGTATTGAATACTTTATTCGAAATGTTTTTAACTATGCTTTTTAAATCTTTGTATAATATTGTCTAAAGTAAATATTACGTACTATTGTATTTACTTTATACTAATTGAGTTGACTTTTGGCTAAATATCAGCTGTGTTTGAATCATTTTTATGTGTTTTTCATACTATTGTTAATGTATGTTCGAAGTAATGGCTGGTCTACATTATTCCATGAATATTCTAATCCAGTTATCCAATCCAGTGCTAGATTGCTACTGGATAATGTAATGGCCATGAAATCTCTTTTAGTGACGTTACGCACGTTTTCGTATGCTTGCAGAAGTGAAATACACCACGCAGTAGGAGAGATGAGAATGATGAGAACATCCTGTTCTAATTCGCGCCGGCGGTCCACTCTCCTTACAATTTTTCATTCAGGTCACGTGTTCTAACGCTAGTTCACATTTTTCTCATCACAAAATTCGCGAAAGAAGTTTTTCTCACCTCCGGGCGGAAAACGTCAACTTTCTTCCCGCTGCGCTTACCGATGTTGCCGTTTTCCGCCTCCATCGATGAGAAAAATAGTATACGCACCATGGGCAGTAAATAAGAAAGCCTCAGATCATCTGAGACATTTTTTACCTCCGGGCGGAAAACGTCAACTTTCTTCCCGCTGCGCTTACCGATGTTGCCGTTTTCCGCCTCCGTCGAGGATATACAGTTTTGTGAGTAGTATGTGAGTATTCTGTGAGTATTTTGTGAGTATTATGAAAGAGTCGTGAATCTAAGTCGAGGCTGTTATTAGCCGGAGGGTGGCGCGAGCAAACCCGATCTTCATAATATACCGTAGGACGCGTTCACGGCGACAGATTTTATTGAAATTTTTGCATTTTTTGTGCATATTATTTTGCATATTTATTTTAGTTTTGAGTTCTGTAAAAATACGTTTTGCTCCATGATTATGTGTTAAATCTTATTGCTATATGATTATTGTTGTTTGATCTATATTCGAGGGCGCTAAAATAGTTACTGTCTGTTGGTTTGATGTAATACATATACCTTTTACATACGCACAAACATTTGTCAGCAAAATCAGAACCTCTTAAGTCTCAGTTGAGACGAAGCTATGCAGCCTGTGAACTTAGTTTTGTTCATATTACATTTTTTGCATTTTAATTGTAATTTAATTTTAAGTTTAATTGTGATTTTTTTACAAAAACATTTCCGAACGTCGATACTACGGTGCCTACCACCGGTTCGGGAACTAACCCGGCGAGAAGAACTGGCGTAAGAAACTCGCACGGGGCCATCTTTTACTAAAAAGATGGAAAATTACAATTTAAAACAGAACGGGCTCGCCTTTTGGCCGTGGAGAGGTGGGAGTTGGGAGCTTGGCTGCAGGCACTACCATCCAAAAACACAGGAACATTGCTGGACCGAAATACATTCCGCCTAGCCACTGCTCTGCGTCTTGGTGCTCCCCACGTCGTCCTCCATCAATGTGTTTGCGGCACGCACGTAGATAGCTACGGTCATCACGGGTTGTGCTGCTCGCGAAGCGCTGGACGCTTCTCTCGACATCACAAACTCAAACTCAAATTTTTTTA
This sequence comes from Polyommatus iphigenia, assembly GCA_963422495.1. Lineage (NCBI taxonomy): Eukaryota > Metazoa > Arthropoda > Insecta > Lepidoptera > Lycaenidae > Polyommatus > Polyommatus iphigenia. The sequence continues at coordinate 30,184,830 of OY730177.1, read as the reverse complement.
TTCAGAATAAATTTTTGCAAATATTTTCTGAAAGTCTACATGATGCCTACCACCGGTTCGGGAACTAACCCGGCGAGAAGAACCGGCGTAAGAAACTCGCAGGGGGCCCACTTTATTTACCAAAAAAAGTGAGAAAAAAATTAATCTTTTAAAATAATGGTTACAATGCTGTAACTTAAAATTATACAATGTCAACATACATACATAATTGTAAGTCCTAAAATAATGTAGAAGCAGCCTTGCAAGCAGCCATCCTACTCCCAAGATGTGCCATCGTGTATGAAATCATTGACCTTATAATTTGGCACACAAACTTTCTTTGACTACTTTTTTAAATTTATTAATGGAAAGATTTTGAATGTTTTCTATGATTTTATTGTAAAGGCGTATACATTGACCTTTAAAAGATTTACTAACTTTACTAAGTCTGATCACCGGTATTTCTAGTTTGTACTTATTTCTAGTGTTTCTTCCGTGACTGTCACTTTTGGTTGTAAATTTACTAAGATTCTTTCTAACATATAATACATTATCGAAAATGTATTGGGAAGCAACAGTTAGAATACCAATTTCTTTAAACTTTTCTCTCAGAGATTCAAAAGCTGACATTTTATAAATTGAACGTATAGCTCGCTTCTGCAGCACAAAAATCGTATTAATGTCGGCAGCGTTTCCCCATAAGAGGATGCCATACGACATTCTAGTATGAAAATAACTGAAGTAAACTAGTCTTGCTGTGTCTTCGTCAGCAATTTCCCGTATTTTTCTGACTGCGTATGCTGCAGAACTGAGCCTATCTGCAAGATTAACAATATTAGGACCCCACTGTAGTTTACTATCTAGTATAATGCCTAAGAATACAGTGGTGTCCACCAAATCCATCTTCTCATCATTTAATAGTATATTGGTTTTAACTTGCCTAACATTGGGCAAAGTAAATTTTAAACATTTAGTTTTCTTAGAATTTAGAAGTAAGTTATTAACGTTAAACCAATGTACTATTTTTGAGAGAGCACTATTTACCTCGTCGTAATTTGACTGTTGTCGCTTCACTTTAAAAATAAGTGAAGTGTCATCAGCAAAAAGTACTATCTCATTATCATTATCCTTAACAAGATAAGGTAAGTCGTTTATGTAGATGAGAAAAAGGAATGGACCTAAAATGGATCCCTGCGGGACGCCTAATTCTATTTTGGTCCCATTGGACCTTTTAATATTAATGTCAACCCTTTGAGTTCTATTTTTGAGGTAAGATGTCAAAAGGTTGAGTGCTGAGTCCCTAATGCCATAGTGGTGCAATTTCCTGATCAATGTAGCATGCTCAACACAGTCAAAAGCCTTGGAGAGGTCGCAAAAAACCCCTAGGGCATCCTGCGAGTCCTCCCATGCTTCAAATATACTATAAAGAAGACCTATACCAGCGACCTATACAGCCTAAACGACCTCATTCGTCTGGCTCTTGTCACTTCCGGCGTGGCAGCGACACTGGAGTTTTGGTTCGCGACGATGGCAAGAGACCCGATGGAATGACCCTGGTTCCCTGGAATGTGGGACGGGCCCTTGTGTGGGACGCTACTTGTGTCGACACACTCGCCCCGTCTCATGTTCAGGGCACCTCGAGCTGTGCGGGCGCTGCCGCCAACCAAGCAGAGAACCTCAAGCGGCGCAAATATGAGAACCTCGGCGGAGATCTCATATTTGAACCGTTTGGGGTAGAAACCCTAGGCGCATGGGGTCCGGGGGCACGTAAGCTTTTTAGCGAAATATCTAAGAGGCTTATTGAAGCCACCCGAGACCCCAGAGCCGGGAGCTACCTAGCACAGCGAATAGCAATTGCAATTCAACGTGGCAATGCTGTTAGCTTGCTGGGCACTCTGCCAGATGGGGACGACCTGGGAAAGTTTTTCTTTTTATAATTTTTAAATTCTAAGTTTGTGTATATTTGTATATTTTATTTTAGTTTGTATTTTTAGTAATGAATTTGTGTTTTTAAGTTTATATTAATTTCTAAAATTACCAATAGGCCTTACCTACATCAGATTCTCAGAAAATAAAAATTTGTACCCATTTAAGTCTCCCATTTAAAACATAAACAGTACAACACGGTCACATTAACCTGACGCACCACTGGAATGCTTTAATGACGTCATCACCGTGCTTTAAGGTGCATGCATCGTGCATTAAGGTTTACTTCTAATTTAGGCGGTACACTTTATAACAAAGTAAATAAAAAACTGACCATAATTTTTTTTGGGATTAAAAATTATCCTATGTCCTTTTCCGGGACTCAAAAGTGTCTCCAAACAGTCAATCTCGGTTTGGGCGTGAAGAGGTAACAGACAGACAGCAAGACAGACAGCAAGACAGACTAATATTATGAATGCGAAAGTGTGTCTACACACTTTCGCATTCAATATAATAATATTAAGTATGGATTACACTTTGTAATGAAAAGTGTAAATTGAGGGTGTATTTATTTACGCCTTATGCACACGGCCTTACGAATATGACATAACCAAAATGTTCGGTGCGAGCGGGCTCATTACGGCAAGGGTTGACTCCCACCCCGGGGGTCGTTTTTTACCGTCTGAAGTGCAAGGGTTAAGTCTATACCAGCTATACTCAACCTGCGACCCGCCGGGACTTTATCAGTGGCCTGCTAAACCATTTTGGTTTTCCCGGCCATCGATAAAATAGTGAGTGACATGAAAAATTTCCCCTTTTAAATCGCTTATTTTGAAGAACGTCACTATTTTAAACCTATTTTTTATGGTTGCGGCCCGCGACACCAAGATCAAAATGTGTTGAGTACCACTGGTCTATAGCCTCCTACTAATTTAATTTTTTTGTCCAACAAGAAGTTTTTATTCGAAGTTGTGAATGTGCATTCTGAAGTTTGCATTAACTTTTCTCGAGTATCTAAAGTCAGTGTTTTTAACAAGACGTGCAGTACGATTTTATAGTCGTAACGATATCGTCTCTATCCAACTTCCTTTACCAAGTATGAATTGTGTAGAGTTCATAATATTTTGCGTGATCCACTAGCCGTTAGCGTATTGAAATCACTAACGCAATGATATTCTAATAATATTTTGATGAATCAAAATCATTTTTGTATGTCCACAATGTAATAGACTTTATAATATTATTTCAGTTGACAGACAGACACGCAAGAATTTGAGTACGTTTGTGTATTTTTCACCCTAGTGTGTACCAACTAGGGAATGCAATACCGGGATACCGGGATCCTGAAATACCGGGATCCCGCATGCATTATGCGGGACTAATCCCGGTCGAAAATTTTGCGGGATCCCGCGGGACTGGCGGGATTACAAAGAAATGTGATTCATATGCGTAACTTTGCTCGCGGGGGTGCGTGAACTGGCTACAGGCAGCCCGCTTAACAATTTAGTTTCAATTCACCTATAATTCACTTTAAATGACAATTGAACTAACCAGCGTGGATGCTGAGCGAGCATTTCCAGCTGCTAGCTACCTTGTGTCGAATATCAGGAACCGTTTCGGAATCTTTGGGCACAATTTTTACCTATATTTCGAAAAAAGTTTCGATAAAAGATGGACATAAATAAGCGATTTTTTTTAGTTTTTTTTTAACTATTTTAATATATTATTACGAAGCCATTTCCAAAAAAAATAATTAGTTTTTCTTTCATTTTTAGGGTTCCGTACCCAAAGGGTAAAAACGGGACCCTATTACTGAGACTTCGATGTCTGTCCGTCTGTCCGTCTGTCTGTCTGTCTGTCCGTCTGTCTCCAGGCTGTAACTCAAGAACGGTAATAGCTAGAGAGTTGAAATTTTCACAGATTATGTATTTCTGTTGCCGCTATAACAACAAATGTTAAAAACAAAATAAATTAAATATTTAAGGGGGGCTCCCATACAACAAACGTAATTTTTCAAACATTTTTTGCTCGGTATCAACGATGACAACAAGTAGGCACTTGAAATTTTCATAAAAGCCTTAATTATATGTGTACTTTAATAATTAAAAATAATATTTAAATAAAATAATAATTTAAGGGGGGCTCCCATACAAAAAACGCAATTTTTGGCCTATTTTTGCTCTATAACGGTACGGAACCCTTCGTGCGCGAGTCCGACTCGCACTTGGCCGATTATTTTATAAAGTCTGAAGTATGGAGGTATTAATAATTAAACCCTTGAAAAAAGTGTCCGACAAAATTTGTTTTATTTGAGATTCTAAGAAAAAAACGGGGTCTATCAAGTAAAGTCATTATAACGATTTATTTTAAAAGTTTAAATCCACCTAGCGGGATCCCGCAAATACCGGGATCCAGCGGGATTGTGATGGTTCAGTCCCGCAAATACCGGGATTGAAATTCTCTTGCGGGATTGCATTCCCTAGTACCAACCCTTAATCTCTATGACGTCATTATGTAAACCATATTGATGTATTAGCGGTGCACTAATCCCCCCCCCCTCTACCCCCCTACCCGCCCGGCGAGATTTCCCCCGGGAAGGATGAGCTATAGCACTTTTTATAACGACTGTATAGTGTACCTGCACTTTGGTGAGAGGTGGTATCCACGGATTAATTATAATGTCACTTTTTATGATACCTGTACCAAATTAATAAGAATCTTGTAGGTTTTGTGCTGTCTTGTGACAAGTGGGTAAGGGCCAATGTATCTGCTGCTTAAGTAAGCTTTAATCCGTCTGTAAAAATGACTTTTTATTATGTCTGCAGTTAAATTCAGTGATAAATAGGTACTATCATGGGAAAAGTAAACTTTTATTACTTATGATCGGGCAAAGAGAGTTATTTCAATTTATATAGCGATTGTACCCGTATTTAATTTTAACGCTAAATGATCATGGATGAATAATAATACTATAATCTATATCTTCTTATATATAAAAATGGATTTTAAAATGTGTTAGGCGCGCTAAAACTCGAAAACGGCTGAACGGATTGGGCTGATTTTAGTCTTAAAATATTCGTAGAAGTCCAGGGAAGGTTTTAAAGTGACACGAAGTTCACCGGGACAGCTAGTAAGTATATAATAAAAGAAAGTGGTGTTAGTTACACTACTTATAACTCAAGAACGGGTGAACCGATTTAGCTGAAAATTGGTGGAGAGATACTTTGAGTCCCGGAAAAGGACATAGGATACATTTTGTCCCGGAAAAATGTACGGTTACTGCACAATATACTTTTATGATTTGCGCGTAAACTACTCAATCGATTTTTATAAAATTTGGTATGGATATACTTTGAGTCTCGGGAAAGGACAAGGGATACTTTTTGTCCCGGAAAATGTACGGTTCCCGCACAATAAACTTTATGATTTTCGCCTAAACTATTCAATCTATTTGAATGAAATTTGGTGTGGAGATACTTTGAGTCTCGGGAAAGGACAAGGGATACTTTTTGTCCCGAAAATGTACGGTTCCCGCTCAATAAACTTTTATGATTTTCGCCTAAACTATTCAATCTATTTTGATGAAATTTGGTATGGAGATACTTTGAGTCTCGGGAAAGGACATGGGATACTTTTCATCCCGAAAATGTACGGTTCCCGCACAACAAACTTTTATGATTTTCGCCTAAACTATTCAATCTATTTTGATGAAATTTGGTATGGAGATACTTTGAGTCTCGGGAAAGGACAAGGTATACTTTTTATCCCGGAAAATGTACGGTTCCCACACATAAACTTTTATGATTTTCGCCTAAACTATATAATCTATCTTTGATGAAATTTGGCATGGAGATACTAATTTTAATCTATCTATATTTCAATCAATATATATAAAAATTAATCCACAAATAAATGACCTTGCAACTTGCAACCTTTCGAGAAATTGTGCGATGGCCAAAGTGTTGCAGCAGAGCAAACTAATAGTTTGGGAATTGGGATGAGTGCACGATGGCACTAAAAATAAACACTTTTTTTTATTAATTATGCCAATTCGGATTAGATAATCATCGTTAAGACAGGACAACGTCTGTCGGGTCAGCTAGTATTTTTATAAAACTAGATGGTGCCCGCAACTCCGTTGCGCCAAAACTCGTTTATCGCGCGGGGACCGTACATTTTTTCGGAACAAAAAGTATCCCATGTCCTTCCCCGGGACTCAAAGTATCTCCATGCCATATTTCAGCAAAATCGGTTCAGCGGTTTGGGCGTGAAGAAGTAACAGACAGACAGACAGACAAAAAGACAGAGACACTTTCGCATTTATAATATTAGTATGGATAGTTTAATAGATATTATATTATTATAGATTTTTTTGTCTTATTATAATTATTATAGATTATTGTATTGATATACAAAAACTAGTTATTTATTTTTTCTGTCGCGTCGCTACGCCGTAGCATGCGTAGAGGCGCTACGCCATACAAAAGTATAGGCACAGAATACATATTAGTTTAACAACAGATTCCTCACTCTCGAAACCCATTTAAAGAAATAACGACGCAAGCTACGATACTATAAAGTTGAAATTCCGACGAGCTATGCTAAATGGCCTACGGATAAATTTACCTACAAGTGCGCTCTCTTTCTATCGCATAACGCGTACCTTTTCTTAAGAAATCAAGGTTTTCGCCTTTTAGAAAACAAAATATTTTTTTAAATTACCATTGGCATGAATAGCAAATCTTTTTATAGTAATATAAAATTTCAGTATTAAACAACCTATATTTTATAGTAGTTCTATATTGGATTATAATATTGCAGGAAACTTTTACAATTTAAACATAGTAACTTGTGTTTATTTCTGTGTAGTTTGTGTGTTTCTTTGTATGAAATTGGTTTAAATGCTATGTTTGTATAGTTTTATCTACTATTTGTATTTAAATACCTTATTCAAATATAATAGGTACATATTTCATTGGCTTTTTTAATTGTTCATTTTTATAAGATTTATAACGATTTTGTCACAGCGGTTAAATCAGTATTATATTGTATTAAATTCCTCTATGATCAGTATACAGTAGATACGCGACGAAAAATCTTGCGCGTGCGTCACCGCTCGCTTGTGAGTCCCTTATGATTTGCCACCCGCGGGTGGTACTTACAGTTCGATGCCTATACGCGCGAGTGGGACAGGCCTGGTATGGGTCATATTTTTATAACTTATATTGCAACTAGCGACCCGCCCCGGCGTCGCACGGGTATAAAATATATAGCCACTGAAAAAAATGATTAAAATCGATAGCCTATGATCCTTCACGTGGTCTACTTCTTATCTGTGCCAAATAACATAAAAATTGCTCCAGTAGTTCGCGAGATAAGCCCTTTCAAATATTTTCCCCCGTTTTTTCCACATTTTCCTCTATTTCTTCGCTCCTATTAGTCTTAGCGTGATTAAATATAGCATATAGCCTTTCTCGACAATTGGGCTATTTAACACTGAAAGAATCATCAAAATCCGTTACGTAGTTTTAAAGATTAAAGGGAACAAAGGGACATGAGGGAAAAAAAGCGACTTTGTTTTATAATATGTATAGATATAGATATATAGACGTCGCGTCGCGTCGCGAGTAGTTGCGATGAATTTTTAATAAGTCATTCAAAATTGGAACAGAGAGCAAATACCGCAGGTATCAGCACGTCTGTCAAATTCAATGTGTATTTAGATAAATACACAAGAAGATTCTTGTGAAGTCCAATACTACTGCGTTGCATTGTGAACTGACCCAAAAAATCATATTTATGTCACATAATATTATAAGTTCATATAACTAAATACTTATAAAAACCCCTAAAACAGCTCATTCGTGCCGGTAACAGGATTCCGTTTAATACCGCCGCTCATTTCGAGCGTAAAATCGCGTAATTTTCACACGTTTATGAAAAATTATGAAAAAGTGAGGCAATTTCATAAAACAGGTTAATTACACAATGTCTTCAAAGACAATCTCGAGAGCGGGACCGATATATTAAAGTCTACAAGCGGGAAAGGGATGGCAAGACTTTTTTTAATTAACTGCCAGCAATTAGTAAATTCCCTTTAGTAATGAACGGTAATTTAAATTTACTTTTATAAGGGCCTAATTGGGAAAAATGTTGATTGCCCTATAGGGCCATAACTTCGCTATTAGCAGAAGGGCATGTTTGAATCCTATTAAATGGTAAAGGGCAACGAGAAAACAGATCGCCTGATGGTAGTACGAAACTACGAATAGTAAATACTAAAGAAGAATAGATAACTGAGTCAAAAAATGGTTCGACGAAATGCTTGCCTAGGTTTTTGTTTAGTTAAACTATCTTACTTTCAGTTGCCTGTGTTTATTTAATTTGAGCCATATTTGAGCGGTTAAATGCATAAGAGCGACTGTTCTATAATAGTATTAGCTGACCCGGCAAATGTTGTTTTTCCATATTAATTATTTCAGTATCAATATATTATAAAGTAGATAAAAACCTATTCTCAGGCCTAACAAATGTACATACAAAATTTCATTAAAGTCGGTTGAGCCGTTTTGGAGGAGTTCGCGTACAAACACTGTGACACGAGAATTTTATGATTTATATATTAGAACTCAGAAGTTATCCAAGCGTACAGAAAAATCAGCAGTTTTTGGGCATGACCAAAATTCAAATATAGAAACAGCGCTCATTTTTTTATTTAACAATGCCTACTAGAAGGTAGTATACGACATCGTCATAAGGGGTCTTATCTAATTACCTGGTCTGGGAGACCCCCTGCAGCATAATGGGCAAACGCTAGACTCTTTGTTTTGGGGTTGCTTGGGGTTTACGAGCACTCGTATTTAATGATGCATTTTTAAAATGACGCCCGCTGCTCGTGGTGTATTAGTTATTTGTATGTTGGGATTATTAGTGGTACTATGTTTTGTCTATGATGTAGGGCCTGTTTCACCACTTCCTGATAAGTGCCGGATAGGCTGTCCACAACTTATCTGACAGATACTCCATACTCCATCTGTAAAATAAGTTGTCGAAAGACTATCTGGTACTTATCAGTCAGTGGTAAAAAAGGCTCTTAATGTTATAGCCCGACTAGATGGATCTTTGAAAACGTTTAAGGGCCACCCTTTGGTAGTATTTTCCCAATAAGGAAGTAAGATGTCGTACTGAATCTTCAATTGGCTTAAATAATCTTGCTATTTTATCTTGCTTTTTATTTTGCCTAAAAGTAGCAGCACTTTGCTATCAGTACGCTTGTGTCTTCGCACCTTCAAAACATAATACATATTATATACACATATTATAAGTCACCTTTTTTTTCGAGCGTAACATATTATGTACTATGTATGTTAATTTTTTGGCACGCTATTGAGCCTAAACAGCTAGTGGTGTTTCAATTTTAGAATTATCAGATTCGTCTTTTCCGTGAAAGTGGTTAAAATATAATTATTAAGACAAGGAGTTGCTCATTGTAAGCATATTATAAAATTCATAATATTATTGCATTAAATAAATGAAAAAAAAAGTCATAAGTACTCTTTCAGCGCTGCCACAGTGAGCTCTATATAAGGGTTAATACATATTAGACATCTTAGAGTATTATCGCATATTTTACACGATGAAAATTGTACTGCTAAGTAGTAAGTAGACAAGTCTAACGATAGACGTTAAGATTGAAACAAACAATACATCTTAGTTTACAGTGGCTAATAGATAGCAAAACATAAGCTACAGCTAACAGTCGCTGACCTTAATCGAATCCTGTTCATAAAGCGCCTATTCACTGCACGACTTGTTAACTTTCATCTTAAAATGGTATTAACATCGTTGCTTAAAATACTGTACGGTGGTTTGGTTCCGTTCAGAGTAAAAGACAAGCTATGTTCAATAAGTTTATTGTATTGTTCATACATTTCAACTGTCCCGCTCTAATTTCATGAAAAATATCGTCATCTCACTCACACTTAAGAAAATCTGACGTCATCCGCGACCAACTCAAGGAAAAAAGGAAAGAAAAGAACGCGTGGAACACGAAAGGAACACGCTTCAGAAGAAAATTATTCGACCTCAATATTCGCACCAAGCAACGCGGTTTTTTCACAAATTGTAAAATTCGACAATAAACGTATACATGTTGCATTTTTATTCGGAGACATTTATACTTAACTTATAATAAAAAGAATAAGAAGAATACTTAACACTTATGCTAAAATGGTTTAATGATAAATGGTAAAGAGAGCACGCGAACCGATTGGCGGCTTGACGCGAACTGGTTAATTACAGTAAATTATAATACCGCGTGGCGGCGTATACGCTGACAGTACGAAACGTGATGTACTGTCGACAAACTGTCGACAAACAGTGTGTTTACTAAATTCTAAATTGGACTTTAACCCCCGACGAAAAAAGAGGGAAGTGTTATAAGTTCGACGTGTCTTTCTCTTCGTCTGCGTGTGTGTGAGTATGTGTTTGTCCGTGACATCCAAACGGATGGGCCGATTTTTATCTTTTTTCTTTAAAAGCTGACAAGATCGAGAATGTTTTTAGTTCATTGTCATCAGCTAGCTCACAGCTGGAATGGAACAAAATGCTCTACAATATTAAGTCAAAACTTGTTGGGTGAAAGTAGTAGGCGCAGAGCAGACGACAGACTATCCGTGACGCCCTTTTTGTTTGGGAAATAGAACCTATGCAATTATACGCGGACTTTTTGCGTGTCGTGTACGACGTAACTGCATATAATTGCATAGGTATTTCTTCTGTCATTTTTTATGAAGTAGGCATATTGTATTAAGTACTATTATGTATAATTTAATTTTTTTCCCGTGGTGCTTCCCCCTTTGTTCGGACATCAATGTCATTACAATTTGGCTGTCTCCCGCTTTGCTTGGGGAGGGAAATTGGACATCTCCTACTCCTCCTACATTTCTTCTGATTAATTTCGTTGCGGGTCCCAAGACAGATTTAGCTTGTCCCTCGGGCATCCCTGAGATCATATGAAAGGGTTTTCGTGGTTGGTTACCACTGTTGATCCTGGCGACACAGGAGTTGCAGTGGTGGGAATATGTGGTGGGCCTTTTGCCCGTTTAAAAAAAAATAGGTTCTATTTCCCACAGACTAAAAAGTGCGTCACGGATAGTCTGTCGTCTGCGCTGCGCCGTATCCTCACTTTCTATCGCACGGTGATACCTTTTCGTTTTAACTTCTGCCTACACTCCTGTTTTAAACTTCTTTATCGAGCCGCACTTGAACAGCTGCCTTAAATATACAGGTTGATAAATCGAGGCGGAGTTGTATCTACAGGGTGTTTCGTTTTGCACTCAACATGATGGATCGGCAGCACAGTCGCCAGTTAGTCAGACTAAGTCGTTTGTCACGGTAGTACCGTCGGCAGAATAATGCCTCCTGAAACTTGAGGGCTTTTTATAGGTGAGAACTGAGAAGTCCTAAAAAACAACACCTTCTCAAACGTTTTTTAAAGTTTCTCTTTTAAAGAAATCTTATATATAAAAATGGATTTTCAAATGTGTTAGTCGCACTAAAACTCGAAAACGGCTGAGCGGATTGGGCTGATTTTAGTCTTAAAATATTCGTAGAAGTCCAGGGAAGGTTTTAAAATGACACGAAGTTCACCGGGATAGCTAGTCTTCTTATACATAAAAATGGATTTTCAAATGTGTTAGTCGCGCTAAAACTCGAAAACGGCTGAATGGATTGGGCTGATTTTAGTCTTAAAATATTCGTAGAAGTCCAGGAAAGGTTTTAAAGTGACACGAAGTTCACCGGGACAGCTAGTTACTATATATTTTTAATACAGTAACGATGCCATAATTGTGTGGTTTATCATAGTGATTATACCGTTTATGTCTTTTCAAATCTTTGTTAAAGTTACCCGTTTATGTTACAGGCCATAAGGCTTAAATAAGAAGTAAAATAAAAATTGTAAGAGAGCAACTTAACGCTTTTTTAATAATAGATGCCCGGTTTCTGAGGTTTTGTGACTGAAGTTTATCTTATCCCTAGCACTTTTAATTGGCTAACATAAAAATATTAACCAATCAAAATGCGAAATAGGAAAACTCCAGTAAAAAATTCACAGAAACCTTTATTTTTTGGCGTTGGCGGAATGCGTTTACGCATCTTCGGGGCCTGGGGAGGACCACCGAGGTATGTGGGACTCCCCGGGGCACCCGGTGTTAGTGTAATATGAACGCAACCCAATAATTAGTTTATTATTGTAACATTTTAATGTACAGTTTAATACTTATGTTGGCAACTCATGTCTTTGGTCTGTGCTCCGTGTGAAATGTCAGTTGTCACTTGTCAATAGAAATTCTCTTTGTCTTTGTTCGCTCTCTGTAACTTGATGTGCAGAATAAACTGTATGCATTTTTCAAGTTGTTTAATATATATTTTCACCAACCTAGAAAATATTATCATGGTAGCAGAGCGTGGTTACTGAAGAAGAAAGTGAAAATACGGAAACTTGGAAAACCGGACGGATTTATCTGCTGCACGCAAGTAAGATCGAGCCGACCATAACCACAGGTAGCCATTTTTGTGTACCGGTACCGGCGCGGCGTGTTCATAGAAGACAGGGCGCAATTACCGGCTTGGCGTGAGTTATCCCGAAAGAAAAATACACGAAGATGTCGAATATAGGTATTCCTTTTCACATTGACAGACTTGTTGGACGAGACAATTACACAAGTTGGAAGTTCGCCGTCCAAGCCTATTTCGAGCTGGAGAACTTGTGGGATTGCGTCGCCGGAACCAACACCGATAGCGCGAAAGAGATTAAGGCAAAATCTAAGCTTATTCTACTGTTAGATCCGATCATCTACGTGCACGTGCAGAACGCGACCACGTGCAAACAAGTTTGGCAGTGCCTAGAAAAAGCGTTCGATGACAGCGGACTATATAGAAGAGTTGCCTTATTACGAGATCTCATCACGACAACGTTAGAATCGTCTCAGAGTGTAGACGCATACATAAATAAAATCATGTCAACGGCCCACAAGCTTAGAAATATTCATTTTGATATCAACGAAGAATGGCTCGGGACCCTGATGTTGGCTGGCTTACCGGAGACATATAAGCCTATGATAATGGGAATAGAGAGCTCAGGAATCAAAATAAATGCCGATTCTATAAAGACAAAGCTCCTACAGGAAATACAATGCTCAGATAACACGGCATTTTATGTTAAGAAAAGGGGAATTTATGGAAATCCAAACAAAAATAAATCTAATATGGGACCCAGATGTTTCAACTGTAATAAGCGAGGACATTTTGCGAAGGAATGTCGCACTCAAAAGAAAAAGAAGCCGCAAAATTCTGAAGATACTAAAATATCTAATAGTTTTATTGCAGCATTTTCAGCTCTTTCACAGAAAATGAATCCGGACCTTTGGTATGTGGACTCGGGCGCCTCCATGCATATGACCAACAGAAGCGATTGGATGTATGATGTGACAAGTCCCCCGACACCTGCCATAACTGTTGCCAGTAAGACACCACTTCCTGTGGAAAGTATGGGAAAGGTTAATTTATTAATGAATGGAGATGAAAATTGCAAAATTCAGGTAAAACAAGTTTTATACGTACCTAAACTTGCTGCGAACCTCTTATCTGTAAGTGCCATGGTCAAAAATGGATGTAAGGTAAACTTTAGAGACAAAGGTTGTGATATTTATAGCGAAAAAGGAAATCTTTTATGCTCAGCCACCTTAGTAAATAACTTATATCAGTTGAATACACACAGAGAGGTATTTAAAAACTTATCGTGTACAGACAATTTAAGCAATTTTGTCCTGTGGCATAGGCGCATGGGACACTTGAATTTTTCAGATGTTAACAAGCTACCAGAGTGTGCTGATGGAGTAGAACCTTTTGACAAGCATAAAGGGTCTATTACATGCACCACCTGCCTCATGGGAAAACAGACCAGACTGCCTTTTAATAATATTGGTTCGAGAGCTACACAGCCACTGCAGCTTGTCCACTCCGATTTATGTGGACCAATGGAACAGGAGTCACTGGGAGGTATGAAATATTTTATTACCTTCATAGACGATTATACAAGGAGAGTCCATGTTTATTTCTTGAAAAATAAATTAAATATCTTGGAAGTTTTTAAAGATTATAAGAGTAGAGTGGAAAATGAACTGGAATATAAAATAAAAGTTGTTCGTTCAGATAACGGAAAAGAATATTGTAACAGAGACTTCGAAAACTTCTTAAGAAGGTATGGTATAGCACATCAGACGAGCACTCCGTACTCACCCCAGCAGAATGGTCTTGCAGAACGGATGAACAGGACCCTGGTAGAGAGAGCAAAGTGTATGTTGTTTGATGCAGGATTATCAAAGAAATTATGGGCAGAGGCCTTAGCAACAGCAGCCTATATCATTAATAGGTCACCGACAAAGTCAATACAAGGTAAAACACCTATGGAAATGTGCTCAGGTAAGAAACCCGATTTATCAAATGTAAAAATATTTGGCTCAGAGGTTATGTCACAAGTACCTAAAGAAAAACGCCAAAAGTGGGACTCTAAGTCTAGAAAATTAATATTTGTTGGATATTGTGAGTCTTCGAAAGGATACAGAGTCCTAGATCCTAAAAATAATAAAGTTATAAAAACTAGAGATGTCATATTCTTGGAGAATGTTGATAAATATAATAAAAATACATACGTACCTTGTGTGTCCAACAGCATTTCAGACGAGCAGCAAAATGAAGAATCCTGCGATGAAGTACCAGAGAAAGACTTGATCGATTCCTTAAGTGATGAGTACCATTCTGGTGATGATCCAACATACATACCGGAGGAATCAATTGAAGTCGAGACACCGATTCGTAATATAAATTTACGTCCACGCAGACGTGTCCAGTGCAATACAGAAAAGGAGCATGATGTAAGTTACTTTTGTCCAGTTTTTGATCTGAATGAACCTCAAACAGTAGAGGATGCCCTTTCATCTCCTCATGCAGGCCAGTGGAAGACAGCAATGCAGGAAGAGTATGACTCCATGATAAAGAATAAAACTTGGTCATTGGTTGATTTACCACCAAGTAAGAGAGCCCTGCCCTGCAAATGGGTATTTAAAACTAAAACTAATGGCAAAGGAGAGATTGAACGCTTCAAGGCAAGGTTAGTCATCAAAGGCTATGCACAGAGAAACGGAAGTGACTACGATGAAGTATATGCTCCAGTAGTTCGATATAACTCAGTCCGTTACTTGATTGCACTAGCTGCTAAGTATGATTTAGAGATGGTTCAGATGGATGCAATAAGCGCATTTCTGCAAGGTGATATTGACACGGAGATTTACATGTTGCAGCCTACATTTTTTGAAGTAAATACTCAGGTATGTTTGTTGCATAAATCAATTTATGGACTTAAGCAGGCTAGCCGGCAGTGGAATCTTAAATTAAATGATGTTCTGCTTAATATTGGACTAAAAAGATCAAAAATTGATCCATGCATTTATTATTTAGTAAATAATTCAATCATGATATACATTGCAGTATGGGTAGATGATTTCTTAATTTTCACTAATGATAAAAACACTACTCAACAGTTAAAGGAAAAATTAATGAAAGAATTTGATATGAAAGATCTGGGTGAAATGAGGCAGTGCATTGGTATTAATGTAAATAGAGATCGTGAGGCAGGTGTGATCATGATAGACCAGGAAAAATACATAAACTTAATATTAAATCGTTTTGGTATGTCTCAGTGTAGACCAGTTCGCACTCCGATAGAAGTCAACGCAAAGTTTGATAAAAACCTTGAAGGTGATGCAAATAATAATTTTCCTTACAGGGAAGCAGTTGGATGTCTTATATACTTGGCACATGTCACACGACCTGATATTGCATATGCAGTTAGTAAATTGAGTCAGTTCTGTAACAATTCAGGATATCAACATTGGCTCGGAGTAAAGAGGGTCATGCGATACCTGCAAGGTACCAAGAACCTAAAACTGTGCTATGTCAAAGAAGAGTCTCAGGAGATAACAGGATATTGCGATGCAGACTGGGCTAGTGACCCACTAGATAGAAGGTCATGCACAGGATTTGTTTTTCTGTTTCAGAAGGGTTCTATTTCATGGAGCTCATGTAAACAGCAGACTGTGGCTCTGTCTACAGCCGAGGCAGAATACATGGCAATGGCTTCAGCCACGCAGGAGGCTCTGTGGATCCAGCAGCTGCAGACTGAACTCGGACGTCCTAGTGAGAGTGCTCTTGTTATTTATTCTGATAACCAAAGTGCTATAAGACTGGCATCGACTGACTGTTATAAACCAAAAACTAAACATATAGATATTCGTTTACATTTTCTTAGAGATAATATTGTTGATTGTAAAGTTAAATTTTTATTTGTAATTGGTTGTTATATGGTGGCAGATAATTTAACTAAAGGTACAACATATGAAAAGCATTTGTTTTGTATAAATCGAATGGGTTTGCGTTCAGCAGGGAGTGTTAGTGTAATATGAACGCAACCCAATAATTAGTTTATTATTGTAACATTTTAATGTACAGTTTAATACTTATGTTGGCAACTCATGTCTTTGGTCTGTGCTCCGTGTGAAATGTCAGTTGTCACTTGTCAATAGAAATTCTCTTTGTCTTTGTTCGCTCTCTGTAACTTGATGTGCAGAATAAACTGTATGCATTTTTCAAGTTGTTTAATATATATTTTCACCAACCTAGAAAATATTATCACCCGGGACTACCCACTAAAACCCCAACGGTGTTCCTGCTCCTGAAGGTGGGACTACGGGAAACGCGTGATACACGACCGCAGAAAATTCACAGAAACCCGGCACATTTTAATTACTTATCATAGGGATCTACAATAGTAGATATTTTCATAATAATGGAAATATAAATATCGCTCTTTCAACATGATTTTCTGAGAGACCGTAGAATTGCTGCTTATCTAGTTTTATTTCTGCCGAATCACTTCTCTTTTGCGGTAGAAAACGTAAAAAAATTGCTGACTTTTTGTGTAACTCTTAATTTGCTATCCGTACATCCTTACATTTGGCTAAATAATTACTACCCGGCAAAGTTGAGGAGACAGGAAAAATCACTTTCACAACAACAACGTAACTGATGTGTGTTTCTGTAATTAGTTGCATTTTGCAATTTGTTAATGTTAGAACTTAGTCTTACATTACATTTTAGCATTTCATTAATGCATTGCTAAAATAGTTTAAAATGAAATTTTTTTACAACATTTAAATATTATTTTGTTGGTTAAAGTTTAAGCTTGCTTGCGAGTTTCTTACGCCGGTTCTTCTCGCCGGGTTAGTTCCCGAACCGGTGGAAGGCATCATGTAGACTTTCAGAAAATATTTGCAAAAATTTATTCTGAATAAAAAATTTTGAGTTTGAGTTTAAGTTTTGAGCTTATAAGCAAGAATTAAAACTTGTCATGGCCGGTTCGCATTATTCCAATCCAGTAATCCAATCCAGCGCTGGCTTGGTACTGGAATAATGTTAACGGGTACTGGAGTGCACTGGAATTCGCTGAATTGCATTCCAATGCATTCCAATGTCCGTTTACATTATTTCAGTAGCAGTCCAGCGCTGGATTGGTTATTGGATTGAAATAATATAAGCCGGCCATAACGTTTTATTTCGTGTTTACTGCGGGGCTAAAATAGTCGTTGTGGAGAATCTTATTATGGTGCTCCCACACCGCCGTTAGAAAATGTTTGTAAACATTTTCTAACATAAAAACATTTACTAACAAATGTTGTCAATTGTTACATTTTGTTAGGAACTGTTACATGTTATAAGTGCTCCTACACTAAAGTAAATGTTTACTAATGTTTACTAACATTATATAACATTTAAATCTGGTATTGGCTCACCGCATACCCCGTCGTCCTTTATAAAATGTTTACAAACAAAAGGTAACACAATATGTTTTATTTTGGCAAATAAATAACACGGCAACTGATATCTTTTTAGGCGACTTTCTATTAAGTCACAAAAAACTAAGTTTGCAGTGATTAAATATCTTAGCAACTATTAAACTATACAAGCAACAAAAGGCTAGGATCAAAAAAACTAAAAAGCGGCTGCTACTGTAAGGTATCAAATATATCAAGCGGGATCAGTGTAAAACTGGTTAAGTTAAGGTATTATAAAACCTTAATGTGGCGACTAATTTTTCCGAGGGGATATCAAACATTCTTCACTGGCAACTATTGGCTTTCATTATAAAAATACACATTTGGCACATTTGGCAGCGATTATTAGGTAGCTTTAAAACTTTAAAACTGAAAATGGGTATAATAATAATGTATTTGGATATTAGTGTGTCTGAGCAGTGCGAGGGCTGCGGAGCATTCATTATTAATGAAAAGACTTAACAGAAGGCCTACTTAACTACGGATACGGAAGTGGGGGGATGGGAGGGCGCAGCCCCCCCCGAAAGGGGGGCTCGGGGGGCGTAGCCCCCCGCCAAAACAAAAAAAAAAACAATCCAGAAAGTCCAAAAGTAGGTTAGGTTAGGTTAGAACTTAGACCACAACACAGAGGGAGCCGAGCGAGCGCAGCTAGCGTGCTGCGGCAGCAGCCGGCGACCGTCACAAAGCACGTTGTAAGTTGGGTTAAAGGCGTTAAAAAGTAAGTTACTCAAAGTAAGTAGGTTCATTTAATCCTGAGATTCCCAAGGGGTGCAAGTGCACCCCCCTGCCGGTGCTCATGATTAAATCAAAACTAATTAAATTAATCGATTTTGATTGACTTAGATTAATTAGTTTTCCGTTCGATACATAATTTTTTCACTCCCTTTTGTTACACTTAAGATAGTCAAGAAAAAATTAAATGGACCAAGAATAGTTTTTTTGCATGTCATAATTTGGTTTATTTAGATCCCTAAAAATGTAGCCAAAATAATTTTTTATGAGATCTTGTTTGTATTTATTTCAGACCTTGGTCAAATTTATAGACAACCCCATTTTAGAATTTATGAAAGCCTATTTTAACTTTTTTATCCGCCAATAATTTGTCGCCTTAGAAGAAATTCAATTGCCACAAAAGAAAATCACTGCCAGATAAAATTTAAATAAAACCTCAAAACTCATTAAAAAGCCGCCGCTTTCTAGTTAAAATGCTACCTCAAATTAGTCGCCAAAGTAGTTTATTTACTATCCATTTCAGTTTTTTTAAGACCCGCAATGGTATCAATTTGTCGCCGTGTTAAATACATGCATTTTATTTTGTTATAATTTGTTTTGCTATAATTTGTTAATTGACGTTTACTAAACATTTTCTAACATGAAAACATTTTAATTTTTTTTTTAAATTTGTGATTAAATGTTTGCTAACAATTAATGTTTACTAACGTTACTAAACATTTTCTAACTGCGGTGCACCATAATGAATCATATTTTTTAAAATTGTAAAAATATGTTCACTCTGCTTGCAATAATTCATGTCTAGTAACTCCTACTAATTTGACATTCGTCAGTTTGACAGTTTTGACAATTCATTTGCTGAATTAATTGAGAGGAGCTAAATGTGACCATTTAATTTTAGCCCCGCTGGGTACATAGGATTATGTTTCTTTTTAATTTCGAAAAAAGAACTAGTAATTACTATTCCCTTGGTATAATCCTGATTGTGTCCGGTCACAGCTTATCTATCATGCTTATCTAAACGCACCGTTAGAAACTCTGAACCCTTAGCCAAGACGGTCTCTTTATCGAATTGCCAATCAAAATGTACGGGTTTGCCATTACACGAGTCGAACGTCAACTTCCTATGATCGGCGATTCTATAAGGAAGCCATAAAGAAATGAAAATGTGGCTAGGGGCTCAGATTACAGTCCTATACGAATAAGTACGGTATAGACATACAAAACTTAGCAAATAAGTTTCACTTGTCGTAAACTATTTACGACAACCGAACGGGCCATCGTAAAAACTTGTACTCGTAGTATTCGTATTTTTTCTATCAATAAAATACTTATTGCCTAAATCATTGTCGGCCATGTTACGTTATTATTTGATAGTACTTTTTAGCTCTTTTTTGTGGGTTGTAAAGGGTGGTCAGTTGTCATATATTTTTATGAGAAATTTTATGTTATGCAATACGGATTTGTGCTTTATAGATTCTATGATTATGTCGGTTGTAAAATTTATTTCACGTCGTAAATTGTACTGGACTTGTACCTCCTGTAATAGATAGCTATTTGGTCATTGTTGGGTAGGAAAATATATAGTTCATAATAATTATATACCTAAAAAAACTAAATCCCACAAAATGTTGAAAATTTTTCTATTGATAGAAAACGTGATTCATAATGTATGAACCATAGATTAATCATTCTTATTAATTATTGGTCTTCGCGCGCAGCGCGCGAAGACCAATAATTAATCTATGGTATGAACGTTTGTTTTGAACCTATAAGGTCTATATTTTAGAGGGCATACCTTTTTTTTTATTTTTTTATTTATAAAATTGGAGCCGTCTATGGGCTGTTCGCCCATATCCTTTTATTGTTATTTTATTATATATATTTTTCGCACCAAGGATATTTGATATAATATTATTAATTTTAATTAATTGCAGTCCGTCACGCCATGGACTTTTTTTTTAATATATACAATAGAATAGATTATATATAATATAATATATACATATAATAAATAAATATAATAAATTACATAATTATAATATTATTGTTTTGAACGGTGTGGCGGCCAGTAGATCATACATTTTTCGATTTACTTAGATTTTATGCTGCTCCACCCTTTGCCTTTAGATGTTGTGACATTGGCTTGGTGGAGAGGGGTCACTCAAGCTGGGTGGAGTTTCTAGGGTGTTAAAGGGATATCGTTCTGTGTCGAATCTACCAGATGCCAGCCAGTGGAATCGCCAGGTTGGGTTTTAACAATCTGTTTAGGACTGACTAAGTTAGTGTTATAAGTAATGGCAAGGGCATACCTTGGGAATAGTATGTCTTTATAGGATACTAGATATCGCCCGTAACTCCATCGCGCCAATATTCTTTTATCCCGCGGGAACCGTACATAATTCTGGGATAAAAATATTTATATGTCCTTTCCCGGGACTCAAAGTATCTACATACCAAATTTCAGCAAAATCGGTTCAGCGGTTTGGGCGTGAAGAGGTTACAGACAGACAGACTTTCGCATTTATAATAATAATGTATTATTACTATGGATATGGAAGTATGGATAATATGATCTTATTATGTAGAAGTAGTCTTATGGTTACTTATCATCTTCGTAATTATAGTCACAATCATAATTATTATCTATCCTTCCATGAACCTTAAAAATTAAGTGTCTCTCAGATTTTCTTTGTCATTTAAGCACCGATCTAAGGGGCCGTTTCGCTTCATTAAAAACGTGTTAAGTATTTAACTAAGACGCCACCACCCGCGTATAACTCAGGGGTAAGCAGGTGGAACCACGGGATAAATCAATTTCTGAGATTTTAATTACGCCTATAAATATACGGAGAAAGGGGAACGCACCTTGGAGTTAGGCTAGGGACACGCGGAGGGAACGTAATACTAGAATAGGGAATATTACGCAAAGGGTGCAGACTTGCAGAGGTCGCTATTAGCATATACCGTAAATAATCCGACTGAAATCTGACATGTTGCACACGTCTTATAACAGATATAGACGCCTCCGTGGTCCAGTAGTTCAGAGCGTGGCTCTTGACTCGGAGGTCGTGGGTTCGATTCCCGCGTTGGAAACATGTTATTTCCAAGTTTGGTTAGGACAATGCAGGCTGATCACCTGATTGTCTGACAAGGATGATCAATGCGTCGGATGGGCATGTAAAAAGTCGGTCCTGTGCCTGATCTCTCACCAGTCGTGTCGGTCGTCCGTCCCACTTGGTTATGAGAGTTAAAGGAATAGAATGCTCTTGTGTACTGCGCACACACTTGGGCACTATAAAATTACTCCTGCGTAACTGGCCTGGTACAATGAAACCGATCACTGTCACCGAAACCGGTGTGGGAGTTATTATATATCAGAATATTGACAGAAATTTTTCAAAACGTCGAACGAAACTTTTTGTTAACTGTATATGCTGGTGCTAGCTCTTGCGTGAAAACATTTCAGTAATATAATATGCTATTACTCTTATATGAATTTACCCCAAGAACCTACGGTACAATCATTAATATAGTATAATATTAGATAATGCCCGCAACCTCGTTGTATTAGCGTAATTCGTTTAGCGAAGTTCTGTTTGTATTGAGAAAAAACTAAATTGGCGATGAATTCGCGTCGTCCTCTTTCACCATATGAGCATATGAAAGACGGGCGTGAGCGTGAAAAGAGAAGGACGATGTTTGATTTTTTGGGTTAGTCGCCCTCTTAAGTTCTCAGGTTTCTGTTCAGAGGTTTTAAGGAAAGTAAAAGACAGCACATTTTCACAAACCGATAGTAACATCATGTAGGAAAACAAGTCTAAAAGTATTACTCATTTTCAAATAAGTTAAACCCGACCGAATTAATCTGCATAATATTGCTTCGTGGCAAATGTGTTAAATAAATAAAAATTGTTTTATATATGAACAAAATTAAATCAAATGCTTTCAGTCTTTGCATGTTTTCTGGTGTTAAATGGTAGCATCACATTTAGTTCAAACAAATTGAAGCAGCATTTAGTAGGTCGTGTGCACACCGCCTAACTTTAATCAAGTGTATACGCACATAAATAAGGATATCAGGTAATCTCGGCCGCGGTGTACGCTGTACCCTCCCCCGCTTCCATACACTAACACACATACTACGCTTATCACAGTAGTACGAAAATTCTATTAGGTATAGCAAGATGACTTTATAATAGAGGATACGCTTTCTTAAATAGAAACAACTGTCAACTACATAGTATGCTGTCAATTTCCTAACTATGATATAATGCATCCTGCCACGATTTCGGTTTGTTAGCAGTTTTCATTGAAAGCAGGCCAGGCAGTAGTAATTTTCTAGTGCGTCATACGTGAGATGGATGACCGACACGACTGACGAGAGACCAGGTACAGAACCGACTTTTTACATGCCCAACCGGAGCATGGATCATCTTACTTGTCAGACAATCAGGTCAACAGCCTGCCAATCCAACCAGTAAGTACATTTTTCCAACGCTGCAATCGACCCCAAGATCAAGACCGATACTACTACTACCGATACCGATCTTTGGAGATGTCAACTTCATTTCATTACTACAAGTATACAAGTGCACAAGTATCCTTGTGGTAGTGAAACACTCTACGCAACGTTCCTTGGAGCACGCGTAGAGATGTTTACTTGTCCACTATTTATGATTAATAAAGGGACAAAAGTGGTACAAACAAAAACAGAGCGTAAATCAGGAGGGGAGGGGGGGACAAGTTATTCAGATGTGATCCGAGATTATGGGCCGGACAGAGTTAGTTATTGTCATATTATGCCGGCGTAATGTATGTCCGAGCGGCGCGAAATATGGCAAATGTATGCGAGGACTGGCGCGTCGAAAAGTGACATTGATAAAAAATAAAAATCAGCCAAGTGCGATTTGAACTCGCGCACGAAGGGTTCGCTGTTCTTGAGATACAGCCTGGAGACAGATCACAGACGGACAGACGGACAGACCAGAAAAGAAATGGTTCGGATCGGCTGATCGAAACAATATCGTTCGATTTGAAATTGGAGTCGAGAAGATGCAACAGCAAAGACAAAACAGTAGCCAAGCTTTAAGTTTCTCCAAATAATTTAGTTTTCAGTGATTCAACTATCACACTACATTTGTATACTCAGTCAAATCACTTTTATATGTCGAAATGAGAGACAAGAATACATGTAGAGTCTATTTGTACAGACATAAGAGAATTTTTATTTCTCTCCAAATCGTTTCAACTAACGCGCTTAATGCGCAAAAAATTGTCTATTTATTTCTTTGTGATGTAGGCAGAGTGATCATACATAGGCTTTTGTTAGGCTATTGTTAATTTTGTCCTAGCATTTAGTCACAGATCACAGATGGAATGTTCTGTATGGATCAATACGACTTCAAGAAGAGAGCGTATTCCTCTTTTCTTCTTAAACCTTCAAGCCCCATAAGAGCACCGGTGATCGCGATTCGTGACAACAATATAATACAATAGCATTTCCAAGAATCCGCGATCGAAGGATCAAAAGGCCGGCTTCGCTTTCCATCAGGTGACCACCTAATTTTACTACCGTGGTTACATATTATTAGACATTATAATTAACACCTCAGCGGTCAGCCACTTAACTAAAAGCATAATATTTTATCAAAACTTTTATACACACCAGTACGTGAACGTAAGATAATGTGCAAAGGAATAAAAATGTTAGATCGAAGCGCTAAAACTGTTTAAATCATACGCGGGCCTGATTTATTCACCCCACGCCACACCACGCCATCCCACGTTTCCACACGACCCTGATGTGAACTATACAATATACTTTTATAGGTTTTTATTCAATAACTTTAGGATTTTTAATTTCATAGTGGCGTAGTAACTGTAAAGGTACGCTTATACGGGCAACTAAAATTGCTCCACTTAAGTCAATTCTCGTCAACGTTGACGTCACGACTGCATCAAGCAATTTTCGGCAACAAGCGGCAATAAGCAGCAATATTGCGCAATACATCTCAATACAATTGAGCGATATGGCGCAACTTCATCAACTATAGTTACTAGGCAATACTGTCATACACGAGCCCATCGGATATTCGTCAATTCGTATCGGCGACATTGAGCGATATGAAATATCTGGAGTAATATCGCCGAAATAACTGTCGCAATTTATTGAAATTGCTCCATATTGCTCCATTAATTGCTCCAGATCGGTCCATTCGTGTTGCCGGGCAATTATTGCCGCAATTGTTGCCCGTGTAAGCGCTTCTTAAGAGCTTTACACTGTTTGCGGGCAGGGCGCTTGCGCGACCCTCATAGGCTCGATCCGCAAGAACGAGCGGTTTGATGGCTACACTTCGATATCACAAAAAATAGTATGTGATGATTTATTTAATCCTTCGATCGCGGATTCTTGGAAATGCTATTGTATTCTATTGTTGTCGCGATCACCGGTGATTTTATGGGGCTTGATAGGTTAAATAGTGTCGCGGTCGCGCTTTCATTTACCTACAACTGCCAGTAATCTCGCGGGCTAGCCGCAAAACCGCGCGTTCGGGCGGACGCATATGAATCGTGCCTAAAAAATCGCTTACACGGGCAATAATTACGGCAATAATTGCTCGGCGATACGAATGGAGCGATCTGGAGCAGTTAGTGGAGCAATATGGAACAATTTATTTCATATCGCTCAATGTCATATCGCTCAATATTGTATTGCGCAATATTGCTGCTTGTTGCCGCAAATTGCTTGATGTAGTCGTGACGTCAAAGTTGACGAAAATTGACTGGAGTTGAGCAATTTTAGTTGCCCGTATAAGCGCGCCAAAAGTGAGGGGCGAATTCGGCGCGACCAAACCTCCTATACTCTAATCGCTAGTATGATAAGGCCCTTAGCGTTTGCGTCTGAAGAGCAAGATTTTACACATACGTACAGCATACAATCAACGACGACCTTAAGCAATTAAAGATGAATATTACTGTACTTTCGTAATCAACTGTTTCGTAATTGGTGTGTAATGTGTTTCGGAAAATTTCCAATTTAGCAGTCATCCTAATATTTATTACCTTAAATTTTTCTTTGAAAATAGTAGGACACCCAAGAATAGAATATCAACTCTTAAAGTGCCAATAATAGGGTGTTTTATCTTATTTAGCGTAATATTAAGCTGGAACTGATGACGATCGTTAGCCGTAATGATGCTAGCGACTGTCCTCAGGGCGAACTCGTGTAAGACGAACATTTGTAATTAACCAAAACAAATCTTCTTAATTAACGCGATTCGTTAAACAATTTTAATTTGCAGTAATTCATCGCTAGCTTTTAAAGCCACGGTTCAAAGTTGGCGCAAGTCACAGGCGGCGGCGGGAGCGGGAGCGTTTTATTAATAGATAATTTTAATTGTTAATTCAAAGATTAATGTACAGCAAATAACTAAATACAAGGTCTGCTTGGCATAAAAAAATGGGACATGACAGCCAAAGACAGCTCGAATCTTTATAAGCTGCAGCGTAAATATTTTTATTAGTAAGAAGTTAAACATACAGAGTAAATTGTTATACGTAGAGTTCTTGTATACTTAGTAAAAAGTCGCTTGACATACAAGGACCAATAGTTGCGTTACAGTTACATCTGTATACACAGTATTTCGTTTACTCACAAAATATCTATTATCTCCCGAACCGGTACCCAGCCTGTGGTTGCCTATCTAATATCACACAATTAGGATCGACCACTACAGCTGTCCTGACTAAGCTTGAAAACAAAATAAAACCTCAAAAAGCGGATAAAAACCACACTCCTAAATCAAGAGCGTTTTCTAAACCACCGAACCAAGGAAGAGTAATAAACTAATAATTAATACTCTTCCTTGGTGCGTCGGTTCAGCTGTGTTATAAAAATATACAATACACCTGAATCAAACTTAAGCCGTGCTATCTCATCATTTGGACCACACACAGAGCGTTTTCAGTTACATCATTGGAATATTAATTTTTGCCTTTGGAAGCGTTTTGTGATGAATTTTATTATCAACGTCGTTTCACGCTGAATTCAAATAGAGTCATTATTTTAAAATTGATAACACACGGCCGGGGCCCCGGGGCACTGGTGGGGCAACGTCGGTGGGGCCCCAGTACCCCAGGGCCCCGCGGCCACATGCACTGGCCTTCATGAATGAGGAATGAATTAATTATTACTTTGACGTTTGTGCAAAGTTTGTCGCTATCGCAAGTAACACCTTTTGTAATTTTTAGGTTATAATATGTGCATTTATACCACTGTAATTTTTTTGATTTGTTGACATTTTTCGTTATAAAAACTGTCCAATGTCCATTTTCGGGTGTGACTATGTACCAAACCGATTCCGCAGTTTAAGTGTAAAGAGATAAGTAACATTGAGAGACCAAATACTTTCGAATTCGTAATATTCGGTGCGTCCACGTTTGTATCATTTGCGCGATCAGATCTCCGATCAGATCTCCGTCGCGATCATCGCGCCGTATCAAGTATATCATCATCATAGTGTGGACGCCAGATCATTCTGCCGATCATGCACGTATTTGATACAACACGTATCAGATACGCGGTTAATAGCGATCAGGGCGTATCATGATACGCGTATCATTTTGACACGCTTCAATGATACGCGACGGAGATCTGATCGGAGATCTAATCGCGCAAATGATACAAATGTGGACGGGCCTTAGTTTGGATTTCATAAAAACAAACGCATCTAATTTAGCCACCGTATTTAAACTTTTTAAATTCTACTCTTTCTCTGTCACGTAACATTTCCAATGTGCCAGACAATACAGACAAATACAAACAAACCTTGTTATGTTCGCTATAGAGATATTTTTATAAGCTCCCCTACGTATTAGTATAACGTTACTTGTTAGTAATATCCCCGTATCACGTACAAAATGTACATTACTATTAACGGTAATTTGGTATAATGGTATATATTATACCATAATGAATAATTGGATACATAATCTCATGGTAATGAAACTAGCGGTAACATTTAGACCACTTATAATGATATTATGGTAACGATGTTACAGGGTATTATCCATTAAGTTATTGTATGACTTTTTATGGCTATATATGCACAAATAATTAAGAGTCAAACGTTTTTATTCAGAATGAATTCTATACAAAATATTTTCTGAACGTCGCGTCTTAATGATGCCTACCACCAGCTAAACAAAACATGGACTGATTAACGGCCTTCCTCTACGGAGATTCCGTAATTTACTCATAATTTGAAAGCTGTAAAAATACAGAAATAATCTTCAGTATATCAACATTCCTTTCCCCGTTTTAAATTTTCTATTTTTGTTTATTATACTCATGATATTAGCTTCCAAAATAATACCAATTTATTAAAATTGAAGCATACTTTCAGCAGCTTCCTAGTATTTACAAATTACGTTTATTTGAAACACACGACAATAGGTAGATACTTTCATTAACTACATATTCCCCGTTTTAATTTTATTTAGATCAATTTTGAACTAAGTTATGGAAAAAATAGGATTTTTGTGCGATCTCGGCAACGCGTCAAATGTATGGTTAAGGTTGTTTGCTCGAGGGATGGCCTTAATGGCCGCTTTTCATAATTCCAATCCAGTTATCCATCCAATGTTAGAATGCTACTCTAATATTATAAATGGATACTGAAATGCACTCAATTGCATTCCAGTGCCAGTAGACATTATTCCAGTAGCAATCCAGCGCTGGATTGGAATAAAATAAACCCGCTATTAAGTGTCGCGCTACCCGCTGTCTGACCGTCGGTGACGACACTGACGTATATAATATGTATTTTTTATGTTATTTATTTATTTATTTAATAACGCTTCCTATGATTTCATACATATCGGGCCATTAGCACCGAAGATGCGCGTTTAGTCGGCGTAAGAATAAATTCAGAAAGAAAGAAAGAAACTTTATTTGGTAAAATAAATGTACATTAAAAGAAGAAATGAAACATTTGAAAACCGTATCTATCAAATTGGTGCTTACTCAGCCTTAAAAGCTTCGAAGTAGTTTTCAGTTTGTGTTTTTACGTCGTTAGTTAGCTGACAATTTTCCTAAACGATGATAGACCAATACAAGCAATTACTAGCGCGTGTCGTATGCCGCTAATTCATCTATGATCGTCAATTATGGACGTTTCGTCATTGATTTCCCATGTTGGACGTTTGTGTTAGTTTTTCAATCATGGTGCCTATCAATGTTATTCATCATCGCCCGAAATGAAGAAAGAAAGAAAGAAAATTTTATTTGTTATTAATAACAATCTTAGGTACTATACTGGAGAAGAGCCTTCATAACATTGAATCCTAAATATATTTTCGATTTCATATTTCTAACAGATCTTTAGAGCATTGATGTCTAGGGCGGATAGTACAGGGCGGGTAGGGCTGGTCTAGGGCGGATGGGCGGGAAGAGGCTCCATTCAATTTCCTGAATCTCATCGCTTATTCAAAGGCCCAATGTTGAAGTTATTGATACAGGTATAATATTCCCTTTTGCGTGAAGACGGAGTGAGAGGAGTGATGTTTTCAAATAATATAGGGATCAATAAAATTAATATAGGAGTTACAAAAAATATTTTAAAGTCAATATACTTTAATTAGTGTTCGTTTGCATTAAATAGTCTCTGAAAACACTCTGACTTGGTAAATAGTAATAATTTAAGATATTGTGTAGATCTTTACGAGGATGTAATATTTTTGTTCGGTAAAATGTACCGTCCACGCGCAAGAATTCGCTTGCAACATCTAGTAAATCATAAAATATAAAAATCATTAACTACTTTCGGACAACCCTACCTCTAGGGTTACCACTTACCGCCCTGTTTTTGTTGTGCAAGGACATTTCTATTACACGCCGTCGCATAAAGAGCATACGCACGAAATACGAGGCAATAACACAGAATACGCCATTAGCATGCAAAACACGTCCCGACTAACGATATATCAACGTGTGCGCAGGGCTGCCACTTGTTATGGTACATTCATTTATTATCGCTATTATAATAATACTAGCGGTCGCCCGCGGCTCCGCCCGCGTGAATGTCGGTTACCGCTGCAAAAAGCCTACCCAGGAAAGACACGGTCAGCAAAATGATACTCAGGTCAATTCACAGCAACATCGACGACGCAGTCATTTTCCGCAGGCTGCACAGATTGTCTTTCTTTGGATGTTAAAGTTGTTCCAAGTTTAGTTGATCCCAAGTTGAGAATATTTAAACGTAAGTACTTATTTTCGTGAGGGATACTCACACACCACGTACTGGCGCCGTTGTAGTACATGCTATGTATCAGAGATGGCGTTGTATGTGAAAAATGATTTTCCTTGTTTTCCTGCTTTTCTCTTGAAGTTTTTTCTGATTTTTTTTCTATAGACCTCACGAAGCCCGAGACCTTTCCAACGAATACAAAACCGTGGAAATCGGTTCGTGCGTTCTGGAGTTATAGCGTCAGGAAGGAAAACCCGACTTATTTTTATATACTAGATTTAATGTGCATCGGGTATCCATCTAAAAAGTCTATTCCACGCAATGTACTTGACAATACAATAAGTACTCCTGCGTAGCTGCTGGCCTCGTTTATATTTAAAAAATATGATAGTCATAATCATCATTACCAAAATCGGTGTTGGAACGCTATTAATATTTTAATTGTTGCTATTATTGTTACAATATATTATCTTCGACTTCGAGATAAAATAGTGTAGAATACAAAAATATACATAAGAGGCATACTTACTTTGTTACTTTCTTACTTAAAAGTACCTTGATTTATACTTACGTATGAAAATTATGAGTTTTTACTAACGCTTGATAAGGCTTTTTATATCATGTGGCTTCGCTGTATTATAAGCCGCAGCGCAATAATATAATGTTATGTTATAAATAATAATAAAAATAAATTATTTATAACATAACATTTCAGAAAGTCTTTGCCGACAACCCTAACAGCAATGGTACCGCGGTGCAAGTGCACACAGATAATCGCCGAATACTAATCCATGATAACTCTATCTAGGCTACCTTTTGTGGGTAATACAATAACTTGGACAAAGCTATAATAACCACTAACTAGCTCAGACTGAGTAACTACTTTAGCTT
The DNA here is from genome assembly GCA_963422495.1 of Polyommatus iphigenia. NCBI lineage: Eukaryota > Metazoa > Arthropoda > Insecta > Lepidoptera > Lycaenidae > Polyommatus > Polyommatus iphigenia. Next base: position 30,154,100 of record OY730177.1, on the reverse strand, counting down.
ATTCAGGTAATGTTGGAACACAATATTGTAGATAGGATTTTGTATAACATTTCTGCGACACACACACACACACACACAAATTTGTGTTTATTAAGTATTTTAGTATTTTATCCCAGCGTCTCTTATACAGGGTATAACAAAACTAAGTGGGGAGTGCTCTGAGGAATTGTTCGGAATCATACCACCTGCAACTTTTCGCCATTGTCCCACGCGAAAAACATACCATCCTCATCACCTTGATGAGTGGCAGTCTTCCACAGTGCGTTTTTCGCGTAACTTTCTGCCACGCACTGTAAAACTCTGGAACGAACTGTCACCAGCAGTATTTCCGGACCTATACGACCTGCAAACCTTCAAGAAAAGAGCGTATTCCCTCTTAAAAGGCCGGCAACGCACCTGCAGCTCTTCTGATGTTGCGAGTGTCCATGGGCGACGGTAGTTGCTTACCATCAGGTGACCCGTTTGCTCGTTTGCAAACGGGTCACCTGATGGTATTGTTATTTAATATATACATGGTATGGTTATATATATATATATATGGCCATATATAGATGGTATGGTTATTTAATAAAAAAAAAGTGATAAAACTTTAAGGTGTGTACTGTGTACGTGTTCCTTGTAAAGAGTTTACTGTGAAAGTAGCAGCGCTGAAAGACCAATTTTTTTTTCACTTACAAAAGTAAGTGAAAAAAAAACTTTTCACTTGCTTTTGGGGTGCTTGCCCATACAAATGGACAAGCGCCCCAGCGTCACGAGTTTCCCCATTATAAAAATGAAAAAATTTTTTGGTCTTTCAACGCTGCTACTTTCACAGTGAACTCTCTACAAGGAACACATACACACCCTAAAGTATTATCACTTAGTTTCGATACACCCTGTATAGAGTTCGATGTGAGAGCAGCAATGCTAAAAGACTTAATTTTGTATTGGCCAATTCATGATCTTGTCGTATTTCTCATAGAAGAAAAAAGAATTAATAAAAATCTTTCAGCGCTACCTTCACAGTAAAATCTATACACATCCCAGTATTTAGACATTACTTAGTTTTGTTACATCTTATATAAATTATTATATTTGAATGGTGTGGCAATTCGGGTTCATATAATATGGCTTCAGCAATTTTCTCCTATGATCGAAAACGTTACGTTAACATTTTCGATTGATATCAAAATTTTTCCCACATTTGTAAGATATTTCTAAAAACATATTCCTTTACTGCAGCTATCATTCTTTATGTTGTTAAGTATATTTTGTTCCTAATATGTTATTTAAGGGTCAGATTGCATCGAATCGTGACGCGACGAAAGTATGCGTTGATTTATAGCTATGGTACAAAAATCAAGATGTGCGGCGTCGCGTTGTTCCATCGAAGAAATTGACAGGCATTTGGTGGACCTACTTTATTTGGTCGGGTTATGTCAATTCAATATTAGGCTGGATTTGGCATAACGCGACGAAATTATGTGGATCCGCCTTTTGCCTTTAAATTAAGGCGACGCCTTGATAATTTGGCTGTAGCGATATCGATTTTTCTCAGCAATGACTAAAGCTAAAAAATTAAAGTTCATTGTCAGTATTCATCATGTCTTTGTCTTTGAATTACCCATAGCAGATTAACACGATTAGCCAACTTTTATAACACAGAATAATCAATCAAAAAGACCTCTGTAAACAAGCAATCTAAAACATATCCAACACGGTTTTTTACTTAAACGCGGCGTCACCTTAATTTCTCTAATAGCACATTTTGTGCATATTATACAATACTAGCAGTATACTATGTGTTTTGCTCATTAATATCAATAAGGTATTAATTATTATGAGCGTTTCTACGTAAAGCTCATAATAATTAACTGTTCCTAGAATATTAATTAATTTAACAATACCTAATATAAATCATGGTATCGGTAATGGAATTTGTTGTAAGCTATTATGGTAATTGAATGTTAGTATGGTATCCGGAAAATGTTGTTTTGCTGCACGTTGTGGGAATGTGCTTGAAAGCTTCAATGTAAGAAGCTTTAAAGTGAGATACTTTGAGTAAAGACATATTAATAGCATTCAGCTAGTTTTGGTATTTTTTAGACGGGCTTTGGTCCACCACATATTCCCACCAGTGTATCTCCTGTAAGTTAGAGTGGTGGAAATATGTAGTGGCAGTTTTCGTCTCTGTTAAAATGTACAGTTCGGACAACAAAATTGCGGACAAAATATCCCTACAAATATTGTAAATATGAAAGTGTGTCTATCTGTCTGTTTGTTACCTCTTCAAACTGAAATTTAGTGTGGAGATACTTTAAGTCCCTGGAAAGGGCATAGGATACTTTTTATCCTGTAAAAATGTAAGGTTCCCGTGCCATAAATGAATTTTGTTGCAACAGAGTTGCGGGCGTCATCTAGTAGTTACATATTAATTCTTAGATCGCGGATTCTTGGAAATGCTATTGTATTCTATTGTTGTCGCGATCACCAGTGCTCTTATGGGGCTTGGAGGATTAAGTTAAAACCTCAGCTTTACCGTACAAATAGATCACTTATTTGTACATTTTGGGTCGGAATGAGCAACTTGGAAGTTAACGGCCGCGCCGACTTAACAAAGAAAAGTTCCTTCCCTAACGAAACTGTCACCGCCAGGGATCGGGGATTGGGGCACACGAATAGTGGATATAACCTTTTTTTTTTTTTTTTTTCGTTGGGGGAATGCATTTGACTGCGATAAAAGAAGTTAGGCTTTTCGAGGGATTATTATAAGCTATGTAGAGAATGATAACATGATGACGCCCACAACTTACTTGCGGAGAAATTAGTTTTTCGCACGGAAACCAGAAATTTTCCACCACTAAAACTATGTGTCTCTCAAAGTGCATACCAAATTTTGTCAAAATCGGTTCCACGGCTTAGCCAGAAAGAGGTAAGGGCCGGGACACAAAAACACGGCACGACGTCGTACGACGTCGCGTCGTAGAAACTCACGTAGAAATTCAAGATGAGTTTCTACGACGCGACATCGTACGACGCCGTACGGCGCCGTGTCGTGGTTTTTTACGACACGCGTCGTGGATTTCCACGACACGGCGTTTTACGGCGCCGTACGACGCGGTACGACGTCGTGCCGTGTTTTTGTGTCCTGGCCCTAACAGACAGACACACTTTCGCATGTATAATGATTTTATATCATAAATATATTCAATAAGACTTTTCTAAGAGTGTTAAAAAATGCTTTTTTCCATGTCCACAATTTTCGTACCGCGCCACTCGTCCGAGGCGCGAGACAGACCAAATTGTTTCTCTAACTACCCTCTTTGTTTTAATAAAACTTTAACGTGTTTGAGGATCATTTGTATTTCAGTAACTAGATATAGAGATATTTGTTATTATAGATAGATATAGAGTTATTTCAGTAACTAGATATAGAGAGTTATGTGTTTAAGATATTATAGACAATTAATTTTCTTTGCACATTAGGTACGGTTAGCATTTTAAAATGAGTCATCAAAATTGGAATAGGCATCCCAACACCGTGGGCGGAAAAAAGAAGCAATGCATCGTTTTATCACGCTGCCATATGAACATAGCCTTATGTACTAAGAAAACTTAGTTAATTTCCTGTAGACACAACATATTACACACCCTATATTCTATTCTTTTCAAAAAAGGTGTACTTAACTAAGTACTTCCTAAGCTACTTATCACTTGAGACGCCATAAAGAATTCATTGCGGTGGCAAATTAAAACCCAAATGTCCAAGTGCAGGTCCTCTAAGTAGCCCGAGAGCTGGCTTAGTCCAGGAGTGAGGCGGTAATGGATGAGGTTATTTATTATTGAGTGTGTTCCTTTGTAAATGTGTGATCTTTTGCTTCTTACTAATAAAAATATCTACTTGTGTTGTGTGTACTAACAAAAATATCCACGTATACCTTTTACTTACACTTTGGAAGAGTAATCGATAATAATAGTAATTATTTTTTTTTAGTTAATTTTCGTTAAAGAATGATCCCTAAAAATTTCTGCTAACAAAAATGAAAATATTATACATATTTAAAATTTATTTTTACAAGGCAAAACATGACTCAGAAAAACTGTTTTAGGGTTCCGTACCCAAAGGGTAAAAACGGGACCCTATTACTAAGACTTCGTTGTCTGGCCGTCTGGCCGTCTGGCCGTCTGTCCGTCTGTCTGTCTGTCCGTCTGTACTCTGTATGTCTCCAGGCTGTAACTCAAGAACGGTAATAGCTAGTTTTATCTCTCGGTGGGATTCGAACCCGTGCCCGTCGCTTTATCTGACGAGCTAGCCAACTGAGCCACTCAAAAGTAAAATTATTAAGTTTCTTCTCACATTTTCGTACATTTACCCTCCACACCACAGCGTCCGCAGGCGAACTTCAGTAATTTTAGGCGGTAGCAAGATACACTCAGAGGTCTTAACAATTTGGTTCACCTCTTCCACTCGTATAATTGTAAGAGAAAATATTTCTTGGTTCTTTATATTATACAGGATGTAACAAAACTAAGTGATAATACTTTAGGGTGTGTAAGGTGTATGGGTATGACAGTCCATACACCTTACACATCCTAAAGTATCGGTAACAGCAAACTTTATAATATACTATAGGGGATGTATAGAGTTCGCTGTGAAAGTAGCAGTGTGCTGAAAGAGTAACTTTTTTTTAAACATTTTATTAAAAAAAAAATATTTTCCAACATTAATTAAATTCACAAAAAAATGCTCTCTCAGCCCTGGTGCTTTCACAATGAACTTTGTACCTGGGGACACACACACACACACACCCTAAAGTAGTATTCACTTTGTTTTGTTACACTTTGAAATAGGCTTAGAAACTGGATTGAATTCGATAAATTTTGACACGGTTCTTGCAGAATTTTATGTATGACGTCTCGGGAAAAACTTTTTCTGTTATTAAAATTACTTAGATCGATAAGTAGAGAATAATATATAATAAATATTATTCTGTATTCTGCTATTCCCATTACATCCCTTATCATGGAACATTGAATAATAAAATATTTTAATCAACCAAATGTTCAAAATATTATGTGAAAAGATTTGTTTTATAACACTTTTTAACTAATGGTGCTCCCACCCCGCAGTTAGAAAATGTTTAGTAACGTTAGTAAACATTTGTTAGCAAACATTTAATCACAAATGTTAAAAAATGATAAAAATGTTTTCATGTTAGAAAATGTTTATTAAACGTAAGTTAACAAATTATACCAAAACAAATTATAACAAAATAAAACATATTGTGTTATCTTTTGTTTGTAAACATTTTATAAAGGACGACGGGGTATGCGGTGAGCCAATACCAGATTTAAATGTTATGAAATGTTGGAAAACATTAGTAATCATTTTCTATTGGTGTAGGAGCACTTATAACACATTTGTTAGTGAATGCTTTTATGTTAGAAAATGTTTACAAACATTTTCTAACGGCGGTGTGGGAGCACCATAAAAAATAACAAATTATTACATACTATGATATGCAATATGAAAATATCTAGACTATCATTAAAGATAATGAAATAGGTCATATCTAGTATATAGATATGAAGCGATGAAGGCGAAATAATTGCATTAAATATAATACAGATGCAGGGGGAGTATTAGGACGAGGTCGCCCCGCTGGATATCTAAACTCCCACAATGTGAGGAACAACAGATGGACAGAGTAGTTAGTTTGTAGTAAACAATTTGTATGTTACTGGAAACAAAATATAAGCATTCATAATTTAAGCGAAAAAAATCTTTAGCAGCGCAGTGCTTTGTGAGTGAGTAAAGCTATAATTTTATCCATCGAAAACCATGTTTGACGGTTTATGTCCTCCTTCGGCAACTGAAGGTTAGAAGGAACCAAAACAACATTAACCAAAAACTTTAAGCGTGAAGTTTATCAGACAGACAGATAGACATAGATATAGACTAGCTGTCCCGGCAAATGTTGTTTTGCCATTAAAAGTATTTCTAATTCATCAGTTGATACAAAATCTTACCCTCTCTTTTGTCCCCTAAGAGGGGTGGGGGGAAAAATTTGATACACCAGATGTTAAGTTAACAGTTAATAAATATGAAGTTAATCCATTAGAGAAAAAATTTACCCCCTCTTTGGTCCCCTTAGAGGGGTGGGGGAGGGTGATTTTCATAAACCAGATATTCAGTTGAAAGAAGACAAATATATCTGCGAAAACCGTATGCAAATCGGATCAGTAGTTTTCGTGTTAAAGCAAAAGTCTTATACAAAATCTGACCTCCTCTTTCGTCCCTTTGGAGGGGTGGGGGGAAATTTTTTTATACACCAGATGTTAAGTTGGAAGAAGACAAATATATCTGAAAAAACCGCATTCTAATCGGATCAGTAGTTTTAGTGTGATAGTGGAACAAACATACAGACAGACAGACAAAAACTAACTACATTTTTTGCTTCTATAGCGATGTAGTGACACCCCCCGCTTATTATTTTTTGAATATCTTTAATGTACAGAATTTTCATTTCTACAGTTTTATTATATTATGTAAGTATAGATGAACGGATATAGATTTAATTATTTCTTCAAGTTTGGAATATTGTCAATTGGTATTTGGTAGTTAATGTTGGCCTATCGCAGGCAAGTACACCCAATTAATTCACCCTGCAAACACAAATGTAACAAAAATAAAATGTAAATGCACTTTTAAGTCAAATGAGAAATATAATATGATAAATATAGTGACTTTAATTATTAATATCGTCTTAGGTACAGATAACTACATAATATTTAGGTTTCTCTACGCCATAATCTTTGGCGCGCAGTAAAAATAAGTGCATAGACGATGTAAGTTAGATTGGCAAATGTAGCCAGAGGGACCTTGCGCAAGGCCAAGGCTTGTACTTGGATAATATCAAGGCTGCTCCACTTATTTTATTGCATTAAACATGCATTGTTTGCTACTAGTTGCCTGTGACCTTGTTGCGCAATTATCGCGAGGGAACTGTACATTTTCGCGATAGAAACTGTTATATGCCCTTGCCCGCGACTCAGAGTGTCTCCATATAATCATAAAGTCCATTTCAGCATGAAGAGGTAACAACTAAAAACTCTTTCGAGCATGTCAGTTTTCAAACAAAAAACCAAATCGAAATCGGTCCATCCGTTTGGATGCTATAGTACCACGGACAAACACATACACACACACACACACACACACTAACACCCATATACAGATAGGCAGACACCTTAAACTTATAACACAACTCTTTTTTTTTATCGGGGCTTATAAATTAGGACAAATATTAGTAAGAAAATAGTAACTAGTAGATAATAAAATTAATTTCATATGATATTATATTCTTAAATATTTTGAAACCCATTCTTCGTTCTTAAATATTCATTCCTCTCTTCTTCGCTAAAACTCACAGTATTTCTAGGCATCACATTAATGTATTATAACATTGACGTTACAATTTACAACATATTTTCTTCTCTAATTAACATAGTGGTTTAATTTTGAGCTCATTTCCAGTATGTTATATGCCGGCGCGCTCCCCGTCGCCTCTTGTCAAAACAAATGCCTATTTTTCCGTCGCAGCCTCCATCTCGTGTACCCTCAGGTTTTTACTTCAAGTACAAATTAAAAAAGGCTTGTGGGGCTATTCTGAAAGCGTTCGATATTTGAGTGAAAAATACTACTAAAATGTTTGATAATAATGTGAACTTATCGATTCACTTTCTTTTGAATTGATATGAACACTAAAACACTTTTTTTTTTTATTACTCCACGAAACATTATTATTTTACTCAAAGTAGATACTATATTTTACTTAAAATAATAATGGTGTTAACTTTGCTTCAGTGAACATTTTAGGAACTATTTTTATAAGTCTGATGGTTTAATATTGCGTAGCCTTTATAATTCAACTATGAGGCCTAATTGGTATTTTATTTTTTTCGAACATTGCCAAGTTAATTTTCTTAAACAAGCTAGTACTTTTCTTATTTCTATAGAAAATTTAAATATCTTTTATGAGTCTTTATACCTAAGTTGCGAAAAATTGTTTTGCTTGTCCTCTGTTATAGTACAGATTCCCTAGAATAAATAATAATATTTTTTGTATATTGATAGGTTAATAGTTATATACTTTAAGAGTAACACTGTCCTACAAATACAACAATCCATGTTTTAGGACCATCAAACCGAAATATTTACTTTCTATTTCTGTTAGCTACTACTTTTGAGAATTTTCGCAAAGCAAATTGTTGTTCGTCTTATCAAAATGAAGCTTCTCACGAAAAATTAGCTTGATTATTTTTCCGACCCAAATATCGACCAATAGAATTGCACCATTCGACGTCACGTGGTACAACCTACATGGTATTATACTGATAATTTTTTGAAAATTTTCTCTGGTCGTTGCTATATATAAAAAACAAAACATGATCCAGTCAAATTAACCACACGTCAAACTGACAGGTTGAATTCAATTGTGAAAATTGGAGATTTTGCATGAAAATGAGTCGATTTGGAGTTTGTTCTCTGTCCACCATCGATAAAAAAGTCAAAGGAAATGTTCCCATTAATACGGAGAAGGCAAAAAAAAAACAGTTTGGAACCAATTTACTACTTTTTGTACTGAGAGGGAATACAAATTGAGTGCTGAAACGAGTGAAGCGCAATTGGCAAACATTATGAAAGATTACGCTTACAATATGAAGAAAATGGATGGAGAAGACTATAAGGAAGGTACAAATTCTTATTTGTTAACTGTACATTTCGTCTCATGGTGCAATTCTATTGGCCGACATTTGGGACGGAAAAATAATCCCCCGAATACCACACGAGCTTCAAAATTATCTGGCATTTCCCTCAAGGTTCCCTGCAAACAAATAAAGTCGTCAAGTTTTTCAGGAAAAATCACTCGCGCTTCGCGCTCGTGATTTTTTAACCTGAAAAACTTGAATCCTTCATTTGTTTGCAACGAACCTATCGGGAAATACCCGATAATTTTGAAGCTCTTGTGGTATTATAAGTGATAGTTATTTAAAAAAATTGTTCTAGGGAACCCGGACCATTACATTTATATACGATATGAAAAGGTAGGTATTTTTTCATATCGTGATGTCTTATTTTGTGATCGACTTGTTAATTCCATTCAGTGTCGACCAATAATAATCTCATGCATGGCTCAGACAAAATATCGACCGGTAAAATCATATCGCACACTTTCGGAATAGCCCCCGAGCGCAGTCCCTCATGTAAGTTACACCCTTCGCTAATGAACAAGAGATTCTTTTTCGATTTTCATTCGAAACAAACGGGGCATTATTTCGGCAGACGCGCGTCATATTACTTTTTACTGCAACGCGATAGCTGTTATTAAAAAATACGTTTTATATTTTGATAGCAAAAATAAATTCAGAGATATGAACGCGAAAATATCTGCTACAAAGTATTAACGCTGATAAACTGGGTTTACAGTCAAGTTGCATTTGATAACTAAGTGCATGTCACTTAGTTATCGAATGCAAATGAATTTGCTATGCGTTAAGTGAAATCTAGTTTGTAATTTCTAAATTCTCTGTCGAAAGGTCTGTGTGTATTACAGTAATTAAGTTTATTCACTTATTAGTTATTACTTTTTATAGGTCCTTATTAGTTTTTTTTAAGTTAAGTTGCCAAGTTGAAATGGAACTGGGCGGGTCATACTAGCCGCATGTATCCTGACCGCTGGGTAAAGATTACCACAGAATGGGTACCTGATGATGGACGATGCCGCCGTGGCCGACCTCAGAAAAGATGATGATGCGCAATGAGCTACATAAGTTAGCCAGGTTGGCCTACGGTGGCGTTAGTTCGAGAGAAGTGGAAAACCTTATGGAAGGCCTTTGCCCAGTTGCGGGACAGCATAGATTCTTAAAACCGTGATAATACAATAAATAATTATCCATAATTATCCATCCATACTAATATTGGCAATGCGAAAGCGTGTCTGTCTGTTCGTCTGTCTGTTACCTCTTCACGCCCAAATTGTTGAACCGATTTTGCTGAAATTTGGTATGGAGATACTTTGAGTTCCGAGAAAGGACAGGATTCTTTTTATCCCGGAAAAATGTACCGGTTCTCGCTTGGTTCCCGCACGATAAACGTATTTGTATTTTGGCGCAACGTAGTTGCGGCGTCATCTAGTAACAAATACTAATATGTATAACTTTTATTACGAGTATATTTTAACATAGTATTGCCTCTTGGCTATACAAAATGGTTCTTTATAACTACTTCATCAAAAAATAACTTTGTATTTACTAAAGAATATTTTCTTTGATTGAATAGTAAAAGTATATTGAGTAATAAATATTATCTATTAGCTCGAAAGTTATGAAATACTTGCCAATTTGATTATATATAACGTAGATTGATTATATATAAAAACTAAATTAACAATTCAAGCACAGTGAAACATTTCATAACATAGTATACTACAGCCAAGACCATGAGACGAGGCGTTTATTATACTGACGATGTTTCAAAAAATAATTTTAATTTTTAATAAATATACGAGGTGTAATAAAACAAAGTGATAATACTTGTGAGTCCATGGTATACAACAATGCGCTGCTACTTTTACAGTAAACTCTATAGAGATCACTGTGAAAGTAGCAGCGTTTTCAATTTGCCGGTCATTTTATTTAACAGGGCAAATTCATGACATGTGCATTCGGCATTCAAAGAATCATAGAAGGCAAAGTAATCTTTTTCAGCATTGCTACTTTCAAGTGAACTCTATATGTATAAGGGGAACAGACTAAAATATTATCACTTAGATTTGCTTCACCCTGTCAAAAATCAAAATCAAAATATTTATTTCCAAATAAGTTAACAAAGTTAACATTTTTAGAACGTCACGTCTACATGAGGCCTACCACCGGCTCGGGAACTAACCCGGTGAGAAGAACCGGCGTAAGAAACTCGCACGGGTCCACATTTTACCAAAAAGATGGAAAATAACAATGGCAGCTTAAACTAATTTACACTAAGTATGTAAGTGTGTATATTGTATAACATACTTCGTTTCAATTCATTAATTGTGTTCTTCGTTGTGTGTGTGTTCTTCGTTTCAATAAATGTAAGTTTGTATATTGTATAACATACTTCGTTTCAATTCATTAATTGTGTTCTTCGTTGTGTGTGTGTTCTTCGTTTCAATAAATGTAAGTTTGTATATTGTATAACATACTTCGTTTCAATTCATTAATTGTGTTCTTCGTTGTGTGTGTGTTCTTCGTTTCAATAAATGTAAGTTTGTATATTGTATAACATACTTCGTTTCAATTCATTAATTGTGTTCTTCGTTGTGTGTGTGTTCTTCGTTTCAATAAATGTAAGTGTGTATATTGTATAACATACTTCGTTTCAATTCATTAATTGTGGTAATAATGCAGTATGCCTATACCCCAGTGGGTGTCGGCGAGCGATCAGTTCTCGCAGTAATTAGCCGGATTGCATTTATATAGATTCCGTATAAATCAAGACCCGAGCCGAGGGAGACGACGGTGGGGCCACTAACAAGGCGAGTGAACTAGAGTTTAAACGACGACTGATGATTCTCATATTAAATGGAATTAAATGTAATTTTGGGTCTCAATGTTTTAGTAATGATGAATATAACATTGAAGGCCGTGAAGTTTTTGATGATGATTCTTGATTGATCTTATGGTCGGATAATGAGAGATTCGCCTCAACGCCAACTGATTTCAAGTGAGATTTGGCAAAAAAAGTAATATTTACAAAAATAATAACATGCACCAAATAAGACCATTCAAAAATATATTTTTTAATATATTTTGTTTTTACTTTTTTATATTTGTGAATTCTTCTGTCATAGTAATAGTCTATTTTTTTCTATCAGATAATGATGTTTAATTCATTTTCTTGTTTAAATCTAGTACATAAAATTTTTATTTCACAAGACCGAATTCCGCATATTTCGTGGCCCCGCCACGTACTTAGCGACATATCTTTTACGTGATTTAGTTCTATAGTCCCGTAATTAACGTTTCCTGGTCCCGGGTTCGATTCCCTGAATGTATTCGGAGTAGGGATTCAATGTTAGTGAAATATAGTGCGTTCAATTAAAGGGAGAAGCAGAAGGGTGTGCATTTTAACTGTGAAATTGATTGCGTATTCGTGACGTTATGTTATATTAGCTCATTCGGCAAACGTCGTTTTGCCATATTATATGTTGTGAATATACCTCCAAGAAAGATGTCTTCCGGCAATAGTTGTTTTACTATATAAATTCTGAATATTAATATGCTAAGCCTCAAAGTAAGATCTGACTTCGTGAGGAGTTATTATTTCAGACGGTGAATATGTCAAGGCCTCAGAAATTAGTATAATGATTTTACGAGTAAGAAGATGACACCCGCAAACTTTCGTCTTTCAAATTATCTGCAAACCAATTTTATTTTAATCAGTTTATCTGTATGTAAGGAGCTAACAGACAGACAGATAAATTCGTATCTTATATTTTTAAACGAGCAATTCTTGTATAATATAATTATATACATAATTGGAATCTTGGAATCGGCTCCAACGATTTTCATGAAATTTAGTATATAGGGGGTTCCGGGGGCGATAAATCGATCTAGCTAGGAATCATTTTTAGAAAATGCCATTTTATTCGTGTTTTATCGAATACCGAGCAAAGCTCGGTCAAATAGCTAGTTTATAATAATATAAGTGACTTTTCTTGTTAAAGACTTTTCTTGCTTTTAGTAACTAAATCTAAAAATAGCGTTTGAAGTCAGAAAATGCGACGTTATTCTCAATAAGCGGAGCGGGGTCACGGACCATGTAAACTTATACCCGTCGCACACAAACGACATAATTATAGAAACGAAACGCCCGCGGCTACGGGCCGGGGTGAGCGCACACTATACATTTTGTCTTTAAAGTTTGTAAGTTCAAATAGCTATCCAGCTAGTCCAACATATAAACTGCCTAGTATTAATAATTACAGGTCAATGTCTAACTGCCGCACCACAATATTAAATAAATGCTTAACTGTAATTGACCGAGTAATTTGACAGAATATAATGTATACAGATTACAGACAACAGAAGTATGTAGAGATGAATATTAATTACAGTTAAGTTATTAATTTTCGTCTCTGAGTGAGACAGTAAAACTCGAGTAAGCAAATTGCATTATCATCACTAGGCTTGTACGCTACGGCGAACAAACATAATGTATGTTGTGATAAAATACAGCTTAGCTGTTACGCAATAATATGGCGTCATGAAATCTGTAGATAATATTATTGTAACAGCTTAACTATTTGTTGAAGTCTCGTTAAATCGATATTTTGTAGATAATAATTGTATGTTATGAAGTAAATACGAGTTACGACATGCAAAAAGAGTAAAGTTTTTAAACTTTAATGCGGGCTTTCGTTCCACAATCAACTAGATTTTTTCCTCATAAGTGTACGCAGTACCCAACGTCACAAGTACAATAATAACCCTCATATCTAAGCCATACTTTTCAAAGCGACCTCTCTACCTGAGCAGACCGGAGCCCTAGGGCTTGCATCATGTGGGTGCTTCGCCCTAGGGCTTCGCTGCATGTTTCATTTCAAACTAATTAGCGCTTTAATGATACAAAAGATTCTTAAAAATGGCTGTACTTGTTATCATATTCTTTACTCTGAAAAATTTTCGGACGAAATTCTCGTGATATTTTTATACTTTTACCTGAACACGCTGGAAGGAGGGTTGTGTTTTTTATTTTATTTGGAAAACAAACAAATATACAGACAGTTGACTATCCACGTGTTTTTCAAGTTTGTTTACGTATGGACGAAAAAAATAAGTGTTTATTTTGTAGTAAAGCGTTTTACGAATTTAAATAAGTACATACAGGTAAGTACATTATACTTTCATAATAAAGGCGTTTATTTATTTATTTATTTACAAATACGAAAGTGTGTGTGTCTGTCTGTTACCTCTTCACGCCCAAACCGCTGAACCGATTTTGCTGAAATTTGGTATGGAGATACTTTGAGTCCCGGGTAAAGGACAATATGAATATTTTTATCCCGGAAAAATGTACGGTTCCCGCGCGATAAAATAATTTTGGCGCAACGGAGTTACGGGCGTCATCTAGTATTCTATAAAGACATCCTATTCCCAAGGTACGGTTATTGTGACTGTGCTATGATTTTGGTGACAAGGCTATGGGCAAAAATGTATAAGCTCCGTCCCCACCAACCAACAGTCATAGAACTGATACCAACGTGTTCCTAAAGTGCCCCCTATTTAATTAAAATCCTTTGTTTTAGATAAATCTGTGGGAATATATATTTAAAAAAAAAACAACCATATTACTAGTAGACCTTGCCAAGATCTAGTTGTAATACGGGTCCATTTTGTCTAATATTTCATTTGGAGGTGGGCATTAGCGGCTGTAACATAGTAATAACTTCTGCAGCCCCCACCGTGCATATTATTTTTTGTATTCTGGGTTTTTATTTAAATAAATATTTTTTATCATTATTTTCTATACTTATTCAAATATAGAAGGTGTAACAAAACTAAGTGATAATACTTTAGGGGATGTATGTGTTCCTGTCATAAAGTTCACTGTAAAAGTAGCAGCGCTGAAAGCACCGCTGTTTTTTTACTTAAAAAATAAGTGGCAAACGAGCAAACGGGTCACCTGACGGAAAGCAACTTTCGTCGACCATGAACACCCGCAACATCAAAAGAGCTGCCGGTGCGTTGCCATTTTTTCAAGAGGGAATAGGATATTATCCTCGCGCCTGCAGCTCTCAGGGTAGGGGAGGGTAGATAAGGGAATAGAGTAGGGGATTGGGCCTCCGGGCTCCGGTAAACTCACTCACTCGGCGAAACACAGCGCAAGCGCTGTTACACGCCGGTTTTCTGTGAGCCCGTGGTATTTCTCCGGTTGAGCCGGCCCATTCGTGCCGAAGCATGGCTCTCCCAAGTCCCACGGTGCTGAGCACTAATGAATACATAAATGAGCATGTATTTTGGAATAAGTCGTCAATAAGTACGTTAACGAAATATTTGTTTAAACGTAAGATACCATAAGAACCCCATGCATTTGGGCAAAGTCGCCATAATATAAAATATCATCTTGCCAAGATCTATCAATTGAGCTACATTACACTTGTGTTGATGGGTGGGGACGATTCCGCCCATACCCCTTTAGTATGGAAATACTTTGAGTCCCGGACAGAACATAGGATATTTTTTATCCCAGAAAAATGTGCGCCATAAACAATAAATTTTGGCGCAACGGAGTTGCGGGCGTCATCTAGTAATTTATTTATAAGTGGCTTACGTATAGTATTTACGTATAGAAGTGATTCTGAATTATACAAGACATACGTACAGCAACATAAACCCACGTTAATCCCCCACTAACGACATACAAGTCGGAGTGCGGACTTCTTGTGACGAGACACCCGCGCGCTTAATTCTTTTACTTTGTTGCTCGTTACTTATATAGAGCTGTTAATTCAATGAATTTAAAAGAGAAATACGGTAAAACCCGTTTAAGACGATCACGTTCTCGCATAATACGCCATTTCGCATCAGTTCCTGCAACTTGAGACATGTTTTCATACATTATTTAACGCTTAATACGATCGTCATCCCGTTTAATACGGGCCAAAACATATTACCTCTTAACTCATTTTTTCCTGGATATTTATCCATTGATGATAATGGGATATTCTTCCAATGTTTGGGTTCAATAGGCTCAAGGATTATCACCGGATCCACCGATCAGATTAACCAATCTTATGCATCGCTTTGTGAAAGGTCTTCGGGAGGGTATGGGTACTCATCCAGCTAATACTTAAAGTTTTACTTACCGGAGAATTTTTAACTACCGTAAATACTTCAGGTTGTTGAAGTTTTCCATCAGTTGGATGGAGGGTCCTTTGAAGATGAATATCGAACAACTTCCGCGGCGAACGGGTCTAGAAAGATCAGCCGATCATCAATGAGTCCTGTGCAAGACTGATCCCGGAAACTCCCTTATAGAAGGACGGATGGCAATCCGCAGGCGGCTTTTCTGAACAGGTTGGCGTCTCCAGGCTAGCCAGACTTAGCCTTAGCGTAACTAGGATACATCTCCCACGCGAAAAACATACCATCCTCATCACCTTGATGAGTGGCAGTCTTCCACCCTGCGTTTTTCGCGTAACTTTTTGCCGCGCACTGTAAAACTCTGGAACGAACTGTCACAGTATTTCCGGACCTATACGACCTGCAAACCTTCAAGAAGAGAGCGTATTCCTTCTTAAAAGGCCGACAACGCGCCTGCAGCTCTTCTGATGTTGCGAGTGTCCATGGGCGACGGTAGTTGCTTACCATCAGGTGACCCGTTAGCTCGTTTGCCCCGTTATTAAAATAAAAAATAAAAACTCCAACCTGGGAAGGGCAGAAAGTCATTCGTTTTGCCCCTGCAATATCTATCGCAGAAATAATAAATTGTTGATTGATTGTTGATTGAAATAAAAAAAGAGACGTAGCAGCTCCATACAATCCTCTGCACGTGAGGCGGCAGTTCCGTTAGTTATTCATACCGCGGGCGGAAGACTTTGATCCCGCGCGCTAATAACCTTATTTACTAATACACGACTTTCTTAAGGCGGACTTAATACACGCGTGTCTAGTATTTTGTATTATATCTATAGCCCAATCACAAAACATAAAACTCAAATAGCTATCTTCTTCATATATTTCTTACTAAACTGGTTTCGGTGACGGTGGCCGGTTTCATTGAAACTAGGCCAGCTATGCAGGAGTGATTTTTTAGTGCCCAGTATGTGCGTGGTGTACTGGATCATATTTTTCTTTTACTCTCTTTATCCTGTGAGAATATGCGTGGAGGCCAAAGGACTTAGCGAGGTGTTATGCTCGGTCAGGCCGGAGCCCACGTGATACATATTTTCAGCTGTCGTATATATACCGACGCGCTCAGAAAACTTCGATAGCGCGATGCAGGAATGTTAGGCGAATTGTGGGTAACGTCACAATCCAGTTGAGCGTATGGATCGTCTTTCTCTTCAGACGATCAAGTGATAAGCATTTAATGTCTCAACCAATATTTTTGTTGGGACAACAATTTTTCCAATGCCGGAATCGAACTTGCGACTTCTGAGTCAAGAGCCACTTCTTAACTACTACACTAAGAAGACGGAGGTGTAATTTAATTAAGTAGCACTTAATAATCTTTAGTATAAACTAGATGACGCCCGCAACTCCGTTGCGAAAAAATCGTTTATAGCATGGGAACCGTACATTTTTCTTGGATCAAAAGTATCCTATGTCCTTTCCCGGGACTTAAAACATCTATATACCAATTTTCAGCAAAATCGGTTGAGCGGTTTGGGCGTGAGGAGGTAACCGACACACAGATAGAGAGACAGACATATAGACAGACAGACAGACACACTTTCGCATTTTTAATATTAGTATGGATTAGTGCTTATATTTGGTACTTAGTAGTAATGCTTACGACTGTACCTCAGTAAACGCGCGCTCCCACATAATACGCTAAATTACCAAGTTATTCCTTTGTTAACAGACTTCATTACTGGATAATTAAATCGCGGCTACATTTAGCTCAGCCTTTGTTAGTAGATGTGACAGACAGACAAACGGAGTTGACTCTTGTTTTGTATATAAC
The DNA here is from genome assembly GCA_963422495.1 of Polyommatus iphigenia. NCBI lineage: Eukaryota > Metazoa > Arthropoda > Insecta > Lepidoptera > Lycaenidae > Polyommatus > Polyommatus iphigenia. The sequence continues at coordinate 30,136,387 of OY730177.1, read as the reverse complement.
GTGAGTATATTACTGAATATTGTTTTTTAAATGTTTGTATAATTACATGAATTTGTATAGTGTCTACTCCCATAATAAGGTGTATGTAGTTGGCTCTTGTTTTGTATATAACTTATATTATAATTATAATAAACAATGTTCATAAAATATCAATTAATATTGTTTATTAGTGTTTTGTATAAATTACAAATATTTATACCGCTCTCTTTCCGTTTTTCACGCTTAACCGCTTAACCGATTTTTATGAAATTTTGTATGGAGGTACATCAATTCTTGGCTAAGGTCATAGGATTAATTTAATTTCAGCAAAAGGTACAGTTACCGCGTTATAATAGTTTTTGCGCGATATAAGTTACAAGCAATATGTACGCGCTACGTCGCGTAGGGCCCGCGTAGCACGTCTACGGCGTAGCTGTGCTACGTATTTCTTATTGTAATAAAAACTTCTTGTTCGGCGCGTTGTGCTTTTTGATTGGGTACTAGGTAGGGTAAATAATACATAAATTATTATCTACAAATTATGAATAAAGAGCCTGCAGCCCAAATAAAGAGATTTTTCCATAATTCATGCAATTTAAGTATTGTAATAATTTATGATTGTACCAGCTATACTAACTTCACAATGGTGAGAATAAACAATGTTATACAATATGTAATACTAGATGACGCTTGCTACTCCGTTGCGCCGAAATATGTTTCCTGCGGAAACCGTACATTTTCCAAAAAACACATGACGTCCTTTCCACCCTCTCAAAGTATCTCTATACCAAAGTGATCTTAATCAGTTCAGCCCTATAAGCATACAGTCACACTTTGACATATTTTATAAGATATATATGGAGTTATGGACTAAACACTGTAGAAAACAGACAGACATACAGATAGACCCATTTTTGTATTTATAATATTAGTATACATAATATTATAGTAGCCGTTTAAGCGTAAACAAGTAACAAACAGACACACTTTCACATATTTTATAATATTAGTCTAGAATCTAGATACTGTAGAAGTCTAGTAGAGTCTGAAGTTAGGCGTTTGTCAGTCGCGGCACGTACCGCCGTGAAGTATCAGCAGATGCGATTAAATTGGAAAACATTCACTCAATTTCCTGCCCGAAAGGGGATCTGGCTCCTTTAACTTCTGAGTAGCGTCCGCAAATAAGTTTTGAATTTAAAACCATACTAATATAAAAATGCGAAAGATTCAGTCAGTCTATCTATCTGTGTGTCTGTCTGTCCGTCTGTTACCTCTTCACACCCAAACCATTGAACCGATGTTGCTGAAAGGTATGGAGATACTTTGAGTCCCGGGACCTTTCCCGGGACTCAAAGTATATGTCTATTGTGCCTATGTCCTTACATAGGATACTTTTTATTCCGGAAAATTGTACGGTTCCCGCGCGATACACGAATTTTGGCGCAACAGAGTTGCGGGCGTCATCTCGTAATGAATATTTTTGTTAATGTATATATTCTCATTTAATAATTACTAATTATATTTAGTACGTTTGCGATTACACGATACTGTAAATATAAAGGCAAATCTAATAGAGATAAATTGGGCAATTCATTTACAAAATAAACATTGTTGTTTTCACCGTACTGTAAGGAAAATTGATTCAAAGGCAAAAAAACTCACCTATGTTTTTTGGTCGGGCTATATTAAGCCGGCATGTCCATGACTGTCGAGTCTACATGTATTGCCTACATGATGTATAATATACTATTACCACATCTCTTATAGCAAATACGTGTCTTTTAATAATAAAAACAAAGGTTTACAAATCTTCGCCAAATTTTCTACCCCTACCCTACAGTAACAAGCGGAGCATGCGGCCCGTACAGTCGCTACGTTTTTAAATTACGATCGATCTGCTACAGACTAATATCTTCTACGTACCCCTAATGATACTATGTTTGCATTTAACTAGCACTATTATTGAATCACTAAAAATTACCTTTCTTAAATAAAACTAGGTATAAAAAGGATTGACCGCGTTCAGAATACCACCCTGCGTTCCCAAACGAAGCTCGTTGACGTAGCTAGAAAAGCAGCTAGCCTTAAGTGGAGCTGGGCAGGGCACATGCACCCGGACAGATGGGCGCGTCTAGTTTCGGAGTGGCTACCGACTGGTCGGCGTAACAGAGGCCGACCCAAGAAAAGGTGGCGCGACGAACTAGATGCGTTTGATAAAGAGTCGCCAGCAGGATCGTGAACTTTGGAAAGAAAGAGGGGAGGCCTTTGCCCAGCAGTGGGACACTGTAGGCTGATAATAATAATAAAATAAAACTAGGGGGCAAACGAGCAAATGGGTCACCTGATGGAAAGTGACTACCGTCGCCCATGGACACTCGCAACATCCAAATTTGCAGGTGCGCTGCAGGTGTTGACTTGCCATAACGCAACCAAATTACATAGTTAAATAGATGACGCCCGTTACTCCGGTGGGCCAAAATTCATTTATCGCGCGAATACCATAAATTTTTCCGGGATAGTCTATATTCTTTCCCGGGACGCCAGCAAAATCGAATCAGCGGTTTGGGCATGAAGAGGCAACAGACAGACCGCGAGACAGATACACTTTTGCATTTATAAGATTTATCAAATTACTTAAATTGACTTGCCATAACCCAACTGGGGGGTGAGTCAAGTCAAGTCTTTATCGCTTCGTTACAGAATCGCCGTATGGAATTGACATAAGACGAGTCGAACGTCAACGTCATATTGACGAACGTTTATGTCGTGTTAAGTACGGGAGCGGGCAATTAGGGACGCGTCTAATGAAAAAGGTGGTCAATTTCGCACTGTCATTTATTGCAACAAAGTATAGGCGCGCTGCAACGCGCACGGGCGCACGCGGGAGTCCACGCTTGTGGCATATTCCGGCACACATTAAAAATCATTATTAATCTGTAATCAAATTAAAACATAACATGTCGATTCAATAAATTTTTAATCGACGATTCTATAACGAAGCAACAACGAAAAAATCTTGGCTAAATGGCCTGACCACATTTTGGTCACTGTTACTGGTTAGCATTTGTGTACTAACCCACAATTTTTTTGTTGAATTATAAAATATGCAGTCTTGTTATAAAATATGATCTAAAGAACATACCTACAATCATAACTCAATTTTTAGTGGGATAATACACAAATGCTTAACAGCGTGCATTTATTAATCAATTTTTCTGATAATGATTAATAATAGTAGAATGTAATATGTCCAGGCTTGACATAAACCGACCAAATTACGATTCACCATCTGCATTTAAATTAATTCTTCTGACACAACTTGAAACGAGCTTCGGTCGTTGCTATTATTTTCTTACAGTTTACCCCTGCTCTGTTAAAAAAAGATAACAAATTATTAAAGCATTGTGTAAATAATTACGCATTATGTTATCATATAAAACAAAATAAAGGTTTCTGTCAACATTTCCGTAGATTTATTAGATAATACACATCAAAAAATAATTGTGACTAGCTAAAATTGTTCACTGCAAGCTTCAAATTTAATCATTGCTATTTAATTTTCGCAGGCATAATATTTTCACAGCACACTGCACTGTGTTTATAAAGCCATTATTTGTTATTTATTAACTTGCGATTACATCGCACTTAGTTGATTGTGGCTTCCATTTTTCATGGTCCGCTAATCCTGGAAGGGCTTATGGGAATATCACATTGCACTTATAAAATTAACATGGCTAACTTATGACGGTAATTTTTCAGTTGTCCCGGTCGCTTCGATCGAAGAGTTTTTAAGTTTTTTTTCCTATTTTATTTGATGATTTTATGAATCTTTTATGCTCAAAAGTGGCTCCGTTCGAGTTCATTACGCTGGTTTTAGAACCGGTGGCAGGTACAACATATTTTGTTTTAAATTTATCCGGGAATAAAATAATCAGGGTGAGCGAAGCGAGCACTAGTATATCCCACAACCTGAGCACTTTTGTGGTACACTTTATGGAAAAACTATCTTGCCTATTGATTTGTGCTTTAACATAGTAATAATTTATATTATGTTGATGTGACGTCGGTCAGTCAAGGTTTGGTTAATATTAAAATATAAAAAAAAAACTGTCTTAAAGATTATTACCACGCAGAAAAACGACGTGAGCCTTCACAAAGCTCGGCTTTTAGCTAGTTGTTATTTTTTCAATCGGTATTAAAATAAAAGATCCGGTTGTTATAAACATGCTGTTGACTCTTTATTCAATAAAACCGGATTCGTAACATAGGAAAAAATCATATGACAAACTATAGAGTGCCAATATTATTATTCGTAAGGGTTTGCCATGGTCGGGCAAAATTACAGGTGACAGCACTTCTTTTTTTCGGAAGTCGGTTCAATAACAAACGATGCCGAAACAGCTGATACAGACGAATTTTTCAAGTGTTTTACAAATGAGACGAAAATTAAAACTCCAAACAGTCATTAAAAGTAACAACTTTTAACAAGAAAACTTATTTTAGATACAAGAAAAAGTAAAATACTTTTGATACAAATATTTAAGATGATGCATCCTTGATATATTTGGGAGAAATTGAACGTGCAATAGCTACAAATTGAACGTGACGCGCCTCGGCACGAACGGGGCGGCTCGACCATATCATAACATAAGCCGGTCTGAAACAGCGTTTCGCTGCAAAATTACGAAATATTTTTTTATTTATTTAGGTAGTTACTGTAGGTGTAAGTGTGGGCCAGGAACGCAATTGAAAATCGAAGCCAAATAATAATAATAAACATTCTGAGAGATTGTGTAACTTGAAATTATGTGCCCACCCACAAGTCGATATCAATGGGAAATTTTGTACCGTAAATACGAGAGGGGGGTGCGTAATTAGAAGTTTAATCATCTCTATTCTTTACCACAAACTTTAAGTGTCTAAACACACTAGGCCGAAGTTACGCGGCGCAAATTCCGCATGATTCCGCCTGCAATGTATTAATTATTATCGATAACAGACTATTCCGTCGCGTTCTGTCCGTATTTTGTATGCGTTTGACATTGCGGACGTAATCATGCGGAATTTACGCCGCGTAACTTCGGCCTAGTGTATCAAGACACTAAAGCTGCAGCTTCGGTCACATTGAAGCTATCCGATCCATACTAATATTATAAATGCGAAAGTGTGTCTGTCTGTCTGTCTGTTACCTCTTCACGCCCAAACCGCTGAACCGATTTTGCTGAAATTTGGCATGGAGATACTTTCGATTCCCGGGAAAGGACATAGGTTACTTTTCATCCCGGAAAAATTATAGTTCCCGCGCGATAAACTGATTTTGGCGCAACGGAGTTGCGGGCGTCATCTAGTTTGAACATAAACGAGAATTGACTTTTTGTAATTCGTTAAAGGTGTAGTAAAATATTACCGCGTTTATGGATGCCGAGTTAAAAGGTTGTAACTGGATTACTGGCAGTTTTCCACAAAAATACATAAAGCTCAACTCCAGCCGAGCTTTTTGTGCTTACACGAGCGCGCTTTTTCATAAGTGCGCCTCGAATTTTGTTACTTAAAAGCTTACAGTTTACAAAATTGTGTTCCAGTGTAATTTATTCGGAGTTTTGATTAATTACGAAAGCTATCGTGAAGTTTAAAGGTCAGCGAATACTGAGTCGAAACGCGACGGTGCTTACTTTTTAGCGATATGTTAACGGTAGTTAAAATTTTAAGTATCCTGCCGTTTAATGTTATAATGTAAATCCATACCAATATTATAAATGCGAAAGTGTGTCTGTCTGTTACCTCTTCACGCCCAAACCGCTGAACTGATTTTGCTGAAATGGTATATATACTTCAAGTCCCGGGAAATGAAATAGAATAATTTTTATCCCGGGCAAATGTATGTTCCTCACAATTAACGAATTTTGGCGCAACGGAATTGCGGGAGTTATCTAGTACCTAATATTATAATTTAAGTTTCCCAACTTAATCCTAATTGACCGAGGTCGTAAGTTTTTGTTTTTATTACGCGTCACACAAACATCCCTTACAACCACACCAATACATTGCTAATCTTTTTAGTTACATATCGTGCTAATGCATAAGGCTACGCTATTTCGTAAGTGATAAGACAACTAGCCGACCAAAAAAACCTGCCTCATTTTAATATTTCTAGAAACCTAGAAAATATAGTTTTTGTTAGATTTGAGTTTGGCGCTTGAAGTATTAGGGTAAATTTCATACATCAATCTCCCATGTTGTCAGAATTAAACCCTCAAAACACTCAGACATTCCGAACTACCTCTCGCTCGGGTTTAATAAGATTAAAATCCGTAAATCTACGCGAATTCACGCTCATAACCGGCATATTACGTGATATTACGGGCAATATAACGTAAATAATTCCGCAGGTACGTCGCGCGGTATTTAAGCTCGTTCCGCAAAAAATACAAATGAAATATGCTGCTCGCGTCTGACGGGTTAGGGCGTGGGTACGGTGATACTAAATCTGTACTTTTACAATAAATTACTATTTATACTAAATATAAAAGTATTTGTCTGTCTATTACATCTTCAGGCTCAAGTCGATGACGATTTTTCTGGACGGAAAGGATTATAGAACAGTTTTTAACGCGGAAAGAAAATACGGCAAGTTTGTCGATTATGTTGTTATCATTGTTATTTATACCTTTAGAGTTGTATTCCGGGAGTGTGGGTAGAAGTAAAAACGAAACAGCAAGAAAGAGAGGAGGATACATTCACCTCTCCTTCGACGGTCTCTCTTTGTATCCAGCGTATTTTCGACCTCTGAGAATTGAACTCTCTGAGAATTGAATTGTCCTGTTGAGAATTGAACTGTTAACATTTAACCCTATTATACTAGTCTTATACTAATATTACTAGCTATATGACCGAGCTTCGCTCGGTATTCAAAATATTCAAAAAACACACATATTATGAAAATGATTCCTAGCTAGATCGATTTATCGCCCCCGAAACCCCCTATATACTAAATTTCATGAAAATCGTTGGAGCCGATTCCAAGATTCCAATTATATATATACAAGAATTGCTCGTTTAAAGATATAAGATAAATGCGAAAATGTGTCTCTTTGTCGGTCCGTGTGGCTGTCTGGCTGTCGGTCTGTCTGTCTGTTACCTCTTTATGCCCAAACCGCTGAACCGGTTTTGCTGAAATTTGGTATGAAGATTGAAGCTATACCTTAAGTTCGGGGAAAGGACGTCATGGGATATTTGTTGTGGAAAAATGTATGGTTCTCGCGCTATAAACGAACTATGGCGCAACGGGGTTGCAGGCGTCATCTAGTCACAAATAAGTGCACGATGCTGCCTTAGAAGTTTTCACTTTGAAATATTTTGAAGGCATTATAAACGCGCCTTAACACACCACATGTCGCTAGAGTGGTCAACACGCGAGCAAGATTGATTTTTGTTTGACGCCTCGCCACACGCCACGCCACACTACGCCATGCCACAACACGTGGCATGCTGTCACGACGGCCGTTTGTCACATTGATGGCTAGTGACGTTATTGACTCTTTGATTTCAATAAGCCACACAGAGGGAAGACTCTTTGAACCTTAGTAAGCATAAGATAAATTGATTTATATACAAATGGCAAACCTACGTAAATCGTAATTTGGCCTCACAGAAGACTAATGTTAAAATTTTCACGTGCTTCGAGACTACCTTAGATTCTGAATAGGGATTCAGAATAAAATTTTTATAATACAATGTTTTATTTTCAATTACGTGACGATCGCAAATCCGTTGTGCTGATTCGTTTATCGCGCAGTTACCGTACATTTTTAATCTATTTGGTTTAGCCGTTTAAGCGTGAAGAGGTAACAGACACACACATTTATAATATTAGTAAAGATGTGCGAAATTAATAAGTGATGACCTATAACAACTCGTTTGTCCCAGCAGACAGTATAAAAAGAAGCAGCGAAGTCGGGTGCGGCATTAGAGGCGCTAAAACCGCGTAAGCCCGCGTAAGGAGATTAGCGACGATTCCCCGTAATCCCAAATGGATTTACATGACTTGGGTACGATGAAACGGGGTAGAAAGTGCACTTTTATCGATACAGTACCGAGTAGAGATAAACTACGATAACATGGCGCGCCCCTCCAAAATTCAAAACGTTTGAAGTGCGTTGTCAAAACGTTTCAAGTGCGTTGTCTTGCGCGGTCGGCTAGTTATGATTAGTTGACCAACAAATCTTGATAATAAGTGACATTAAGTGAAATATTACGAGTACTGTTTGATTGGTAGAATACTTACTACATCATACTCTTTCATAGAGATGTGACTACGAGTACACACATTGAAACAGTAATTTGGAGGGGCGCGCCATGTTATCGTAGTTTATCTCTACCTCGATTGTACTATCAAATGTTGATTCATAGACAGCTAGCTTTACGTTATTTTATTGCGTTAAGTCAAATTGATGTCAGACTGGCGGCTGAGTTCAACGTAACTCGAGCCGCAGATCCGCCATCTGCCTATAAATATTAGATATATAATTTCCCTGTAGTACTCTTGTTATGTAACGGTAACAAGTTCTGTTCCTTGTCCAATCTTATCCGTTTCCAATTCGATATGAGATGACCAGCAATCGAAATAAAATTTATTATGAGGTATGAGACTTGGATCCTTAGAAAAACAATATTTCATTGTTCAAAAGTTTCATTGTACAACGCAGGAAATTGATTCCTAGGCAGTTGACAGACAAACGTCATTTGGTCGGATCATGTCAATTCAATGTTAATTGTGATCTGTCAGCTGGGTTTGACGTAACGCGACCAAACTACGTAGGCTCCCCATAGGAATCAACTTCTCTGATAGTACAACGCAAGATAATATTTACGAGTTGTTTCATGTGGTTGTTGGAAAATCTATTTATTCATTATATTATTTTGTGGGGTATTCTGGCACAGATTGTAGACAAAATCTAAAAATCTAGTAGATGGTCAACCAAACACTTCTCGCTACGTAGTATGGTGTGGTCGCGTGACGTATACATTATAAATGGTCAGTCGTCAACCGGCTTAAGTGGGCGCCTTAGACCTCACGACTACGATGTCTTATGCTCAGGAAATGAGGCCATAATTAGTATTAAAATGAGCCTAATATTGGCAAATGGTCTTTTTAAACCTCGACAAACTTATAAGTTAATTAGTGTGTTACAGTTTGTTTATGGAGTCGTAGCGAAGTATCGAATGAAGGGATTATGATGAAGTTTGTTTTTTTGAAAGATGATGTAACTGGGAGTGTCATGAAAAATATAATAATAAGAAATATATATATATTTTTAATTTAACTTTTAATAGTAGTTTATTGCATACAATGATTTTAAATTTATTTATACAAAGATATTGTGATTAACTGTGATTGTGATTAATTTTTATTTTATATTGTATTTTTGACAAATTTTTATCATATTATTTTATTTAAACTTATACATAATTTTAACTTTAAAATTTTATTTTAATTTTTTTTATTGCTAAATCATATTTAAATGTATAATTGTAATTCTAATGTAATGACTATAACGAAATTTTCAAATGGTTTATGGGTCGCAGAGGCCTGAAATAAATGATTTTATTTTATTTTATTTATTTATTTATAACAATCTGGAGAGTTATAGAAAATCTTTAAATATATTTTTATTGAAGCTAGCTTTAGCTACTTTGTACAAACCTCACTAAGACAAAAAAATAGAATGAATGAATCAATCAAATCATCTCAATAATAAATTCTTTTGAATAGTATCCAAAACAGCTCAGCTTATGTAGGTAAGTATATTTTGCCTTTATGGTCTACGTGTAATAAAATAATGTTTCTTCTACACCTGTAAGTAAAACGAGAGTAAATTTACATCTATTTCTTTCTACTACCAGCTTATAAGTGGCAAAGCACCCTCCGATTCCAAATATCGTACGGTGTAAAGAGATGTCGTAAGGCAAACATAAAAATGGAGTTAAAAAGCACTTCACTAAGCGGCGTAACCCGCCGACCGGCGATACAATATTCACGCTGTTTATTGCACAACAAACACATACTCAAACTAATATAAATGTCTGTCCGTCCGATACCCTGCCATTAAGCTGTTGAACCGATTTAGAGTTGGTTGGAAATACTCTAGTCCTGAAAAGTAAATTACTTTTAGTAATGAGTAATGTGAAATTTCCACTACTCATTACTTTTAGTAATGAGTAATGGGAAATTTCCACTACTCATTACTTTTAGTATTGAGTAATGGTGTCAGTTCCCATTACTCATTACTTTTTTTTAATGGCATAAAAATAAATTCTCATTACATTTTTTTGTAATGAGAAAAGTATCATCTTTACATGACTCATTTTTTAATTTTAAAAATGTACATTACAAATTACAATTTTTAATGTTAATGAGTACCTAGTACCTACTGTACCATTACACATTATTTTAAAAGATTTTATTTGACTTGCTCTGTATGTATGTAATATGTATGTATCTAACTTTTTTCAAAGACCCCCCAAACACTCCCCCACGAAACTTCTCCCCACCCTACCGGACCAGAGGAATTTACCAAATTTTTTTTCTCAATTTTGAGGCCAGGATCGTATAGAGGGGAAAAATCCAGGAAGAACAAGCCGAAGAATCCCACATCCAGGACAAACAGTTGCTGAGTTATAAGCACTCAAACTTTGACATTGACAGCTCGGCAACTGTCAAACGTCGAACCATTGAGATACCATACACTAGGAGAGAGCCTTGTAATATCGGTGTATAAGTGTCAAAAGCGTGTAATGTTATGTCCTACTTACTAGGACATAACTAAGGAGTCGGTCTGCATATTTCATGTAATAAAAGTGTTAATAAAGGTTTTTAATGAACATTTTATGCTAGATATTGTTGAGTTTTGTGGTTCCGCTAAATAATAAACCATAAGAATGGCCAAACAATGCCTCAAACACGTGGATTTAACATTAAATGACGTTTTGAACAACGTTTTTTTGGGCTTTTCAATCGGTATTTTTGTAAGCTAAAAAGATAATTTATAAGTTTAATAATCTCTTATTCGTGCTATATAAGGCATTAGTGCTAAAAATGTCACATTAATTAATAATTTGGCTACAAAATTGCATAGATTTTTACGTGTGTTTACGGATTCTCATTACTTGAACGTTTATCGATATCATGAACTAAATGACTTTCATTTCTGGATTATAATGTGCTTCAAAATGATCGACAAATAGAAATATTGAAGAAAATATACGCACACTACTTGTATGAAGATAAGCACAAAATGGCCACGCGATGACGGGCTATGATTACATCTATACTATATAATACTTTATCTATGCGTCGAACAAAAGCGGCCATATCTCCGCTCCCAATAGGCCTAGAGGAACGGGGTTTCTTCTAACATCAAAGGCAACACCTCGGCTACCCCCTCCCCGAATTTGAACTAAATCGGAGACATCAAATTTTTCTCTCAATTCTGAGGCCAGGATCGAATAGAGGAGAGAAATCCAGGAAGAACAAGCCGAAGAACCCCATATCCAGGACAAATAGTTGCCGAATTACAAGCATTCAAACTTTGACATTGACAGCTCGGCAACTGTCAAACGTCTTACAAAAGTAGCCATAACTCCGCTCCCAATAGGCCTAGAGGAACGGGGTTTCTTCCAACATCAAAGGCAATACCTCGGCTACCCCCTCCCTGAATCTGAACTAAATCGGAGACATCAAAACTTCAAGGACAAATTTGGGGGGAGACCCGGATATCTGAAAAGTACTCGAAAAATCCAGAAGAACGAGCCCAAACTCGGCCTAATTATCCCAAAGGACGAGGAGACAGCGAAGGGTCTAATTTTCAGACATAAATTTGGCCGCCATCTTGAAAAATTTAAAATGTCTTCCACTATACTTACAATACTTTTAATAGTAATGTAATGGAGAAATTTTACATTACTCATTCTTTGCATTTAATGGACAAAGAAGGTCCGATAATGGCTCATTATTTTGTAAAATGGCAATGTAAGATACTCCATTACTATTTTTTTTGTAATGAGTAATGTGAATATTCACATTACTCATTACTTTTTTTAATGTGTAATGGAGGACCACACATTACACATTAATCATTTACTCAGTAATGGATACCAATTAAATTTCTATTAAAAAAAAGTAATAAATAGTGCATTATTTTTTACATTAAGATTTTTGCAACGCTGATTCAATATTAATTTTTACAATACACCTGTAAAATATTATACTATCACTGTACCATACTAGCAGTGTGCTATAGTACTTACATTGCACGCGTAATTATTTGGGAGTGCTCGAGCCGGAGTTAAGCACCTTTTAGCCCACGAGTGGGCTTATTTATTGTGAATCTGCAGCTTTCGTTAGCAACTACACGTTTGTATGAAACTTTAAAGCTCGTGTCATACTGCAAGCTGTAATGTACGACACAATGCTATATGTTATTATAAGTTGAGAATCTGTAGTACATGAATGTTCGTATGAAGCCTGAGCGCTTGCGTCGTACTGCAAGCTATAATATGTACGACGAGCTGCTTTTTCAGGGTTTTGTTCAAAGGGCTGGCCCTACTGAAACAGGAACCTATTTCTAAAACTTCGCTGATATGCACTTCGCGCGTCTATCTGTTACCAGCTGGCTGTACCCCAAAAACCGCAATGGGTGAAAGTTGATTTTTAAAATTTTTTTATTGCAAGGTGCAAACATTGTCATTGCATAGTTATTTATATCGTACAGGATGTTAGCACATAAATTGTTTATTGCTTAGATAAGGGGTTTATACTTTTTTGCGATGCAAACTATTCTGTAACCTAAATCCGCCCAAAGAATCTCCAAATCTATAAAAGTAGGTCGAGACGGTTCTAAGGAATTTGGCAACAAAACACCACGACGCCAGTATTTAATATTTTGTTACTGTAAAATTAAATAATATTATAGCTTCCAATAGCTTTGGTTACTCGTCTAGCCTTACCGGATATGCCACACTACATCGCAGACGTAAGAGGATTATAATATTGAGCTCGCCGTGCTAAGTCTCTGGCTAATGCAAAATTGTTTAATAAACATTCTCTCCTTCTCTCTCTTCCTCTCTTTCTCTCTCTTTTTCTCTCTCCGTGTTTCCTGTAAGCTGTATCATTGAAATTGAAATACGCGTTGGTTTTGTTTCTTTAAAGTGTTCAGATATTATATTTTCATTATTGAATCTTGACGCTTATAGGTCGTACATGCCATTTGGAGTGATTGCACTCCATGCACGTGTCCGTATTATACACAGTTTAATTAAATATTATATTAGAGAACTATTTTAAACTATGAGAAGGTGGATTGATGTATGTAAGCTGTCATAATGTAGGATATAATATAAGCATGTGAAATTCACATGCCTATATGAACATTATCCCGATACAATAAAATAGAATTATCATGAATTTAAACGTACCTGGCCCTGTAGACAAGTGGCAAAACGCTAATGCTAACGCTAGCGCTACAAAATGTATGCGATTTGACATAAGTCATCGCTTCGCTAGCGAATACTAATGTCAAATCCATACATTTTGTAGCGTTAGCGTCAGTGTTTTGCCACTTGTCTAGGGGGGCTGATTGGTTTGTCATTGTATGATTATATCATTGTATGTGCGAGTTTCTTACGCCGGTTCTTCTCGCCGGGTTAGTTCCCGAACCGGTGGTAGGCACCTTAGTATCGACGCTCGGAAACATTTTTGTAAAAAAATTACTCTGAATAAAAAATATTTTGATTTGAATTGATGGGAAGCAAAATGGTACCTCTTCCCACTTTATTTACAGTTGATGGCGAATAAGGATATATTTAAAACTGCCTACGTTAAAATATGTAGCAGAATTGAGGTACTTCCTATTTTTATGCTTCCTATATATATACTAAAAACAACGGTATATTTAGCTTCTAAAAAGGAGGTTATATTTTCGTCCTTTTATTTTGTATTTTGCTAACAAAGTTTCCATAAAATATGTCAATCTAAAATGCAGTTAACAAAATTACAGGAACGAAGCAATTTATTTGGCGGGGGAAATTAAATATGCATACTGTGCTTAGTTCGTCATTAGTTAGGTGTAATTAGTGGTTTAACTATTAATCATAGCATGCAACCACCGATATAACGTGTTTGCTTTGTGGAATAGGCTGCTACACAAACTTTTTAAGGGTAGCAAATATGGAACACTTGTGATGGCCAAAAAACAATTTTAGGGGCCCATGAGTCTATAATCCATATCCATCCATACTAATATCCATACTAATATTTGATGCGAAAGTGTGTCTGTCTGTCTGTTACCTCTTCACGCTTAAAGCGCTGAACCGATTTTGCTGTTTGGCATGGAGATACCTTGAGTCCCGGGAAAGGACAAAGGATAGTTTTTATCCCGGAAAAATGTACGGTTCACGCGCGATAAACAAATTTTGGCGCAACGAAGTTGCGGGCGTCCTCTAGTAACCATCTATACATCTATACATATAATAAAACTGTAGAAATGACGATTCTGTACATTAAAGATATTCAAAAAATAATAAGCGGAGGGTGTCACTACATCGCTATAGAAGCCAAAAATGTGGTCAGTTTTTTTGTCTGTCTGTCTGTCTGTCTGTCTGTATGTTTGTTCCACTATCACACGAAAACTACTGATCCGATTTGAATGCGGTTTTCGCAGATATATTAGTCTTTTTCCAACTTAACATCTGGTGTATAAAAATTTTTCCCCCCACCCCTCTAAAGGGACGAAAGAGGGGGTCAGATTTTGTATAAGACTTATGCTTTAACATGAAAACTACTGATCCGATTTGAATGCGGTTTTCGCAGATATATTTGTCTTCTTGCAACTTAACATCTGGTGTATAAAAAAAATCCCCCCACCCCTCTAAAGGGACGAAAGAGGGGGTCAGATTTTGTATAAACTTTTTCTTTAATGGACTTACTTTATATAATTAACTGTTTTTCCAACTTAACATCTGGTATATAACATTTTTCCCCCCACCCCTCTTAGGGGACAAAAGAGGGGGTAAGATTTTGTATGCTGGTGAAGTAGAAATACTTTAAATGGCAAAACAACGTTTGCTGGGACAGCTAGTAATATAATAAAACTCTAGAAATGAGAATTCTGTACATTAAAGATATTAAAAAAAATAATAAGCGGGGGGTGTCACTACATCGCTATAGAAGCCAAAAATGTGGTGAGTTTTTTGTCTGTCTGTCTGTATGTTTGGTCCACTATCATACGAAAACTACTGATCCGATTTGAATGCGGTTTTCGCACATATATTTGTCTTCTTCCAACTTAGCATCTGGTGTATAAAAAATTATCCCCCCACCTCTCTTAGGGGACAAAAGAGGGGTCAGATTTTGTATCAAACTTTTTTCTTTAACACGGAAACTACCGATCCGATTTGCATACGGTTTTCGCAGATATATTTGTCTTCTTCCAACTCAACATCTGGTGTATAAAATCCTTAAGGACATAGGATACTTTTTATCCCGGAAAAATGTACGGTTCCCGCGCGATAAACGAGTTTTGGCGCAACGGAGTTGCGGGCGGCATCTCTCTAGTTTATATATAAACAAAAATGTATTTTTTAGTTAGTATCTCTAAAACTCAAGAACGGCTTAACCGATTTGGCTAATTTGTTTTGAAATGTTTGTGGAAGTCCAGGTAAGGTTTATGTAAGGAGAAAAGTGATACAAATTATAAAAAAAACAAGTTGCACTCCAGGAGTTTTTTAAAGTTAAAGATGGGCCACTCTCGTCTCCTCTCCCGTCTTTTTACGAATCTTGTTAGTCCTTACAAACCTTGTCTAGTACTGACGCTAGTGAAATTTAGAATCCAACCCGTAAACGGCAGGCTTGAGATTCAACGCGCATCCACACTAATATTATAAATATGAATGTGTGTGCACTGCATTTTGCTGGCAATAAATATCATTCGAGATGAAAACCACATTTCTTTCGCGAGACAATTAATATGAAACTTCGTCAAAAATACACATCGCTTTTTGTTGAACGTCCTGAATATTTGTTGTTTCGGAGAACCTGGCGCACAATCCGTCAGCGGATCAAAGGGTTACGCGTTATTACCTTTGATTTACTTTGCGTTCAAAAAGAGAGTTATTATTTACGATTTCTGGAACTCAGTTCCTTATCTGTATACGGAACTGAGTTTCAGCCTGTGTTGAAACACAACAAAGTGATAACACTTTAGGGTGTGTATGAGTTCCTTAAACTTATAGAGTTCACTGTGGAAGTAACAGCGGTAAAAGAGTAACATTTTTAAATGATAATATTGGCAAATTCATGACGTTATAGGGCGTTTCTCACAAAAATAGACGTGAAAAGTAACACTTACTGCGCTACTACTTTTATAGTGAACTTGATACTCTTTTGTTACACCCTGTATATTTACTATTTCTGTCAAATTCTATAAATTTTTTATTCCTAACTTTTCTAAAAGTACAGTCACTAAGTTCATTCGTCACCACTACGTCCAATCACCAGCATCATTTCAAAATCTGATTCCTTGTACTTTCTTTTATAATATTACAGTTATCAATTATTATGATCGTAAATATAATAATATCAGCTATTATTCCGTGGCCCACATAAGGGGCGTGTGAGACAAAGGAACATGATGCATTTGACATAATTACAATAACGGTGACAAAAATATCTACAGCGAAGAGCGTCTGTCATTTGTTTTGTCTTTGTTGTGAGTTACGCGGCGCACGCGCATAAGTTACTTTTTTTATTATTGACGTTTAGTCATAAGATTGATGTTTTAACATAATTTTAATAATTTCTGCCGCAAATTTCCTTTTATTACCTTCTGGAACATGATTCTAGAAAGGTTTTTATTACTTTCTGTAAATTTATTATTATTATTGTTGTTAATATTTGTATTGCTTCTAAAGATCGATTCTTGCATAACTATTATAAGAAAGTAATAAAGGAATACGTAAACATATTAATTTTAGAAATTTATTATGATTATAGTCTTTTTAGTACTTAAAATAGTATCTACTATATGAAACTAGGCTTTAAAGTGGTAAGTACTTATAGCTCGACTTAAAAATAAAGTTACTATACGGTATAAAAAGCGGTAAGCCGGGGTGGTTTACTAGTATGGTGCACTTTTATAACCAATTGTGTAAATATGCCCGGCCATGTTTCAGCGTTCTGATAACGCTGCGTTTCCTGACTCATGGATTCATAGGCGCTGGACGAGGTACGAGCGCAAGCGATTTTTATTTTAATTTTATTGTTTACTTATCACTAAATATTTTACAAATCATAATATATTGCAGGAAAATCGATTATGATGCGGGAATCTTTAAACGTGACAAAAATATTGTTTTTCATCGTAATTTGTTAAATTATAAACTTTTAAATAAATTGAATGCTTTGTTTAATAGCTTAAACGAAAATTGTTTATTAGACAGGAATTTTGGACACCCCTGATATTACATACCAAATCTTTTGACAAACAGTTTAAGCGTGAAGACTTGAGTTACTGACTGTCGGATAAAACATACACACTTATATTGTTAGTATGGATTTTCGCTTTCTGTATTTTAATGCAATTTTTAAATTAAACATTTATTTCAAAATTGTACAATTACATTTAAATTGTATTTTTTAAGAGCCTGTTATACTATCTCACTCATGAGCAAATGCCTCTCTCTCCTGAACTTTTTTACAAGACGTGGTCTCGGAAAAATACCTATTTTTTTATAAACTATTTTTAATAAAGTCGCTTCTGCCTCCAAGTTGGACCAACATGATGCGTTTAGTGAGTGTAGGGTCAGCAAGTTAAGTGAATTACGGAATTTGTTTATTACGGTCAGTTATTTTATCAATATTGCAGGAACTGATGTAAACTCGTTACGGGAAAAATTCGTTAACCCGCGTTTAATGATGTTAATTAAATTGTGTTGTTTAAGTTCCCTTATACGGGATCCGGTTAATTTGATCGCAAGCCGACCGACCGACCTATCGCACTTAGGGGGCAAACGAGCAAACGTGCCACCTGATGGAAAGCAACTACCGTCGCCCATTGACTCTCGCAACATCAGAAGAGCTGCAGCCTACAGGTGCGTTGCCGGCTTTTTACTACATGATTTAATAAAATGCAAAAACCATACCGCTGAACCGATTTTGCTGAAATTTGACTTGATATGAAGATACTTTGAGTGCCGGAAAAGAAAATTGGATACTTTTTATCTCGGAAAAATGTTGCGGGCGTCATCTAGTAAAAGCAAAGCAACAGTACGTTATAATTCTCACTCAAAGCGTTATTTTACAGTGAAACCTTAAGGGAATTCTCTCACCTTGATCTCGAAATGGAATAAAGAAACACGTGCTGAGATGAAAAACTTTGTACTATTATGTAGATAATTCTATGCAGTAGTTTGAATGTAGTAATGTATGTTGTAGAGAGTGAAGTTATCATACGGTTATAAAACATTTTTGTTCTTTATCCTATTTTAAGTTATTCCAAAAAGTAGTTACTTTTGTTACAACGAATAGGCTTGTGGTGGTACCCACAATTCGCCTAACAATCCTGCATCGCGCTATCGAAGTTTCGGAGAACGGCAAGATATATACAACGTCTGAAATGACGTCAGTGGGCTTCGGCCTGACCGAGCATGCTATCTCGCTCGGTCGGAAGATTTTTCATTTCGGCCACCACTAACAACGCTAAAGGCTCCACAATCCGGGAGAGCTCTGGCAGAAGTGCAAACTTGAGTATACATTTTCGCTGTGCTGCAGAAAAAGAGGTGGATAATACTTCTTCTTCCACGTACCAAAGGTTCACGCACTATGTCCTACTAACCTTCTTTTCTGAGTTAAAAATACGTGTGGCACTCGCGGGACGTCGCGGTAAAAGCTATTGCATAGCATTTTTTATCAACTTATGCAATCATAATTCGCATACGTCTAGTCGTATGCACACATACACCTTGCTGAAGTCTGGCAACGTCGCACCAAAAGTTGGAGTGGGGAGTGTTAGGTTTTTTCGTTACGGAATTTCTTGATTTCCTTTTCTTTGATTTCTTGAGTTCCTGTCTCTGGAAGTATCTGTATATTAAGTATTTTCTAAACCAGTATAGTGGTTAAAGAATGAAGGATAACAGACCTAAAATTTTACATTTATATTAGTAAGGATAAGTCATAATTTGCAGACGGTACATTAAGCCGACTAAGACAGCTTTGCATACAGAATGATCGATGGCTTCCTACGAGGTAGACAATATGAGTCACCTTACGACACGATTACTTCTTTGTTGCTAATTATATGGTCTTTGACCTACAATACAAGTTCTTAGTGGTACTTGATACGGGCAATTAAAATTTTATCGTCTTAATTTCTCAAGTTTGATGATATATGATGATATATATTAATCGTATGCTTTTATTTATAGATTTTATACATAGTGTTTTAGTCATACAATCCTGATGTGCACCTGCTAGGAAGCAGTAGGGATGAAGAGTGGTACACCCATCCGTTGGATGGTACATACTGTAAAACGCCTTTTTAGTGTTTAACAAGTTGATTCTTGGCTTATGACAATTTTTCAACATGTTTGTCTTGCTGAAACTTACAAGCATACATGCGTATAATCGTCTTCTGTTAGCGGGCCCCTAGACGATCAAATTTATTGTGCAAAATCACGTATTGTGCAATAGTATTGATCGTCTAGGGCACTCTAGGGTTAATATTGAACGCACCCGCCTTTCAATCTTGTAGTCAAATAAATTGTTCAATAAATACTGGGTATGATATTGTGCAATAAAATTGATATTCTAGGGGCCCGCTTAGGTACGGTGATGTGTGCTTGCTTCTTACTGTCCATTAACTGTCCAATAATTATATTATGGGCCGAACGACTGTATTGACGAGAAAGATGGACGTATTTCACTGGAAAGTATTAATACTTTCCAGTGAAATACGTTTTTAATTAAAAGAAAACAAAAGCTTTTGATGATAAAGAATGAAAATACATTCGAATGAACAATAATCGAATGAGGTATAGAGTAGGAATAGAAACATAACTATTCTAAAAACTGCACAGGTCTAGACGTTAACAATCCCGTACATTCCTTCTTAATTAACACATTGTAGAGCGCAAAAAGTGTGGAATGTCCTGAATGGCCGACGTGAAATAAAAACCGGTTTTCATATCTCACAAATGTCAGATATTTTCATTCGCCGACCAAACAGTGGATGGGCTGAAAAAATTTCAATATGACCAAATTGGCAACGGCAAAGGTGTGACGATGGTTTGAAGCGAAACGTTATACAATGCGTTTTATGTATACTTACCTGAAAAATTGAATCACGTTACAAAAGATGTAGGTATCATCGTTTATATATTTTGTATTTGAAATTATATGCAAAAACGATTATAAACGCCTTTTACAATCATTTTTGTATATTTTTTACTAAAAGGTACACAACATTAGAGGCATAATATTATAAAGGAACGTATTTAACCGATTTCCAAAACGGAGGAGACTATATTATAATAAACATAAGCGTTTCTGAACTAATTTGAAATACGGTTTTTGTTTAATAGTTTTAACTCTAGTTGGGTAAGTAGCTATGAATAATTTCAACAAATTCTGAATAAATTTAATAAAGAACCAAGTCCATTTGCAATTTTGCATATAGATGGACTTGGCCGCTCTCAGTAAAACTTCATGTCTTAAATTAATACTAATTATTTTATTCTGGCTATTTTGGTTATAAATAGTGAAAAGACGTAATCTAATCTACTATAGGTTAGGTTTAGGTTTCCAGTTAGATAAGGGAAAGGCACAAATGCTAGACACGGAACTAATAGATGACACTTACGACAAAAATACCATAAAAATAAGAATTACTCTAATTATTTCTCAACACTGTAAATTTTATAAGCTTCTTAAGCTATCTGTTAATGTGAAAAAATATATTCGGGACGCCTTCGCGAACAAAATTTTAAAATGGGATCAGTTTTCGTAAATAATGTGACGCGCTCGGCAATTTCGTAGCAAATAAGTTAAGGAAGGCGAAATTTTGCACGTAAGTTTTGAATACATTTGTTAGATGGTCTATTGATTTCATTGAATTTATGGTCATGTTGTATACACTAATTAATGTTTATTTATGATTTTTTATCTATTTTCCCTAACAATATAAAGCATGTCTACTATTAGTTCTTGAAAATGTAAAAAACCTAATAGATGACATGGATCTCATCTTTTAGTTTTGCAATACATATTAAAGTTATTTTGTAGTTTATTCTACTGCAAGAATTATAATTATATTAACAAACTAACAACTTAGAACTACTTTACCTAAAAATGGACATGGTGTCTAATATTAGACCTTGTAGGTACTGATCTAAAAATCGATTGCTGTAGTTTTTTAGCAGTAAAAAGAAGAAAAAGGAGAGCTGAGAAAAAAAAGAAGAAAAAAGAAGAGGCAAGAGAAGCATAGAGACTAAAGACTGAAAATAAATTTGCTAGGAAAAAAATAAAAATAAAAGGAAATATAGTTTCAGCGTGGAAGAAGAATGGATAGAATCTGGAGACAACGTGGATAATATTTCTGATGCATGTAGTTATTATGATGAAGTAAATGAAATCTTTTGAAAAACGGCAAATAAAGACCTAATAATATGAAAAATATAAAATGTAATTTAATGTTCTATGTCAACTATTAGTTCATATTGGTGTCTATTAGTGATGTTCGTTTTTTGTGATGTCATCTATTAGCTCTTTTGACTAAGTTTACAAAAAGACCAATAATATTTTATTTTATTGATTTGTCAGAGATAATAATTATATTAGTTTTATTTTGTAAGAGTTACTGAAGACATGGAAGAAGTTACCAATCCTTTATTCTCATAAATATATATTTTATAACATTCAAATGTTTCATGTTTCCTTAAAGTGTCTGCCATAAGGTCTTTTCCCTTAATTGCATTGTAATAAATACTTATTGTTGCAACTTTTTTTGGTAACAATTTGGTTATCGTAATGGAACTGTACATTTTTCTGTTACTTTTTTCTTTTACGAGCCTAAAAGTATATCCATAATTAATTTCATCAATGTGATTAACTAATCTTGTATATAAAATTCTCGTGTCACAATGTTAGTCCACGAACTCCTCCGAAACGGCTTTACAGATTTTTACCAAATTTTATATGCATATTCAGTAGGTCTGAGAATCGGCTACTGGGTACTTTATAATTATTGATAAGAGCATTTGTTGAACAAATAATAGTAAATTATTACAACCTGAGACTGACGGCGACCATTGTTTGTGCGACGAGATAGCGATTGACGTTGCCATGGCGACATACTTCTTTAGTTACTTCGATAAAATAATATGGGCGAAATACTTTATATTATGGCAAAGCAACGTTTGCCGGGACAGCTAGTATTAAGTATATAAAATAGTTTACGGCACCGATTTAAGAATAAAGAAAACGAACACATTGAACCCTATGTGTCCGTTTACACACCCTAAAGAATATCAAATTGTCACACCCTATATATAAGACAACAGTCTCATTTGTCAAAATATACATATTAGTATATTACCATTAGTCTCGATTAGGAAATGTATAATGAGCTATTATTAAAAGCCAATTCTCCTGAGTGTAGTATGAATTCAAAAAGACCAACATAACCCAAGTGACCATCTCTTGGCAGCCTCGCTATCAGCATCCCAAACTTATATACAGCTGAAATACACCTGCCATATCAAAGTCAACTCTAAATCCCAGTAATAAGGACGAAGGATGGTAGCAAAACGCAAAACAAAGAAGTTATAGGCAAACTAGAAGTGTTAATAGTTACAATTGTTATTTTTGCAGCCAAAATGTTGTTCGAATAAAAGTAATTCTGCACTAATGTGTTATACAAACGTATCTTAAGTTAGTGAAATGGAAAGAAAAATATTTTATTTTATAGGTGATTGGTTTCAGGAAATTTGTTTGGTTTCAGGAATTTGTTTGGTTTGGTTTCAGGAAAGTCTATGATGTCTACCTAGCTGGTTTAGGAACCAGCGCGTCGAGCAACCGGCATAAAAAATTCTGAAAATGGAAGTAACGATTTTGATTCAATGTTCTTTTGTTGTAAAACTGACGCGATCAAGAAAAAATTTGCGCTTTCAGCGCTCCTACTTTCACGGTGACCTCTATGTAGGGGACAGATAACCGTCCTAAAGTATTATCGCTTAGTTTTGTTACACCCTGTATAACATAACACTTATCTGTTACCTAGCTTATAATAATGTAAATGTAGTGGCAGATTATGGAATATTATGTTAAGAGCGCGTACTTGCCAATAAACTTTGTAGTTTGGCGGGATATTAATGAAAGCTATATAAGCTTGTATATTTTTTAGATAAAAAACGATAAAAAAAAGAATGTACGAGAGTGTATAGGTACTCAAGGTGCATTAATGGAATGAAAGACGAAAACGAATAAAAAATGTTCCGACTCATACTCGTATATTTTGCTTAATATGTATTATCGTCAGCTAACTACGTGAAAATATTAAGAACTTTACCTTTTTTTGCTTTCAACATAATATAATTATATATTTTTTTTTTGTTTCAGAAAGAAATCGTGATGGCGTACTTGGAAAAATGTAAAAGGTAAGTCATTGTTTAACACCTCCCAACAGCCAAATTTTGCGCTCATTTGGCTACTTAACGTAGATAAGTTAAACCTAGTTTACCTAAAGCGAATAGGGTAATTTTTATCGGACGATTTATTTTAATGCGGGGAATAAGTCGCGGGCGGAGATTACATCTGTCTCACCTACGAGTCCTCAAGCACCGCCGATATATCAACTTAACTCAGCCCGTGACTGTACTAACGACATTACAGTTACACCCTACGATACGATATGTCGTTGAGGAAAATTATGATATTTTAGCTTGAACCGAGTGTATAACGTGTATTGCGTCGTCGTCTGAAATAATATGATGATTATGATTAGAATTTTATTTACTTGCTATTATGGGTAAAGTTTCCAAGTAACTTTTGTAAATACTACATAACATCCGAACACTTATATTATATACATAGTTATGCAAGTTATACCTGCATGTATTTAGTATGTTATTGTATCCAATTTTACGTCATAATTATTACAACTGCTTATTTGTCATAGACCATGAAAGAAAAAAATCAATCAAGACAACGCTCTTCAAACGTTTTGACAACGCACTTCAAACATTTTGAATTTTGTGCCATAGCCCATAGGTTATAAAACATTGTCAGACGCCATGTCTGTTAAATCTTGATTATCACGTCTTTAACGCACGGTCTAATGCCCCAATAATTCTAAATTCCTTCGGTAGAGATCAACTACGATAACATGGCGCGCCCCTCCAAAATTCAAAATGTTTGAAGTGCGTTGTCAAAACGTTTGAAGAGCGTTGTCTTGCGCGGTCGGCTAGTTATGACTAGTTGACCAACAAATCTTGGTAATAAGTGACATTAAGTGAAATATTACGTGTACTGTGACTGGTTGAATACTTACTACATACAAACTCTTTCATATGGATGTGACTACACACATTGAAACAGTCATTTGGAGGGGCGCGCCATGTTATCGTAGTTGATCTCTATCGTAACATCGTCGGAAACCAGAAAATCCCCACGATATCGTATCGCACAGCCTAAAGCGCAGTAGTTTGCGGTATACCACGTACCTTCGCCAGCCCCGCCCATCAATCTATGCTCTCCACAATGAATGGACAGCCTCCATGCACTGCCACCACTACCTTACCCAATTCACGTGAAACTCAACCTTATTGATATAGCCATAAAGCTGTATTGGCGGCACAAATATCCTTGCCAAGGCGGTCTCGAGTCGAAATTGATAGTGAAACTCTTATTGTGCTTAATGAGAGAATTGAAATAGATAGAAAAGCAAATGGACTTAAAGAAGTTCGATAGATTGCTGCCAAACTCCCGATTGCTTCTGAACTCATCATTATCAGTCGGAGCCTGCTAAAACATTGCTGTACTTCTACGAATAATAAAAATTAAGGAAACGTAATGATACTTTCAATCGTTTTGAATTTGGTTCTAAAACACTACATTCAAATTGATAAAATAAAGCCGTTGACAATAATTGTCACTTCTATAATTACTTACACAAAATTCTTGCATGTATTCGGGCCTCTTTTACTTTAGTATGCATGTATTCGGGTCACATTTTGTAGAATCGGAACAAATTTTTTGACACAGTTACTCTTCCTTAGTTTTTATTATTCGTAGCTATATAGGAGAAGGTGGTAATGTGGCCCCCCAATTGTTTATCAAGCATTATTTAAAAAATATAGAAGTCAGAAACCTAAAAAATACATTATGGGACTTCTTATTCATTTGTTTAAACATGTCTTATTAGGGAATAAAAAAAACTCGTGCAGGATAATCGAAAGTTTTAATTATTCTTAATCAATCACATTTGGTATTTTGAGATCAAGTGATGGTAATGTGGCCCCCCGGGGATATCACATTAAATGTATTGCACAAATGAAACTTAACGGCAAAAATCACAAATGTAATAGTCACTATTGGAGCCTCCACAGGCTACATAGCCCATTAGTCAAAATTTGATACTGTACCCATGGCTCTCCAGCTCTGTCATTGGAACAACATTTCGACTAATGTGAGGGGGCCAAATTACAATCATTGCTAATATTTAAACAAACGTACCAAAAGTATTTATTAAATGTATAATTTTATATTTACCTTTTAAATTCCGTAGGAGAACAGTCTGATGTATCCGATGTTTGAACACAAAAGCCAAATATTTCTGTTTCTTAACAACTATTGAAATAAAATCACACACACTTAAAAGTTTCGCAGGTCGCAAGTTTAACTTGATCGAATGACAATCGAACTTGACAGCCTCTGTTGGATTTGTACGGTGCATGCCGCGAGCATCCCGTTCCACCAAAATTAGACTGGATAGCGTTGTTAAAACATTAAATATTGAGGGGGGCCAATATATGTGCAGGGGCCACATTACCACCTTTTCCACATTTAAGTACAGACTTACATGTTTTATTTTATGTTTTAACGAAAAAGTATAACAACAACACGCATGGAAAGTAAAAGAGAAGGTGATATTATTGGCTCTCCTTCACTGCGCGGTCTACTTTCAGGAGGAAAGTCTTACGAATTTTCGATTTCTAGTTACATCCTCTGACATATTAAGTTTTTAGTGTTTACCCATCACAATAAAAGTGCACAACAGCGCTAAAAAGTTTTTTTTATCAAGAGAGCGCAAAAAGATAGAGTCAAATACCTAGATCGATTAGCCTGGATAAGCTATGGGTATAGATATAGCTCTGCATACAGATAGTAACTTTGCAAGCTAGTCTCCGACTAGGTATTACGGGTAACTGACAGAATTTTCTGGAAAGACGCGACGTAATCCCCGTGTCTGGAATCTGATATTCCTGATATCAGCGAGATTTATCGAAATTATGCGGGCTAACCATGAACAATGGACTTTTCTTCTACATTTTATCTTAAGGTGCTCAAGTGGTAGTTTTCGTTACTGTTTGAATATTACGCGTGAAAGAGAACGAGGTGGTTGAATTGAATCTGAAAAACTACATAATTATGTAGAAAACGCGCTAATATTTAATTTCATACATACCTGCAGGCTTATTTTTATCCAGGAAAAAGCTAAACAAACCAGTTTATACCGGTTAATTTAGCTTTCATAGGAACCAGTTTACACCAGTTGATGTTGCTTTCCAAGAAACTAGTTTATGCAGCATACCAGTTCATTTTGACTGACTTCCAAAAAGGATGAGGTTCTATATAATTTTCGCCCTCGTTTATTATATTATTTTCCTAAGAAACCAGTTTATACCAGATCGTTCTATCAATCACAAAAAAGCAACCCTTCTCAATCAATTTAAAGCTTCAAAAATTGAAAACCCGTCTTCTGCACAGTATTCGACTGACGAATAAATATTTCACTTAGTATTCTAATGAAACAGCGAGTGGCTGAGTCTGGGCGTGCTCTATCTTGTCTAGATTTGAGTTATGATAGCGGAGCACTAACACTTTTAATTTTCTTTTATTGCTGGCTGGAAATGTTTAAGATACTTGCATATTCTCCAGAGTGAGACGAAATTTATACTTTAGTTCTTTATGCGAGATGAAATTAAAAATGGCGTTTAAATTATAAGTAATTGTCTTACAGTCACATAACCTCGTTAAATTATTTTTTTAATGAACTATGTGCCCATAGTAATATTAATAATACGAAAGTGTGTCTGTCTGTTCTTTTCACACTTAAACTGCAAACCAATATATTTTCAGTCACGGGACATAAGATAGTTTTTTATCTAATAACTCTGTTAATAATAAAGATCTTTACACGGCGTATGACTATTAAGTATTCGGTGTCTTTGTCTGAGATGTGACTTTTCCAATGTGCCAGGAAAAGTCAAGCAATAAAGTCAACCTTGTATAGTCGTTCGCTGCTTAAATATTTTGTAAGTAGACGTAAGGGGGTAATAATTTGCGATATGTGAGCAAAAATAAGATGTTTCCCACATTTTCCCTATACATCTCCTACTAATAATAATATGATAATGGTGTATTAATATCTATGAGATTTCATGAATATGTATGCTTACTTTGATATCCTTTTGATCTATGGGAAATTATATGACTATGTGTTTTCGGATTAAGAAGAAAATCATATCAAAGAGCTTATTTATTACAATAAAGAGAGATAGAAATACTCAGAGGGAAATTGAGAAATGAGAGAAAATGTAATAGAAGTATACCAGATATAAAAAAAATGTGCAAGTAAATCCCACCAACATGCTTTTGTACGTGGACTAAATCAGGACTTACGCCATAAAGAAAAAAAACATCTGTTTCACAGCTATGCCTTTCGGTAAATGTTATGCAAACATCATTACACATGGAACCGAACATCACTTAATGCGTCATTTGAGTGGCAGCTGTTTCGCATCCACGTACCCATGACAATGTCATCCATACGATACAATATATCCCATGGACGTATAAAAAAGGCGGACGGAGTCCCACCATACACAAAACTGTGTCGTTCAGAGTCGGCCAGCTGGCTGTATGTACACGGTCCGCACGCACACATTCTTGCGCTAGTCCATACCATTTGACAGGCGTCAGAATGTGTGCGTGGCCGACTCAGAAGAAAAGTGAAGACACAGTTTTGTATATGACAAGACTCCGTCCGCCTTTTTTTCTACGTTCATGATATATCCTTACAGGTACTGTATCTTATGCACAAAAACCACCAGGTTTAGCATAACTATAAAAGAAGTGTAACGCCTCCGTGGTCTAGTGGTTTAGAGCGTGGCTCTTGACTCGGAGGTCGTGGGTTCGATTCCCGCGTTGGAAACATGATATTTCCAAGTTTGGTTAGGACGATGCAGGTTGATCACTTGATCATCTGACAAGTAAGTTGATCCATGCGTCGGATGGGCATGTAAAAAGTCGGTCCTGCGCCTGATCTCTCGCCAGTCGTGTCGGTCTTCCGTCCCACTGGGTTATGAGAGTAAAAGGAATAGAGAGTGCTTTTGTGTACTGTGCACACACTTGGTCACTATAAAATTATTCCTGCGTAATCGCCTGATTTCAATGAAACTGGCAACCGTCACCGAAACCGGTGTGGGGAGTATTGTTACTTACTATAGAAGTGTAAATAGGAACACTGACACATTTTAATAACAAACCGATTTTCTCTGCCAATCTCTTATTATCAGCTATTCTACCGTAGAAAGAAACCTGTCTATAGCGCCATGCTAATCGTGCTAGAATTGAACTTGCCGACTCTGCGTGATTCTATCCACTGGGCCACTGACACCTCTATCTTGTAGTAATTATTGGGTATTAATAGATGCAATCATTTTCGGACCAGTTCTTCGTTACAAGTCCAAGATACCTTTCGGCTATTACAGTGTGACCTAGAAGCTGAGATTAGCCGGAATTAGTATAAATATGTTGAGATTATTGTGTTATGTGTTATACATTGCTGCTTGTGAGGAGTGAGAAGCTTTTATGTTTTGCAACACAAAAAAATAAAATGCAAAGTAGGTAGAATAAGACGTGTTAAAATATTGTACTTGTAGTCTTTATCAGGAATTTTTTAATAGAACAAAATTCCTAAAGTCCTAAAGTGCCCTTTATTTTTGAAAGAGGGGCTGCTATCTTCGACGTTTTATTCAAAATCATTGTTCAAAATTGTTTTTACCATGTATTTATAATAGCTACTTACTTTAACAACGATGTATTTCTTCATCTAAATAATTAATAATGATTGAAAATGCGAAAGTGTGTCTGTTACCTCTTCACGTTTAAACATCTAAACGAATTATAAAATGTGGTAACAACATACTTTGAATCATGGAAAGGGATACAGGATAGAATTTATCCCGCTTAATGTACAATTTGGCGCGATGAAGTTGTAGACAATGTCTAAATAAATCCAGCTTTACTAACAACTTCTTCATTTCTAGGGCGCAATGTACAACAACCACATCTCTACCATCGCGGAGAAAGTCGCGCGACGGCGTAATGACGCGCGGCGCCGACTGCGGCCGTTTACACCAGTGTAAAAACTGTACCGTACACTTAAGTGCTAGCCCATATTAAACTGTCTTATTACTGTAATTGTCCTAATGTTATTAGACTACCGTTTGCGCAATGGCACGCGTGTTTATCAAATTGTTATTGTCTCTATATCCGTGAGTTTCAAGGCTAGGCTGAGAATGTAGGCACGTGACCCTTACTCCACTAATTTCTTACATTGCCATCATTCTTAAAATCTAACCATACTTATATCTACACTAATATTATCAATGCGAAAGTATGTCTAACTATCCGTCTGTATGTCTGTTACCTCTTCACGCTTTTTGCTAAACAGTCGGTTTAGCAAAAAGCGTGTTGAGTCCCGAGAAAGGACGTAGGATAGTTTTTATCCCAGAAAAATCTACGGTTCCCACACGATTAACTCTGTATCTGTAACCTTTCATGATTATACTACTTATACTTTGAGCCCGAAGAATTTACATGGCATAGATTAGAATAGTTTTTTTTTCAACTTAAAAAAAAACTATACTTAAAGTTAAATCGCAATAAAGGAAAACTATGTACAAATAGGCGGTCTTACTGCTAACATCAGTTTCTACCAGACAACCTTTTCAGCTTCATGGGATAGTTTTTATGACAGAAAAATTCATGTTTAAATATTATACTACGGTACCGCTACATGGCCCCTTTTCGGGTCGCATTCGATAATTTCGACACCGAAAGTCAAAAATATTTGCTATTTGACATGAACATTGCAAGCGATGTATTTCAGGGATGTCGAAAAATTCCGTATAGTTTTGATTTCAAACTTTGTTATCGAATACAAGTGCTCAGTACTTCGCGCCACTTTGGCGTAATATGGCGCAACTATTCGCATATTATAAACAAGGCATAATTGCAATTTGGCGTATACGGCAAACTGATTAACCCCTCCGCCATATATCCTCATTACCGCCGCGCGCGTAACTCACAACCAGTCTTCAAGACGCAGGGGTGGCGATTATAACAATTATTCATTTTACTACAGGGTTGACACTGCAGAAAATGAGAAATAAATAATAATAGCTCCCACACCGGTTTCGGTGACGTTGGCCGGTTTCATTGAAACCAGGCCAGCTACGCAGGAGTCATTTAATAGTGCCCAAGTGTGTGCGCAGTATACAAGAGCACTCTCTATTCCTTTATTTTCATAACCCAGTGGGACGGCAGACCGACACTACCGACTTTTTGCATGCCCATCCGACGCATGGATCATCTTACTAATTGTCAGACAATCAGGTGATCAACCTGTATTGTCCTAACCAAACTTGGAAATATCATGTTTCCAACGCGGCAATCGAACCCACGACCCCCGAGTCAAGAGCCGCGCTCTATACCACTAGACCACGGCGCGAGAAATAAAGCATAGTATTCTAGAAACGACAAAAATAATATAATTAGCCGTATTTAAATTATAAGTTCACAAAGCAACGACGAGGCTATGCGATGCATGCCATTCAAAATTTTGAGATTTATTAACTACACAAGAAAACTTGCTGGTGTCGTCCTGCTAATTTAAAATTTTGAATTATTATAAATGCATTGCTTCTTCACGTTGCAATGGAAACTGGAACCCAATAAGTTAAGTAAAACGAGGCACCTTGTTCTAAGTAACCTTTCGTTCTACGGAAATGCAGTAGTTGGCAAGTTAATTTCTGCCTGCTGTATAATAAAACTACAAAATTAATATTTTTTTTTGTTTTTTACTTACATTAGACAAGTAAATGATTTTCCCAGTTTTAGTTTCACATAGGTACATAGTTTAATCAAAATATGAGGATGACATTTCAATGTTAACATTTTTTAAAAAGTGTTTCAATTTCATATAGTTTATTATTTATTTAGCTATTTTGGCAGCCCTAAACTGCTCAATGTCTGAAACATTGGTAATCGGATTAAAATGTCTCAAGTTGTTCATTGTTGTGTGTTGTGTAACAGATCGGCCAATTTGTCTGGAAAATTATTGAGATGAAGCCCCTTTGCTGTCGACTTGAAGTTATTTCCGAGCTCATTTTGTAATAACTTTACCTGCTTTAAGTGTTTGGTTTAAAAATTAATTGCTTGTTTATTAAAATATAAAAGTTTCACGCGAACCTGCCCGCATAAAACAGTGTTACGCAGTACTTTTTACTTGGTCTACGACAATGTGTCTGTAATGAATTTAATCAAAATCCGTTCAGTACTTTTAGAGCCTATTATATTATAATTAATTCAACAGATAAAAGTAAAACTTTTATATCATAAGAATAAATACCAAATTAAATAAAAAAATATAAATGATTAAAAGCACTTCCGGTACGTTGCTTTATTGACTCTGTTGCTGATTTGATTTGGCGTAGACCGCAACGGTCATTTATCATCTGGACGTGAGCGCACGCGGCCGTGTCGGTATATGTAGTGTAAACAACTTGTATGCAGTTTATATGATTAACTAGAGAGCCAAATTGCTTGGACTTCCTGGATATTTTTTCACAGTTTATTTTATAACCACTTTAATATTTGCCGCCGATTTTATGGTAACTAAAATATATAGTTTTTTTAAAATCCATTTTGTGTTTTGCCCAATATTATAAAAATATCCTAAGTTTTACTGCGCAGTAATTTAATATCCATAGATGTTTTTACAACAAAAAAGACTCAGTTAAACCTACCCAGCTGAACTTATAAGCATCAACACAGAACAAAATGGCACAGTGGAAACGAAATAAGCAACCTGGGATGATGACATTAAAACCTAATTTGCTAAATGTATATTCCACAAATCAGAAGATGAGAGCAATCGTTAATAAGGTCGGGCTACAGGCTCCGCCGAGCGCTAACTAAAAACTCTTAAGATAATGCATTATTATGGCCATGTGCTTAAAGGATGTAGGACAGTTTCTTTTTTCTTTCCTTTTTTTTCTTTTTCTCTCTACCTTTGTTGTAAAATGATAGTTCCGCCGTATACTCCCTTCTTTCGATAGCACTTTGTGCTTCAATTACATTGTCATTTACTTCTACTCTTATGGCCTTATCCGGATACATTATACAATTATTTAATATGTTTGTACATCTTGAACGCAATAAAGTATATTCTATTCTATTCTATTTAACTTAATTTTATAAAGATTGTCACGGAAAAATTATTGTATCTAAGTCATTGTAGAATAATTAATGCTAAGCAATCACTAAATTCTGAGTGCGGCTGCTAGTCTTGGAAAAGAACATAGTGTTAGTTTTATTACGGAAAATAATCAGCGTAATATAATATACGAGCTTTTGCCCGCGGCTTCGCTCGCGTTAGGAAGTATTATTATATACAAACTTTCATCCCCTATTTGATTTTATTTATCAAAATCCTTTCTTAGCGGATGCCTACGACATAATATCTACCTGCATGCCAAATTTCAGCCCGATCCGTCCAGTGGTTTGGGCTGTGCGTTGATAGATCACCATGTCAGTCAGTCACCTTTGAATTTTATATATAAAGATATTTTGATATGCGTGATGAAATCACAAACACAAACACACACACACACGCACAAATTTCTTTATAAAATAGGTATGAAGTGTGATGTGACATTATACGAAACATATTCTGCAATATTTCCCCAGTAGGATGGTCACCCCAGCTTGGCCGGCGCTGCATTTTTCCTCACTTAACTCTTCGTCTAACACATCTGTTATTTTTCAATTAACTGTCTCCTATTTTAAGCGAAAAGCACAAAATGATTTGAAATATTATGACATTCAACATAGTACTAAATGTTGGTTTCTTTTACGTACGAAGTACGAACATCGAAATAACTCGTACTAGCGTAAATGTACTATTTTGATTTTGATTAATTTTTCGTTTGGTTCCTTTTACACATAAAAAAAAAGAAATGGCAAGGAAGTACCTCAGTGCGTGTTTCATTGCTAGTCATAGATTTAAAGTTTTTCACTTTTATTAACCAACCCTAAAAAGAGTGCTACGAAACCGTAGCAGTGCTACGACAGTACTTGTTTTCTTAATTTATTAAAAAAAACAACCGGTTGTAATTTAAACGTGCCTTTTTTTTTAATTTAAAAGAAAGAGGGTATCATTTCCTCATCTACGCCGTGCACTATTATGACACATTATGACACAATTTTGCACTTCATGACTTATAATCGTCGAAAAGGAAAATACCTGTACTTAGTAAATTTTCCCGCTCGTGGTTTCTATCCGTGGGTTTTAATCTGTGGAGCTCGACTGTGAGTTGACGTAATCTGTGAACTTCACATAAGCCGCATCAATATCGAATTCAAAGCCTCTAAAGGGAACGCGACTGTGAAATTAGTTGCCTATTCAATCGCTAGGACCGACATTTTGGTGTGTTCCACTTGGCGCTGAGGGATTATTATGAAATGACATACAATCTCATTATGATTATGTTTATTATTATGACTTTTGGCTATTGGGTATAAGGTGTAAAAAATCAACTGTAAGTAAACACATTATATTTGAGATCTACCTGCTTATATTATTACGTTTAGGCTTTAAGTATGTATGACTTCTCTTTATGCAAGCACACTCATTTTATAATGGAATGCTTACTACTTGCTTGATAAAGTAATAATATCAATTTATGTTACACCTAGTTTTCGAGTCGCTACATTGTTAGCGTGATGCAGCTGTAGAAAATATATTTCAATGGAAATGACTGCTAAGTGCCATACACTGTAAAAATTGAAAGAATACTTCTTACCTTTTTGATAGAAGATGACCCGAACGAGTTTCTTAAGCCGGTTCTTTTTGCCACGCTATTTCCTGAACTAATGCCTGATCGTTGTAGGTTCGACTTTCAATCAGAGAGTTTAAAATACCTACTCTTAATATTAATTTTTGAGTTTGAAAACTAAAAGAGGGCTGAACAGGTCTCACGTGGAACACACCAGCACGAGCCCTTTTACCTGGTGTAATTCATATTGGATATAATAACCGCGGCTCATCCCGTCTTATCGCCGTTCGCCGGTACACAAAATCTTTCATTAAAATGTATACGTTATATACTTATATTGACGACATGTTTCATTTCACTTTGATCTAAATTCTAAATGTAAAGACGAATAATGCTTCCGATTTGAATGTCACGTTGTGTGTAATGTGTATACAATGATGATTGATGAGTATTCATCGCAGAATTAAAATGATGTAATATGGTTGACTTTATCTTAAAAATGAAAATGTATTTACATTGAGTACTGTACAAGGAATTTTGTACGCATATCATTTTACCCCGCAGGAAACGTAACCAGTGATGTTCTACTCCGTGGTCTACTTTATATGTGCACTAAAATTTATCAAAATCGGTTCAGCCACTCACGCGTGATGCAGATAAAGCTCGCGACTATCCGCCAATAAAACGCGTAGCGCGATTTTTTTCGGGATAAAAGTAACCTCTAATAAGTAAGTAAGATAAGTAATGTAGTTTAATAAAATTAAAATTTTTAACTTTATTAAAATTTTTAAGCAAATTTCATACTACTACTATTTAAATATTATCTATGGTCAATTATTCTTGTTTCAAAAAAAATATTTTCACGTTCTGAAAAAGTTTTCGGAGCGAAAAAATATCTCATTGAAGCCCGCATATTCCAAGGGCGATGTTTAAATTCCAGTTTGTGCATTAAGTAACAACCGGAAAATAAAAATCTAGAATATGTTTTATCATTTAACCCCAAAGAGCTTGAAAGTTTTCAAATAAACTTTTATGTGGCGTTTTTTGGAAAAAAAGATTTTTATTAAACTTTTCAATCCCAGAGCTTTTATATATAAATGGAAAAATTATATTCGTAAACCCCAATAGAAGCTGAAAGCTACGTTTTTATTTACGGCTGAGTTTTATAATGATGCATTTTTAAATATTACTCGTATAAAGTGAATCCCATTTGAAAATCTCTGAAGCTACGGTGACCATTAGCCGTGAAGCTGTAGGACATTATAAAATAAAGAAATGAAGCAGCGTGCAATATATTGTTATGTTATACTAGTTGTTGCCTAAGATTTCATCTGTGTTGATACATAAAAAGATGAGTAGTTTTGCCCCTTTTTATCCACATTTTTCACTGATTCTTAGCCTTAAGCCTTCCTCGATAAACACAAAAAATTGTTAAAACAAACGTAAAAACAATTTTTAGTTTTATAAGATTACTTAATACTTATATTATAACATAACTAGCTATTTGACCGAGCTTTGCTCGGTATTCGATAAAACACGAATAAAATAACATTTTCTAAAAATGATTCCTAGCTAGATCTATTTATCGCCCCCGAAACCCCCTATATTATACTAAATTTCATGAAAATCGTTGGAGTCGATTCCGAGATTCCAATTATATATTTATATATATACAAGAATTGCTCGTTTAAAGATATAAGATAAGATTTCGCCAAGATATACGTGGGAGCCACAGAAATAAGTTCGCTGTGGTGGGAGCAGAATTTCTGGCATCTATGTTCTACGCTATGTCCTCTCCCGGTACAGACGGTACTCATGCAAAATATCTCAATACCTACTAATCTGAAATGGTTCAGCATAAAATACATCCATCCATTGTAAAAGGTATAGTTCTTGCAATCTACGAGCGCGCGGCGCCCTTAGTTGTGTGAGTGACCATAATATTATCTATACACGCCTACATGGCTCGCTCGCTACTGACCGCTCCGTCAGGTACGCACACTAACGAAAATGTCTATTTACATTTTACAATTATTATAACTACAAATAAAGGCTACGCGCGCTCGTGGATTGCAAGAACTGTACCTCAAAATTCCTAGCTTCGACTATTTCACAATCATGGTCACCCTATCTGTAGCTTAAATAGCAGATTAACGTTGCATTCGTAAAAAACGTTCGCTGCGTCCGTGTGTGAGTGAGAGGGAAGATGTGAGAGTGAGACAACCGACGCTAATTAAAAACAAATACGCGGCTTATTTATACGGGTTATGGTAAGGGTGGGCGCACACTAAATACCCTCATATACTAGAATTTCGCAGTGTCGTTAATCGTTATTTGTGCTAGGTAGTAGGTGTAGGGGTGTTTCAAGATATTGTCTTGGAATCTGTATTTATGACTATGAATCCCTATTTCCCTTGGTCATTATTCGTGAACAGCTGGACCAATTTTAATGAAATTTGGAGAAAATGAGAAAGCCAGTAAAATAAAATATTATGCCCTCGCCCGTGGTTTTCATCCAACGTATATTGACGAACCTGCTAGACTAGTAAGTCATATTAATAGGGCTCATAATAGAAATAATTAATTTTTGGGGTCGTCGTTATCGAAATCGATAAGGACTATTATAATATATTGGAGAAACAACATTGCCGGATCAGCTAGTAATAATAATATAGTATCCAATTTCCATATAATAAAAGCTCATAGTATATGCTACGATTTAAAGCGGTACAATATGATATATCGCTTATAGCGTGCGCCAGGCCTAAGCTAAAGTGTTTACGTCCGTATGATTTATAGTGTGTGCAGGCTTACGCCGCTGAAAAGTTGACTACATACTAATATTGCCATGTCTGTCTGTATCTTAATAGGTTGTGTAATCCTCATTTGGTGTTTGAATGATAAATATGTATTTTAAGTCTTTATTTGCGCCAAAATTCGTTTATCGCGTGGGAACCGTTCATTTTTTCCAGATTAAAGTATCCTATGTCCTTTCTCGGGACTCAGAGTATATCCATACCAAATTTTAGGAAAATTGGTTCAGATATTAAGTGTGAAGGGGTAATTACAGACAATCATACACACTTTTGCATTTATATTATTAGTATGGATCTAATTCAACGATGTGAAAAATACGTTAAATTATTATACCGAGTGTAACAAACCGAAGTCATAATACTTTAGTGTGTCTATGTGTCCCTAACAGAGTTCACTGTGAAAATAACAAGGCGGCACTGAAAGAGTTACTTTTTTAATTTGTTTGTATAGGCAAACTCGTGACGTTGGGGCGTTTGTCATCTTATATTATATAAAATTCTCGTGTCACAATGTTAGATAGCAAACTCCTCCGAACCGGCTTTACTGATTTTAACCAAATTTTATATACATATTCAGTAGGTCTGAGAATCGGGTACTGGGTACTTTATATATTGATAAGTGCATTTGTTGAATAAATAATAGTAAATTATAACAACCTGAGACTGACGGCGACCATTAAGTTTGTGCGACGGGATAGCGATCGACGTTGCCATGGTGACATACTTATTTAGTCACTTCAATAAAATAATATGGCAACATTGATGTATGGCAAATATATTATGGCAAAGCAACGTTTGCCGGGACAGCTAGTAGAAATATAGAAGTCAAAAGTAACTCTTTCAGCGCTGCCACTTTTACAGTTAACTCTTTAGAAAAGGCACTTTGTTACATTCTGCATA
The DNA here is from genome assembly GCA_963422495.1 of Polyommatus iphigenia. NCBI lineage: Eukaryota > Metazoa > Arthropoda > Insecta > Lepidoptera > Lycaenidae > Polyommatus > Polyommatus iphigenia. Next base: position 30,098,300 of record OY730177.1, on the reverse strand, counting down.
ATTGCATTCGAAAATTTTATCAGCAGAGTACCAAAAATGAAGTGGATATTTTGACAGTGAATAGTGATCAATGCCGCTGTCACATATCAGTCACTGATCATGCACCGCAAACTTTACAAAACTAACGACTTAGTGATGATAATGATTATAATAATGACGATATCACTAAGGCAGTACACCTGTAAAACTCATTTGGATGCAGGTGCGATGTGGGTATTTTTACCGCCCGTTAAACTGAGATCAAGTTTATGACGTAACCTAAACATCGCGTCGTAAACTGAACTACAGTTAAATTTAACGTCGAGTTTAGGGCAAAACGCAGACGGGACACATGCGACATGCGATTTTATTACAAAATTTGGTCGTCTCTGTTGGCTTAGTTGCGGTGTTGGAAAAAAATGTTAATTACAAGTTTGGTAAGGACAATGTACACATAATATCGTCAGATGGACATGTGAAAAGTCGGTCCTGCCGTAGTTTACTAAAGCGGTGATGAGGCAAGACGTAGGATATTTTGTTTAATGAAAGAGTCACAGTCAAATAGCAATTTGACTGCTACGTCTATATAAATAAAAATGAATTTAAAATTTTGTTAGTCACGCTAATACTCGCGAACGACTGAACCGATTTGGCTAATTTTAGTCTTGAAATGTTTGTAAAAGTCTAGGGAAGGTCCATATGAGGAGGGCAGTGATACGAAGTTCACCGGGTCATCTAATGTATAAAGAAAAATTAATCTTGTGGCTGAAGCCCGTCCGCACCGACCATTACCTAAAACCCATACATAAAGCTTTAGTTATTATTTCATTTGCTTTTAACGGGTTGACCTAAAAGGTTACGTGCGAGGTGACAGATTAACGAGTCTAAAGTTACAGTTCAATATTAAATGATTTTATGTCACGGTTACCTAACGTTAAAATAAACAAAGAAATTATTTTAGAATGTTCAAGGATAAAAAAATGAAATGTTAATAATATAAAAGTAATTGTGTTTAAAAATAAAATAATAATCGGCCAAGTGCGAGTCGGACTCGCGCACGAAGGGTTCCGTACCGTCATAGACGAAAAATAGTCCAAAAATTGTGTTTTTATATGAAAATATGTAGTATGAGATAAATAAAAATTTAAGGGGGGCTTAAATTTTTCTTTTATTGAAATATTATTATTAATTATTAAAGTAGACATATAACTAAGGCCTTTATGAAAATTTCAAGTTCCTAGCTGGTGCCATTATTGATTACGAGCAAAAAAGGCCAAAAAAATAAGTTGGTTGTATGGGAGCCCCCCTTAAATATTAATTTTATTTTGTTTTTAGTATTTGTTGTTATAGCGGCAACAGAAATACACAATCTGTAAAATTTTCAGAAGTCTAGGTTATTCAGTTACAGCCTGGAGACAGACAGACAGACGGACAGACAGACGGATAGACATTGAAGTCTCAGTAATAGGGTCCCGTTTTTACCCTTTGGGTACGGAACCCTAAAAAAGTTTATTTTCGGACACCTTAATACGCATCTATTAAATTAAGAGATAATCACTTACTGGCAAAACGCTTCCGCGGGATAATATAAGATACAACGGCCGACAAAAGTAAAAACCAAGCAATACCATGCATCTTCGCCAAGTGGTAGAAAAAGAGGTATGTATCCTTATTCCTTACTACGTCTACGTCTTATGATTTTCTTTCAGTTCAAATGTCCTGACGCGAGTTCAACACTTATTTCAAAACAGTGCACAACGCCAATAAAGAAGTTTTCATAAAAAAAGTTATTTTAATATTTCGGGTCTAAAAAAGATGATACTTATATTACGTGATCCTAAAAGTAAGTGACTTTCTAGAACTTTTTATGTACATTTTTTACGTTGCAAGTTTTTTGCTTTTAAGGAAATCTTTAAGGTAAAATGTACTATCGCTCACCAAAATATCGGGCATATACCATTCAACGATCAATATTAAAATTCTGTGTCTCACAGAACTTGGATATTAACCAAATTCTTCTAAAATAAACATGTTGGGCGAATTATTTGGCTTAAAATTGTTTTAGAAGGCGAGAAAAACTTAAACTTCTAGCTATTTTATAAATTTTCTTAGATGTTTGATATCTTAAAACAAAACAAAAACGTTGGCTTTCTACCTTTGGAAGGTCACCGCTAACGCCACGACAGCACTACTATTACCGCCATTTTACATCATCAATGTAATGTTTCTAGGATAAATTACATATTATTTTATTTTAATGGGCGCACGGTACATTAGGGTTTGGGCAGCGGTAAGATGGGGGAAGGTGGAGGGAAGGTGGGGTAAGATGGGGTATATTTAGCGGCAGTTAGGGCGATTATCGAGGCAGTTGAGATAGATTTATTTTGTCAATAAAAGTAAACACCGGGCCTGGAGCTCGCGCCATTAGACCCGGTCCTTGGTTAGTGTGGTCCAAGTTATAAGATTAAACGTCTTTGTTGTGCGGTGGCTTAGAACGTTGCTTAATTCGGAAGTCGCAGATTCGATTTCAGCATTGGAAACAAGTTTTCCAAGAATACAAGTTTTAAATCTAATACCAAATATCAAACCTAATTGTCTAACCAGTAGTGCATGCAGTATGGGCATGTAAACATTTGATTTGATCTCTGGTTATGTCAGTCAATCTTTCCACTTGGTTATATGAGCAAAGGAAGAAATAGTGTTTTAGTGTTTTATCAACATATTTGAGCACTATAAATTATTACGCCTGCCTAGCTCTGCAGCATCAGCAGATCAACTGGCCTGGTATCAATGAAACTGAAACCAGCGTAGGGATTTATATTATTATTAGTAGTTTGCGACACAAAAAATACAATAATGACTTCAATATTAGAATAAACAATCGCTATCTCCTATGCCTTGCATCTATACTATTAGCTGATGGGTCAGGTTCGGGAGGTTTGGACTCAAACCTTTTGATTGTCAGAGAAAAATGTAATGGAAACTCAAAAGAAATTTGCGGCCAGATAATTCCTTGCCGAATCTGGCGATAACCAAAACAACGAGTAAGCTCGGCCAATTTACACGTGGTTACCAGTGGTTACCCTGATTTGGGACTGAGTTTGGATGATTAGAAATGTTAGGATTGCTTGTAATCCTTACTTACGTTATAAAATGAGGTCTAGTTAGTTTGTTACGCTTTTTTTAAATTTTTTAATTATTGAGATTTTTTAAAATTACATTCCTTAGGGAATACAAGTTGGTAAAATAGGAAATCAAGGTCTTTCGAGAGACCTAACCACGCTGGCGAAGCTGCGAGATAAAGCTAAAAAAAAATTAAATATGTATTTAGTTAAAAAAAACTGTTACCTACTACAAAAATTGCGAGACAAAAATATTGAGGCTTATGCCATCCGCGACAACACTACTACTAATCTGTTCACAGCCTCATTTATTAAAATCGGACCAGTAGTTTAGTCGCTTCGAGGACACATACATACATAATTAGATAGAACCAATATCATATGACCCTTATATTTTTTGACTTCGCCGCAGTCGGTTAGAAATAAGTCTTTGCAATTAGCTTTGTCCACACCGTGCCTTTTTCTGTTCATCAAGGGCATGCGTTATAGCGCAGTCAACAGCGAACGTGAGGCATGCCCGCAACGCATGCCCTCTGACCGTATCTAAAACTTCAAAACTGACAATGTTGGCGTTGCGTTCGTTGACGCATTCTATTATTGAATGCGCCAAAACGAAAGTTGAATGAAAGAAGATGACGAAAATTGAAGACGAAAGCGCTGAGTGTGGACATAGCTATTTATCTATCACCGTAGTCTTAGTTTATATAGACTATATTACCGCTAGAGTTGGTACCGTCATGAACTGAACCCTTTTCATGGAAATTTTAGTGGGCGATTTTTATATTAGCTTAATCAATACGATATCACGTAGCGAAAAAATTACTATGAATGAAAAAAAAAAAGATTTTTATTTACAGCTCTGTGCTTGTAACATACGTTACAAAAAGTATATATTTTAGGCATGAACGTAGAAAAAAAGGCGGACGGAGTCTTGTTATATACAAAACTGTGTCTTCAGAGTCGGCCACGCACACATTTTTACGCCTGTCAAATGGTATGGACTAGCGCAAGAATGTGTGCGTGCGGACCGTGTTCATACAGCCAGCTGGCCGACTCTGAACGACACAGTTTTGTGTATGATGGGACTCCGTCCGCCTTTTTTATACGTCCATGATTTTAGGCGCAAAGTAAATCTTATGTATAAAATTCTATTGTTGCAATGTTTGTTGCCAAACTCTTCCGACACCTCTGGGCCGATTTTAAGTTTGTATATTTAATATTTATCGGATATACAGCAAAACGATGTTTGCCGGATCACTTAGAAAATGAAAGGCAAAGATTGACTGATAGATCAACGCACAAACCCTAGCTAGAAAAAAAAAAGACGGATTGCACTCCGGGAGTGCCGGCAGAAGTGAAAACTTGATTATTAACGTTGTGCATTTTTTAACCCATTTTTTATGAAAATCGATTATTAAAAAATCATTTTTTTTAATTAATCGAAACCCTTACAATCGATTAAATTTTTAACCCATTTTTATGAAAATCGATTAAAAAAAAAAAAAACCAATCGATTGTTCGATTAATCAATTTCGATGTTACAACACTACTCTCCAACCGTCTTACGTGTTTTCCAAGGTTTTTCGATCAGCACGAGAATCTGAAGCGAGTTTCACAGTTTTTACCCATCCCACAAAAGTGCTCAACGCCGCTAAAGAAGTTTTCACATCAAAAATGTGTCTCGTCGCGATTCGGACCTGCGATCTCCGGCTTGAGCCACAACTCATTAACACCTCCATCGTGGGTATCGCAGACACAATAGACTTTCAATTTTTATGTGGCAGCCGGCTGCCGCTTGGGGATTGATGGGTTAATAAACTCTTAGAAAACCAGAAGGAAACTTTTTGTCACCTCGGCTTCGTACTAGTGACCTCTAGCCTGACCATCAACTCGCTACTGCGCCACAGAGGTTTATGATGAGCCGGCGGTTTTCATTGGCGACCATAACTCGAAGCTCGTTGGGGGTGCGGTGAGGCGGGCGAGGGGGACAGGGGAGGGGTCGTAAAAGCGGGATTAGAGCGGACCGCCGGTGGACACTTGTGTATGAGTGTGGCCATGAGATACTTCAGGACTTGTGGCGTGCTGGATGAAGGTAATTGAAGATTAGTTATTTTAGATAAGTAATTCTTGTTTTGAAAGCGTTATAAATAAATAATACTTAACGAAGTAACCAGAACCTGGACTGATACAAGTGGATGTAAGTTATAGGTATCTTAATAAACATTTTTATAAATTTTTACAAGAAAAAGTACACAGTTATCGCTAGTTCGGACCCCGAAAATTGTCGAGAAAAGGAATATACAAACAAGTACAAGTTTTTAGCAAAAACACAAAATTTTTTAGGCATTTATTATAGTATAGGGAAACATCTTTTTAATTGCAATTATATAATGATTATGTTTTTATTTAGTTAATTATAGTGATTTATGCAGAAGGCATATACTAAGGGCCTGTTTCACCACTTCCTGATAAAAGCCGGATAGGCTATCCACCACTTAACTTGGCAGATAGAGTATGGAGAATCTGTAAAAAAAGTTGTGGATAGCCTATCCGGCACTTATCAGGAAGTGGTGAAACAGGACCTAAGTATCGCAAAGGTGGGTGCGCGACGCTTTTACGCTAGTTCGTCCACCATCCGCTCTGCTATTCGTTTCGCTGTTCGCTTTGCTCTCCGCTTCCGCTATTCTCTCCACAGGCATAGATCAAGATAGATACCGCATGTCCCTCCATTTGTATGAAAACGAGCGTGCCACTTTTTTCCTACCTACTGTGACGTACCGATGATAAGAAATGAGTCCATTATCTAGGCCAACGTTTCTATTCGAATTTTTACAGCTCAATATGGCACTATTAGATAGCAGAATTGCTCGTCATTTGGGAACGCGATATGACACGCGAAGTACACACACATGTGGTATCTATATTTATCTATATCTGTGATTCTCTCCGTTATTCGCTTTCCTATCCGCTCCGCTCCGCTCTCGTGGCTCAACATTACAAGTCCCGCAGTCTATCGCCGAAACTATAAAACTGTGCAATAAAAGCCACCCTTGTGCCAGCATTAATGATTTGTACAACATACACTGCCCACTTACCATTAGGCTTACATAAGAGACCGTTTAAAACCATCAGTGGAGGGAAGAATAAGGGGAATCAAAAGATAAGACTTTTTTATCTTTATTGCGTCTTTGTAACTATTTTTTCTTTGAAAATGGTAGCGAAATTAATGGGTTACTGATAACGGCTAAATTATTATAAGCTTCTTACTACTTATCTTACTCATAAACATTATAGAGGTATTTAAGCTATTTATAACTATTTCAAGTGTGTCTTTATCTATCATTAAACTTTTTTATATTATGTCCGACAAAGGCAAGGAAACATCACCAAGCTAATAAAAAAGCTAAGTATATTATTGTTGCTAAAAATAAGCTTGTTTTTGTAGAGATATAGTTTTTCGTAGCAGCTCTACGAATTATTGGCCATGTCTACGACGTAGCACTTATATTGTGTTTCCTTAAAAATATTGATAAACTAGACGTTACGCGCGGCTTCGCCCGCGTAAATTAGATATTTCAAAGACAAATTAATCCACAAAAAATAGCCTACGATCCTTCACGTGGTCTACTTCTTATCTGTGCCAAATAACAGAAAAATAAATCCAGTAGTTCGTGAGATAAGCTCTTTCAAATAATTTACCCCGTTTTTTTCCACATTTTCCTCTATTTATTCGTTCCTATTAGTCTAAGCGTGATAAAATATAGCCTAAAGCCTTCCTCGATAAATGGGCTATCTAACACTGAAAGAATTTTCCAAATCGGACCAGTAGTTCCTGAGATTAGCGCGTTCAAACAAACAAACAAACTAACAAACTCTTCTGCTTTATAATATTATAGTATAGATTTTTTATTCGTAGATTAAAACTATTATGTGGTAGTGTAAATAATAAACATATTAATATGTAAAGTTTAAAGTATGATAGCTTCCTTTCTTAATTCGGAAAGAAACATTTGAAATTCTATAGCAGTCCGTAAGTGTGACTTGAAAAGGAGAATAGACATTTAATTTTTTTTAACAATTAACAAGTCTTTTTAATAACTTGTAAGTCATTTTAACAAATTAAACGTCATTTTAACAGATTTCAAGTCTTTTTACACATTTTTCATCATTTTTAACAACTGCAAAGCCTTTTTAACAGATTTCAAGCCTTTTTAACAAATTTTACATCATTTTTAACAGCTACGAAGCCATTTTAATAGATTTCAAGCCTTTCTAACAAAGGTACATCATTTCAACAGCTTAAAAGCCTATTTTAAGAGATTTCAAGCCTTTCAAGCTGGTAGCTTAATGAATACCGCATTAATAACTAATATTGTGTACGCAATTAGCGATGTTCATATCGGGACTTTATACACCGACGGTATTCGCCACTTTGAACTTCCTATCCAAAATAATCTCTGTACATCAATACCGAAAGGTATTAATAACAGCCAATCAATATTCCACTGTATAACCACAAAATAAGGGCCAATTTCCTTCAGCAACAAGGGATTAGTTTGTGAAAACCACTCGCGCTGAAAGCAGGTGCCAGTTGAAATATGAAATGCTGTAATTTGAAGCTTATTTGATTTTTTTTGGCGAGGGCATTGAAAAATACGGGTTTTACATTCGGTTCATTGCGATTGATATTTTGTTTCAGCTCCTGGGTATTTCGTAAGTGTATTTTGTATTCGAGTTATATTTCGTGGTTTCAGATACTCGTATCGTTTTATGAACAATATTAAACTTGTGAAGACACAATCATTGTTTCTATACAATTAATTTTGATTTGAATGTAAGCATAAAATTGAGACTCTGAAAAAATAATACGCTTCTAAAATATTTCTCCATCCCATGATACGTGATGCTAAAATCTTAGAGAAGAATGAAATATGCAACTCCGGAAATAACGTCAGCGGGCTTCGGCCTGACCGAGCAATGAGTATGCTACCTCGTTCGGTCGGAAGATCTTTCTTTGGGGTCGTCGAACATTTTCCTACGCTTTAATAATTTTTAGACTTTTCCCAGGACTTAAAGTTTTAAAGATAAAAATCGTAATCAGTATTTACACTGCTTAATTTTTAGGGTTCCGTACCCAAAGGGTAAAAACGGGACCCTATTACTGAGACTTCGATGTCTGTCCGTCTGTCCGTCTGTCTGTCCGTCTGTCTCCAGGCTGTAACTCAACAACGGTAATAGCTAGAGAGTTGAAATTTTCACAGATTATGTTTTTCTGTTGCCGCTATAACGACAAATACTAAAAACAAAATACATTAAATATTTAAGGGGGGCTCCCATACAACAAACGTAATTTTTCAAACATTTTTTGCTCGGTATCAACGATGACAACAAGTAGGCACTTGAAATTTTCACAAAAGCCTTAATTATATGTGTACTTTAATAATTAAAAATAATATTTAAATAAAATAATAATTTAAGGGGGGCTCCCATACAAAAAACGCAATTTTTGGCCTATTTTTGCTCTATAACGGTACGGAACCCTTTGTGCGCGAGTCCGACTCGCACTTGGCCGATTATTTTGTCTTTGAATAATAATCGACATACAGACCGACATATTTTACACTTTTACATTATATTATTATTATGGATGAACCATCGCAACGCAAATATACACAGTAAATAAACCACCAACCTACGATAAAACTCACAACACTAAAAAAACATCGATAACCAAAACACAACACTATCGGTAAAAACCTTTTTTCTATTAAAACACAATACCAATAACTCAATTCGAGTATCCATCAACAATATGGGACCCTATTCTCATAAGAATGGCGCTTCGATCACAAGACCACTCGAACGTGACTTTTTTTTATTATAGAAGATAAACAAGTTAACGTAAGTTATAAACATCATTAAAACCACTGAGGTTAATCTTATGTTGCAAAGACTGCAATTTTAGGGTCAGTTCACATCGCAACGTGACGTCTGCTTGTTGCAATTTTGAATGAATGTTCCTGATTTATGAGTATGACCAATGACCACTAACTTCATCAGGTTTGAATGTTATGTGACTGACACCATCCCTGTCGGCAGACTGAACTCGACATTCGAATCATAAGAATAGGCCCCCTTAAACCGTAAACGCGTTCCTAGTCAATAGTATCGAATTTAATTACGCTAGGGATGTTCTCTATCGATGTTAGTTTTTTTAATTTCACACAAATTAAGTTCAGCATTTTATTACTGGGAATAGCTGTTCTATTTTTATTTTTTATTGAGCATTTTTTTGTGTATCAGAATTGAGAAAAACATATTATCAGGGCGAGCGAAGCGAGCCCTACTATATCCCACAATCTAAACATTTTGTGGTAGCTACACTTTACGGAAAAAATTATCATGCCTATTGATTTGTTCTTTAACATAGTAATTTTTATTTATATGTAGATGTGTTATCATTGCATTCAGACAAGGTTTTTTTATGTAGATTTGACGACCTCTGTGGCTCAATTGGTTAAGTGTGTGGCAGCTCAAGCCGGGGGTCGCGGGCTCGAATCCCACCGACAGAACAAAATGTTTTCAATGTTCCTGGGTCTGGATATGTATTAAAATATATGTGTATGATATAATAAAAATCTTAAATATATGTATAGTATAAAAGTATTAAATATATTTCAGTTGTCTGGTACCTGTAACACAAGTGCTTCAGGTACTTAGCACGGGGCCAGACTGACGTGGTGTGCAGCGCCCATAGATATTATTATATTAAAACTAGCTGTCCCGGCAAACGTTTCTTTGCCATATTATAAAGTATATCGCCCGTATTATTTTATTGAAGTATGTCAACGTCGATCGCTATCCCTTCGCGTCGCACAAACGTTAGTCTCAGGTTGTAATAATTTACTATTATTTATTAAACAAATGCACTTATCAATATAAAAAGTACCCAGTAGCCGATTCTCAGAATATGCATATAAAATTTGGTTAAAATCAGTAAAGCCGTTTCGGAGGAGTGCGGGGACTAACATTGTGACACGAGAATTTTATATATAAGATATGTTATGATCAGTCAGTGTGACGACACAAGCCCTCACGAGGCTAGGCTTTTAGCTAGTTGTACATCTAGATGACGCCCGCAACTCCGTTGGAAAGAAATTCGTTTACCGCGCGGGAATCGTAATTTTTTCTGAAATAAAAAAATGCCAATGCCCTTTATCGAAACTCAAAATGTTTCCATACCAAATTTCAGCAAAATCGATGCAGCGGTTTGGGCATAAAGAGGTAACAGACAGACAGACACACTTTCGTATTTATAATATTAGTTATGACAACTAATGATGATGATATCGTAAGCTTAGTGTTAGTGTTAGTTTTTAGTATAATTGTATGTATATTAGTCTATAAGGTATTTATAATATGGGCCAAGATGCCCGAGTTTAAATAAATAAATAAATAATAAATTATTCAAGTTGCAGTCGATTTTGGAAGACATTAAGCAAATTCCGAATCCCGATGCTTTGGGTCCTTAACGTCATTTTCAAATATACTAATGCTTTTCAAACTCAATGGGATAAGATGGATGCCGCAGCTAGGGACGGTAACATTTAATTTAGAAACATCAATAAAATATTAAGCTTACCTTGATTTTTAAGTCGCATGTGCTTCCTCACTTATTGTTGAAATATTTGACATCGTAGATAAAATCTATTAATATAAAACATTTTTTTAACAGGACAATCTTGTTTACTTATAATATCATAAAATTAATGTGAATGTAAGTTTGACACTATTTCATGCAAAAACTACTTAACCGATAATATTAAAGCGTTCACATATTTTTAGACGTGTTAGAAGTTGCATAAGAATATATATTTAAAAAAAAGACACTCCGGGAGTGCCGGCAGAAGTGAAAACTTGATTATTAACGTTGTGCATTTTTTTAACTCATTTTTTATGAAAATCGATTTTAAAAAAATTGATTTTTTAATTAATCGAAACCCTTACAATCGATTTAATTTTTAACCCATTTTTTATGAAAATCGATTTAAAAAAAAAACGATTTTTTTAATTAATCGAAACCCTTACAATCGATTAAATTTTTAACCCATTTTTTATGACACTCGATTTTTAAAAAATCGATTTTTTTAATTAATCGAAACCCGATTAAAATCGAAATCGATTAAAAAATATCGACAATCGAAAAAAAACCAATCGATTATTCGAGTAATCGATTTCGATGTTACAACACTACTCTCCAACCGTCTTACGGTTTTTCGATCAGCACGAGCATCTGACGCGAGTTTCACAGTTTTTACCCATCCCACAAAAGTGCTCAACGCCGCTAAAGAAGTTTTCACTTCAAAAAACCACCAAAAGTGTATCTATCTATCTGTCTGTTACCTCTTCACGCCCAAACCAGTGAACCGATTTGCTGGGTATGGAGATACTTTGAGTCCCGGTAAAGGACTAAGTATACTTTTCATCCTGAAAATTGTAGGGTACCCGCGCGATAAACAAATTTTAGTGCAACGGAGTTGCGCGCGTCATCTATACTTATAATATTATAAAGCGGAAGAGTTTGTTTGTTAGTTAGTTTGTTTGTTTGTTTGTTTGAACGCGCTAATCTCAGGAACTACTGGTCCGATTTGAAAAATTCTTTCAGTGTTAGATAGTCCATTTATCGAGGAAGGCTATTGGCTATATTTTATCACGATAAGACTAATAGGAGCGAAGAAATAGAGGAAAATGTGGAAAAAACGGGGAAAATTATTTGAAAGGGCTTATCTCACGAACTACTAGATCAATTTTTCTGTTATTTGGGTCAAATAAGAAGTAGACTACGTGAAGGAACATAGGCTATTTTTGTGGACTAATTTGTCTGTGAAATATCTAATTTACGCGGGCGAAACCGCGCGGAACGTCTAGTCTAGTATATAATATTTTACTTTACATAAAGACTATTTTGCAAAACATTGTATGTTTTTTACAACCTTATTATCCGTATAAATTACGTGGTATTTTAATTCTTTACAAAGAACGGGTCATTGGACGAATAATTTTAAAATAGATAATTAAGGCCACGGTACGATTATGGTAATTATGTTTTTTTAATTACCAATTTATTTGCGTGGCTGTTAAACTTAGATTGTTATCCGTGGTATCTTTGTAACTCTTTTAATTAAATCACATCTGCTATATTTAGTGTGTGAAAGATTGAAGTTCCAACTATATAATGTAGGGACATCGCATGCCCTGCAGTCTTAGCATGGTCACCATAGAAACAACTTTTTTCTACGGAAGAATAGACAAAGTGGCAGTTAGACAAAGGAAATCCGCCATTTTATTTCTAAAATCTGACAGTTTGTCCATCCTTTCCCGTTTCCAATGTAATTTTATGCTAAGTCTACCAGCCTTTCCTATCACCTATATTATATTATGTAACCTATTATAAACAGCAGTATATTTAATAATACTTTAATTTTTCACATTTATTCATAGATTTTTTTATAATCCATACTTCCATACTAATATTATAAATACGAAAGTGTGTCAGTCTGTCTGTCTGTTACCTCTTCAACGGAATTGCGGGCGTCATCTAGTATTTAATATTCATCTATGCTCCAGGCACATTATAAATCATCAAAGTCTGACTACCACTTCTCCTAAGAGTTAAGAAGAACTCTCTTCTACGTATCATCACTTTAGATGTTAATTCAAAAAATGTTGCTTTGTAACATCGCTACGATGTCAATTAAGAAATAGCTTCATTTTGTGCACGAATGTGACATCCTTAAATTAAGTACGTCGAAGCTCATTTATTTGTTAAATAAAAAACTAGCACCTGCAAAATCTGATATTATGTTAACGTATTAAAGGTGTTGTTTTAACTTATAGCTGTAGTTTAAACAATGAACTAGATTGTAGGCATGATAAGCTATCGGTGAATTTAGATTATAATATATTAACCTAAAATTTCACTTGTAGATAACTTTTTAACAATAAAATATTGATAAATCTACTTTCACATCGTGATAACGTTAGGACAGAATATTGAATCAAAAGTGTGTCAAACAAATTATCTCATCTACATTTTTTTTTAAATTATTTATTCAGAATAAATTAGCATTTCACAATAAACATTATTTATTATTTGATTAAATAATACGCGTACTCTTTGAATCCAGTGGGACAAACGACTGCCTCAACCAGCGATAGATCAGGTTTTTCAGGCCCATCCGCTGCATGGTTAACCTAAACAAATAATCGAACTCACGACCAACCTGTCAAGGGCCATGCTCTAAGCCACTGGACCACGGTGGCGTTTTCGATAATTCACTATCTATATCATCCCAGCCCTATCACTAAGACATAAAGCTATCAAAGGCTGAAGTTAGCTAATTCCTGCGACTGTGCCGGCTAGACCGAATATGTAAACTGACCACCTGCATCTTTGTAATATTGAATGTATGGTCGGCAAATACTCCTGAACGTTTTGCTATTCTTACTGATTCGCTGTGTTTGTATGAAATGTTTTATTAGTTAGGAGGATTATATGTATAGGGAACGGACCTCAACTTCGTGACCATATTTCTTCTATACATATAATAAATCTGTAGAAATGTCAATTCTGTAGATTAAAGATATTCAAAAAATAATAAGCGGAGGGTGTCACAATATCGCTATAGAAGCCGAAAAGTTAGTTAGTTTTTTTGTCTGTCTGTCTGTCTGTCTGTCTGTCTGTCTGTCTGTCTGTCTGTCTGTCTGTCTGTCTGTCTGTATGTTTGTTCCAGCATCAAACGAAAACTACTGATCCGATTTGAATGCGGTTTTCGCAGATATATTTGTCTTCTTCCAACTTAACATCTGGTATATAAAAAAAATCCCCCCACCCCTCTAAAGGGACGAAAGAGGGGGTCAGATTTTGTATAAGACTTTTGCTTTAACACGAAAACTACTGATCTGATTTGCATACGGTTTTCGCAGATATATTTGCCTTCTTCCAACTCAACATCTGGTGTATAAAAATCACCCCCCCCACCAAAGAGAGGGTCAGATTTTGTATTAAGTAAACTTTTTTCTTTAATGGACTTACTTTATATTATTAACTGTTTTTCCAACTTAACATCCGGTGCTACATAACATTTTCCCCCCACCCCTCTTAGGGGACAAAAGAGGGGGTAAGATTTTGTGTCAACTGATGAAGTAGAAAAACTTTAAATGGCAAAACAACGTTTGCCGGGACAGCTAGTACATAATATTTTTATTATCCATAGATATTATAGAGTAAAATGGTCATGAAGAGCACAGCTGTTCTTTCGCTTTAAAAAGGCTCTTTCGCTTCGTGCACGAACAAGGAATTAGTGGCTGAGAATTGGTGCGTGGCCTTGACTATGACTTATAAACACTTTGACCACGGCTAACATTGGCTGCAGAAAAATTATACTGTTCCCCAGGATATAACTTTATCCTTTGCTGGCTGTATATCATCGACTAGGGCCGCAGGACATCTTGAGATATTGAAACGTCATCAGCTTTATACCAGGGCCCCAGCCCCCAGGACTTCCAGGAATTGAATTGAATGTGCATGTAAAGGATTCTCGGAACCGTCACAGGGGCGACACTATAAATGACAGTTCGAGCGTACGCAAATGCGCATTGACGTCTCAGGATACAGAAATGATTTTGTGTGGCTTCTCGAAGACACGCCATTAAGTTATTAGGAAGATAGTCAATAATTGTCCAAAATTGACGTTGATTGTGATATAGACAGCTGCGCACTTATAGTTACCTATCATGGTCATATTTTGTTACCAAAATAAATAAAGCTTACATTGAAAAATTAAAATTGATGGCTTTAAGGTTTAAAGAATTTATTCTCATAAAAGATACAATAATATCCAGTTATATGAGAACAAAACATTAGTTACACTGTCTATAGTGTACAGTTAATCTAGCTGTGTACAGTTCAAACTTAAATTATTAAGTGTACATAAGGTGACCATATTTTCTTTACAAAAAAAGTCTTTAAAAAATCATCCAAATATTTTGCGCGTGGCCGAAAATAAACTGAAGCTAATTTTACTATTAGTAACAGTCTTTTTGCATCAATATCCCCAATTTTTTATGTTATTAAACATTATTTGGTAACTAGCCTAGCAACTTTTTGATTCTGGTTGCTGCAGGGTAGTTTAGGGTTTCTAACAGTCCAAACCGGTAATTTGGAATTCTAGTCTAGACATAATTAAACACTGCAAAATTTTAACTTATCAAAAATCCCAAAAACTGCAATTTATGCTCTACCATTACTAACAATCCCTAAAAGATTGTCACTCCGTTAACAAGATACTACATCATGCTAACAGAACAAATCACTCACTCAACAAAAGGGAAAACATAGACAAAACACCTATTCGTGTCAAAAAATCACGCGTACCCCGAAAAGGGGTTGTTATAACCCCGAAACATTTAATGGATATTATGTCGGGATTGAAAAGCCTCTCTCAAAAGGCCACTCGCCCCCCCTCCGCTCCCCCCTCACCCCGCGTCCCCCGCCGGTGACAAATACGACTCAATAAACGCGATGTAGACGACCGAGCCTTCTGTTCAATAGGGTTGGCGCAAACAGGTATTTTTAATACGCTTTTTAAATAAGCTTGGGCTGTAATGTATGTAACGGAATCTTTGAGCACGATTTTTATCTATCTCCAGTAGTCTAAATAATTCAAAACAATGCAATAATTTGATGATGTGTTAAAAAATTCTGCAAATATTTAATGCTTCATGTTGCTCGCAGCGACTTCCGCAGAACTTTGCTTGTCGCGCAGGAACCGCTCTTTTTCCGGGATAAAAAGTATCATCATACTAAACATGATAATCGGTACGATGATTCATTGAAGAACTGGTAGCAGACACACACGTAACAGACATTTTCGCATTTATATTATCAGTAAATTATATTACATTAGCTGTCCCGGCAAATGTTGTTTTGCCATATAAATGGCGCTCTAAAAATGATTTTTCTTGTTTTCCTGCTTTTCTCTTGAAAATTTTCTAAATTTTTTTCTATAGTCCTCACGGAGCCCAAGACCTTTCCAACGAATGCAAAACCGTGGAAATCGGTTCGTGCGTTCTGGAGTTATAGCGTCAGGAAGGAAAACCCGACTTATTTTTATATATAAGATTAGATATGGATATGATTAACTTAGCCAATGTAAATCCTAAGTCAAACAATAAACCTATTTAGTACGATATTGTTTGAGTGTAATTTTAATTGCGACATAATGGAAAAAAATACATAGGTAATTATATTGTTTTCTCTAAGTTTAAATTTTTAGCAGGTACCATAAAAACTGAAGAATAGGAGTAACAAATTCACGTGGATTATCATCTTTGTTGAGTTAAGTGGCTTTTTCCAACATACCAGACAGAGGTTAGAGAATCAATCCAAGCATTAGTCTAGTCCAATCCTTCATAATAAATTAACGGCCGATAAGCAAAAAAAATAGAAAAACACTTTTTTATACTTTTTTATATTTTCTCGTCGACAACCCTACCGCGAGACGGCAGTCGGTACTTTTAATCTCTCTTTATTTCTGTCTGTACAAGAAAGTGTTGTGTGTTGGCCTTTTGTTTTCCGATCCCGACACCCCGCCAGGGCTGCCGTCTTCACACTAATGTTTATTCTATAACAGCTCAATGATTTGGCACTTTTAGTAATTACTAGTGTTTTTCTGAATGGATTTTAGTGAATGTGGTATATTAGCATTATTGAAATCGGTATTTTTAAGGGGAATGGTACAATTTACCATTCCCAATTTTTTAATATTTTATATGTGGGAGAGCCATGCTTCGGCACGAATGGGCCGGCTCGACCGGAGAAATACCACGTTCTCACAGAAAACCGGCGTGAAACAGCGCTTGCGCTGTGTTTCGCCGAGTGAGTGAGTTTACCGGAGGCCCAATCCCCTACCCTATCCCCTTCCCTACCCTCCCCTATTCCCTTCCCATCCCTACCCTCCTCTATTACCCTATTCCCTCTTAAAAGGCCGGCGACGCACCTGCAGCTCTTCTGATGCTGCGAGTGTCCATGGGCGACGGAAGTTGCTTTCCATCAGGTGACCCGTTTGCTCGTTTGCCCCCTTATTTCATAAAAAAAATAACAAAAACATGAAGATGAGAGCAATAATGCCTAATAGCATCAGATAATTTGATTGCTAGGTATTCGGCGGTCTATCATTATTTGGTCAGGTTAAGGCCTGTATTCACTTTGATTAGTGACAAGTGCATGTGATTGACGCAGGAGATTAGTGATTACAACAAAGCAAGTGTGGACAGCGACTGATTAGTACAAGTGCTTTATTTTCTCCTAATCACTAACCTGCACTAATCACATGCACTCGCACTAATCAAAGTGAATTTTTAGTGAACCTTTTTATCATGTCAATGTTAGCATAATTGTACATTTTTGTGTCACAAAGTATCCTACGTCCAGTCACCCGTACTCTATGTATATTGTATATGTCAAATTTAATCAAATTCGGTTCAGTGGTTTTCGAACAAACATCAAAACAAACTTTTCCTCTTTTTAATCATTATTGGTATAGAAATATAGTTATATAAGGTATTTTAATTATTATTATCAAGGGTTATAAAGGTAAAGAACCTTGCACAGTGTAAATATTGAACAAAGGGCGACAGACTAACCTACATAATTATTATGTACTTATTAGTTAACTTTCTGCAGTGCGCAATTTTTATCTACCTGCGGACAAAGAAAGGTGAGTCATGTGTTGCGCAGTTGTGTGAAGGCAGACTTTTATTGTAGTTTAATTTATAAACCATATTACTAATTACCCCATATACACACACACACACACACACACAGACACACACACACACACACACACACACACACACACACGAACGTAACACCTTTTACTGGTAATATCTGCGGGCGGAACCTGGAGTCCTGAAATACAGGGTTACCTAGTTTAGGCTCCAGTTCACAAAAAGTATTATTATATTTCATGTACCTAATATGTTGTAAGTTCCTATGTTGTGTGAAGAATAAACACATTTTTATTTTATTATTTTATTTTATTAAAATTAAAATGTGAAAGTTAATTTTTCTGTTAGCATTGTCCCTACTCCCTTTATAGTACGGGAGCCCTAGAACATTTTTTTTATTACTATCAAGCTAATTTTTTGTGAGTAGCTTCATTTTGATAAGACAAACAACATTTTTATCTGAGAAAAGTCTTGAAAGTGATAGCTAACAGAAATAGAAAGGATTTCATTTCATATCTTCATACTTTGATTTGATGGTCATAAAATATGGACTGTTCTATTTGTAGGACAAAATTGCTCTAGGGCTCCCGTACTACATATTACGTTTAAAACGCTGAACCAATTTTGATGTTTGGTATGGAAATACTTTGATTGTCGGAAGAGATAGTTTCTATCCTTGATAAAATGACGCGCTTAACAAATTTTGTATAAAGGTCTTATTAATGCTATTAGTATATATACTACCTAGTAATATTATGTGAAAAGAACTCTGTCGCCAGCAGTATTTCCGAACCAATACGACCTGCAAAGTGCAAACCTTCAAAAAGAACTCTTAAAGGGCCGGCAACGTACCTGCAAGTTGCAACTCTTCTGATGTTGCGAGTGTCCATGGGTGACTATTTCTTTCCATCAGGTGACCCTTTTGCTCGTTTGCCCCCTAATTAATTAAAAAAACCCTACTAAGAATATTGTTAATATTGTAGAACTTATTGTGGCAAGAAAATTTCGGTTATTCAATAGTAAATATATTCAAATATTCTATCACGCTGAAACAACAATCGAAACCGTACAACAACACTGTTGTTTATTTAATTATAATAACAACGATAGAATAAACACTAACTACAACTAAGAACTAAAACAACAATTGAAAAAACACACTGAAATAAAAATAGTGGCACATTTTATAAATCTGTTGTGTATTATGATAGTGCGCCATAGACTTTAAAAAGGTATAGATAAACCCGCCTTAGAAAAAGAAACATTTACTTATAAACTGAATAACTAGACACGGTCTATGTTACGTGTTAACTATATAAACCTACGTTTGCTACATCTACGTTTCTTTGTGTGGTTTATTGGAAAAATCACAAGACAGACAGACAGAGGATCTTCAGTTAATAATATTTTTTTAAAGAGGAAGAGAGATTCATGATTTTTTTAGATTTGAGATAATATATAGATTTGTTGGTCAAGCTATTTAGTAGGAACAAAACTGTTACACAGAGAATAATTTATACGCGTTATTTTCATAATTAACTAGTAAAATTGGAAAAATCTGAGATAAATATCACTATATTTTTTGAAAACACTATATTTTTACAAAAATTTTTAGAATGAAAATTAAAATAATGTAATTATGCTATTAGTATGGTATTACTTAAAATACCGTTGTAAGAAATCTGTTTTTTTTTCATAAAAGCTTTTCACTTTGCCTCTAGAACCTAAATCCCAACTTTAACGCCATATCTTACTCTTTCTTCGCAACCATCAGTTCCGGTAGGAAGACGAGCCCTGCGACCTAGATGGGCTAATTACAAGCCCTAATTGGGCCCTAGTTAGTGCACAATACACGTGACTCACTGTAGGGCAGTAGGGCAAGCTGCAAGGTTGCCGGTTCGATGTCTGTAAATACTAAATATTTATGAACTATATTATGTAGTCTATGAATATGTCGATGAATAGTAGTAATATATGAACTCTTACTAATATAGTAACAAAAATTAAATAAATAAATAAAAACAACTCCAAAATTGCAAATGATTTAAGCGAGCTAATGAGCAACCAAAAAAACAAGACCAAAATCGGTCCTCCCATTTTGATAGATTCATTCTCCGACAGACAGCTGACAGGCAGACAGACAAACAGATACGTCAAACTTATAACAACTCTTTATTATAGGCGACGCATCGCTACTATTAAACTTGTATTTTAAGGCGCTATATTGAAAAAACTGTCCTTTTTGACGTAATACTATAGGACCCTCAGAAATGTTACAAATCTGGTAATGAGATATACATATCTTGATAGCCTTATCTAGGTTTGAGAAGAACTAGAAACACGATTAATGGATTTTGCCTCGATACATTTAATTTTCGAATTGACCTCTTATAAATACGAAATTTGAAGATTATTTTTAAACGAAAATAGATGTATTGTAGGAAATTAATCTAATTGATAGACACCTTTGCATCTCAAAATCGTATAGAAGCATTTTGCTTAAATGCTCTTAGTTATTTTTTAAATGATTATAATTACGTTTTTTCGCATGTTTTCCGAGCGAGCCGATAGCTTCTGGCCGCAGCTTATTCACGACTTTATAGTCATACAAATCCATACTAATATTATAAATGCGAAAGTGTGTCTGTCTGTCTGTCTGTTACCTCTTCACGCTCAAACCGCTGAACCGATTTTGCTGAAATTTGGTATGGAGATACTTTGAGTCCCGGGAAAGGACATAGGATACTTTTTATCCCGGAAAAATGTATGGTTCCAGCACGATAAACGAATTTTAGCGCAACAGAGTTGCGGGCGTCATCTATTAAGTATAAAATTGCCCTTGCGGTAAAATTACTTTCGATATAGCGCCTTAACAGACTTCTAAAAAGGAGGAGGCTTTATGTTCGGGTGTATATACTAATTTCTTGTCTAGTAGATATTTATATAAATACTAGCTGTCCCGGCAAACGTTTCTTTGCCATATTATAAAGTATATGGCCCGTATTATTTTATTGAAGTGACTAAATAAGTATCTCACCATGGCAACGTAAATCGCTATCATGGTCGTCGTTTTTCTCGAGTTGTAATAATTTACTATTATTTATTCAACAAATGCACTTATCAATATGATAAGTACCGAGTAGCCGATTTTCAGACCTACTGAATATGCATATAAAATTTGGTAAAAATCAGTAAACCCGTTTCGGAGGAGTTCGTGGACTAACATTGTGACACGAGAATTTTATATATAAGAAGATTCAAATTTGTCTCTCCAAATATTGTGCCTGGCTCTATTATTTCCATACGATGAATCTGGTATTCCAGTTTGCTCCAAAGACACATTTATTACAATACTAGCTGTCCCGGCAAACGTTGTTTTGCCATTTAAAGTATTTCTACTTCATCAGCCTACAAAATCTTACCCCCTCTTTTGTCCCCTAAGAGGGGTGGGGGGAAAAATGTTATGTAGCACCGGATGTTAAGTTGAAAAAACAGTTAATAATATTTCCATTAAAGTATATTATTTCCAGTAAGTCCATTAAAGAAAAAAGTTTACTTAATACAAAATCTGACCCTCTCTTTGGTGGGGGGGGGGGGGGGGGGGGGGGGGTGATTTTTAGACACCAGATGTTGAGTTGGAAGAAGGCAAATATATCTACAAAAACCGTATGCAAATCAGATCAGTAGTTTTCGTGTTAAAGCAAAAGTCTTATACAAAATCTGACCCCCTCTTTCATCCCTTTAGTGGGGTGGGGGGATTTTTTTATACACCAAATGTTAAGTTGGAAGAAGACAAATATATCTGCGAAAACCGCATTCAAATCGGATCAGTAGTTTTCGTGTTAAAGCAAAAGTCTTATACAAAATCTGACCCCCTCTTTTGTCCCTTTAGAGGGGTGGGGGGGAAAAAATTTATACACCAGTTGTTAGTTGGAAGAAGACAAATATATCTGCGAAAACCGCATTCAAATCGGATCAGTAGTTTTCGTGTGATAGTGGAACAAACATACAGACAGACAGACAGACAGACAGACAAAAAAACTGACCACATTTTTGGCTTGTATAGCGATGTAGTGACACCCTCCGCTTATTATTTTTTGAATATCTTTAATGTACAGAATCGTCATTTTTACAGTTTTATTATATGTATAGAAGATTATTATAGTCTTTTTGTATTACGAACTTAAGTTATTCGCAAAATTTTAGGCCTCCAAACTTAAACCCTCTACCCCTGGTACACTGCACTGAGCTAGCGGGTCAATATTTGCGGCGTGTAACAGGTCTGGGCGAGCGCTGATCCCGCGCGACACACGGACAGTGCGAACGACGTACAGAGTGATGGAAATTTTTGACAGTTATCTTGAAGAAGATTCGATTTTGACGCTGAAAAGACGCTCTCATTAAAGTGCTAAACGCGCGTTTTTGTCTGCTATCACTGTTACATTTTTTTCAATATAAAGCTAAATAACGCTGTAAGTAGGAAATTCATAGCAAAGTTCGGTGGCTAGAAGGGTCAAGAATTTCTTCCGGCTTAGACTATATTTCTTGAGTGCCAAAAACTTGCTTTTATTTCACTGGTGTAAAGTAATGTGATGAATCATTCATGAGGTATAAATGATGGAATTTTAAATACCTTGTTTAAGTCACTACAATGCTGTTAAGTTCAAAAATAGTTTTATCATATCATAACCTGAGGACTTAATAATTTGTGGTACACTTTACGGAAAAACTATCACGCCTATTGATTTGTGCTTTAACATAGTAATTTTTATTTATATTATGTAGATGTGTTATCATCGGTCAGTCAAGGCTTGGTTACTATTAAAATATAAAAAAAAAAACTGCTTTAAATATTATTACCGCGCAGAAAAACGACGCGAACCCTCACCAAGCGCGACTTTTAGCTAATATAATAATAGTTTAAGTAGGTAGATTGTAATGAAACATTGGGTGTGTTTTCTCATGTGTAGATTTGTGTGAAATGTATTTTCAAAATCAATAAAATTAGTGGTTTTTTTTTAATGAAATAATGGGGCAAACGAGCAAACGGGTCACCTGATGGAAAGCAACTTCCGTCGCCCATGGACACTCGCAGCATCAGAAGAGCTGCAGGTGCGTTGCCGGCCTTTTAAGAGGGAAAAGGGTAATAGGGGACGGTAGGGATGGGAAGGGATGGGAATAGGGAAGGGAATAGGGTAGGGGATTGGGCCTCCGGTAAACTCACTCACTCGGCGAAACACAGCGCAAGCGCTGTTTCACGCCGGTTTTCTGTGAGAACGTGGTATTTCTCCGGTCGAGCCGGCCCATTCGTGCCGAAGCATGGCTCTCCCACGTACAAAATACATTTGATGCATTTTAGCAGCCGCTCCAAAAGCTACTAAAATATCCGTATCGCTCACCGCTCTTTCCAGCCATGTGCTAACCAGCCAGACAGACAAATGTATTCCTTCGCCTGCAGAACAGTTCAGCACTCGATACTTCGCATCACCCCAACTACCTTCATTACACCAGCTGCACTCACCCCAGCATCTAGCAAATCTAGTTTAGGAACTGTTTAGGACTAGGACTGATAGCCTCAACCCTAGACGTATCAATTATTGTCAATGAATCGTCTTGATATTGTCTCGATATCATTATGTTATTTTTGGTGGTTTGGCCAATCCAAATTAGTCTGATTTGACAATTTAGATAATATCGTTTTGTAGTTACAGTAGAACAAATTTCGGATCGAAAGTACGAAGCTGTCGCCAAATTTTATACAAATTGTGATATTTAATGTGATGTCTTGTGATTTTTCTCAAGGATTATAGGTGAATATTATGATCTCTTTGACTAGACGATACCTACATTCAACGGATGAGCATGAAACAATTCCTGCAACCAACCTCTTTTCAACCGTTTTGGTCACCTGTAAAAATCAAATTGTAAAAAATAGTACATTACGCACCTAGGGCATGTAATTACAGTATACGCACCATGGGTAGTAAATAAGAAAGCCTCAAATCACAAATGGTAACAAGCATGTGATTTGAGGCTTTCTTATTTACTGCCCATGGTGCGTATACTATTTTTCTCATCGACGGAGACGGAAAACGGTAACATCGGTAAGCGCAGTGGGACGAAAGTTGACGTTTTCCGCCCGGAGGTGAGAAAATATTATTCCCTGCATAATTAGCCTCTAGTAACATTATGTTTTTGCAGATTCATCGAAGAATAAATAAATTAATATAACATTCCAGAATGTAGAATAGAAGACAGACAGATTTCCTTTGATTATACTTCATAGGAAAGATCTAAGGAATATGAGTTTCCTCCTAAACATAATATCAAGTCGTCCTTCAGGTCATTCTAGTGAATTCTGTTAATAAATACAATTCCTGGCTGTCCGGAAACGCGCGCTGCCAAGGAATGCTCAGATAAAATCAATGTAGTGTAAAACATATTTTGATATGGCACGCAATAAATTTTATTGAAATAGAAGTAGCTGAAAAAAAACGGGTTGTCTAGGAGTGACGGTAGATTTAAAAACGAAACAATATTCAATTTCGCAGCGTGGTAGAAGGATAGGAGATATTACTTTCTGCTTCTTACCCTCCGTCTTACGAATTTTCTATCAGGTTACACCTGTCTTGACATATCCTGACTCACGTCGTGTTATATAAGGTCAGGTATATCAGACAGATCCAGGATATCCCTCCGTATACGGCTGAAGGCAAACCGTAGGTGGTTTTAGTGGGTAAACCCGAAGTCGGGAGTCCCACATACCCCCGGGGTGCTTCTGCTTAACTGAGGCACATCCCCAACCCGGGGCACCCATAAAGAGTTTCCCCTGCGCATCAAAAAAAGGTATTCATTACAGAATACAAATAAAACAATGTTATCCAGCACAAAGAAGCCTCACTAAATCACTAAATAAGTTTTCCTGAAATAGTAGTACCAAATACATTAACAATTTACATGGCCCAATCAATATAGACCGTACCTAATTATTACGCGTATGAAGTTCTCAGAATTAACGATAACGGCATTATCTAAAAGCATTATAGCTTTTCACAGTATTGGAACAATGATGGAAATTTGGGGCAGTTTTGATCACTATCGAGGTATATTAAAATGCTTAGTGAGAACTGACCATGACGATTGAATTTTATTTATATTACTAAAAAACTTCTTGGGACTCAAAGTATACTTACTTTTTTACACCACGGTGCTTAGCAAATGGTGTATATTGTTGTAAAATGTAAATGATTATTGTGTGGTCTTTCAGTCATCTCTTAAATCTTTCCGTTTATACCACTGCAGCGATTTTTATAAAACTTTGTATGGAGTGAAACTAGATGGGATGGGAAATAACATAAATCATTTATTATTACGATAGTTTACATACTCGTACCGCCAAAATATTGAGTTCCTGCATTGCTCTGTCAATCTGAACAAGAATAAGATTTCCTGATAATTTTTGAGGTTTTTTTTAGCTGTCAGTGATAGCATGTTTCAAGTATCATTGAATTAAACTGCGAATTGAAAAGAATACGGCTACTGTTGATGATGAATAAACACGTTTATTTCATTTAAGCTGCACATGCGTCCAGAATTACCACCAAGGCCGACGAGTATAAATTGTTAGTATCATAGTCTTTTTACACTAAATCCCAAACGAGCAGGCTAATTTGTATTATATTTTGCATATAATATAGCATCCTAATCTAAATATATTATATAACTCAAAGGTGACTGATTGACTGCCTGACTGAGATAGTGATCTATCAACGCACAGCCCAAACCACTGGACGGATCGGGCTGAAATTTGACATGCAGGTAGATGTAGGCAACAGAGCTCCAAGCCAAGGCGTTTTCTTTACCGCTTCTTAATAGAATCATCGATAAAAATGTATGGGATTGACATAACTTGAGTCGAATATCGATTTTATTTTATCGAACGCTTTTATCAATATCATACATTTTGATCGTCGATTCTATAAAGAAGCGATAAAGAAAACGTCTTGGCTAAAGAGCGTCACTATACTGAGTTATATTTAGGAACATACCCAATGGCAGTCATTTAAAAAGTCAAAGCTAATATAATTCTGAAAATTCCTCATACTATTTAATAACGGGTAAACCCAACGGTATCGTTTCCTATGTTCTAGTAATAAAATCAGTGAACCTAACTCATCAACAAAAGAATTGTGTGATTAACAAACGCCATTTTGTTCATAATAAAATTTACCTCTCATTACACAGTTGGTTAAACACTTGTTTGGCCCTTTGTGAGTGGGAACGTTCAAAAATCAACTCCACTACTCGAAAATAGGGTATGTTTTCGAATGGACGGCAGATGTAAAAGTGATTTACAAGAACTAATTTGAATGTATGTTATCAGCGGCCTAGGCTTCGCTAGAGGGCATTTCATCATCATCATCAGAATAACATGCATCGACGTAAATTTCGGACATATTTAACATACTATTATCATTTTGTATCGTAGCACCTTATTTACCTTTAAAACTAGGCAATGAATTTTAAGACGGTTTTTATTATTTATATTATTACTTATAGTAGGGGAGGAGAAGGTGCTAATTTTGTAGTCACTCGAGCGTCATGGAGACCTAGTAGGTTTTTACATTAGGTAAAACTGATAAAAAATAATAAGATTTATTTTAGCGGTGGGTTCAGAAACTGCGGCCATTTTAAAGTTTTGAAAAAGAAAATATATTCAGAAAATTGCTTATTTCGGTCAGTTATTATTATATTTTAGACAACAAGGACTAAATAATTTAGTTTAGTGCAAAATAAAATATCTGCGAAGTTTAGTTAGGAAAATATGAAGGTTTATTTTTTTATATTTTAAAATGTTCCTACATGCTTACCTTATCTTTGAATCGTCAGTGCTTTTTAAGGAAGCTTCTTTGGGGTAAACTAAACATCCCCTATCTTAATCTGACAGATCGGATGACATTTCAATATTCAAAAAAAATTTTTTTAACCCACCACGTGAGAAATCTGATTTCTATACCATGATAACTAGACACAATATGTCGGAAGAATATACAAGCTTAATCTGACACGCTCGAGCTACTCCCAAAATCCCCTCTTCCCCTCCTCTACTATTACCTCTTTACGCTTAAGCTGCTGTACCGATTTTAATCAAATTTGATATACACATACTTTGATTCCTGGGAAAGGACATAGGATAGTTTTTATCCCGGAAAAATGTATGGTTCCCGCGCGGTAAACGAATGTTGCCGCAATATACGAAATTGCGGGCGTCATCTAGTTCAATATAAAGGTTTATATAATATATTATGTACTAGATGATGCCCACAACTCCGTTGCGCCAAAACTCGTTTATCGCGCGGGGACCGAACATTTTTCCGGGGCAAAAAGTATCCTGTGTCCTTTCTTGGGACTCAAAGTATCTCCATGCCAAATTTCAGCAAAATCGGTTCAGCGGTTTGGGCGTGAAGAGGTAACAGACAGACAGACAGACAGGCACACTTTCACATTTATAATATTAGTATGGAGTATAGAGTATAACATATTATATGGAAAAACAATGTTTGCCGGATTTGCAGCAACACTAGCTCAAATTTTGTCACTTTGCGGTAGTGCAAGCGCAGTGTTAGGAACTATTTTTTAATTCGTCGATCTCTGCTGTTGAAATACAATTTGGGGCCTCCATTGAAAACGTGAGTGGATTTGATTGTGGAAACCGAATTAATACAAATTTGTTTGTACGGACCGCAGAGCTAGGAATATTTAGATACGGTGGGTCTTAGAATAAATCCAGTGTGACTATTATTATTTATCATTTTCCTGGGTATGATAATGTATAAAAAGTAAAAGAAAATAAAGCAAACGACAATAAATATTTTCTATTGTCAATAAATGTATTTCTGCAATAAAAGCCTTTTTTTAAGAATAATTTTCCACATTTTTAGTATTAGTTCTTCTCGCCGGGCTAGTTCCCGAACCGGTGGTAGGCCTCCTGTAGACATTCTAATAAAAGTGTTAACTTTGTTAACCTGTTTAGAAATAAATATTTTGATTTTGAAAGTAACCTTTGCCCTTCTTGGCACCCAAAGTATCAGCATACTAAAGTATGTATTTGCTGAAAAGTATTTTTTAAACTCTAGATCGAGCATGCCACAAAAACGAACATCCGTTTGGCGCAGTCGGATTAAAACACATTTTTTTCTTAAACACAAAAATATTTGCCGTATCTCTACTTTTCTAGTCTGTAGCTTTATAAGCACGTTCCACACGCCACGTTTCCAGGAAGCCTTACACCAAATAACGAAATTTCCTCAAAATCGGTACGTGTAAAACCATTTACTGAATTCAGTATCGTGTAGGCCGCTAGTTATTCCTTGAAATCAGAAAGTGTAAACGATTTTCATCGAATTTAATTTATCAATTGTAAATGATTCATCCTTTCGCTTGAAACTAGAAGCACTTTTAATACTCGTATTGTGCTTAGTACTATGGTATCACATTTCCCTGAAATGAAGTGTTAGAGCGAAGCTACGTTGCTCCGTTGAGTTGTATGATAAATAACGTAGTATATGGAAAATCTACGAATAATAAAAACTAAGGAAACGTAACTCCCACGAACGAACCTTTTTGGTTCCTTTCGAACTGTCATGTAACGTGCCACCTACACCACAAATATTGCAAATGTATTGAAAATACCTAGGACCTAGGTACACATTTTTGACAAGTATTGTAGAACATGTTTTTTGACGGAGTTAATTTTTCTTAGTTTTTACTATTCATAGTGGAAAATCCAATAGTATGACATGTTTGTGTTGCGTAAACTCGCGAAAACACAAGTTGATGTTGCGCATTGACGGAAAATATGTCGCTTAGAAGACTTCCCAACGTGAATAGAAACAGAAGGTTTCCATCTTACGGCCCTTCCAATACGGAGATTTCGTAATTTACCGTATTTAGAGCCTTATCTATATCTATACATATTATAAAACAAAGTCGCTTTTTCCCTCATGTCCCTTTGTTCCCTTTAATCTTTAAAATTACGCAACGGATTTTGATGATTCTTTGAGTGTTAGATAGCCCATTTATCGAGAAAGGCTATAGGCTATATTTTATCACGCTAAGACTAATAGGAGAATGTGGAAAAAAACGGGGGAAATTATATGAAAGGTCTTATCTCGCGAACTACAGCTGGAGTAATTTTTATGTTATTTGGCACAGATAAGAAGTAGACCACGTGAAGGATCATTGGTTATCGATTTTAATCATTTTTTCAGTGGCTATATATTTTATACCCGTGCGATGCCGAGGCGGGTCGCTAGTAAACTCATAATTTGAAAGCTACAAAGCTATAATAAAAATACAGCAATGATCTTCAGTATATCAACATTCCTTTCCCCGTTTTAAAATTTCTGTTTTTATTTATTATACTCATGATATTACTTTCCAAAGTAATAGCAATTTTCAATTCAATTCAATTTCTTTATTTGCCAAATGTGAGTTAGTAAAGATGTTAGTAGATTTTACAATGGTACCATCACATTTGCCCAATCGAGCATGCAAATGTTTATAGCTTATAAACTACAATATAATATTATGAGACACTTATTACTATTCTTACAAATTAACAAAGTATAAATTATATTCCAAATGTGTTATTATAAAATAAGCTAATAATTGTGCTGTATGGTTAACTTATTTAAATATTACCATTTGTCAATAATAATAAGTAATTATACACAACAAAATCTATTATTTTTAATCATAGAATTCATTACTTATTTAATTGTATTTTATGTAGAATTATTATTATTTCAAAAGTCAAATTATAGGAATGGATTTTATTATGTCAATTATAGTCAATTTACAATTAGGTACATTAATTATTAATTATCAAAATATAAGAATATCATCATGTCATACAATTCATTAAAAAATATTTTCATTTAAAAAGTCATTCACAGTATAATAGCATTTGTCAATTAAGATTTTTTTTAGATTTCTTTTAAACATATTTAAGTTTTCAATTTTTTTTTATGTCCTTAGGCAATCTATTATAAATTAATGTTACCATGCCTAGTACTCCCTTTTGCATAAATGTTGTGTTACGAGTTATAGTCCCAACTCTTAGTTTAAGTCTATTGCTTTTAAGTTTTGGGAATATATTTATATTGGTTTTAACTAATAAGGCGCATTCAAGTATATATAATATGCTTGCGAGAGGGAGGATATTATATTTTTTAAAGTATGGTACACAACTTTCATTCTGTTTTATACGAAAAACGGCTCTGAGACATCTTTTTTGTGCCTTGAAAACGAGTTCCCTATTGGATGAATTACCCCAAAAGACAACACCATATCTCAAAGAAGACATAACATAGGCATTAAAAGCCAGTATGTGAGACATTATTCAGCATATTATAAAGAACGTATGCATATTGATGCAGTTTCTTACACAATGAGTCACAATGAGCTTTCCAATTAAGTTTGTCATCTAATATAATACCTAAGAATTTTGTAGTTTGAGTAATTTATTAAAATTGAAGCTTACTTTCAGCATCTCCCTAGTATTTACAAATTACGTTTATTTGAAACACACGGCAATATATAGACAATTCATTATCTACATATTCCCCGTCTTAACTTTTTAAAATAATTTTTGAACTAAAATAAGTAAAGGCAACGCGTCAAATGTATGGTCAAGGTCGTTTGATCGGGAATGGCCTTAACGGACGTACGTATGCAAATTATTACGAACGTTTTTGGAGGGTTGAATGGATAGACAACTATGAATATGACAGTACAGCGCGTCTTTACTAGTCAGTAGTCTCCCATTTTATCATCTGTACGTCGTTCGTTAGAACACCGCATCTGACGACGCAACGCATTAATATAACTTATATTATGTATCATACAAGATAGATACAACTACGCATAAGTTGGAACCGAGCGACACGCAACAACTGCAGACATTTCTATGAAATACCTTCCGCAGCTAGCGACACGAAGCTAGAAAATACATAGAAACCAGGAGTGTTGCGACGACACGTCGTCTGCTGCCGCTTCATGTAGTCGGCTTCCAACTTGTACCTTGAACATGTAAATTGTAAAATGGTAGAAGCACCGCAGCGGCAACGCAACGAAGCATTGTGCTCTCTAAAACATTCAGTGAGCACGAATGAGTGAATGATTGAACGATTGCACAGGATTACGGTTCACCGGTCAGTACCATAATGGACCATTTGGACTTCGATATGAGTATTGAATATGAACTGTTTACGTTTACGCTTCCAGAAAGAAGTAAAAACAAAACAGCAGGAACAGAAGATTTTTGTAGGGTTCTTACCATATTTTAACCTTAAAATATGGTAAGAACCCTAAATATAAAAATCTTCTTTTTAAGGTCTCCTTTCCGCCTAGAAATTTAAGGTCTCCTTTCCGCCTAGAAAGGGAAATAGACTTATGTCTATTTCCTTTTCCTGGGCGGAAAGGAGTGCAATACTTTTTGTCTTGAGATCTTCTCACCTTCCTCCTGGGAAGAGGAAATAATAGTTTTCCTGTTACTTTGCGCCGGTGATCTCTACTCCCTCTGTCCTACAAATTTTCTAGTAAGTTGTACGTATATTGATGCCTGTTTAGTATTTTTTATATTCTGTCCTAAAATAAGTGCGTCATAATCCTACCTATAAGTATGGAAAGTTTGATAATATTATTGTTTAACTGTTAATATACGACAAAAAAAAAATTTTAATACTTTGAATACAATAATATTATGTGTAACTGTACTCTTCTCGGAAGAGGTCTGCATTTCAACAAATTAGTTGGGGAACTAATGGTCCGATATTAATATAAGTCTTTTCGTTCAACTGTCATCGTTATGATGTACGGCCGTGAAAATTAAATGTTTGGCAGGTTGACATACTTCTTAAATTGGTTAAGTATAATATTATTTGTAAGCGATGACGACACCATGTAAATATATTATTTTCGATTTTCAATAAAAACTTATCCAACTAGTAACTACGCAAATCTGTGACATACTCTTCGAAATCCAAAAATGAGTTTTCTTTTTTAAGACCCTTTTGCCTTTGCGACTTTGGAAACCACCAAACTTGGGAACAACTTTTTTTAACGCAGGAATCTAACCCATGTCCATTGTCCAAGTCAAGATCCAACCTATAAAGATGCCTGAAATGGTAAATGATAAATAATTAACAATAATATTTCATAATAAACCACTGTACCACGAAGGCGGTAAATTGATTGATTAAATAAAAGATTACCATCAGCCTATAATTCTGCTCGTTTTGCGTATCATAAAAATTTATACCGTAATTTCCGTATCAATAAACATCAAAGCTTTCCAATGAATCATCCTCATAAAAGTACAATTATTATGAAGAAAAGAAAGCATCAGAATATAATGACGATATGACAGTATCGAGTCTTTGTTACTGTGTCGGATTTCAACCCAGAACCGTCAAACGCATCTGAACTGCGCTGTCACATCCTGAATATGACAGTAGCGACACACGGGAGAGAATTCGGCTGAAAAACGCCGCGGTTGAATGGAATATATTTTGTTGGTGTGCTTACAATTTCCTAAGGGCCAACCCACACGTACCACAACCACACGACAACCACAACCACATCACGTGGTCAGGCGTATATTTCGTATTGTAAATTAACTGGACCATTCACACGTACCACATTTTGCAGTCGTTGTCGACTACTTGTCTGATACCGACCACATCGCAACCACGGCCGACCACATCGCAACCTCTGGCGACAACGCAACCACGTCGGCATTTTGTCGGTACCACAACGCAACCACAAAAAACTGCAGCGACACCTGTCCAGTCACACGTAAGTTCTACTGCTCGTCGACATTTTGTCGTTGCGATGTCGTGTGGTTGTGGTACGTGTGGGTTGGCCCTTATTGTAACATTTAAGAACCTAGTATTGATTTTTCTTGTAAAACATATATTGAATAATATTTTAACTGCATTATGCAGACAGCTCATAATATTATAAGGCCCAAGACAAGTTCTAATCTAACGAAAATTTACCTCAAAAAGACATCAATTGATTTAACAATCATGTGTTTTGATGGAGACTTAGATCTCTGTTCCCCTACATACTTAGGCTGATTTTAGGCTGATCACACGTCGCAGTGTCGGCGCCGACGGTCAACAAGCGATAAGAAAAATCAGCTTAGGTTGATTGCTTGTTGCTATCATAAAAAAATCAATGCCTACTTGCCTGTCCAGATGAGGCGTTTTACGCGCGAAGTCCATACGCGCGTTTCAATTTCTATTGCATCCAGATACCGCGTTCTACGCGCGTTTTTACGCTACAAACATGGACTCGAACTTATCACGCTCCCAATCAAAAACGTCCATTCGCAACGGAATCGCGCGTAGTTCTTAACGCTGCAATGGCACCCAAGTATCTCGACTCGCGCGTTGCTAGCGCGTTTTACGGGCGAGTCAAGAGTCCCGCTCATTTCAAGCGTTTTACGCGCGAGTAAGAAAACGCATACTATACGAATACGCAAACGCAACTGGACGCAATATTATATTATGTAGCTCGGGTACGGGTCGAGTCGCTCACTCGCACGTAAAACGCCTCATCTGGACAGGCTCTACCTCAGATATCTAAAAATATAAATTTTTGTCTCCTGTGTACACGTCGCGACAAACGAGCGAACTAACTCCCGTGTGTAACTAATTAGGCACGGTCATTTCTTTGTCATATTCGTGGAAGTGCACCGTGTCGTCGCCCCGCACAAGGTCCGTGTAATTGCGAATGTCGCGCCACTTTGTAACATGGCGGTATTTCGGGCTGGAGTTATAGATTGACTTGTATCATGTTTAAGTCATGTTTATAATATATTTGAATCTAGTTATTTTTCTTTTTATAGAACTTAGAAAAAATATTATAATTTTTTTCTAAGTTCAGTAGAATTAAAAAATTAAGTAGATTGTGATTCGTCTTTTGAATATGTTGCCGGGTTAATACAATTTGATAAAAAATCTGTAATACTTATCTGTAAGTATATCTCGACACTAGAATAAATAGAATTAGATTTTTAGTAAAGTCGCTACGATAAAACAAAATCAATACATATAATAAATAATAGTTAAAAAAAACTAAAAACATGCTTTTTATAGAAAACCAAACGAAAAAATTGAAAAATGCTTTATTTTATCAAATAAGTGTGTTGTCATCGGTCCTCGATATATCTACAAAGTTTCAACGAAATCTGATCGCGCTCAAAGAAGTCGGTTACAAGCAAACATACAAACATACAAATTGAAAAATGGAATAATTATATCAAATTAGTGTATTGTCATCGGTCCTCGATAAATCTACAAAGTTTGAACAAAATCTGGCCGTTTAAAGTGGATCAAAATCGCGCCCAAAGAAGTCGGTTACAAACAAACATACAAATTGATAAATGGAATAATTATATCAAATTTGTGTATTGTCATCGGTTTTTGATAAATCTACAAAGTTTGAACGAAATCTGGCAGTTTAAAGTGGGTCAAAATCGCGCCCAAAGAAGTCGGTTACAAACAAACATACAAACATACAAATTGAAAAATGGAATAATTATATCAAATTAGTGTATTGTCATCGGTCCTCGATAAATCTACAAAGTTTGAACGAAATCTGGCCGTTTAAAGTGGGTCAAAATCGCGCCCAAAGAAGTCGGTTACAAACAAACATACAGGTGAAGCTAATAAAAAGCGTATAAAAATGGATTTTCAAATGTGTTAGTCGCGCTAAAACTCGAAAATGGCGGAACGGATTGGGCTGATTTTAGCCTTAAAATATTCGTAGAAGTCCAGGGAAGGTTTTAAAGTGACACGAAGTTCACCGGGACAGCTAGTCATTAATATTATTATTTATTTTCTACAATAACAACGCAACATAAACTTTCATTAATAATTAATTACCAAAAATTTTTTGGTTTCGCTGTTGGGTTAAATTGGGGTTACACTAACTAGGTTAAAATTCTACATAACTTTTACCGACCTTTGTCATAACTCATAAGAGTCATAAGGTATCTGATACTTTGGACTATTAAGCTATTGGCACATGAAAATGTCCCATATAGATAAGACTGCTTGTGCATTGTTTAAAAATTAGGCCAAAGATCGGTGACACAGTGCAACAACCTAATATCTCAGGTGCACACAGAATGTAAAATATTATCTTGTGTTACTCATTTCAAGGAGAGCGGAATTTTTTACGTGGTGTTCGTATTTGTACAGTCAATAACATTTTTTTTATTCAATCACTCAATGCTTAAGACATTTTTTAACCACAAAGGAAAACACGGGGGGTATTTTGATAATATGTCTGCCTGTCTATCTGTACCTATGTGTGTGTACGTGATATCGTTGCACTTGAACGTATTGATCGATTTTTGATTTTTTTTGTTTGAAACCTGGCATAGCTAAAAGTGTTATGCCATAAGCAGCTTGCTCACCGCTGGATTTTTTTTTTCGGAGTTAAATCGGGGTTGTTTTTTTTCAGTTAAAAACTGAAAATAAGCAACCCCGATCTTTCAATGCACATTCTTTAGAATATAATTTAATCGTTAAACACTAACCTTAAAAATATAGAACATGCATTCTCGTAAGTCGGTTAAAGCATCGATGTACTGGAAAATATGTTTGAATAGTGAACAGTCTGTCTGTAACATGTTATTGACATCATGACATGAATGTCGGCTGGAGGAGCATGAGCCGAAGGGTTTGACATGCTCAAAAGAGCGTCTGAAATGTATCTGTTCTCATATCGATCCAGCTTAACAATTTTGGACTTTATACCATTGTATTAAAATGGAAATAAAAAATAGATATTTTAAAAATCCAACGCTGAAACCGTACATTTTGTTCAAGTGAATTGTATCGTATGTCCTTTCCCGGGTCTTAAAGGATCTCTACACCAATTTTATCTAAATCAGTAAAGCATGAAGTTTAGGGAGTTTTTTATTTTTTTCAAAACAGGGTTAGGTATTTGATGCTCTATATTATTTTATAGTTTTCAGTTGATTTCAAACTCTTTCAAGTATCTTATTTTTCATTCGAATACGATTTAAAAAAACTACTTCCGCAACAAAGCTGCCTTTATTTGACGACTATTTTTAGTCCATTTCTATAACGATTTTAGTTTTTCTTTTCTGAAAAAACCCTGATGATATGTAAGCCCATAATGTATTATATAAGCCCTATTGAAGAGACACTCCTCATAATATATAAAACAATTATATCCGTAGATATTCGGTAAATCGGCGATATTTTTTGCGGCGTTTGGCAGCGCGCCCGCCATATATCAGTTCCAGCATTATATTGAATTTATGTGCTGTTTATTGCGTTGTATTGTTAAGTGACTATTATTTTACTTTCAACTTTTCATCTACGATTTAAATTTCATGATTTATAGGGAGGCTATGCAGATAATAATTACGTTGAAAAGGTAAAAGCGCGTAAGCACCAAAAGGCAATTAAAATTAAACTCAAATTATAGTATACACTATAAACTAAACATTTCTTAACTTTTATCAGCTATATGAGAATAGAGAAAAATGAGAATTTTAATCATTCTCTTCCATTAAATTCTTGTTTAAAGAAAACAAAATTAGGTTATGGTCGAATTGGCTATGTATTCGCATTTGACTTATTTCTTATATTAAAGTGTGATGAAAGTGAGAGATGACCATCTCATGAAAATATAGCTGACACTGTGAATTTAACAATACTAATTTAACACCTCCATCGTGGGTATCGCAGACACAATAGATATTCAATTGTTATGCGGCACCCGCCTGCTGCTTGGGGATTGATGGATAGTACACTTAATAGTACCATGCGATAAAGTAGAGCATATTAAAATTTCAAAACGATACTAGCAATTATAACTAATTGAACAATTATATATTTACACCTGAAAATTACTTGCTACACCTTTGCATCGTGTTATTATTGAGAACGGATAATTTACGACAGTTAATTGTTTAATTACAAATTGGAACTAATTAAGGAGAGTTAAAGAAAGTAATATATTTTTATAACTAAGTCAGCTAGTACTATAGCAGTACCTAGCCGTTACGTTAAGATTTTTTAATACTCATCCATGCTCCATGACCCAGGAATATTGAAAACTTTTTGCGTACTCGTAACTGAACCACAGTAGATAGAATTATTGTTATTATTATTGGCCCACTGTGTCCCACTGCTGGGCAAAGGCCTCCCCTCTTTTATTCCATAATTCACGATCTTGTGATGCTTATGGCCTCTTTGTCGAACGCATCCAGCGGGGCTAAAATGGTCGCTTTGAAGAATCATGATATGAATCATAATATGATTCATTTTTCTAAAATCGCAAAATGCAACTCTGCTTGCAATTCATTTCTGTATTTTTGTACTGATTTGACATTTGTCAGTTTGACAGTTTTGACAATTCATTTGCTGAATTGATTGAGAGGAATTGCTACATGTGACCATTTTAGCCTCGCAGTTCATCGCGCCACCTTTTTTTGGGTCGGCCTCTATTACGCCGACCAGTCGGTAGCCACTCCGAAACTAGGTAGATGCGCCCACCTGTCCGGATATTAGAATAGATAGATAGATAGAATAATAATAATTGTAAAGGAAAAAATTTAAATCACTTCTTACGTCTCTGAAATATTAGATTTATACAGCTAAAATACAGTATCCATAATATAATACCATTGCCAACGTTTTCGCTTTAATATACTGAGCATGTAATAATTTATTTGGCCGATACATTTTCAGGCAAACAATTTAAATTAACATTTCATTAGCCACGAGTAGTATCGAAAATACATTCAACATCGCGTGACCGTGTGTGAATTATATATTAGGATGTGCTGTACAAAGAGCGGGTCAAACAAACAGACAATTTTTGTTAAAGCTTCCTAGAATTCACTAAACTACTGTTTTTTTTTTCACAGGAAACGTGAAAGAAACAAATACTATTGATTACTTTAAGGGTCTATTTTACAGTCTAAGAATTATTTATTAATGAATCATTTTCGGTAGTTTTGTCTTTCTTGTTTAGCTTATAACTCCTGGATACGCTTCTCTTAACTTGTTTAACAATTCAAATCTATGGTCTATAAAAAAGATTAAAATAATATTATATAGCTGAGTAAAAAAAAGGGCGGATATTTTTTTATGCCCAAAGTGTTAAATAATATTTTTATATTACCTATGTACCTTTACGCTTACCGCTAAAGTAAGGTTTCAACATGAAAGAAGGCTTGAATATAAAAGGCACTACTTTTAATTTGAACACATTTAAAGAAAATTTTGTGCATCTTTTTGTCGTTTGGACTATGATAGTCTATGCCAATAATAATAATAATAAAAATAATAATAATAATAATAATAATAATAATAAACAAATGCAAAAATCCATCATAATCGATACATGCTCATTAGTTCGCCGTTTTCTAAACCCATCCTCATCTTTCTCTACACCCCAATCATAACACATCTTTAATATGAACCAGGATACTTGGCTCCTGCCCGTACCTGAGTCATCTTCTCCGGCAAACAGCCGAGACTACTCTTCTTTAAATAATAATAATAATAATAATAATATCTATGGACGCTTCACACCACGTCAGTCTGGCCCCTGTGGTAAGTACCTGAAAGACTTGTGTTACGGGTACCGGACAACGGAAATATATTTAATACTTTTATACTATGCATATATTTAAGATTTTTATTATATGATACACATATTTAATACACATCCATGACCCAGGAATTTTGAAAACTTTTTTGTTCCGTCGGCGGGATTCGAACCCGCGACCCCCGGCTTGAGCTACCGACAGGCCACCCACTGAGCCACAGAGGTCGCCAATATTCTATAGTTAACGACGCCGTCGGCCATTTTAGATAAAAATGGTGCCGGAATCAGGATATTTCGTGAATCAGGTCAAATGAGGTGGCAAGTGCATCGCTAGGAAACAATAGAACTTTATGTAGCCAATTAAAGCCAACGGCTATTAAGGGTGTGCTCTGAAACTCTAACAGTATACTGGACATTGTTTTTCACAAGATTTGATTTGATACCGAGCCGTGAAATGGTACTGGCCAACGTACTGGCTATAAATGCGAAACACACTCCAAGTCGGTATCCTCGACGCCATGACAGTCCGCCATTTTCCGTTTCCCGCGCTTTTCAACGTCAATTGCTCTTTACGCTCCAGTTTACGCTAAACGGGAAGTGATTCTTATTTATTAATATTGCAGTATAATATTTGTTTTGAATACAAATAATATGTTCATTTCTTCTGATTTGTTTATATTTAAACTTTTATTTTACTTATTATTATTCTAGTTTTTAACGTAGTTTAGTGTTTATTGTATTAGTTTATGGTGTTAATATAAGAAGTTTTGTAATTTAAGATTAGGTACGTTATATTTAAGTATCCTATGAAAAATAAGTTCTTAACCAAAGTTTTAAATTATGATATTTTAAATTCTTATTATTAAAACTTAAGATAGTTGAAATAATAAGCGACAAATCGATTTTGTTCATGCTTATATTCCGACTCATGGATCTTCTTGTTAGACAATCAGGTGATCAGCCTGCATAGTCTTATCAAACTTGAAAACAATATTCTAACGCGGAACTCAAACCTGCGACCTCCGAGAAATACAATTATCCGAAACGGGATCGAACCTACGACAACCAAGTGAAGAGTCAGTACGCTACCACTAGGATTCATCTAATATATAAAATTCTCGTGTCACAATGTTAGAAAGCGTACTCCTCCGAAACGGCTTTACTGATTTTTACTAAATTTTGCATGCATATTCAGTAGGTCTGAGAATCGGCTACTGGGTACTTTTTATATTGATAAGTGCGTTTGTTGAATAAATAATTGTAAATTATTACAACTCGAGACTGACGGCGACCATTGTTTGTGCGACGGGATAGCAATGGTCGTTGCCATGGTGCCATACTAATTTAGTCACTTCAATAAAATAATATGGATGAAATACTTTATATGGCAAAACAACGTTGCCGGGACAGCTAGTAACGGTATAAAAATGACACAACTGTTAACGTTATCAAAGATTAAAATCCATTTCCGGCCAAACGACAGACTCTAATGGTAACGGCTGCACTCTCGCTAAATGTTGTGCATTTTAAATGATTTACATTTCAATGAGGAATTATTTTTATTTAATGAAACGTTGGATGTGACTGCTCATTCAAAATGTAAATTGTCTTTTTACGTCTAAGCCGGTAAATATAGGGGTGGATCTAAGTACAGCAAAGTACAGAAAAAGTACAGTAAAAGCAATACATATAATAAAACTGTAGAAATGAAAATTCTGTATATTAAAGATATTCAAAAAATAATAAGCGGGGGTTGTCACTACATCGCTATAGAAGCCAAAAATGTAGTTAATTTTTTGTCTGTCTGTCTGTATGTTTGTTCCACTATCACACGAAAACTACTGATCCGATTTGAATGCGGTTTTCGCAGATATATTTGTCTTCTTCCAACTTAACATCCATACTAATATTATAGATGCGAAAGTGTGTCTGTCTGTCTGTCACTTCTTCACATCCAAACCGCTTAACCGGTTTTGCTGAAATATGGTATGGAGATACTTTGAGCCCCGGGACAGGCAGAGCATTTTCCCATTTATAATATTAGTAGGGAAATAGGGATATACTCTCCTCCACCGCTCCTCCTATTTGTGAATAATAAAAGCAGTAGTCATTTATAATAGGAAGATCTGAAGGACAGACTTAAGGTATATTAAAATTTTCTCGTATTAGCGTCGGTCAATGTCTAAGGAACAATGCGAGGAAGCGGCCATTCGAATACAATTCTATGACAGCTGAACTTGACTTCACCAAATAGAGTTTATGGTAATCGAAGCCTACGTCTATTTACTGTACCCTTATTCTGTATTTTAATCTGATGGTGATGCAGCTTCAATTCAACATTGTTTTTATCAATCAGTAAAATAAGTATTCTTATACCATTAGCTCGCTGCACACTTTGGGCCACCTTATAGAACTAGCGCATAGGGCCAACGTCTAGAGTCAAGTACTCCAGTTTTTCTCGCCGGGTTGATTCCCGAACCGGTGGTGGGTATCACGTAGACATTCTGAAAAGATTTGATTCCTTACTCACAAATCAAACAAAAAAATAAATTTTAGTAGGCCTCACACGTTGGCCTAATGCGGTGGCTCCATGCGTTGGCCCAATAATGAGTCAAAGGATTTTTGGACTTTTGACCAATTGGTTTGACATTTTATGAGAGCACCCTTCCCTACGTTTTGGTTGCTTTCCGTTGGTTGTAGTTACAGTTGACAGAAAAACAGATACATAATTGCCTGAAATTATGTTAAAACTAGAGGACGCCCGCAACTCCGTTGCGCCTAAACTCGTTTATCGCGCGGGAACCGTACATTTTTCCGGGACAAAAAGTATCCTATGTCCTTTTCCGGGACTCAAAGTATCTCCATGCCAAATTTCAGCAAAATCAGTCCAGCGGTTTGGGCGTGAAGAGGTAACAGACAGACAAACACACTTTCGCATTTACAATATTAGTATGTAAGTATGGATAGTATGAATGGATGTAATTAAAACGATATTCGCTTTAACTTAAGATGGCATTTTGTTGTATAATTATACCGAAACTACATCCCTAATCGAAGCTATATTATTATTGAAAAGGCAGAATCAAGGACTAGGTTACCCTTTGTCGATGCATAGGAATACGTTGAGTGTCCGTGGCCTAGTGGGTAGGCAATATGAGTGCCAATGTAAAGGGTAAGGTACTGGGCATTTAGCCAAGTTGCATTCGCTAATTAGGATGACGAAGTTCAAATACAAACATGTTTTTGAACTTTGTTATCTGTCATTATGGACACATTTTGTGACTTATTTCATAAGGTTCGTTAGAATAGTTATTGTAAAGAGTTTCAATACTATTCAATCGATGTCGTTATTTTAGTACTTGCCAATTATCCAAAACGCGTTCGTTAGATGTGAACGAAGTAAATCAAGGTTTCACAAAGTGGTTAAGAAGTCGACAGGATT
Organism: Polyommatus iphigenia; assembly: GCA_963422495.1. Lineage (NCBI taxonomy): Eukaryota > Metazoa > Arthropoda > Insecta > Lepidoptera > Lycaenidae > Polyommatus > Polyommatus iphigenia. Next base: position 30,056,300 of record OY730177.1, on the reverse strand, counting down.
CTTAATACCAATCCCTTCTTTTTACAATCTAGAAATTTATTATGATATAAATATAATGGATATTATTACTTAGCAAATTTTTTAGACAAAAACCCGTAGTAGCTTTGCTCGTCTAACGCGCGGGTGTCTAGCTGAAGCAAGGTCAGCACTGTCAATTATTTAACTACCTACCCTGCAGATTTTTTAAACTGTACTCGGCGAAACATGGTGGTAGCAGTCATTGACTCCCTGTCAAAAACTTGTCATTTTCTATATGTATAAACCGCGATTGACAATGAAGTGTCAGATGTTGTCAATCGCGGCTTTGTATAGAAAATGACAAATTTTTGACAGAGAGTCAATGACCGCTACCGCCATGTTTCGCCGAGTATACAGTATAATAGTAATCAACATTTTTATTGCTTCTCCATGATCCGATTTCCTTCATTAAAAACATTATCAAGCCACGCATATTATGGTGTGTATTGAACGACGTAAGACGTAGATGGTGATGGTGCAGTATCCTCGGCTCGTCTGGCCGTCTGACGCAAGGTTAGCACTGCTGGTCTTGTTATTTAGGACCAGTGACTCCTCTCCAGATTTTGTTAGTTATCAACAGTTTTTTCATGGCGATTAAAACCCGTCCTTACATTAGCAACATTATCAATCTTGTTACATCCACAAATCGGCAGGATTACACGACGTAGATGGTGCAGCATCCATCGCTCGTCTAACGCGCGGGTGTCTGGCCGGGCGCAAGGCCAGCGCCGCGTTATTACCGCGTCAAGGTTCACTGTCAATGATAAACGCTTTATTTTTAGCGCGTGCATCTCATTTGCGTTGGTACAATATGGCACTACAACGCCATATTGTGCTTGGCATCTGGCGAAGAGGTAGATTTAAGCTGGGAACAAATTATCGGACGTTTTCATCGGATGCGGTTTGTTTCTGATTAATACAAAATACACTAAACTGTGCACATTATCTGACGTAAGTCGCGGACGCGACCTTGAGCGTACGGACGTCCGAACAGAATCTGGCTGGCCGGATGTTTTTGCATCCGCGGACGTCCGAGGATGAACCGTGCACATTGTTAAGCCGCATCCGTCAGCCGCGACTTATGAAAACGTACGATAATTTGTTTCTAGCTTTATAGATTACTAGATGACGCCCGCAACTCCGTTGCGCCAAAATTCGTTTATCGCGCGGGATCTGTACATTTTTCCGGGATAAAAAGTATCCTTTGTCCTTTCCTGAGACTCAAAGTATGTATCTCCATACCAAATTTCAGCAAAATCGGTTCAGCGGTTTGAGCGTGAAAAGGTAACAGACAGACAGACAGACACACTTTCGCATTAATTATAATATTAAGTATGGATGGATAACATTGAAAAGTCTCATGTCGTGATGATTTAGACTTAGAAACAGCGGGGCTGTTTTTGTTGCAAATTGCAATTTTGTATACTTATCAAGCAGGTCTGAGAAACGACCAACACCTATAATTTTTCATACCTGACAAAATGTTGTAGCGAACCAAACACCGCAGAGTCCTGATATGCGCGGTCTAAGTTATTCTAGAAGTTGGACAATATGTGGGCACTACAGCGTCTGAATTGACAACACCTGGGTGGGATTGTCTTCCTTTGAGGCTCTTGAGCATATTCGGTATTCCTACAACCTATAATATGCAAAAAACATTTGCAGGGTCACCTACCGATAACTATGGGGTATATAATACTCCACCTTGACACTATGACTATTAGCGTCTGCCCATTCGTGCTGATGCATCATAAACAATGTGTGTGCATCAATTAATATTATCGTGGGTGTTTTACGACAGTCCGCGGCTTGCGGGGCGACTGGCCGACCGCAGTCATGGCCACAGTGTATTGCACTTTAGCTGGCACGAGGTATGAGCGATGGCGTGCTAAGGTTTTGATCGTATTCCAAAATATATGGTAGAGGTTCTATATTTAAATATTGTTTAAATCGATAGATATTTTGATTGGTCTGTCGGTTCGGTTAGATTTGTTAGTTTACATCGCAACGTGCGTTATTAATACGTTTTCAAATAACCCATCACAAAATGTATTGACTACACAATATATTTGTATTTACTATACAAATATAATTATCTCATATTTAAAATGCTTTCCAACGCCTCAAACTATTTGAAAATCATGCCTTATTTTAAGTTAAATGTGGTCTGAATTTTTAAAATTATTATTTAAGAGAAGGATGGGTTTTCGATACTTAGGCAGAAGCATTTTCTGAAAATCTGATTTTATTTCAAAGGACGACCTTTCATCTTAAAATTTACACTACTACTAGGAAGAATAATTATAGTAATTTCTAATTATCAAAATATTCAATGACAAAAATTTAAGATATTATAACGCTTTCTTTCACAACTTGGACCACTAGAGTGGTGATAATTTTGGCGAACAGGCGAAGGTGAGAGTGGCACATTTATAAACACGTCGCTGACTCGCGCCTGTCTTGTTGCGCTTCCTGCTGCTTGTTTATGTGCATCATCTTCGTCAACATCATCATCATCATGACTATCATTAACAGGCGAAGGTGAGAGTGGCACATTTATAAACACGTCGCTGACTCGCGCCTGTCTTGTTGCGCTTCCTGCTGCTTGTTTATGTGCATCATCTTCGTCAACATCATCATCATCATGACTATCATTAACAGGCGAAGGTGAGAGTGGCACATTTATAAACACGTCGCTGACTCGCGCCTGTCTTGTTGCGCTTCCTGCTGCTTGTTTATGTGCATCATCTTCGTCAACATCATCATCATCATCATGACTATCATTAACAGGCGAAGGTGAGAGTGGCACATTTATAAACACGTCGCTGACTCGCGCCTGTCTTGTTGCGCTTCCTGCTGCTTGTTTATGTGCATCATCTTCGTCAACATCATCATCATCGTCATGACTATCATTAACAGGCGAAGGTGAGAGTGGCACATTTATAAACACGTCGCTGACTCGCGCCTGTCTTGTTGCGCTTCCTGCTGCTTGTTTATGTGCATCATCTTCGTCAACCTCATCATCATCATCACTATCATTAACAGGCGAAGGTGAGAGTGGCACATTTATAAACACGTCGCTGACTCGCGCCTGTCTTGTTGCGCTTCCTGCTGCTTGTTTATGTGCATCATCTTCGTCAACATCATCATCATCATCACTATCATTAACAGGCGAAGGTGAGAGTGGTACATTTATAAACACGTCGCTGACTCGCGACTGTCTTGTTGCGCTTCCTACTGCTTGTTTATGTGCATCATCTTCGTCAACATCACCATCATCATCACGACTATCACTAACAGGCGAAGGTGAGAGTGGCACATTTATAAACACGTCGCTGACTCGCGCCTGTCTTGTTGCGCTTCCTGCTGCTTGTTTATGTGCATCATCTTCGTCAACCTCATCATCATCATCACTATCATTAACAGGCGAAGGTGAGAGTGGCACATTTATAAACACGTCGCTGACTCGCGACTGTCTTGTTGCGCTTCCTACTGCTTGTTTATGTGCATCATCTTCGTCAACATCACCATCATCATCACGACTATCACTAACAGGCGAAGGTGAGAGTGGCACATTTATAAGCACGTCGCTGACTCGCGCCTGTCTTGTTGCGCTTCCTGCTGCTTGTTTATGTAAATCATCTTCGTCAACATCATCATCATCATGACTATCATTAACAGGCGAAGGTGAGAGTGGCACATTTATAAACACGTCACTGACTCGCGCCTGTCTTGTTGCGCTTCCTGCTGCTTGTTTATGTGCATCATCTTCGTCAACATCACCATCATCATTATCACCACCATCATTATGATCATCATATAACGAGATCATGGCTTTTGAACGTCAGCAACGTCATAAGCACGGCCGGCACAAAATCACAATCTAAATCATCATTTTGATTAGGGACTGACACTTTGTGTTCTTAAATTTTTAACTGGTAAAATTTGGCTTGCTGTCTGCACATTCCAACTACTTGTACCTTCTGTGTCGCCAGGATTGACAGCGGTATCCTACCACGAACATCCTTTGACGTAATATCTTAGAGGACGCGAGGGATAAGCTAAAGCTATCGTGGTACCCGCAAAGAAATTCATTAGAATAGGAGGAGAAAGAATTAAAATTTTTATATAAATGCGAAAGTGTGTCTGTCTGTTACCTCTTCACGTTTAAACAGCTTATCCGATTTTGCTAAAATGAAATTATGAATACTTTGAACCCCGGGAATGGACATTGGACAATTAGGGCTGCGACACACCGGAATAGCAGCGGCGAGGCGAGCACTTTCAGTGTCATATGATTTTAAACTTTATCTTCATTATTGTAATACATAAGAAATTGCCGCCACCGGCAGCTACGAGCTGCCACGAGCGTCCACGGGCGGCCGTAGACTTCTCAAGCGATACTATGTATTACAGTAATGAAGATCAAGTTTAAAATCATATTATGCCACTGAAAGTGCTCGCCTCGCCGCTGCCATTCCGGTATAGCGCGGCCCTTAGGACACTTTTTACTCCGGAAAAATGAATGGTCCCCGCGCGATAAACGAATTTTGGCGCAGCAGAGTTGTGGGAGTCATCTAGTACAAAATATAAGGAGAAACTCTTAACTTTCAAAAGTTAACCACAACTTAAAACGACCACATTACTGAAATAGCTTCGCAAGTGTTAATGTATAAGAAAAATTTCACGATCGATCTCGCGATTGAAGGTTTTACGAGGGGCACACTGGCACGCCGGGGCATTACAGGGCCCCGCGGCTGATGGAGGCCCCAGCTGTGCCCCGCACGTAATTCACTTGATGGTGTGGATTATGTTTATTAAACAGCTTTCGTTGTATTTTTCTTGGACTTTTGTGGTGCCATAAATCTATATTTATATTGGTACACTTTATACCAGATTGGTTTCACAGATGTGTGTTGATTAAGAGATTACTAGATAACGCCCGCAACTCCGTTGCGCCTAAATTCGTTCATCGCGTGGGAACCGTACATTTTACCCGAGACTCAAAGTATCTCCAAATTTCAAAAGAATCGTTTCAGTGGTTTGGGCGTGAAGAGTCAACAAACAAACACAGACATACTTTTGCATTTATAATATTAGTATGAATGTTAGATTAGGTATTTACGTAAAAAAATGGCGCTCACACCGATGTCGATGACGGTAGCCGGTTTTATAATAACACAACTTTTTTTCCGAACAGAACATCCTTCGTTTGGATATCTGCATCTTACGCTTCGGACCATCTTCTAAATGGACATGTAAAAAAAGTCCTGCACCTGATCTCTCTCCAGTCGTATCGTTCGTTTCACTGGATTATGGAGATTGAAGAATGAGAGAGTGCTCTTGTTACTGCGCGCACACTTTGGCACTATTATAGTCGCTCCTGCGACTACCTTAGTTTTATTAATGAAACCGGCTACTGTCATCGAAATGGTGTAGGAGTCATTATCATTATTTTCCTTACCAAATGTATGTAATTTTCTAAGCTTCGACCTGGAGCTGCTGATGATGAGCTGGTTTCCAGGAATGGCCTGCAATGATTCGGTTGTTGCATCACTTAATTTGATCAGATCGTGAGAATGAATTTGACCCGAAACAAAATTGCACGCTGCAGACAGACTAATTTGAGGATAGCAAAATAATTTATACTTGTATCAGGTGAACAAAAAGTGAATATAAAGGTTTTGATTGAGACCCGGACCCAACTGCTATGAGTTGTGATAATCTTTTTGATGTGTATGGCTCAACTCACACGGGGGCAAAGTCGAAGAGTCGCGTCATGATTTTGCCTACAGCATATTCATCACTATTTTAAGTACAAATTGTTTAGTTGATATGAAAATATGCTAGTGCTTGTCGTCGCGCGCAGTCGCTATTCGATGCTTCCATATTTTTAAAGCGAATTAAATAAATAAAACAATAGAGATAAATAATATGCTTTGACGAAAAACATGACGCGTCGCTACGACTCTGCCCCAGTGTGAGCTAAGCCTTACACAGGGCTTAAGTCAATTTGCATTCGATAATTTTGTCTGCTAATTTTCTTTTTTTAAGTGTACGAACTATGAGTTTTGACATTCATCGCGCTTGCGATGCCTAATTTTGTGTCTAATTTCATCAGGTTCATAAAAAAGTAAAGTGTCTTTTTTCTTCAGAGTAAATGCTTTTGCCCGGCACTTATGTCTCATACCAATTAGTTGTGGTGGAGAATCCATAATATTATTATGTGTATGGCAACGTCGGGTACATTACCATACACAATATTATTGATTCGATAAATATTAATCAAGTGAGACAGTCGCGAGGCAGACCTGTGGCAAGGAGCCAGCAAAAGATTTATAAGTTAATGTTTACTTATAATATTATGCTAAGCATCCCAGGAGTGATGAAAGAAGTGAAAACGAAACGGCAGAGCAGGCATATTTTTTTTCATTGCGGGGTATAACAAAGCAGGTGATAAAACTTAAGGGTGTGTATAAGTCCTTGTATAGAATTCACTGTGGAAGTAGCAGCGGTATAAAAGTTTTTTTTTTGGATGGCTAACTTATGCCGCTGGGTGCACTTGACTATAATATCACAAAAAAAACTCATTTAGTGCTGCTACTTTCACGGAGAACTCTATTTAAGTGACCCATAAACCCACTTTGTTTTGTTAACACTTTGTACAGAAAGAGAGGATATTCCTTCCTTAGAGAGAGGAAGTAAAAAACCTCCCTCCTTACAAATTTTCCAACACGTGTCCTGACTGGTGTTTATCACTTTTTACCCAAAAATGAACACCTCTTCTAAGAAAGTTTTCACTTCATGACATTTCTATAGGTTTACTAGCTTTTGCCCGCGGCTTCGCTCGCGTTAAGAAGTATTATTATATACAATCTTTCATCCCCTATTTTATCCCCTTAAGGGTGGAATTTATCAAAATTCTTTCTTAGGGCACGCCTACGTCATAGTAGCTTTATGCATGCAAAGTCTCAGCCCGATCGGTTGAAAATTTACAAAGTTTCATACAAACTAATAACTAACCCTATTTTCTCCCCTTGGGGGTAAAATTGATAAAAATCCCTTCTTAGCGGATGCCTACGTCATAACATCTACCTGCATGCCAAATTTCAGCCCGATCCGTCCAGTGGTTTGGGCTGTGCATTGATAGATCACCATGTCAGTCAGTCACCTTTGAGTTTTGTATATTTAAGATATAATATAAAGATAATTAGCATAATTACAAAATATACTATGACTATGATGATGGCTGACTCCTGAGCCGGATTTGGCGCCGTCCTTGGCTTCAGACAATGGTCCATAAGGGAAGTCTGCGGTCGCGCGCACGTGCCAACTTTTTATGTCCAATACTGTACTTGCATAAGTACCTACAGATCGCAGCTATCTTTATCTTATATATAAAATTCTCGTGTCACAATGTTAGTCCGCGAACTCCTCCGAAACGGCTTTACTGATTTTTACCAAATTTTATATGCATATTCAGTAGGTCTGAGAATCGGCTACTGGGTACTTTATATATTGATAAGTGCATTTGTTGATTAAATAATAGTAAATTATTACAAGCTGAGACTGACGGCGACCATTAAGTTTGTGCGACGGGATAGCGATCGACGTTTCCATGGCGACATACTAATTATTTAGTCACTTCAATAAAATAATGTGGGCGAAATACTTTATATTATGGCAAAGCAACGTTTGCCGGGACAGCTAGATTAATATAATATTATTACTTAAGTTAGCATCAGGAGATGAGAGAACAAAATGCCATGCTCTGCCATTTGCTGCCTGCTGATAGGATATGTGGTCGCTGCCATGAACTGTAAATTTTCCGTTATAAAAATACCATAATCCGCTATAAATGTAAAGGACATAGGAGTTTTTAAACTGGAAAATACCCGGTACTCAAATTATCTCCATACCAAATTTCAGCAAAATCGGGTCAGCGGTTTGGGCGTGAAGAGGTAACAGACATACAGACAGACAGACACACTTTCGCATTTATAATATTAGTATGGCTAATGCTGCCAGTGTTTTATTTATGTAAAACGGCTACTTTGAATATGTCTCTTTAAAAACATAACCTCTCATTTATTCAGTTTTGAGGTTATGTTTATGGAAATCTCGAAAACGCCTTTAAACGTTTATTAAAACACATATACAACGGGATAACCGTAAAAACATACATTTATGTGATCTAGTCAACATACAACCCCCATATGAGGAAAAATTGAAGCCATTTTTCACACAAAGTATAGGCTTTTTGATAACTGAAGACTTATGATGATCTTTAGCGGACCGTGTAATCGCCCTTTAATATTTTGATAACTTTTTTCATCGTAAAAGCCTGGGAATTTAGCTAAGATATCATAGAGAGAAGTAAAAGAAATGTATGGACATTCCCTGCCAAGGCTAAGTGAAATAGGTTTTTCCTATTTTCTAGGTCCTTTTAGTTTTGACATGGTGATTGCAGTGTCTTTTATATCCCTTACATTTTTGCCTGATAGGTAACATGAAAGATTTACGAGCTAAAATCAAAAGTATACCTATTTATAATTGTGGGTAGCAAAGTTTATTTTTTGTAAACCTTACTTTATGCTTTTTTGTAAACCTTAGCGTATCTTAATGTATACAAATGCATGGTGCTACTGATTTTGTTGTCAATTGTTTTTTTTAAGTGCATTTGGACCCATCAGACTGTAAAATGTCGGTGCCTTTGATGTACGCAAAACTGACGAATACTCAAATATTTTATCAAAACTGGCTGTGTGACGCATACATTTAATTATTATATTTATTAAAAGTTTTTTTACGGGCGGCCATAATAAAACAGATGTTGATCGGGAAGAACGTACTTAATCTTCCCGAAAAATGTATGATGCCGACGGGATTTTAGTGCGTACTATATTTACTTTCTAATGTTTTCTATAAAAAAAAAGTTTAATAACGGAAACAAGAAACAACATTATATAGTCCGTGCAATCCACGAAGACGCGCCTCACTATTCTTCCTAATCGTTTATAGTTTATGTGTGCAAGCTTTCATGTTTGAGTGTTATCCCACTAATTACCTATGAGTGCACGCGCACACTAGAATAAATAGATCAATTAAGAAAAAGCGTCACGGTCAAAGGGAAAGATGCTCACCCAAAAATTGGTGGGGCGCGTCTTCGTGGATTGCACGGACTATACTTTCGGTAAAATTGGTCCAGTAGCTTAGACTTTTAGCTTCGCCGTAATCGGAAAAGTCAGACTACTGCACGTAGGGTTCAGTGCCTCATGGTAATGCGGTACTAGTAGAACCAGCAGACAGAATATAGGCAGACGGACAGAATGTCTTGTATGTCAGCGAATGTTTAATAGGTTCCCGATATAGTACGGGAGCCCTAGAACAAATTTTTTGTGATAACTAACAAGGTAATTTTTTGTCAGTAGCTATATTTTGTTAAGACGAACTACATTTTTATTTTCGAAAAATCTCGAAGTGGTAGCTAACAGAGATAGAAATGATTTCATACTTTGACTTGATGGTCCTAAAATATGGATTGTTTTATTTGTAGGAAAACGTTACTCTTAAATTATATGACTATTAACCTACCAATATACAAAAAATTTGCTGGTTAGGGTTCCGTTTTAGGGTACAGTAAACAATCCATATTTTAGGACCATCAAGTCAAAGTATGAAATCCTTTCTATCTCTGTTAGCTACCACTTTCGAGATTTTTCGAAAATAAAAATGTTGTTCGTCTTAACAAAATGTATAGCCACTCACAAAAAATTAGCTTGTTAGTAATCACAAAAAAAATAGTTCTAGGGCTCACTAATAGATACGGAACCCTAAAAATAATTCATTTCAAGAGTATATTTTTATCTAGTATTATCATGAACATTTTTGGATCACTTTCCTTCTTAAGACAATCAGTCACCCATAAATCTATCGAGGAGGAACGTGGAAAAAACTTGCGAAGATGCTTTTAAGACGTCAGGGGGAGACGTATATTGAATTAGGCTTCGTTACCTGTTATTTAGTGTCACCCGAGTTACACTTTATGGGTTGGCACTTATAGATAAAGACGGTTTCAGTGTCGGTGATCGGTTTCATTGAAACGAATAAAGTTGCGTAGTACACAATATCTTGTGTACAGAAGCGTGGCGTACCTTGCTGGGGGTGCGAAAATTTGTTTTGGGCTCCTCAGGAAGGGTAACTTAAGCACGTCGGGGGCCCCTTAGGCCCGGGGCCACGTATAATATCAATACGGCAGATACGGTGGTAGCTTGACGCCCCTGTTTATGTACTTTGAATCTCAACTCCTTTATTCTCGTAAAGCAGTATGAATGACCAACACGACTGGCTTAGAGATCAGAATAATATGCAGAATCTGCCCATCCGATGCATGTATCATCTTTCTTTTCAGACAATCTACCTGCCTGCTTTGTCGCCGCTACCAAGTCGCAAGAGTAACGTAAGCATACAAGAGGAACACGACTGAACGTGAATATATTTAAACTGATGAACTGGTGTATCATTTGATTACCACAAAGGGATGAGAAGTTTTATCTCAGATAAAGTACAGTTCCTGCGCCTGTGACAACAAACGAACGGCAGCCGGCAACCTCTAGTAAAGTCAGCGAAAAACAAACCAAAGCAAATAAAGTCTCTTTTTAAAAAATCACGTACAGTTTTTGAGGTAGTTTTTTCTGTGTGAAGTCGGTCGAATATGTAACGTGATATGACGATGTTATCTGCCTATCTGTGCACACCGTTGCCTCTCCTATGTGACGTAGATGTAGGGGAGAAGATAATATGTAAGAAGCTGGGGTTCCGTTATGATTTTTTACTAAAGAACATTTGGTAGTATTAAGTGAAATTGCGTTGGATAATTTTGACAGCGAAATAAGCAAAAAAGTTAAGGACATGACTATGATAATGATGATACCTGGATACTTGTGGTCAGTTCATATTGCGTCGTGTTTTAAAAAGCCATTCAAAATATATGCTTTGTTTCCTTTACAAGAAGACAAACACTAAATTACTAAATAAAACTTAGCGCCTACAGTGTTGGGCCAATTCGAATTTTGAATAGCTCATCTAACACGTGTCTGACCCTTATAGTTTTGATCTGATTCATGATTCATGGTTCAATCCATAACGATGAATTAGTCACGATCACATGATAATATCACAGTGTAAATAAATAATATTTTAAAACATTTCTAAGAAACCTAAGAAACGGAAAACAATATTTTTTACCTTTAAATAACATGTTAGCTACTCTATGTACTTGTACAATGAGTACGCCTCCGTGGTTTAGAGCGTGGCTCTTGACTCGGAGGTTGTGGGGTCGATTCCCGCGTTGGAAACATATTATTTCCAAGTTTGGTTAGGACAATGCAGGCTGATCACCTGATTGTCTGACAAGTAAGATGATCCATGCGTCGGATGGGCATATAAAAAGTCGGTCCTGCGCCTGATCTCTCGCCAGTCGTGTCGGTCACCCGTCCCCAGTGGGATTTAGGAGGTTATGAGAGTAAAGGAATAGAGAGTGCTCTTGTGTACTGCACACACATTTGGGCACAATAAAATAACTCTTGCGTAACTGGCTTGGTTTTAATGAAACCGGCCACCGTCACCAAAATCGGTGTGGGAGTTATATTGTTATTCCAAGTGCGCAGACAGACAACATCGAACACGTATTCTAACGCGTACTTCGCAGTTTGCGGCTCACCGAGTTTTCGCGTGGATTCCCTTCGAGGCTTTTTAGGGTTCCGTACCCAAAGGTTAAAAACGGAACCCTATTACTAAGACTTCGTTGTCTGTCCGTCTGTCCGTCTGTCTGTCTGTCTGTCTGTCTGTCGCCAGGCTGTGTCTCAAGAACCGCTATAGCTAGACTTCTGAAATTTTCACAGATTGTGTACATATCTGTTGCCGCTATAACAACAAATACTAAAAACAAAATAATATTAATATTTAAGGGGGGCTCCCATACAAAAAGCATGATTTTTTAGCCTTTTTTGCTCGATATCAATAATGGCAACAGGTAGGCACTTAAAATTTTCACAAAGGCCTGAAATATACATATGTGTTATTTAATAATTCATAATAATATTTAAATAAAATAAAAATTTAAGGGGGGCTCCCATACAAAACAATTTTTGGCCAATTTTTGTTCTATAACGGTACGGAACCCTTAGTGCGCGAGTCCGACTCGCACTTGGCCGATTATTTATTTTGATTCCTCATTCATTTTACTAGTTTGCCGCGAAACTATTCATATTATGTTAAAATTGCAGATAATGCATCTTATCTAGAAAATTATCGTGTCGCGGTGTTTGTTGCTAATAGTCTGATTAACAAGTGCCATTTTCCTCGAAACCTGATCTCATTCACCGAAAATTATGATTTTGGTCTCATTCGATTCAGAATACCATTTAGAACATTCTATCAAAATTCCAAGAGGGGCTGAAAAAAAATGCAAAAGTTATAAACAATAAAGTAAACAAAAAAAGAAGGGTTTGGTTTTTTTTTTAAATATTTCATAAACTATTTGAGATAGTCAAAATTTGAAAATAGATCCTTAAAGAGCAGGAAATTTCCTAATACAAATTCTAACTTTTGGAACTTTATCAATAATCCTTATAACTTTAATTGAGCGGCGAAAGTAACGGTAAAAACGCATAGTTTGCGTTTCGTGTGATTTGCCGTTATCTGCCACGTGAACTAAAAACATATTTCAACTGATTAAATATTAACATTAAGGAATAAAAAAAATTGGTACCAAGTAGACATATCAATAAACAAGAATCCGTCAACAAAAATAAATTATCACGATTCGTTTAATTGTTATGCTTTTCTTAATTTGTTAATAGTCACCATTTTAATGTTAACATAAAAACGCAGATTTTTTTCAAAACAAGAAATTCAGTTTTTTTTATTCTTTTGAGCTAATCTTAAAAGGGCTTAGAAGGGAACGGGATCCCCGTTAGAAAAATTTTGATTTTTTACTTTTTTATGAACAATCAAAGGCATTCAAGAATTTTTCATGTAAATAAAGTAATTAGGGGTTTTTCATCAATAAAAATTATTATTTAAATTTTATTAGTTTTAAATAAAAATATTAATATTATTATCTGGCTTCTAACAATAACAAAACAAAATAGAAACAATCATTGGACATTTAAATACCGTAATGGCTTTATTTACATGAATAGTTTTTGAACGCCTTTGAATGTTAATAAAAAAGTGAAAACTAAAAATTCTTGAATTTTTTCGACGAAGATATCTTCTAAGCCCTTTTAAGATTAGCTCAAAAGAATAAAAAAAAATCTGAATTTCTTGTTTTGAAAAAAATCAGCGTTTTTATGTTAACATTAAAATGGTGACTATTAACAAATTAAGAAAAGCATAACAATTAAACAAATTTTGATAATTTATTTTTGTTGACGGATTCATATTTATTGATATGTCTACTTAGTAACAATTTTTTTTATTCCTTAATATTAATATTTAATCAGTTAAAATATGTTTTTAAATCACGTGGCAGATTGCGGCAAATCACACGAAACGCGAACTATGCGTTTTTACCGTTACTTTCGCCACTCAATCAAAGTTATAAGGATTGTTGATAAAGTTCCAAAAGTTAGGATTTGTTTTAGGAAATTTCCTGTTCTTTAAGGATCTATTTTCAAGTTTTGACTTTCTCAAATAGTTTATGAAATATTAAAAAAAAACCAAACCCTTCTTTTTTTGTTTACTTTATTGTTTATAACTTTTGCATTTTTTTTCAGCCCCTCTTGGAATTTTGATAGAATGTTCTAGATACTATTCCAAATCGAATGAGACAAAATCATAAATTTCGGTGCATGAGATCAGGTTTCGAGGAAAATGGCACTTGTTTACCAGAGTATAAACTCCTCCGAAACGGCTGGATCTATCATGTTGTAATTTTTGCATGTGTTTCTCTTATACTCTTTGAGGCTTCTCAAACATATTCTCACTACGTATGACCACTAAGTTGCCGGATCAATCCATACTTATAAGTGCGAAAGTGTGTGTATTTGTCTATCCGTTTCCTCTTCACGCCCAACTCGCAAAACCGATTTTGCTGAAATTTGGTATGAAAATACTTTTGAGTACCTACTGGAAAAGGACATAGGATACTTTTGTGTTCTGTAATGTACGATTGTAGCGCGATAAACGATTTTTGGCGCTACGGAGTTGCGGGCGTCATCTAGTAAGATAATTTATGATAAGTGTAAGTAGGTCTGATTTTTTTATCAGCCTTTTGGCGGGGCTTGAACACTTACGAATCCACCTTTATTACAGATGCACATCGGTGATTATAGTAATTCCTGAAAAATAAGCAGGCGATTCGTTTGCTTATTTTTCAGCTATTTACGTCACGTAACTTTATTCTTACAGTAGCGGGCTTGTCATCAGGTAATCTGCCCGCTCGTTTATCGCGGAAGGCTCTAATGGATGCACGTACGTACAAATAAACAACAACTAAGCAATATTTACATGAGACGTAATCGCATCTCTTCCTTATAGTTTACGCCGGTTGAGCTGAGGTAAAATGAACTTTATGCCGACGGGATAAGGCACAGAATAAATGGTATGCGGCTTAAGGGATTCGTAGGACGCAGAAGCAGTTTATACGGGAAAACATATTTTATTAAAATTTTCCATCTCCCCGACTATTCTGTGTCAAAGAGTATGTGGGTAGATGGGCCATAGTTTTGTGCCTATTTCATCATTTCATTATTTTTATTCTTTTTGTTGGTTTCATAGAAATTATTTAATTAATATATTGTCGCGTGGGGCCAACAGTAAATGAATTGTATGAATTAATTTTATCCAGGCATGAAATAATAAGCTAAATACAAAATGTGACTGAAACAAAAAACGAAAAAAAAAACTTAAACAACTAACATGATTGTTTCATGTAAATACATTCCAAACTATTAATTGCTATTAAATTCATTAAGGAGCTGAAAATAACTCAAGTTTAAGACAAATTAGAATGAATTTTGAAGTTGAAGACAATTTGGGTACACGTCCCGGGGGACAGGAGAACGTGGAACACAATTACAGGGAGAGTTTGTAACGTAATTAACTACTGTCGCTTCTAACTTGTTACCTCATCTATAACTATGTATGTTCTCTACTCGATAACCCATTTAAATAATATCTATTTCAAGGATGTATGCCTCTATACTAAAAAAAGTTATACATCGAATACGCTTACGTTTTTCTTTGATCCGTCGATTATACTGATAAAGACAAAACATTGTATAGCTTGTCTAACATTATATTTATTTATTGGTAAGGGGGTAGGAGCATAAGATGGACTTCAAGACTTTAGCTACAGATTAAAACCGCAAAATTGGGGTGCGATTTTATTGAATTCAATTCTAAAATATTTCAAATGCACTCTATTAACGTCAAATATAAGACAGACGCATTATTATTGATAAAAAGTGAAAAAATGAATCATTTGATAAAATACTCATTGCGCATTGTAGGTAAAATAGTCGGACATTACAATTTTACGGACTGTCCCTTCTACACCGTAGTCTATGACAAGGCTCTCGAAGTTAATGAGCGCGGTAACATCTACCATTCCTGTGGCTGGTACATGACCATTTTGTTCATCTCGGTTTATACTTGGAATTGGATACAGGCTATGGCGAATGCGACGAATATGTATCGTGCTGTGAATTAAATATAAAAAAAGGTTTGATTCCGGAAGAATGACATGGAATATTTTTGTGGCAAAATGTTCAATCGAAGTGGCGTGCAACTTCTAGTATGGCAATAAATAAAACATTATCGATGATATTTGAGTAACAAAAACAATTTTGATACGGAGATGAAATTTTGAGCAATAATATTGGTAGAGTTGAGCCAACATTGGGGATGAATTTTTAATATCCGGCCGGAGCGGGCTGGTCTTATTCTTGAAATGTGTACCATACGAGTATGTACTGTAATAATATTACGTTTTCAAACTTATAACTGTACTACATGTAACATATTTGCGGCGCAGAAATTCCTCTATCCAAATGGAGGACTGAAACGATGAAAACAAAAGGATGAAACTTCCAGAAAATCAAGAAATTTCCAAACCCATCAGAATATAGAGAAAGAGACCAATACATATGAACACTTTCAAATTAATTGAAGTATTGTATGCTACGAATAATAAAAACAAAGGAAACGTAACTCCCATACTATTACCGTTTTGGTTCCTTTCGAACTGTCATAACGTCAGCCTGATACCGCTGAAGGCCATTTAAACATTGCAAATGTATTGAAAATGTGTACCGGTACACATTTTTGACAAGTATTGTGGAGCATGTTTTTTGACGGAGTTACTTTTCCTTAGTTTTTATTATTCGTAGATTGTATAGATTAAGCTTCATTTGCAGAAATAGTTTTCATTGTACGGAAGAATGATAAGGTGGCTGATAACACAAAATAAGTCAGTCATTTCGTCTCCAAAATTGTCCGTATTTCTTTTCTTTTGCATTTCTACTGTAGTCATTGATTTATGTATTTGAATTACATAGAGCAGCTTTATTTTCATAATAGTAAAATGTAATTACTGTATCATTTACAGTCTTGCATTTGTAAACAACATGTATAATTTACATTTCAACTATCACGAAAATTGTGAAATATAAACCTTATTTTTTCTGTCAATTCCCATAATTAAATTAAAGTTAAGTAATCACTAAACGACTCTCTGATTGCAGCCATAACTCATAAACTAGGAATCATAAATGCTAAGCCTGGTCTTATATTCCTAGAAGTTGATATTATATTCGTATTTCATACAGCACAGTACTTATGTAAGTCGTTTTTGTCGAGTCTAGCCTGCTTCTCGCATCTGGTACACTGTTTTATTATAAATCAACTTTTTGTCCGTCTGTCTGTGCGACAAAAACTGTGACATACGTCCAGCACATATTATACCTTATTACTATTGATAACGAGAATTCACGACGATGTGGTATAAAATCTAGATTAATTGTTTAGCTTTGCTATGTACAGGCTTATGATTACAGTAACGCTTTACATGGTCCAGTGGTTTAGAGTGTGGAACTTGAGTCGGAAGTCGGATGTTCGATTCCCGCGTTAGAAAAATGTTGTTACCTAGTTTGGTTAGGACAATGGAAGCTGTTCACCTGAATGTCTGACATGGGGCATGTCACCAGTCACGTTCCGGTCCTGCGCTCGATCACTTGCCAGTCGTATCAGTCAGTCTCCCTGGGTCCTGAAAATAAAGGAAGAAAATTCTTCGGTGTATCTAGTAGGTGCATACGCACTTGGGCGCCACAAAAAACTTCTGAGTAGCTGGCCTCGTTTTAAATGAAACCGGCCACTGGTTTCATTCAAAACGAGTCACTAAAACACTGAAAAGTTTATTACGATACGGAATATGGACGATACACGCTAGTGTACCGAGTACAGATCTGTCATAAAGTTAATATACGTAGCGGAATAGAGAAACAAAGGCCAGAGCAAGCGAGATGTCACTATCAGTAACACTGCGTGGTAAAAAGAGACGTGTGATAAATGATAGCAGAACTCTTTTTTTGACGGCCAGTCGGCACTTATCAGCACGTTGACAATTTAATCTCATAGAAAGATGCTTGTGTAAGTGTATACATACGTACACATATATTTTTCACACATCATCACAGTAAATCAATTTCGGTTTCGTTTGATAGCTCGAGATTTTTGCTCTATTCCGCTAGGTATATTAACTTTATGGTTTGTATAATATATGTTTCATTCAATACTATCATAGAGAAATTGGTCTCTGATACATGAGTCATGACGCCCGCAACTCCGTTGCATCGAAATTCGTATTTCGCTGGAAACCGTACATTTTTCCGGGTTAAAAAATATCCTAGTATGTCCTATCCCGGGACTCAAAGTATATAGGTAACAGACAGACGGACAGACAGACACACTTCCGCATGTATAATTTTATTGTTACGGATACACAGAGCCATCTAGCGTCGAACCAGCAAAACTTATCTAGAGGACACACTACACATAAATCCCCTACTCGAAAATAGATGGTGCTAGGTGGTACATGCTCGAGCCTCCAAGAAAGTTCCCACGGTTGTTTACTTGTTTACGTGTTTACTTGTTCACGTGAATCGGGCAAGGAACTTTCTAGAATTCGACTCGCCCATATAAATAGGCGCAGGTAGACGGCCAGTGAATTCAGTTTCGTCTGAGCGTTCTTCGAGGCAACTTCGAAGTGAAAACAAGTGATCAATAGTGAGTGATTGTGACAGTGAACCTACGACTCGGCTAGGACCTAGGACAGTGATAGTGCTCAGTGATTTGTATCTAGTGCTTAGTGTTTGGACTTAGTGATTTGTGTGAGCTAGTGTCAGTGAATAAAGTCTTCAAGAGAGTCACCAGGTCCTTCTCTCCGAATCCTCGAACCCTAGCACGTAACATTATGTATTTGTATATTGTATGGATATTGGCTGTTCAACAAAATGTAGGGCAACAGAACTCGGCCAGCTTATCTTATCTAAACATGGTTATTATTTCTAATTAATTGTTATTTTATCACATTTAACTCAAGTTACTATTAATTTATTTACTATTCTATTATTATATAAGATACTAGATGACGCCCGCAACTTCTTGGTGCCAAAATTCGTTTATCGCGCGGGAACCGTACATTTTTTCGGAATAAAAAGTTATCTATGTCTTTTTCCGGGACTCAAAGTATATCCATGCTAAATTTCAGCCAAATCGGTTCAGCGATTTGGACGTGAAGAGGTAACAGACAGACAGACACACTTTCGCATTTGTAATATTAAGTATGGAAGTATGGATATGGATTTTCATAGTAAGTACAGATATTGCCTTCATTACATTTTGCTTCGGTTATGTCAAGTAAATTTTGGCGATCTGCCTACTGGGTATAATATAACCCGACAAAATTACATAGATGCTACATCTGCCTATGAATTAGTCCGGTAATATACATTTTATTTTTAAAACAAATAGGCTTGGGTGAAGTTGAGTATGCAAAATATGAGTGACGCATTCTGTGAATAGGATTGAACTCAGAAAAGTATGCCGATTATGATTCTGAATCTTGTCAGGAGTCATAATATAATTGATCCATTTCACTAAGCTCCACCTGAGAGCGGGCACTGCTCAAAAAGTACGCGGATGTTTTTTTTTTAAGAGAAGGCTGGTAGCTGTAGCCCTGACGTCACTGCGACCCATACTCACGTTAGTCAAAGTCGTAGATATTTTTTTATTCGGCAAAGTCAAAGTCGTAGGTTCTTACCAAGTTCAATATCTAGTATTAACACATCTAGTTAAATATCAAAGGGCGGCAGCACAAAGTCGGAATCTACTAATTGGTCGACACATGGGCGGCTTACAAGACTCCATTGATACGTATCAAATGTTTAACTATAACCATTAACCATTAGTTAAACACATTCTTAATCTTATATCATAGAACAAGCTACAAAAATAATTTAAAAACTGCTTTAGATTCCCATAAGACATATTTACTCAAGTCTGGGCTAAAGTAAACCCTCAGTTAATCTACAGGAGTCAGGATGTAGCAAAACTAAGTGATAACACATACTTTAGGGTGTGTAGTCGTTGAGAAGACCATTTTTTTTTATTTTTGTATGAGGAAATTCGCGAGTCGTGACGCTGGGGCGCTTGTCCATACAAAAGTGAAAAAAAAATTGGTCTTTCAGCGCTGCTACTTTCACAATGAACTCTCTACAAGGAACTCATACACACCCTAAAGTATTATCGCTTAGTTTTGTGACAACCTGTATACTAATATTATAAATGCTTAAGTGTGTGTCGGTCTGTCTGTTTGTATCTTCACGATCGAACCGCAGAACTGATTTTGCTGCGCATAGAGATACAGTGAGTCCCGGGAAAGGACATAGGATCCTTTTCATCCTGGAAAAATGTACGGTTCCCGCGCTATATACGATTTTCGACGTAACGAATTTTAAGAATAGGTCCCCAGATCGTAACAATCCATTGCAAATGATTTCCAATAACACATTTAACGGCAACTTCTTAGAATTCAAAGCCTCAACATAATTTTACTGCCCAATAAATTATTTTCGTTTAACAAGCATTTAACTTAATTTTCATAAACCATTGACGTCAAATTTAAAAGAAATTAAAACATGTTTATGAACTATAAATTGTTGTTTTATTGTTTTTAAATAAGTATAATAATTAGTGTTTTGTCGGGAGGTTTTATAGGTAACGGCGCCTCCATAGCGATGATATCGGTTGTTAAAATGTAGTCTGCTACTGTAATTGTTTCATAATGGTCAGTTAGTGATGAAAGTATTAATGTGTTATGGACAGTTTCTTATTTCGAGTATAAAATGTTAGCCGATTCTCATACCTAATAAGTACTATGGAGGAAATTGATTCCTAGGCAGTTGACAGACCAACGTCATTAGAGTATGTCAATTCAAGGTTAGCTATCATCTGTCGGCTGTTTTTGACAAACTACGTAGGTCCCCCATCTGCCTAGGAATCAACTTCTCTGATAGTACATAAATTTTTACCAAAATTGGTCCAGTCGTTTCGGAAGAGTTTGGCAACAAACAACGCGAAGCGGGAATTTCATCAATACTAGCTAATACAGCAATGTTTTTATAAGTTTGACGTGTCTGTCTGTCGGTCTGTCTGTCTGTGGCATCGTAGCATCCAAACGGGTGGACCGATTTTGATCTAGTTTTTTTTGTTTGAAAGCTGACATGGCCGAGAGTGTTCTTAGCTATAGTTCATCATCATCAGCCTGCTCATTGCTGAAATATCACGGTTTATCTGGTTCGTGATAGGACGATTAGCAACTTGCAGTCGTTTGATGGGTTTTATATTTTACATTCTGGTTCGTGACACTTATGAATAGGTATAAACACATTATTGGAAAGTTCACAATAGGATACCCAATTACTGCTCACCAACTTAGAGCAGAGGTTTCGTGTTTGGGCTCATTTTAATGGCGACAACCAGTAAGACGTAGATAAACAGTAAATATTTGCATGCTGCTGCTGCAGCATCACCTGGATTCTATAGGAGCCGAGCTCCGTATGAACCCAAAGTGGACGTTTCATGTTTGGGCTCATATTGACGGCCTCATCCAAAAGGACATATTTTATAGATAGTATTCATTGGGATATGATCCAGTTGATAGGAATTATTCTGCACAAGTTTAAAAAGCATAAAATAAAATTAAATTAAGAAATTTAAAAAAAACCCCGCCAAAAAACTTTAAAAAGTAATGAAATAATATTTACTGACTTTAAGCTTAAATAATTCCTAAGAGTAAAGTAATATTTTAGTCTATAAATGTTGTCAAGGTGTGTCGGGGGACCGCTATTGTAGATGTTTGATTTCAGGTAACATTATAGTTTAAGGGTCAGTTCACAACGACCCGAATCGAGAGAATGTGTGGTACTTGGTAGTTTATACGTCTTGGCGGTCCCCCGACACACCGTGACAATATTTATAGACTAAAATATTACTTTACTCTTTGGAATTATTTACACTTAAAGTCAGTAAATATTATTTCATTACTTTTTAAAGATTTTTGGCGGGGTTTTTTTAAATTTCTTAATTTAATTTTTGTAATACTTCTTTCGGGTAAGAAACATAGATGTTGGCCGTTTCTTAGACCTAAAGGATATACTCAAATGTTTATCAAAATCAGTCCAGCCGTTTCGTGTGAGCTTAGCGACAATCACTGTCAGAGAAGAATTTCAAAAATATGAATTTAAGCTAAAATAAAGTAGTGAGCTTAGTGTGCCTAGTGCTTTTGGCTTTACTGTAGGACTCACGATATATAGCTTACTCAAAGTTCTTGTATATTACATAATTTAGAATTTACCAAATTTAAGCTCTAGAAAGCTCGTTATGAACTTACAAATTAATGTAGTGCATCCAGATAGCGTTATTCATAAGCGAAAGCTCCAAATTACTAAAAGCTACATTTAAAAGCTCGGAATTGGGAGTTTGGACATAAATCGCGAAGTTCGTAGAAAGCTCGACGTGAACTTTTAGTTGTTTATACAAAATAGAATATTTGGACTTTTTCCGTACAAACAACTGGTCAAATAGTGGTTATTTTGCTGGTTATGAAATATCTAAAATTTGTCTTTCTGTTTGTCTGATAGTTAATATGCAGACTACTTTACTCCTCGCCAGTCGGTACGTCCTACTGGTTAATGAGAGTAAAGGAAGGGTGCTATGTATTGCGCACATACTTGGGCACTATAAATCATCGCATTGTTGGATTGGTTTCAATGTATCCGGCCACCGTCACCGAAACGGATGGCAATATTAAGATCACAAAAACGATCTTTCAATTTCGAATTTCGGTTTTAATTTTTTCGGAAAAGCTCCTGTACTGAATTTAGTCAAAATTGGTTTAGCGGTACCTATACTGTAATAGCGACACATGGCGGTAGCGGTCATTGACTCCCTGTCAAAAACTTGTCATTTTCTATACAAAGCTGCGATTGACAACATCCGACACTTCATTGTCAATCGCGGCTTATATAGAAAATGACAAGTTTTTGACAGGGAGTCAAAGACCGCTACCGCCATGTTTCGCCGAGTGCAGTATAGGCAAGTGGCTCCACTCTGCATCCGTTATCGGTTGTATGGAAGGAATTGTTCGGAATCATTATACCTCCTGCAACTTTCTACCGAGAAAAATATACCATCCTCATCACCTTGATGGCAATCTTCCACCGTGCGTTTTTGCGTAATTTACTACCGCGCACAGTGAAACTCTAGAACGAACTACACCCAGCAGTATTTTCGGAACGAATACGACCTGTAAACCTTCAAGAAAAGAGCGTATTCCCTCTTAAAACGCCGGCAATGCACCTGCAACTTTTATGATGTGGCAAGTGTCCATGGGCGACGGTATAGTTGTTTTTCATAATGTGACCCGTTTGCTCGTTTACCCCCTAATTAAAAAAAAAAGACATTAGGCATGTAGAAAGAAGAGATGGACAGACAAAGAGATACAATATACAAAAAAGGTGTAATATCGTAGATTTTTACGTTTCTTTGAAAATTTCGCATTCCGTACAATACAAATACAGGAAAAACGTGGCTGAATCGGATATATTTTTAATTAAGCGTCCAGTTACTGTGGAATACCCCGCTCTATGACGCTGGCATCTCTTTTGTTGAATGTTCAACTATTTGAATTACGGACTCACTCGAACACGGTTTGTAAACTCGATACTGAGGGAACGTACCGTAATTACGCTAGTAACAAAAACAGCAAGGAAGCAAATATTTCGACTTCTATAATACTTCCTACTCTTATTTTCTTCTGATTAATTTCTCTGGTCCCAAGACAGCTTTTGTATGTCCCTCAAGCTTCCTGAATACGATACGGTAACAAAAACAGCAGAGGAAAACAAAAAAATTAACTACTATACTTCCTACTCCTATTTTCTTCTGATTAATTTCTTTGCGGGTCCCAAGACAGCTTTTTATACGTCCGTCAAGCTTCCTGAAAACATATCAAAGGGTCTTCGTAGTTGGATAGCTGGCAATCCTGCGACACAGGAGATGCAGTGGTGTGGTGGGCCAAAAATTTCGACTGAAAGGCTGGGAGATATTGTTCTCCTAAGTCTCGCTATCGTTGTAATCTCCCTCCTCTTATGAATAGTCGATGAGGTCACGTGACCTGACTCTCCCTGCGCCTTACGATTCTCGTTCAGGCTACTAGACGATGAAAAAACTTTATACTCTTATATCAAAGATTT
Source organism: Polyommatus iphigenia (assembly GCA_963422495.1). NCBI lineage: Eukaryota > Metazoa > Arthropoda > Insecta > Lepidoptera > Lycaenidae > Polyommatus > Polyommatus iphigenia. The sequence continues at coordinate 30,032,460 of OY730177.1, read as the reverse complement.
TACATGTCTTAACAAACAATATTTAATACACATTCATGACCCAGGAACATTAAAACTTTTTGGCGTCAATGGGATTTGAACCCTACGACCTCCAACGTCGATACGCTAACCAACTGAGCTACAAAGATTGTGATATCTTAGAAGGATACTTAAACAAATGATATGTAATTAATTTAATTTAATTTAATTTAATTTAATTAATTAAGAATGTAATTAACTACGCGTGTAAAAGTATAAAACGAAACCTTTTATAATCAAAACTTTTTTGGAAGGACCAAAGTTCAGACCCAAATTTAATAGAAATGAGTAATTAAATAAATCACGTCGAAAAGAATTTAATTTTTTGGAGATTTTAAGTAAAATTTTGGGTATTGAATTATACGACCTCCGAGTTAGGTGGAACTGTTAATAACAAAGTTAAAAGGGTTAAATTGGGCTTAATTTATATTAACTGAAGGGTTAACCGACCTGTTCTATCGTTTTAATGTAAACGAATTATAATAATATTATAATATGTACCTACCGACTTCAAAATACGAGGGCTGCTATTTATGTATCCGGAACTGGCCACTTACAAGAACAATATTTAAAAAGTAATTACAACATTTGAAAATAGAACTCTTTGGTTGAAGAATACATTTTGTTTCATGTGACTGTCAATTATTTTCCCATTGTGGCGTCATTTTGAAAATTGCGTGTCTTCATTTGCCATGGATTTAACGCGTGAACATTTTCGTGCAATGATTTACTACGATTTTCGGCGTGGGCTAAATCAACAACAGTGCTTTATTCAACTCACCGCAACTTTTGGAGATGAAGCACCATCAAAAACCACTGTTTATTACTGGTACAGTGAGTTTAATCGTGGGCGGTCTATGCTCACGGATGAAAATAAAGAAGGTCGCCCAAAAACAGCTGTTGTCCCACAAAATATAGATGCTGTGCGGGAACTAATAATGCGTGATCATCATGTTACATATCGCGAGATAGAGGCATCCTTAGGCATAAGTATGACGAGCATACATAAGATATTACACGAACATTTGGCTGTAAAAAAAATATGTTCGCGTTGGATTCCGCACAACTTGACAATCAATCAAAAACGGGCTCGTGTCGATTGGTGCAAAAAAATGATAAAAAAATACAACCGTGGTACGTCAAAAGCCGTTTATAATATCTACACAGGTGATGAATCTTGGATCTATGCATATGACCCCGAAACTAAACAACAGTCAACGGTGTGGGTGTTCCAAGATGAGCCGAAACCAACAAAAGTTACTCGTGCAAAAAGTACTTTGAAGCAAATGGTCGCCTGTTTTTTTGGAATGAATGGACATGTGGCTACAGTGCCATTAGAGAATCGTAAAACGGTTAATTTTGAATGGTATACGACCATTTGTTTACCAGAAGTCTTTGAAGAAATAAGAAAGGACAACCGACAACGCAGAATCATATTACATCACGACAATGCTAGCTGTGACACCTCAGCTGAAACAACTCAGTTTTTGGAGGGTCAAAAGATCGAATTGACTGGTCATCCGCCGTACAGCCCTGATTTGGCACCTAACGATTTCTTTTTATTTCCATACGCGAAGAACAAATTACGTGGTCAACGTTTTTCGAGCCGCGAAGAGGCTGTTGATGCGTTCAAAATGCACGTTTTGGAGATACCTCAATCAGAATGGAAAAAGTGCTATGAAAATTGGTTCCAGCGTATGCAAAAGTGTGTCGATCATCGCGGCGAATGTTTTGAAAAGCAATAAAACCATATTAAATGATATATGTTTGTTTCTTTTTTTAATTCCGGATACATAAATAGCAGCCCTCGTAATGAAGACTGTAGTAATAAATGTGCAGAAATAGTTGAGATTTAGACGAATTCTGAAAAAGGCAGTATTAAAGAGTAAGAGTAATTTAATACTTTTTAGTTCATATTATTATTGCTTTTACGTTGGAAGTCAGTTTTAATTTTTTGTTAAAAATAATAATATTAACACACGTCGAATAAAAAGGCCTGCTTTTGCTTTTCCGTTTTCACTTCTCTCGGCAATCCCGAAGTACAATCCAGTATCTTTATTAATGAAAGGGTAGTTGTTTAGAGGATTGACCATGTGCACATAATATTTTACCTTTATACACTCGAAAAATTCCTTTCTAACTGATTCGGTTAGTAATTTAATCATCTCGACGGCACCGAGTCTCCTAATGTTTCATAATTAGTGGAAACATTATCTTACACTCGATAAAACCCACGGGAGAAATTATTTTTAATTAAAACAAGTTACGAATGAACACAAACTAACCGAAAACACCGTAACTTACAAACCGACTGAAATATTTTACATTTTTATGATGGCGGACTTTTTAATATGGCGAACTGTTTGTTAAAAGGCGGGCTGTTCGTTTAATATGGCGGTCGTTCTAGTAAATTCTCTAGTTTGGCCATTATCTAATTTAAATAGTGCTAATAATTCGTCGCGTATGAGAGTTCTTGCTGAAATGTGGTGTGGCGCCAGTGCTAGCGAAAACTTGTGAATTTTACAAGTTGGCGGATGTGAAAAAATTGAGTATTCCAATGACTACTGTATGTTCTCATTGTGCTATAACATCTATTTTATACAGATTCATAAAAAAATATTGCATAATCTTTCACAAACAATAAGTATAAAAATATAGCTTATTTTTTAGAAAGTTTTGTTGCTCAGTAACAATGTAAACATTATTAAACTTCCGGAGAATTTTCTAAGTCAACGGGACTAAGAAACAGGCTCGAATAATATAATAACACGTTTTTTTCATGCATCACTCTTCTGACCGTGAAATAAAAATAGTACGATTAGGGCCTGTTTTACCACTTCCTGATGAGCTATCCAACACTTAACTTGACAGATATGGAGAATCTGTCAAATAAATTGTGAATAGCCTATTCAGCACTTTATCAGGAACTGGTGAAACAGACCCTTACTGACCCTAGACTTAAAATAGAGGGATTAAATTTTTATAGTTATCACTCAGAATATAATTTGATAACTATAGAATATTAATATTTTATAGTTATCAAATTATATTCTGATAAGTGATAACTATAAAAATTTAATCCCTCTATTTTAAGTTCCCACTTTTCGTAGCCGCTGTCAGTGCGACCACATAAACCACGGCACTCGTAAAATAAATCAAAACAGTTTATGAGCAGCCGTACCCCCTTAAAATATGGTACGGCTTTTTATGAACTAAAAAACTTACGTGATCACGCTTAACGATTCAGAGTACGAGTTTTAACGAATTTTTAACGTTCCGTTAGTGTTTTGGTTTTATTAGATAAATGTTTTGTAAGCGATAGTGATTAGCTTTTTATAACGGCAAATAGCATTCCATGTTTTAGAATAGATCCATTTTACAAGCTTTTATTTAGTTTTACTCGTATCTGACCCGTTGTCTGTCGATTTTGCAAGTCAAAATCTACTTTCTGATTTCTAATTGAGCTGTTTAATAATGAAACGTTTTGATAACAGAGAGCTGATCTAATGTATCTGGAAGTTAGTCTTCCTTTATAAAACCACAAAGCCTCATCAAATTCGGGCTAGTTCGGACCGAACTGGCGTGGCATATTTTTGACCGTGTTTACATTTTATAGATAGTCTACACTCTATACTTTTACTGTGGTTATTCTTAATAGTTCCTAATCCCCCAATTAATGGCTTAATGTCAAATAAAATTAGATATAAAATGGGCAGTAAATTTGACAGATGGTGGACGTATTAGTTCTCATGGGGGATGTGTATAATGGGCTATAAACAGCCGATGGGAATCAACAGGCATATAAAAAGTTTGCATAACGAGATTTTGACGCCAAATCGCTTAGGTTATTGCTTTTCTATTAAAATTTATACGAGCCAAAATAGTTGGCTAATGTCTATAGTGATTATAGTAATGATGCTCTTGATCTATCTTTATATTATGATTTAACAGATTAATATTTTACTTTGACAATCTGTCTCTTTTGTCCTTCTGAAGAAAGTAACTATCTATGCTGGCGATGCAGTTCTGAAGGTCTACCTGACCTTAGATAAAGTATAAAGCTCAATTTTTCATCTTATTTTTAACCGACTTCCAAAAAACGAGGAGGTTATATGTTCGGCTGTGGATTTTTTTTGTATGTTCAACGATTACTCCGCCGTTTGTGAACCGATTTTCGAAATTTTTATTTTGTTGTATTAGGTTTCACTCCAATTTGGTACCATGTTCACAAAAGTGGTGACCTGATGATGGGATCCATGAGTAATCGAGGGAACTCCTCGAAATTTATATGGAAACAAATGGTGATTTTAGTTTTATGAGAAGCATCCTAAGCATATGCTACCAAAACGCAAGATTTTGCACCGAGGTATACTATGGTTCCGAAGATACTAAGATAACTCCGGATTCCTTATAGATACAAGTTTGGGAGTTTAGGCTCTGTTTTAAGAACTGAAAGCATATGCTACTATGCAAATTACATTCATCATCATCATAATCATCATCATTACCACGTCAGGGTCACCTATGTCACCAAATTCAACCTTATCTCCAGAGCATAAGGTACACATTTGACATTACTTCTGAGAAGTAAGTTGCTTCGATAATGTCTGTCTCACTTCGCCGAGATATTCTGGAAAACAACCTAATTTCAACCTTTTGCATTACGTTTAGCGTTCATAGTACAATAACTATCTTCCGTCTCGTTTCAATCTGCCAGGGCTGTCAAGCGAGTCGAGCGGCGCGGCGGCGCGGGCCGGGTAGGTACTATGTGCGCTGCGTGTGCGACAAGTCGAGCAAGTGCCAGCCTATTGAAACTAGTCCGGTGACCGGCTACTTAGCACGTCACACGTGTTCACTTCAATTTTTTTTATAAAATGTATTGTTTAAAATTATCTGCAGGCTGCAGCTGATATTATATTTTGTAAGTGTGACTGTAATAAGATATTTAGAATAATATACAGGTGTATTATTCTACGTATAGTACGCGATGGTTTACTCAATTAAATAGAAGTCTTTGGGCTTACTAGGTAACTAAAAAGAGTGAAATTATTATTTTTAACAAAAAATTAAAACCGACTTCCAAGGTAAAAACAATAATAACATCCTTATATTATAATATGAACTAAAAAGTATTAAATAATTATTCCTATCTAATAGTGCCTTTTTCCGAATTCGGCTAAAACTCAACTATTTCTGTACTCAATCTTCATAATTTTGAAGTCGGTGCCAGTTCCAAAAGTTTCAAATATTCTGTCAGAGAACTGAAGATTCAGCTGTATCTGGTACCGACTTCAAAATGATGAAGATTGAGTACAGAAATAGTCGAGTTTTAGCCGAATTCGGAAAAAGGCACTATTAGATAGGAATAATTATTTAATACTTTTAGTTCATAATATAATATAAGTATGTTATTATTGTTTTTACCTTGGAAGTCGGTTTTAATTTTTTGTTAAAAATAATGTCATGGATATCTGTAGGATAACTGTCATAAGTGTCCGGCAGTGCGAGACGAGTTTTTGGTTATTTCATTGGTCGTTAACTCGTTCGTTATACAGCATGCGGGCAGTCCCCGCAGCCGAGATAACGACCAATGAAAGTTACAAGTCGATACGTGTTCGTTACACCGCATGCGGGGATTGCCCGCATGCTTTATACCGACCGTGATATCGACCAATGAAATTCATCGGTCGATATACAGCTTGCGGGACGCGAGTTGCCACGTTTCCGACAGTTCCCAATGGCCGCTATACTACTGCAAAGGATATTTTTTTTTATTTGTACCACCCTGAAACTTTTTTTAACAGTTACCTGTATGATCATAAATAGAAGTCTGATAATGCCATACCTGTGGGAGGTCGTGAATGTGAACAATATTTTTTCAAAATCCTAAGATTTCATTCGTAATTCGAACGATTTGTAACAGTATGGCACTAATTTTTCTGTAAGTTTGAGGCTTAACAAAATATATAAATACAAAGTTTCAAACACCTAGTTGGCGGCAATCTTGTCAAAGCAGATGTTATGTTGTATAATATTCTGCGGCTCCCACCGCTCGAAAGATTTCTCAAGATGGCTTCCACCCCTTAATTATAGTATGGTTACATACTTTTTTTAAAGTTGAATTTTATCCAAATGAACCGAATACAATGATGCCTAAGGGTCTAAACACACTAGGCTGAATTACGCCGGCGTAATTTACGTGGCCAAAATTACGTCCAGCCGCTTACGCCTGATGCGACACACTATAAATTACGCGAAGAGCCGAAATTTCGCAGCGTAATTTTCGTTGCGGAACGCGCGCGTAAGTGAGTATTTAAAATTCTCAGATGTAATGTGTGCGTTAACGATTTGGAGTTAAGGTTTGATTTGCTATGTTCGGTTTTGATAATTCCGTCGCGTATCTAAGTGTGTTGCTATACAAACATTACCGCCGATAATGCCTCACGAAATTGAGTGTCTTTTTTCTGAAGTCGTGTTTCTATTTTATTTAATAAATCTTCAAATAGGTCATTAGATAATCTAAAAAAATTAGCATGATCTTCTACTGTATCACACTCCAAATGCAATTGTAACTCCTTACACAATGTTTCTGACGCGCCATGCCTGTTTCTATTTTTCAGTAAAGTTCGCACCCAAAATCTTTTTCTCTTCTCCTTCAGTGTCGCCAATAGTTTCTTCTTCAATAAATCACAGACAGTCAAAATTGCTCCGCGTAACATCAATTGTTGTTCCATGACAAGAACGTCTGTAACTGGCGACGAACACAGAGGTTCTCCCCAGCCCTGCGGGCCCTATCGACTAATGAAAACGGTTCCCCGAATGCGGGCCCTGTCGCATGCGTTTCAGAAATCTCCCGCACCCCGCATGCGGGCCCTATCGACCAATGAAAATGAGCCATTCTTCAGTTATCCCGAAAAATTAAGTTAAAAAAGATATGCTCAATATTTTATCGAAGGTCAGGTGTCTACCACAATTTGATTTGAATTGAATCAAGGTCTCTTGATTCACAAAGGAGCAATGAATATGAAGAAGAAGAAGCAGGCAGACCTTCATAACTTGATACCTCCTAAAGTAGCCGCGACCGAAACTCAACAGTTGCTGGTCATTTTTAACCTGTAATAGGGGTCATATAAGGCAAACTTTCAGCTTTTATAAAATGACGAAATTATCTGGCTTTCGTTGGTTCTTGGACCTTATTGCCATGATGATTAAAAGTTTCCATGGTCAAAAGTGCACGTGGTTTTTACTATTGAGTGTAATAAATTATTATGTTGATGCCAATACTACTAATTAGACCTTATCAACTTATGTGCGAAATAAGTACAGCCAGAAGCGAAAACGTCGTACTAATTTTCTCAAAATATGTACTTTGGAAGTGTCATTTTTGAAATTTTTCGGTTAGGCCTGATTAAAAATTCTTATAAAACACATGAACAGCTGATTAAAAAAATATGACGGAGGGAGAGTAGATAGCAGATGGCTTAAGAGAGGAAGTAATATCCCCCACTTTTCTACCGCGCGGTGACACAGGTGTTATACCTATCCGTGACCCAAAAATCTCGTGATCCTACAATATTTTGAGGCTGAAACCTTACCTACCTCTTTGAAACTATTGGTTTCTGCCGTGACTTTGAGCCCAAGCCGAAACGATAGACTTTTACCCGAAGGTAACCGAATACTTGGTCTTTTGGCCGCAGGTAGACGAAGCCTTAGTTTTTTTGCCTAAGTTAGCCGAAGCATTATTAGCAGGTAACTGCAGCAGCCTCGATTTTTTGACTGAAGGTAACCGAAGCCTTGGTGTATTAGCCAAAAGTAACCGAAGCCTTGGTCTTTTGGCTAAATGCGTAAAAAGCCAAAAAAACTTCCGTCAGACACTAAATTTTCATTTTCCTCTGTGGACTGTACTCGTACCTCGTGCAGGCATTGACTCGCGGGTTATCGGGCAACCTGCAGCTGGGGACTGGGGTATTACGCACTGACCGATGCCCTTACACCTACTGGATTATCATCATCGTGTCCAGTGTTAACGCCTAAGTGGTCCAATAGTTTAGAGCTTGGCTCTGAACTCGGAGGTCGTGGGTTCGATTGCCGCGTTGGAAACATGATATTTCCAAGTTTGGTTAGGTCAATGCAGGCTGATCACCTGATTGTCTGACAAAAAAGATGATCCATGCGTCGGATGGGCATGTAAAAAGTCGGTCCTGCGCATGTCATCATAAAACTTAGCAATCAGCATGGCCACTGAAAGAATAAAAATATCGCTCCATTCTTCTCGACGGGCTAGTTCCCGAACCGGTGATTGATGTTACGAGTAGATAATTCTGAATGTTTACGCGAAATTGGGAATAAAACATACTTTTTTGAGGATTGCTCAAACTAGGGTCAAACTATTTTTGGAGATTTGACCAATTAGAACACGTTTCGACACGGTTGACTGACATTTTTTTGGATTAAGTGACACAGGTTGTATAATGTATAATATGCCCCACATTAAAATTGAGTCGGTCACACGATGCGACGTGAACTCGTAACCAAAGGAAAGAAAAAATTCAGTTTCGTAAAAATGTTTTAATATGAAAACATGACATGATATCAGAAGTTGAATAATGAGAAACGCATCGCAGTACATATTAAGTATTTTAAATTAATTTGTTTTATTAGTAATTAAAAGTTGACAGCGATAGTGCAGCGTGGGACGGTGTTATGCGAATTGAGCAATGCAATTGTAATTTTATGGCCCATTATATTATTTTATTATGGCTATTAGCCTGTAAGATGCAGCAAAGTACGCATTAGGGTCAGTTCACATTATGATGTCAATAGAAGTTGTGACTTGATACATTTTTAAATGTGATCCATTGAAAATAAGAATAGGTGCCCCGACACATTGCGAGCGGCAAGTATGATAGATTCAATGTGTATTTTCTTGTGCAGTAAATAAATGTAGTTCTAAATAAATTACTTATTTAAAATGCACCGCGTCGTTTCGGTTTCAAGTTGCAATGTGAATTGACCCTTAGTATGTTCTGGCTGTGTATATAAATCATAATTAATATTCCTTTTAATTAAAAACATTAATAGTTTACAGTTGTATTCCTATTTTTAATTAGCTTTCTCATAACTTTATAATGTTAGTATCAGTGTTTGCATGTTTTTTCTAATTCTACTCAATGCATAAGTTATGAAAGACTGAATAAGTTTAAATGTGGCATAATTGTTAAGCTTTTAGTAAAAACTTCTTAAGGGAGCCACTAACCCTAAATTGTCGATAATATAATTCATTGTTATACTTGAAAATAAGCCCCGAATTGTTTCATTTTCTAAACATAGATACTACTTTATATTTTTGAGGATCCGACCTAGAGGAAACACGATATCTTAAAATTTTCTCTATAGAAAAAAATAACAAAGATGCATCTAATTTTCACGAATTTTTCATTTATTACTATAACCGCGTGTTAAACTAAGTTAATATTTTGACACATTGTGTAAAATTCTATCATTGAGAAACTGACCTAGCCGATTTTTAAAATGTTGTATATTTATCGAGTTATTGAGAAAAAACTAATTTGGTGATCCTACCTGTATGCCAAATTTCAGCCGGATCCGTCTAGTGGTTTGGGCTGTGCGTTGATAGATCACTATGTCAGTCAGTCACTTTTGAGTTATCTTTATTATATAAAATTCTTGTGTCACAATGTTATATTTACCGTACTCCTCCGAAACGGTTTTACTGATTTTTACCAAATTTTATATGCATATTTAGTAGGTCTGGGAATCGGCTACTGGTAGGTACTTTTTATATTGATAAGTACATTTGTTAAATAAATAATAGTAAATTATTACAACTCGAGACTGACGGCGACCATTGTTTGTGCGACGGGATTGAAATACTTTATATTATGGCAAAACAACGTTTGCCGGGACAGCTAGTATAATATATTTAGATTATTATTTATTATGTTTTTACAATTTGCTTACATCTTACTGTATGTCGCCGTCCAAGTTATCTATACGATAAACATAACTACGCAGTTAAAACTACTTGTTGTAACATTAAACAGAAACTGACAAAGTTTAACAGCCTACTTACTACTACTTACTTACTACCTATTTAACTATTTTTAGTTCAATCTGTATAATATTGTAATACAGAAAAAATATGTACATTTACCCCCTTATTAATACTAACCTCCTTTTTTGAAATCGGTTAAAAATATAATACAACCAAACTATTGAACCGATTTTAATGAAACTTCAGTATTCCCTAATTTGAACAATACCTAGTACAACATAAAAAATTTAAATCGGACTTGTAGTTCCGTAGATCCTTTTTTTGAAGTCGGTTAAAAAGTAGCACGTGTCCATCTAACCGTGATTGTACAATATTGCATTGGAGTCAGAGGTTATCACTTTACACACTATTATCAAGTTAATGCGTGTTCCACATGATAAAAATTATGTTAATTACGTATTAATAATTTAATTATAATTATACTATGTGACCCGGCAAACGTTGTTTCGCTAGAAACATAATATTAAAAAAACCGACTTCAAAATTGTACGTAACTGACTTGCCTATTGAGAGTTGAAATTCTTTAAAAAACTACTGAACCGATTTTGATTAAACTTGCAGTATTCCCTAATTTGAACAATACCTAGTACAGCTAAAAAAATATATTTAAATCTTTCTTCTATACTGTACTCGGCGAAACATGGCGGTAGCGGTCATTGACTCCCAGTCAAAAACTTGTCATTTTCTATATTATAAACCGCGATTGACAGTGAAGTGTCAGATGTTGTCAATCGCGGCTTTGTTTCGCCGAGTACAGTATAGTTTCGGAGATATGCGAATCTACTTTTCTGTGATTACTCACTTCAAACTTAACTCAAAAGACTGTCGTTTTTTTTTTAATTTTTTTATTAACTATAAAATTTGGGGCCGTCTATGGGCTGTTCGCCCTGGATATCCTTTTTTTTGTTATCATATTCTATAGATTTTTCGCACCAAGGATAATATTATTATAAGTAATTTTAATTAATTGTAGTCCATCACGCCATGGACTTTTTTTTTAAATAATAGAATAGATTATAATATATACATAAGGTAAATAAATATACATATATTTATTATTTTATAAATTACATAATTATAATGTTAGTGTTTTAAACGGTGTGGTCCCAGTGTGGCGGCCAGTAGATCCGACATTTTCCGATTTCCTTAGATATTAAAATGCATTTTCCGATTTCCTTAGATATAAAAAGACTGTCGTTAGTATATCTCACAATTTAATATAACAATTATTATAAGCTATGCACGATCAGTCTATAACAAGCCAAGTATTTGTGACTAACGCGGAAGTCGTCCCTTATACAGGGTGGTTCGGTTAGTTCGTGTATATGGTGTTTGTTTATTTGTTATTAGGGTTCCGTGGTACATGACTTAGCTAGATGAAACCGCGCCCGCAACTCCGGTGCACTAAGCCTCGTTTCTCGCGTGGGAACCGTACATTATCCGGGGTAAAAGTATCCTATGTCCATTCCCGGGACTCAAAGTATCTTTATATTAAATTTCAGCAAAATCGATTCAGCGGTTTGAGCATGAGCTGACACAGCTATATGAGAGACAGACTCACTTTCACATTTATAACAATATGGAAAGATGTTGCTCAGCAGAATTTTTTTACGCTAAAGGAAAGACATTTTAGCATATTTTTTTTTAACTTAATTGCATTTAAGTGATTTCAAAGTATCAAATTATTAATGCTGCTTAGAGCAAATAATAATAAGGACAGTTAATATACTTTTAAATTATTATTCATTAATATTTTTAGAAAAAAATATTCAGAACCCTCCACAAAAAATCAATCCCACTTACAAAGCATAAAAAGTTAAAATGCGGGTTTCCAACACGTGTGATACCAAGGTCAGGTCTAGACATAGGTCTTACGCGAATGTTTTACATGGTTCTAGTATTTATTACTTTTTAACAGGCAATTTATCATTTACGATTCTATTAGGTATTTGAGGAATTATAATTACTTTAGAAATGTTGCTTTTTATCAGCTTGACAAAAATGGTTACTACCGCTTTAGTGTAGATTTAGAGCCCTAGCACACGGTGACTTTTTGAAGCGATGCAGAATTGCGTGCTTGCATCGTTAAAATCGTGCGTTTGCATCCCTCCAAAAAGCCACCGTGCGTGGGCTAAGGCCTTTACGCGCCTCGTCGCAAATCACGATGCATTTTTAAATATTGTATTTATTGGAAGGAGAATATTTTTATATATTATTTTTTTAAGAAATAAACCCATGGAAAACAAGTAAATGGTTCACCTGACATTAGAACAGCTGCAGGTGTGTTGCCGGCCTTTTCAGAGAGAATACGCTCTCTTCTTTAAGGTTTTCAGGTCGTATTGGTCCGGAAATACTGCTGGTGACTGTAAAACAGCATTGCTGATTGGTTAGTAATAAAAATATTCTATATGAAATCGCCAATCAAAAGGGAATATTACCTTTTCGTAAAATTTCATACCTTTGATTGGTGATTCCATAAAGAAGAAACAAAGAAAGTTGAATAAGCTCCCATACCAGTAACATAACATAATGTGACAACCATTTAATTCTGGAATAATATAAATTATAATTACGCTAGTTATATCACAATATGGCCGCCAAGCCGTCTGCCTTATACGCCTTTTCCGCGTTCGCAAGTCCGGGTCACAGTTATTAAATATATTTTCTGCATTTATGTACCGGTTGCACAAATGTCATCATACCTAGATCCTAGTGCAATTTAAATCGTTGTGTTTATTAAAACAAGCTCTGTGTAGTGTCCTTTTGAACATAACAGCCATAGAGCATAATAACGGCTATTCGAGGCAAAATGTCCTTTAAAAGACTTTGAGGAGTTAGAACTATAGTAGTGAGGGACTATAGGCTATAGGCCCTAGAACAATTTTCTTTTGTTATTACTAACAAGCTAATTTTTTGTGAGTAGCTTCATTTTGATAAGACAAACAACTTTTTAATCTGCGAAAAATCTTGAAAGTGGTAACTAACAGAGATAGAAAGGATTTCATACTTTGGTTTGATGGTCCTAAATTAATATGGATTGTTCTATTTGTAGGACAATGTTACTCTTAAATTACATAACTATTAACCTACCAATTTACAAAAAAATTAGCTGGTTAGGGTTCCGCTTTAGGGTTCTGTAATCAACAAAAAGACTTTGGGGAGACAGAACTAACAACAGGGTATATAATAGCTCCCACACCGGTTTCGGTATATATAATATAATAGGGTATATAATAGCTCCCACACCGGTTTCGGTATATATATTCAGTATATAATAGGGTATATAACTGCAATGTTTCGGTATATATATTCGGTATATAATAGGGTATATAACTGCAATGTTTCGGTATATATATTCGGTATATAATAGGGTATATAACTGCAATGTTTCGGTATATATATTCGGTATATAATAGGGTATATAACTGCAATGTTTCGGTATATATATTCGGTATATAATAGGGTATATAACTGCAATGTTTCGGTATATATATTCGGTATATAATAGGGTATATAACTGCAATGTTTCGGTATATATATTCGGTATATAATAGGGTATATAACTGCAATGTTTTCACGCTAGAGGCAGCACCAGCATAGGCAGTGAACAAAGAGTTCCTCGACGTTTGACAACGTTTCTATCAATATTCTGATATTATGACTTTGGTCCGTTTATTTACAGTATACGCTAGTAGCGCCCTCTGCACCATTAAAAAATTAAAGATCGTCTCATATGCCTTGACATAGTACGTACACATAAAAAGGTCAACTAGAAAAGTTACAATAGCTATGTCCACATTATGCAATTTCATTTTCAATTTTCGTCATCTTCTTTTTATTCAACTTTCGTTTGGCATATTCAGTAATTGAATGCGTCAAAATCCACCCGCGTTGAAAGAAAAGTGTCATAGCGAGCGCTACGATTTCAACGCGCGTCACGGGCATGCCTCACGTTCGCTGTTGACTGCGCTATAACGCATGCCCTTGATGAACAAAAAAAGGCCCAGTGTGGACAAAGCTTAATTCCTTGTTGATATGGATATTGTTTTAGCCAGAGTTTATCTTTTCAATAGCATCATTGATTGCCTAACGTATTTTACAAACCCAATCAAAATTGACAAGACAAACTTCTGTAAAAACCTCATAACTTACATTATTAGTCATTATGGATTTTTGAAGTAATAACTTCTTAAGCGGCGTTGTTTTTAATTTTTTTTCAAGTTTATAGGCCCAGAATTACCGTTGGTGACTTTTAATTTCACACTCTAGTAAGTACACAACTATTAGTGTGTCTAGTTGATGCCTAATTTATTATGATTAGCACTTCTAGTGTCGGATAGTTAGTCACCGCTCTTCAGAAATAACCCCTGCTCCATTATGTTGTTTAAGTGTTCCGTGACAGAGCAAAGTATAGTAAGTCAGATATCATGAAAACTTACACTAATTGCCACCATGATTACTAGTGATGAGCAAAGCAAGACCAAGACCAAGACTCGACCAGTCTTGGTCTTGCTTGTGCAGTCTTGGTCTTGGTCTTGCTCAAATCTGTCTGGTCTTGGTCTTGGTCTCGGTCTTGCACGCCTAGTCTTGGTCTTGGTCTTGCAAAAAGCAAGACTTTTGCAAACATTTTCGACAAAACTTTTTGTAAACTTTTAAATTTTCTCAAAAATACATTTTCAATTCTAAATTATAGACTAGCTACATGGTCTTATCTTAACTTGTTATGAGAATGATTCTTAAATTGAAAATACTAATGAAAAGTCGAGAGCCCACTCAGCATGAAAATTTTGAAAAATAAGAACTTTCCCTCGGATTTCTTCTAAAGTATTTTTAGGGATCCGTAGCCAAATGGCAAAAAACGATACCCTTATAGATTCGTCATGTCTGTCTGTCTGTCCGTATGTCACAGACATATTTCTTCGAAACTATAAAAGCTATATAATTGAAACTTGGTAAGTAGGTGTAATCTGTGAACCGCATTAAGATTTTGATACAAAAATGGAAAAATCATTAAAAATTGTAGGGGTACCCATAGGTACAACTGCAACAAAAAAATTTTTGGAACGAAGTTCCTTATCGCGCGTTCCGAAAGGGGGCTAGACGGAAAAAGTTGTAACGTCTGTTTTTGACCGACACTTTTTGCCACAGGCATAGATAAAGATAGATGCGGTAACTATCTTGATCTATGTCTGTGCTTTTTGCTATATCTGTAAGCCGTGCGGCGTGTGCGTCTTTCTCTGTCTGTCTCTGTATCTCTCTCTCATAGAAAGCATTTTTTTGTTTTTTTTTAGTGTATACTCACAGGTTTTTTGTATGTACATAAGAAATAACTTCGTTCTATCCGGGTGTCCCTTGACACCTCTCAAGTTTTTTTTCATCTAACCTATGCGTGTGAGGTATCTATGGATAGGTCTTTCAGTCTTTCAAAATCATTTTGATATTTCTAATATATTTTTTTCTAACCTGAATAGTTTGCGAAAGAGACTCTTCCAAAGAGGTAAAATCTGTGTTCTTTAACTTTTAAAGTAGGTAACATGATAAATCTAAAAAAAAATATATGGTGTACATTACTATAAAAACTACCAAGGAAAATTTGTTTGAACGAGAACCAGCAAGTAGTTTTTTTTATACGCCATAAATGGTAAACCTTAACTTTCATTAAATCAACTGAAATTTGCTGCTGCGGAACCCTTCATGGGCGAGTCCAACTCGCACTTGGCAATATTTTCGGATCCTCTCTCGGTTGGGAGATGTTCCTTTTCGGCCGCCACGTATCTTCCCAAATTTTTAGTTTAAGTGCATGGTTACATAATGCCTGTTTCCATGAGGCTTTATCACAAGAACTAGAGATCAATTGTTATAAATATTTTATCTCATATTATAGTCACTGCGATTAAGTAAAATTTTTAGCAAGAGTCTTGCATGGAGCAAGACTCTTGCATAGTCGGTCTTGGTCTTGGTCTTGTTCTTGCACACCTAGTCTTGGTCTTGGTCTTGCTAGTCTTAGGATAGCCTTGGTCTTGGTCTTGGTCTTGCATTTTTTGCAAGACCAAGACCAAGACTGCAAGACCAAGACCAATTTTGCTCATCACTAATGATTACTAAGCTGTACGTAGCAAATAGGTACTATCAGAGAAGTTGATTCCTAGGCAGATGGGGGTCTAGGTAGTTTGGTCGCATTACGTCAAACCCAATCGACAGATCACAATAACATTAAATTGACATGATCCGACCAAATGACGTTGGTCTGTCAACTGATTAGGAATCAATTTCCTCGATGACATCATATCAATGATTGTCCATGAGGGACAATCATAAACGAATAAATCGTTGCAGTTATCATTTCTCACTCTACACTTTCGTAATGCACTATGAGCCAATGTTGAGAGGCTACCATCACAAATCATACGAACTGTCGAAGACGAATGACAGAATAGAGATCGAATTATAATAGAAGTATGCGGAAAAACCAGCAATGGTTTACGTAACACTGTATTAGGTTAAGTATTATTAATGTATTTTCTTTAATGTTTTTAATAAATAATAAAATAACTAAAACCCAGACAAGTATACTAAGAATATAAATTTCATATTTGCGACTTACACGCTTTTGCTGTGGTTGATGTGGACAAGACATTATCGCCACGCGGCCGTGAAGCGATAAGATCTACACACAACACCGGGATCTACATAACTGGACATAAACACCTCAATGGCTCAGTGGTTAGAGTCATCAACCACTAATTTAACGCTAAACTTGCCCCTTCACTCCCGACACAATCAATAATCGAATAAGGCTCGATTTTTGTACGCCCGCCTGAACGCGCGGTTTGGCGGCTACTCCGCGAGATAAGCAATTATTGTATTTAATGACAGTGCGACCGCGCCGCTATTTGATTGAATCGTTACATACAATCGCTTGTGATCTCGCAGTGTCTTTCTGCCGCGCACTGTAAAACTTGGAACGAACTGTCACCAGCAGTATTTCCGGACCTATACGACCTGCAAACCTTCAAGAAAAGAGCGTATTCCCTCTTAAAAGGCCGGCAACGCACCTGCAGCTCTTTTGATGTTGCGAGTGTCCATGGGCGACGGTAGTTGTTTACCATCAGGTGATCCGTTTGCTCGTTTGCCCCCTTATTTAAAAAAATAAAATAAAAATAAAGTGTAGCGGCCAAACCGAGTGTTCTGGCGTACGCATAATACAATATAATATGTAATTAATTATAAATCCAACCTTAAGGTGACGCCACGTTAAAGTGGCCAAAAATTGTGTTTTTTGTATGGGAGCCCCCCTTAATTTTTTATTTTATTGAAATATTATTATTAATTATTAAAGTACAATTATATTTAAGGCCTTAGTGAAAGTTTAAAGTGCCTACCTCTTATCATTATTGATTACGAGCAAAAAAGGCCAAAAAAATCACGTTTGTTGTATGGGAGCCCCCCTTAAATATTTATTTTATTTTTATTTTAGTATTTGTTGTTCTAGCGGCACCGGAAATACACAATCTGTGAAAATTTCAGAACTCTAGCTATAGCGGTTCTTGAGATACAGCCTGGAGACAGACAGACGGACAGACAGACGGACAGACAGACGGACAAACAGACGGACAGACAGACATCGAAGTCTCATGAATAGGGTCCCGTTTTTACCCTTTGGGTACGGAACCCTAAAAACCGTGTTGGATATGTTTTAGATTGCTTGTTTTCTAAGAGGCCGGCCCGGCCTCGCATAGAAAACAAGCAATGGAAAAGCAAAAAAAAAGAAAGGTCGTAGCGACAAAATGGTTTTTGTGGCGTAATTTAAAAACTATAAATACATTTCATATAAGCTATGGGTAAATTAAAGTGTTTGCTTGAACCAATCAATGTACTGGAAGCTTAAATCACTCTCCTCTGTTGGCAAAATAGGAATCCCTTTTTTACAAAGGTATTTTTGATTGATTATTCTGTGTTATAAAAGTTGACCAATCGTGTTATGCTATGGGTAATTCAAAGACAAAGACATGATGAATACTCACAATGAACTTTAATTTCTTAGCTTTAGTCATTGCTGAGAAAGTCGATATCGCTACAGCCAAATTATCAAGGCGTTGCCTTAACTCGATCTGAGTTTTTGATACTCCCAACATATTCTGTCTCGACAATACTCAGTCTCAAACTTTTATTTTGAGACTGAGTATTATATTTTTATACTAGATGACGTGCGTTTATACTGTAGATGACGCCCGCAACTCCGTTCCGTCACAATTCGTTTATCGTGCTGGAACCGCACATTTTTCCGGGATAAAAACTATCCTACGTCCTTTCCCGGGTCTCAAAGTATCTCCATAGCAATTCAACATAAGCGGTTTGGACGTGAAGAGGTAACAGATAGACACACTTTCATATTTATAATATAAGTATGGATGCCGTACCGTACGTTCTACCGGGAAATTTACAAAGGCGTAACCAAGAACCGCATTCCAATTTATATTATACGTCATTAAAATAATTTATATTGAAACATTTTAACCCTTACATTTTTGTAACAAACAGTCGCTTAAACTTTGTCCACGGTCATCGGGACGTCACCAACAAAAATTCTAATAAGATGCCACTTATTAGCTTTGTACACATTGTGCCTTTTTTAGGGTTCCGTAGTCAACAAGGAACCCTTATAGTTTCGGTCTGTCCGTCCGTCTGTCTGTCCGTCTGTCTGTCTGTCCGCGGTTTTGCTCAGAGACTTTTTTTTTAATTAAATAAGGGGGCAATCGAGCAAACGGGTCACCTGATGGTAAGCAACTACCGTCGCCCATGGACACTCGCAACATCAGAAGAGCTGCAGGTGCGTTGCCGGCCTTTTAAGAGGGAATACGCTCTTTTCTTGAAGGTTTTCAGGTCGTATAGGTCCGGAAATACTGCTACTAAATAGGACCTACAAAGCTATAATTTGGTATGAATGCACCTATTAATGATGGCGACAAAATGGTACATGAAAACTTAAAAAAATATTTTTTTTATGGTACCTTCCATACATATCAAGCGGGGATGAAATTTTTTTTCGCGTCCACCCCATCGTGTGGGGTGTCGTTGGATAGGTTTTTTTAAAATATTATGAGTATTCATAGATTATTTTCTGATTTAGGGATCCGTTTGTGAAATATTAAGTTTTAAATTGGAAAAAATCGTTAGAGTCCAGGGTCGGGCCCCCCAGTCCCTTCTATCAGCTAAACGGTTGCTTCTGGAAATGTGAAAAAACTCACGAGAGTAGGAAATATGCTGAATTTAAAAGGAAAACTATCACGGCTAAGAAGACTTCATAAGTTATTGAGTAATAGTCGATAAACTAAAAAAATGTAGTCGGCGAAGTATAAAGGAACTTTTCGTTCAAATTCCTTTGAAAGTAACTGAGATGATAGTTTTAGTAGTGTAAAACACGTTATAAATGTATATTTATTGACAAATATACATTTATAACGTACAAAAAAAAAAAAACTAGAGCCTGTATTACGGAACCCTATATTGCGCGTGGCCCGACACGCACTTGGCCGATTTTTGTTCAACAAGGGCATGCGTTATAGCGCAGTCAACAGCGAAGGTGTGGCATGCCCGTGACGCGCGTCAAAATCCACCCGGGCCGCGTTGAAAGAAAAGTGTCCTAGCGCGCGCTACGATTTCAACGCGTGTTACGGGCATGCCTCTCGTTCGCTGTTGACAGCGCTATAAGGCATGCCCTTGATGAACAGTAAAAGGCACAATGTGGACATAGCTTATGATCTACCTAGATGACGCCCGCAACTCCAATGCACAAAAATTGGTTTACCGGAACCGTACATTTCTCGGGGATAAAAAGTATCCTATGTCCCTTCCCGGGACTTAAAATATAGCTGCATACCAAACAGCACAATCGGTTCAGGGGTTTGGGTGTGAAGAGGTAACAGACTGACAGACACACATTTACGTACGTATAGATGGATAGGTTATAAGGTTTCATTTTCCACCGTCATTAGTCGTCATCCGTTGCTGATGCTTTGTAATGGCGTAGAACAAAATGAAACCTATGCCCTTAGTCATAAAGCGGCATTTTATTTGAATTTTTGTCGGTGACGTCTCTGTGACGTCGGCAGTGGACTAAAGGCCAGAGAGACTTTCCGATCTTTGCCGCGGCTAACCGCGATGGACAAAAATTCAAATAAAATTCCACTTTCTGACATAAGCTGACTCAAACTCAGAACTGTATGGAATTCAATAAAGCTTTATTTATTTATTTATGACATAGGCTAAAGCCTAAAGGTATAATTTTCTACCGATAATTGTGTTGCGACCCATGCTGCCGCTGCTTGTGGCGTAAAAGCTAGTGGCGTAGAGTAAAATGAAACCTGGAGCCTAGATCTAAGAGTGGCATTTTATTTGAATTTTTATCGGTGACGTCCCGGTGAGTGACGGCAATGGACAAACGCCCTTAGACGTTTTCCTTCACGCCTGAGGCGACTTTACACGTCAAAGGTTGTGGAAAAACCGCGTTTATAATGAGCGGTTCCCCGATAGCAATAAGTACGTAAAGGTGTGATATATTGCAAACGAGTTATTTCGGATTATATTCTATTTCTATGCTTGAGTATAGCATACAAAAGGCATCTTCAAAAGAATACTCTATAGAAGCAGGTAAATAGTACATTACGCACCTAGGGCAGGAAAATAAGAAATGTCTGAAAGGTCAACAAACATGTGACCTGAGGCTTTCTTATTTACTTCGCTTCGCCTCGGCCAACAAACATGTGATCTGAGGCTTTCTTATTTACTTCGCTTCGCCTCGGCCAACAAACATGTGATCTGAGGCTTTCTTATTTACTGCCCATGGTGCGTGTACTATTTTTCTCCTCGACGGAGGCGGAAAACGGCAATATCTGTAAGTGCAGCGGGAAGAAAGTTGACGTTTTCCGCCCGGAGGTGAGAAAAAGTTATTTTAGGTGTAGTACCATCAGTAACTTATTATTTTCGTAAAAGGCACGAGTTGTACAAAAATATCGAGAAAGCTATTTTACATTTTGTAAAAACGTAGGGTTTCCGTGGTTTATAATATTTACGCGAGCGGAGCGCATAAGTTATGTTAAAGTTTTTACGTGACGTAGTTTACGTAGTACGTTGTAAGTTGTAACGCGACGTAGAATACGTAGTACGTAGTTACGGACGTAAGTTTTACTCTGGAGGTGCTGTTGGGTAATGCGTTAAGTTTGAGAGCTGGTGATACGTCTAGTGTGGGGACGAGTCGATGAAAAAGATGTCGATAAAATTTTGCAGTCGATGAAAATTATCGATATTTCGGAAATGTCATTAATACCCACAAAAAAAGTACCCCCCATTGCACTCAGGGAAAGCTTACTTGCGCAAAGCCAAGAGTTTCGTTACTTTTTCAAGTATTTACCCAATCTAAAATTTCGCAATTTTTTAAATTAATCCATACTAATATTATAAATGCGAAAGTGTGTCTGTCTGTCTGTCTGTCTGTCTGTTACCTCTTCACGCCCAAACCGCTGAACCGATTTTGCTGAAATTTGGTATGGAGATACTTTGAGTCCCGGGAAAGGACATAGGATACTTTTTATCCCGGAAAAATGTACGGTTCCCGCGCGATAAACGAGTTTAGGCGCAACGGAGTTGCGGGCGTCATCTAGTTCTTTATAAATGTCACATGATGTGTAAAATTTTTATTTTATTTTGTTTTATTTTATTTTACAGATGCTGCACGTCACGTCCGACTGGCCCCGTGCGAAGTGTATTGTAGGTTATAACATTTATAAATTATAATATAATTAATTATTATTTCACATTTTTCAATTCATGTTTATATAATCCAGAAAAATATAATACTTTTTGTTTCATCGACGGGATTCAAACCCGCAATCTCCGGTTTTATCTCTACTCAGTCACCACCACCCACAGAGTTTTTTTTAGTTCACATTTTTGGGACATTGCTGTGAATTTTATAATATCGATAAGCAACGCGCACGACGCCGCACGTCCCTAGCCCAAGTATTTGTTGCTCGTTGCTCTAAGACAATTTACCAAAGTACCCCCCATTGCACTCAGGGCAGCGTCCTGCAGCCAGCGATTAGATGGAGATACCCTTAATTAAAATATAAACAGAATTCACTAGAAAATACTAAATGTTTAATGTAATTTTACTCTGGTTTGTACAAAATTTGTTGTAGCTTATTTATGATTTTGCAAATGAAGGAAGAAGTTGGTTCTTTTCGTTGGTTTTGCCGGGTTGATTCACGAACTAGGTGTCATTGACATTTAAAAAATTACTGTTACATAAAGCAAAGTGACATGACGCTTGCAAAGATTTATGTCAAATCCAATACAATATATTTTTTAGATATTAGGTAGGATATTAGAGATTTAGACGCAATTTGGCTTTAGCAATGCAAGTTATTAGCAATGAGATAATAACTTTAAAGAGATACTAATAAATATGGACACAAAATAAGGATATTTATACTCAACACCAGATAGCAACATACACAAATAACAGTTAGTAACTATTATAATCGGGATGCAGTTGTCTAGTACATCGATCTGTACCAGATACGTCCATTAGACAACTGGCCTATATCTGACACTCGTCAGTACTATCAGTTATTAATAGACCGATGTAAGTGCTGTTAGTGCATCGTACAAATACACATCATTAAATGTGTCTTTTGATCCGTAGAATCAGAAATGTTCTAACAAAAACCTTTTTGACATTTCAGCAGATTGTTATCCATACTAATATTATAAATGCTAAAGTGTATCTGTCTATCTGTTACCTCTTCACGCCCAAACCACTGAACCGATTTTGCTGAAACTTAGCATGAAGATACTATGAGTCCCGGGAAAGGACATAGAATACTTTTTGTTTCGAAAAAATGTACGGTGCCCGCGCGACAAACGAGTTTAGGCGCAACGGAGTTGCGGGCATCATCTAGTTCTTTATAAAGCTTTCAAAATGTATATTTTATAACTAGATGACACCCTTCTAATTATAATACTTAAGTCCTTTCCCGGGACTCAAAATATCTCCATACCAAGTTTCCACAAGCAGGTCTTATTATATTAATTCAATAGAATGTCATTCTACAAAATCTGAAATGAAACCTACGAATAATAATAAACAAAGGAAACGTAACTCCCATACTTCTACCGTTTTGAATTTGCTTCTCAAAATTGACATAATATTATGTAGGTACTAATTATGTATTCTGTGAAATTATAGCAATAGCTACAAAACACTACATTCAAATTGACAAAATAAGGCCGTTGAAAGTTGACAATAATTATAGTCACTTCTATAATTACACAAAATTCTTGCATACGTATTCGGGTCTCTTTTTGCATAAAGTATGCAGCATGTAGTCGGGTCACATTTTGTAAAATCGGAACAATCTTTTGACACAGTTACTCTTCCTTAGTTTTTATTATTCGTAGAATGAAACATCAGGTATGAAACGTTTCTAGCCACATACAAAACATTTAATAATACTTAACTTTAATTTAATAAAGATTTTAACATAAACTTCATACTTTCTCTAAAACTTAGGGAGATCGCACACGTCACACTTTTTGTGTGATCGAGTCTGCGGCTTCCATACATTTTGATGGCGCGCGCCATGCAGATTGTATGTAAGCCGCAGACTCGATCACACAAAAAGTGTGACGTGTGCCATCTCCCATAATTTAGAGTCTTGAAATTCAAGTGCATAGTGTGAAGTCAACTTTTTATCGACCATAAAAAGGTCGTAAAACAATAAAAATATACGTTAAAACACACGTGAGGTACATCTCTAATATCCATAAAAATTGACCGTGTAACGTCTATACTAATGGTATCAATGTGAAGTGTGTTTGTCTGTCTGTTACATCTTCACGCACAAACCGATTCCGATTCTGATTCCGACTTAACCGATTTTGCTGAAATTTACCATGGAGATACTTTGAGTCCCGGAAAGGACAAAGGACACTTTTTACTCGTAAAAATGTACGGTTCCCGCGCGATAAACTAATGTTGATGTGACGGAATTGCGGGCATCATCTAGTATACGTGAGGTACATCCCTAATATCTATAAAAATTAACCGCACAACATTATCTAAAAATATGAACTGAATTCACGTTTCCACATAAAAGTGAACGGTCGATGGAGTTTTTTAAAAACGCTAACTCTGTGCTTTATATCAACACGGTTATCGCTGACTACGGAATGCATATAGCATTAAAATTTTTCATCGAACCGAACCGAAAGTGTCGGCGAGTTGAAACATTTCATCGACATTTTTGTATTTTCGTTGATGTAGAAAAAAAAGAGAAATTACAGTCTACGGTACAATTCGAAGATTTCGAAAAATATTAATAGTTCCGTCCTTTTAGAATTTGCTGGGCTGGATCGTAGATCCATACATTTTATTTACATTTACATGTTATTCATTCATTTTACATAGTTAGTAAGTAGGTTATATTCTTAACAATGACAATGTTCAAGATATGCCTATTTTCTGAGGTTATTTACAAGGAGTTTATCTATTTAACAGTGTTTTTGATTGGTTAAAGTTTTGACATAACCCTATCAAAAGACCTTGAATTATATTTCATAATATAGGAGCTTAAACTGCTGTGTATTTTAAACTGGGCATTTTCAAGTGTGAAACCCAAAAAATGAATGAAAATATTAACTGCAATATGACGTTTATAATAGGAACAATTTAAAATTAAAATAGGATTTACGTGGAGTAATTTAAAATGCAACGCATGTATAAAGCATAATTTAGCATTTTGCAATAGCAAGATGTAGTAAATTAAAAGTGCAATGCCATGATCAACATTTAATCCTTGTTAATATTATGTACAATTATTATAACTTTTGTTGGCTGTTCATAGCAATAAATAAATAAATTACTTTTACTTTGTATATTTATCGATACACTGTCGATTTGCTTTGTATTTATCGATAAACTGTCGATATTTAGGAGGCCAGCCCTACGTCCTATCCATCAAATGCAGTTAAAATCGCGCCATTATTTTTTACGAGGTCCCTGCGACGGGATTTGGCAATGGCCGACAGTAAATTATATTCGAAAACTGATTTTTGTTTAAGATTCGCGAGCAAATAGATTTGAATGGATTCGTAACACTTTTATTGCTGGGTGTTATTGAAAGTATTTTATTTTAAAAATCATTGTAAGTTTGAATTTTATAATACCTGTCGACTACGCTGGAATGGTTATGGTTTTTGTATGTATGTGTATCGTCTTTGTAGTTAGTGATATAACGTGCTAGTTGTCTTTTTATGTGAAAACTTTGACAGTGTTGTACAAACGTTAACTGATCGAAAATTCGTAAGATGGAGTGGGAATAGATCGCCGGAGCGAAGTAATTTTTCTCATGTATTTACATACTAATCCATATCCATACTTTATAATATCATAAATGTGAAAGTGTGTCTGTCTGTCTAACCTCTTCACGATCAAACCGTTGAACGGATTTTGCTGAAATGTATGGAGATATTTTGTGTCCCGGTCCCGGGAAATACATACTTAGATACTTCTTATCTAATTATTATATAGGTACCTATAACAGTTAGTATATTAATATTATTATAATAGATCCATACAAATAGTAAAAATGTAAAAGTGTGTCTGTCTATCCTCTACCTCTTCACGCCCAAACCGCTGAATCAATTTTACTGAAATTTAGTATAGAGAAACTTTGAGTCCCGGGAAAGGACACAGGATACTTTTATCCAGGAAAAATGTACGGTTCCTTCGCGTTAAAAAAATTTTGGCGCAACGGAGTTGCGGGTGTCATCTAGTCTTCAAATATTAGTCTCTATAATTATTGACGCTATAAATTTTTACACATTTCTATGAGAATTCCTCTCGTTAATATATTTAAAATATACGACCGCACATAATATAATGGAAATCTATCAGATTTTTTGCTCGATTTAAACCAATGAAGTAGCAGAAAGAGTTTCGACCAAAACAAAAACAGAACTGACCGTCCCGTGCCAAATGGCGTGTGAAAAAGAAGAATAGCGAGTAGGGTTCCGCGGGGCAATGGAAAAACCAATTAATAATTTGATATCTCTAGCAAAACACCAATGAAACACAGTTTACGTGCACTTTTTTCACTAGAATATTTAGTAATTATTATTAATTTTAACAAAATTCACGACCGCTTTCGAAACAATTCATTATCCTGATAATGTCATCATCATCTTCAGGTGTTTGTGTTTTTTTAAACTTGAACATGAATTTCCACCAAGAGCCTTCAGTACAATCAAGTACATAATAATATATAGCTCTAATTAACCCGGGAAAACTTTTACCATAATCTGTTATGGAAAAATTGATGTCGGCTAATTCTCACATCTAGCCATTTATGCACACAAAATTTCATCAAGGTTTCGGTGGAGTTTTGCAGCAAAGACCGCGATTATATATATATATATATATATATATATATATATATATATATATATATATATATATATATATATATATATATATATATATATATATATATATATATATATATATATATATATAAAAGATTTTTCCATAGACAGTGCTGGAACATTATGCTTGAGCCCACTGTTTTTATTACAGACGTAATTAAGGAGGGGTTGTCACACCGATCACTGAAATTTTGATTGGTGCGATTCAGAACTGCAGTGTGTTGTTTGCTCTGCAACGTTATTTTCAGAATGAAAAATAGGTATTGGCTGATTCTCAGACTAACATGAGGGACATACAATTTTAAAACAATCAGTCCAGTCGTTCCAGAGGAATTTGACAGCAAAAAGTGCGACACGAGAATTCTATGTATTGAGTTATATAAAATATGTATACTGAACCCAGTCCAATCTCCCGCTTCGCGCTTCAGCTGCACAAACTTCGAATGCATTTTATTTTGCTCTCTATTTACTCAGGATAAGATCTATTTTTGTTTCTCGTTTGTATGCAAATAGCGAAGTTCATTTATATGTAGATGCTGCATCTGCCTTTACTTATTTACGTGTTTCTGCACCTTTTTAAATGCGGGTTCCCCCATTACCTTATATTAAAGTTTTCATAACTCTCAATTTGGTCGGATTCAGGTTTACCGAAGAAATGAGTTTAGAATACTTTTTAGTTTTAGCTTTGAATTTTTACCCGACTGCAGTAGAATGGTTATGTAATATGTTGGTGTTCGTTTTTTGCTACGCTATTTCACTATGCTATTGGGTGTGTTTTGTGTAAACATCTGTATTTTATGTATACTTAGCAATCCATTCTAATAATATTATAAATGTGAAAGTTTGTCTGTCTGTCTGTTACCTCTTCACGCCCAAGCCGCTAAACCGATTTAGCTGAAATTCGGTATGGAGATACTTTAAGTGCCAGGAAAGGACACAGGATAAAATGTATTTTATCCCGGAAAATTTACGGTTTCCTCACGATATTCGAGTTTTGGTGCAACGGTGTTGCAGTAGGTGTCTTCTAGTGCAATATTATAATTATGTCCTTCTCATTACAAGATTAACAATAATTTCTTTTGACTAAATGTAGGTCGTGACTTCGTTCGCTCAGAAATTTGTTTATTAAGGGAACGGTACGATTTTTCCATGATATAAAATGACATTTTATATATTTTCCTGAGATTTAAAATATTTCGATACTTACTCATTTTTCAAATCTACGACAGACAAACTTTTAGATTATTACTAGGTGTCCCGGCAAACGTTGCTTTGCCATAATATAAAGTATTTCGCACATATTATTTTATTGAAGTGACTAAATAAGTATGTCGCCATGGCAACGTCGATCGCACAAACAATGGTCGCTGTCAGTCTCAGTTTGTAATAATTTACTATTATTTATTCAACAAATGCACTTATCAATATATAAAGTACCCAGTAGCCGATTCTTAGACCTACTGAATATGCATATAAATTTTGGTAAAAATCAGTAAAGCCGTTTCGGAGTAGTTCGCGGACTAACATTGTGACACGAGAATTTTATAATATATAAGAATAAGCCGTGTTCAAACCAAACTGACTGTCAGCCGCCGAATGTGAGCGAACTGTTTTGCAGCACCCTCTGTGTAAGTTAAAAAAAAAAACCAAAAGTTCACCCTAAATATGGCCTATAAAATAATTTAGTACTTGACTTACGCGATTAGATATATCAATATAACGGCGATAATAGCCTATTAGACCTAAAAAGGATTTAATGTCTTTAGGATTTTTGGGAACTGGAAAATGGGAAACGGCCTTGATTTTTTCTGGATTCGGAGTGACACCTTTATCGGTGATGATATGACCAAGATAAGCGACTTCATGTCGAAGAAATTCGCATTTATCTGGTTGAAGCTTTAAATTGCTTTAAAGAAGTTTGTCGAAAATACGTTTTAATTTTGTAATATGATCTTGTAAATTTTGACTGAAAATAACGATGTCATCAAGATAAATGAAGCAATCTAGACCTTGTAGACCTGACAATACGGTATTCATTAACCGCTGAAACGTGGCTGGGGCATTTTTCAACCCAAAAGGCATTCTGGTGAACTTATAATGTCCAGACATGCTTGAATTAGTGCTTTTTGAAAACCTTGTTTTTGGGGCGTCCTTGGGACTCACTTTAAGCTGATGGAATCCACTTGCTAAGTCTAAGGTACTGAAATATTTTGAATGACCTAGTTGATCTAGGATGTCTGTGATAAGAGGCAGTGGATAAGACTCTGAAACAGTGGCGTCGTTAAGGCGACGATAGTCTATAACGATTCTCCACTTTTGTTTGCCAGAAGCGTCTATCTTTTTCGGGACTACCCAAACTGGGGCGCTCCAAGGCGAAGAAGAAATCCGGATTATTTTCTGATCTAGCATTTTGCGTATTCGGGAATCGACCTCTTCTTTGTGTCACTCAGGAAAACGATAGGACTTAACATGGATAGGAGGAGTGTCACCTGTATTAATACTGTGTTCAAGGACACTAGTACAAGTTAAAGGCTCGCCATCTAAATGAAAAATATCAGTGTAAGACGAGACGCAGTTTAAAAGAGCTTTTCTTTCTTCATTATTTAAATGAGAACATCGAATTGAATTTAGTACTTGACTTACGCGATTAGATTTAGAACTAGAAATATAATTTATGCTAATACAATTTTTGGAATTATTTAGACATTCATTTTCGAATGGTGTTAATTTTACATGATAATCTTTGACCTCGATATCGGACTCAGTAGTATTTAAAATAGTAAGGTTCACTTTCCCATTAGGTTTGACCTTTACTATGCAACTAGCGACATAAACACCTTGACTTAAGGTATGATCTAGAACTAGAGCGTCATTGTTATGATAAAGCTCGGGTGAGAAATTTGATACAGTACACTCAATACAGGCTTCCGCACGAGCCGGAATGATATACGTTGGCTGAGTGTAAACAATATGAATAGAATGATTATTTATAGTCATAGATTAAGAAGAATAATCAATGTTAGATTTAAAGAAATTGCAAAAATCGCTACCGATAATACCATCGTAATTAGTTAAATTT
This sequence comes from Polyommatus iphigenia, assembly GCA_963422495.1. Taxonomy (NCBI): domain Eukaryota; kingdom Metazoa; phylum Arthropoda; class Insecta; order Lepidoptera; family Lycaenidae; genus Polyommatus; species Polyommatus iphigenia. Next base: position 30,002,806 of record OY730177.1, on the reverse strand, counting down.
ATGTCGTCATTTGTTGAAAAGTTCCTAATGTCTCAACAGGATTTTCGGAACTGTTAATCTCTTTTAGCTTAACGATTTCATGTGAAAGATCTGGAATTTGTGATAGACAGGACCCCTTGATGATACTGATGGCTGATCCTGTATCAACTAGAAAACATAGCATACCCGATCCCGGTGCATGCTTACAATGCAAATAAGTATGAGGCAATGACACCTTCTTAGTATAATTATTAATTTCGTATATAGATTTAGAACTAGAACTAGGATTTAAGTGGCTTATTTTTATTATTAGAATTAGTATTTTTGACACTTTCGTCCTTAAAATTAATTTGACTCTGTTCATCTGACCGAGATGTAGATTTAGGATTATTTAAGTTAGAATTAGTAAAAATTAATTTATTAGATTGAGACGATTGAGACGAATTAGTATTAATTGAGTTAGAAAATGAGACATGTTTTGATTTAGAATTATTTCTACATATTTGGCAATTATTTTGACCATAAAAATTTAAATGACTTTGCTCTTTAGACAAAGATGTATTAATTATTTGACTAGACTCTTTTGATCGAGATGAAGATTTAGTAGGACCCAAATTTTGGGATGAATTATGACTCAACATTTTATTTTGTTGAGATGGACTCAGCAGCTTGGGCTGAGATGAAGATTTAGAAGAATTTGATTGACTCAACATATTTTGTTGAGATGGACTCAGCATCTTTGGCTGAGATGTAATATTAGAAAAATTTGTTTTACTCGGCGTTTTTCGTCGAGGTGGACTCAGCATCTGCGGCTGAGATGGACTCAGTAACTGTGACTGAGATGTAGATTTAGAAAAATTTGAAAAGTTAGTTTGATTCAACGTTTTTCGTTGAGGTGGACTCAGCATCTTTGGCTGAGATGGACTCAGTAACTGTGACTGAGATGTAAATTTAGAAAAGTTAGAAAAGTTAGTTTGACTCAACGTTTTTCGTTGAGGTGGACTCAGCATCTTTGGCTGAGATGGACTCAGTAACCTTGACTGAGATGGACTCAGCATCTGTGGCTGAGATGTAAAATTAGAAGAATTAGAAGATTTAAAATAACTCAACATTTTGTGTTGAGATGGACTCAGTAACCTTGACTGAGATGGACTCAGCATCTGTGGCTGAGATGTAGAATTAGTAAAATTAGAAGATTTAGAATGACTCAACATTTTTCGTTGAGATGGACTCAGTAACCTTGACTGAGATGGACTCAGCATCTGGGGCTGAGATGTAGATTTAGAAAAATTAGAAGATATAGTATGACTCAACATTTTGTGTTGAAATGGACTCAGTAACCTTGACTGAAATGGACTCAGCATCTGGGGCTGAGATGTAGATTTAGAAAAATTAGAAGATATAGTATGACTCAACATTTTGTGTTGAAATGGACTCAGTAACCTTGACTGAGATGGACTCAGCATCTGTGGCTGAGATGTGGAATTAGGAAAATTAGAATAAGATTTAGAATATATCGTGTCCGTATGATTTACGTTGGATTTTGGCAGACACGGAACCAAAATCCTTTTTAATTTAAATCATCGTGCTTGGATTGAGTCTGATGATCATTATTAGCAATATATTCAAAGTCGCATGTATGTGAAGGTATTAGTTAAAAATGAAAGCGTTAATTTTTCGGACATTTTGTCTTTAGATGACTCTTCTTTTTTGTCTTTAGATGAATCTCCTTTGACTGACATTATGAATTATGTTATGCTGAACTTGTATAAAAATTAGAAATAATACAGCAAAAATTTAGAAATTAAAAATAGAAAAACTAGTATTTGGAATTATTTTAGACTTAAGAGTTTGTAAATATTAGATTTAGAATTCACTTCTCGATTTAGAACACTTTATAGATTTAGCACTTTTGATTTAGCACGATTTCTTGAATTTAGTAGAAACAGAGGACTTAGAAAAATTAGAAAACACGCACAGGAACACGACGAAAACCTTCATGCCGTGGAGACTGGAGTGGACCCAGAGTCGCGTGCAGAGGCTACGCTTTACCCGGAGCTGGGGGCCGATGATGTGGCCCTGGCGAGTTAGACTGGAGCGGCTCAGACAGCACAGCACCGCTGTTGAATCTGCTGGGGCTGACCGAAGTCCAGGTGGGGTTGTAGCTGGAGCGGGCTTAGGCTAGGGCCTGAGGCTGACCGTCGTCCGAGTGTGTGAGTTGGAGCAGGCTCGCGCAGAGGTGCGGAGGCTTACTGTCGTCCAAAAACGTGGTGCGGGCTCGCGCCTTCGGTGGCGGAGTCTTACCGTCGACCAAAAACTTTAAACACGGCGCACGGGTGCCACGGGTTCGTGATCCCTAGGTCTAAAACGTTAGACTTTTTTTTCGGGATCAAATTACATCCCACTTCTGACAACAATTTGTTTTGCAGCACCCTCTGTGTAAGTTAAAAAAAAAAAAACAAAAGTTCACCCTAAACTAATTTATTTTCCCAAAATTAAAATTAGTTACACTTTGCTACGAGTTACGACTTCCCACACCTTACTAGCCCGGCTTCCAGATTCTAACTGTACGAGAAATTGAAATAAAATGAACACTAAATGAAAACTGCAACGCAAACGGAAAAATATCGAGGAATAATAGAAATGCTTATTAAACGGAATGTACTAACTAGGGATGTAACAGAACGTTAGGCAGATTGTGTAATGTGTATCCATACATATTCACTTTTTCGTTCACACCTAACCGACAATACGTTATTAGTTATTACGCTAGGCGTAGGAGCGGATATTCGATACCGTTTATTTCCACGATCACACTGGTGCTCACAGTGAACCTGTTCACATTCGGCGGCTCACAGTCGGTTTGGTTTGAACACGGCCTTGGTATGAATTCTGCTCCAACAGCTTTTACCGTAATCAGTTCAAATAAGTACACATGCTAAGTATATGCAAATAACTCACATATAATCCCATATTAAGGCGATAAAAGCAAACATACCAGACTTAATAAGCTGCGATACAATCTATTATAATATTTCCTGGACAACACACTATTAAGGCGACGCCTTGATAATTTGGCTGTAGCGATGCCGATTTTTCTCAGCAATGACTAAAGCTAAGAAATTGAAGTTCATTGTCAGTATTCATCATGTCTTTGTCTTTGAATTGCCCATAGCATAACACGATTGGACAACTTTTATAGCACAGAATAATCAATCGAAAAGACCTCTGTAAAAAAAGGGATTCCTATTTTTCCAACAGAGGAGAGTGATTTAAGGTTCCAAAATTTGTACATAAATTGGTTCAAGCATGCACTTTAATTTGTGCATAGCTTATATGAAATGTATTTATGGTTTTTAAATTATGCGACAAAAACCATTTTTGCTGTTCCATTGCTTGTTTTCTATGAGAGGCCGGGCCGGCCTCTCATAGAGAACAAGCAATCTAAAACATATCCAACACGGTTTCTTACTTCAACGCTGCGTCACCTTAATATAACCGAATAAATGCTAAACCATCACAACTCACCAGTACAAACTACCTATCAACGACAACGATGTATTATTGAAGATACACGAGAAATTTAAAATGGTCATTATTTTACATTCAGATCTTTTATTCATAATATTAATATTGAATTTATAATATTGAGAAAATCTTAATAAAACATTTTAAACGCCTAGACAATGAGATGATACGAAAAATATTATTAATTTATTTTTGTTCTATATTATTATTTATTAACTTTACAAACTTTCCTGTGCGAATTGTTTCTCTGGAAAATTCCGGACATAGCCGTACTAGTAGAGTACGTACTTAATTTATATTTAAATACTCATTCACCACTCATACAAAAGAGTACGTTGGTGACATTGTCGAGTGGGCTCCCACATCATGGTAACGGTGGTTTTGACCACGTTACAAAAAAGTATTGTAGAGATGTTATACTGTACTCGGCGAAATATGGCGGTAGCGGTCATTGACTCCCTGTCAAAAACTTGTCATTTTCTATACAAAGCCGCGATTGACAACGTCTGACACTTTATTGTCAATCGAGGTTTATATAGAAAATGACAAGTTTTTGACAGAAAGTCAATGACCGCTACCGCCATGTTTCGCCGAGTACAGTATAGTAACAATAAAAAATTTAAAAGTGAGAGTAATCGATGAAAATATTTTAATTTTCTAATCGAAACGGATTTACATAAATCTTAATGTAAATAATTCAAATGAATCTGTTATTTGAACAGACGATGCGTGTCACTTTGTATGATAACATCGTAAATAGTTATCCGAACACAATGTTCACAATTATTTAAATTTATTCACGTGTATTGATTAAGTTGCAAGTTTTGCATAATTATTATTATTTATTGCTGCTTTGTTTACTTACATTACTCATTAGTATAGCATTGATTGTAGTTGTATATTACATTCTAACTTCTATAGCGTGGCGTTGCAAAATTTTGGTGACCGAAAAAAGTAAAAGTGGTATATGATAAGGGAACACATTTTCTGCCGCACTTACTGCCGCACTTAGGGACATCAAATGATGATTAAACTCAAATCAGATATTTTTTTTATTCAGAGTTTTGAAGGAGGGGCATTTCGTACCCACCAATGTAGCACGTTGAGACATATGCCAAATGAAAGAGCTTGAAAAGTTGACAATTTTATTGTATGACGAAATATCTCTAAGCCATGGGAGAAAAAAGTTAATGAGGGTAGAAGGTAAGAAAAAATCACAAAAAACACCCTGTATTATTGCATCAATTTATAGTGTTGCTGGTAAGGAATCATTTTTGGAAAGTAATCGTATATGACAAACTTATGGAAAGTGTTATATTTTAGTTTATTGTTTCATATTTTTAAGAAATGTATGGAAAAACAATAAAACCTTAAAAATCTAACCTTTCCTGGATTTTACGGTATATTATTACTTTGGAAAAATTGATTATAATAAGCAATACTAGCGAATGGTGCAATAATACAGGGTGTTTTATTTTTTCCTAAGAAATAAAAAAAACACCCTTTATTATTGCACCATACGATAGTGTTGCTAATTATAAACAATTTATCCAAAGTGATAATTAACAAAAAAATCAGGCAAAGGTTTGACATTCAGCATTTTATTGTTTTCTCATACATTTCTTTGAAATATGAAGCAATACATGAAATACAACACTTTCCTTGAGTTTGCCATATTATATAATTACTTTTGGGAAATTATTCCTTACTAGCAACACTAAAAAATTAATACAATAATACAGTCCGATGTTATTTTTTCATTTTCGAAAAAAATTAAACATCCTGTATTATTGCGCCATTCGCTAATATTGCTAATGGGGATTGTCCATTTTTTTTTAATTTTGCTCATTACAAAAACATTTCGAGGAATAAGGTCAGTGATCGTTTATCTGTATATAAACGAAAAAAATACCCATTAGTCACTTATATTTTCGAACAAATATGTTTAACCTTAGTTTGACCTTCAATGGCGTTAAATTAGCAATAAATTCGACCAACATTACGTTTCGAACTTTTGGTAAGCTTCTCGTATCAGCTTTCACATAACGAGAACTTGCATTTGACGAACCAGCCATTATAAATAAGATTGAAAGGAAATTTAAAACATACTGCAGAGGTCAATTGGCCGCCGATGATGACGTCAGAGCGAAACTTTAAAAATTTATTGAGAAAAAAGTAGCCAATGAATTTCAAAATTATTTAATTTATATTCTTAAAATACCCTATTTTAACGAAAAAAAATATAAAAAGTACATGTGATTTTTTTTGGGCAATGCCCATTATAAAACATTTCTCCAAAGTGATTATATACGATAAAATCCAGGAAAGGTTAGATTTTTAAGGTTTTATCCTTTTCTCATACATTTCTTTAAAATATGAAACAATAAACTAAAATATAACACTTTCCTGAAGTTTGTCATATATGATTACTTTCCAGAAATGATTCTTTACCAGCAACACTACAAATTGATGCAATAATAGAGGGTGTTTTTTGTGATTTTTGCTTACCTTCTACCCTCGTTAACTTTTTTCTCCCATGGATTAGAGATTTTGTCATACAAGAAAATGTACAGCTTTTCAAGCCCTTTCATTTGATTTATTATGTCTCAACGTGCTACAGCCTGGGTACGGGTCCCATACAAAAATGCCCCTTGATAGAACCGCCGCATTTCAAAACGGCCCTGTTTTTGATATTAGCCGTAAAGTAATACGGCGGATTATACAATCTCACTACGACATATTATACATCAGGTCTAGAAGCAGAATGTATAAAAAATGCAAGTTTTTAAAAGTTTTGTAAGTCTAGTATTTTACATCGTTGTCGCACGGTAACCTTACACATGAGGTAATGGTGGCTCGCACGCGACCACAGAATTAATCGAACACCTAACACTTACGATTTATTGCGTTTACGCGTCTACGGGTTACGGGAATTTACGGGACAATACGGGACCAAGCAGAAACAGGGCAGCTACTATTTTGGTCGGATTATTTACTGTGTATGCTAGTGGCGCCCTCTGTGTAATATTCTCTATTTACAGGGTTTTTTTATATTTTCGCAGATTGAATGCAACATTGAATATTCATTTTACTTAAATATACCAGGCCAAAGTAACGTTACAAAGCAAATAAATCCTTAAACTGTATTGAGTAAGCTCAATTAAACAAAATATGGCCAGATTTATGATTCATAATTGGTCACAATATCAAATATTTCAAGTCAAAATCATTTGACGCTAACGGTTTGAATCATAAAATGGCCAAGCACGAGTTGCTCCGTAATGATATTTAGTGACCTTTTGATTTTTTTTTCAGAGAAATGTACTTGCACTGCAGCCACGCGGGAGCTATTTAATAGTGCCCAAGTATGTGCGAAATCTCAAAAGCGCTCTTTCTTCCTTAACTCATAACCCAGTGGGATGATCATCACAACTGGCGAGAGATCGGGCGCGACACGCCTGCAACTTCGTTGCGCCAAAATTCATTTATCGCACGGAAACCGTACATTTTTCCAGTATTAAAACTCCCTATGTCCTTTCCCGGGACTCAAAGTGTTTCTATACGAAATTGCAACAAAATCGGTTCAGCAGTTTAGTCGTGAAGAGGTAACAAACAGGCAGACAAATAGATAGACACACTTTGGCATTTATAATATTAAGTAAGGATAGTAAATATAATATTATATTGATTGGGCGGAGGAGTAAGAATTTAATGTAACTTTAGGGAACCCTAATAATTTCCTAATTAGTCAACATAACGGTTTAATATAAAGTGAGTCAGTATACCTTTGTCCGTTTAGGATCGATCGTGTTTTGAGTGACCTTTGTTTGATCATCATCATCATTCATCACCATCACAAAATATCCATATTAATATTATCCATATCCATACTAATATTATAAATGCGAAAGTGTGTCTGTCTGTCTGTGTGTTACCTCTTTACGCCCAAACCGCTGAACCGATTTTGCTGAAATTTGGCATGGAGATACCTTGAGTAAGGGAAAGGATAAAGGATACTTTTTATCCCGTAAAAAGGTAGGGTTCCCACGCGATAAACGAGTTTTGGCGCAACAAAGTTGCGGGCGTCATCTAGTACTGAGATAAAAATATATTTAAAGTTAAAAATACCCAAAAAACATAAACTAAACATAAACTTTATTCCTTTAACTTATGTTATTCTATGTTTTATTCCACGAAAATTAAAACATAATGTCTTTGTAATTGTAGTCTACGTGTTTAGCTATCAAATGCGACGACTACGAGAAGTTTTGGTCAAATCAGTATTTATTTATTTATTTATTTGGGATAGCAACAGCCATCAATTTTACAATATGCATTATACTAACAGGAAACACTAAGTACATAAGGCCAATAACAGCTATCCACAACTAATTACAATAATGGAAATTTACCAGAAGTAACAACATAGAATTAGAAATGAAAACAGTATAATGCTAAGTACTCACATACGGTTTTGCTCTATAGTTTTATCTCCAAATCGAGCAAATACCACTGTGTGGACCGCAAAACTCACAGCTCGAAGGCTTGCAATTATTCGCATTGAGCCGGCTCGATGGAATTAAATATATCTAATTTCCTTCGATTTGGAGTATAACTATCGGGCAATGCTGAATGTGTGGACGAAAGCCCGAGCCGCGGGTTTAACTCTACGAGTACGTGATTGCTCGATCGAGCAAAACTGTATGTGAGTACTTAGCATAAGAGCCTGAGAATAAAACAAAATTACTGCCATTTTACAACCGTGAGAGAGAAACTTTTTTTCTCTTTGCCGATTCGTCAGTAAAACTGACATTTAACATAACATTAAAGGCTCGGACATGGGTCACATTGTATAAAAGGACATAAGAATACTTCTTTTTTTCTCCTACCGCGGATCTCTAGTTTGCCGAAAAATATAATACAATAGATTAATCCCTCTAGCCCCAAGCGGTCGCATGCGACCGCGCCGCGATAACAATAGAATAACAATAGATTTCCAAGAATCTGCGATCGAGGGATTAATATCCCAAATAAGTCTGTTAAGGTTCAAGCAAGTATTGATCCGCCGTTAATGTCTAAACAGAATAAGTGCAATACACTTAATCTCGCTTAAGGCAACTTGGACTTGATATATTTCTTATTAGCATAAAGTTTGGGAGTTCCCAACTCGGTATCGCGCTTGATTTCAGCCTGCGCTCTTACAGTTTAACTTTGTAAGCTTCCTAAGCCGTTTTTAACCGACTTCGGAAAAGGAATTCCTTTTGACATTCGAAAATTAAATTGCTACATTATGTACTGACGCTACACTTCTTATTATATATGCGAAAAAATTCGTGTATGTAGCGCCTAGGAAACTAACATTGTTAATAATAAAACAATTCTTATTTCTAGGAATTTCCGCGAGTTTAAAGAAATAACAGTCATTTGATTTTAATTGGAACGAAGTTCCTTATCGCGCGTTCGACGTAAAGGCTAGATAGGCTAGACAGAACGATATTTGACCTCGACACTTTTTTTTAGTACCTGCATGGTAGGGGGCAGAGGGCGTTGATAGTATTCCTGTGCGTCAACTAGATGGCGTTTTTTGAGGATAAACCGACGCGTTGTTAGTATTCCTGGGCGTCAATAGATGAGGTTTTTTTTAATATTTTTTTTGAGCAGGATTTTTGAACATATTGAAACTGAAACTTCGTTACATTCGGGCGTCCGTTGACACCTCTCAAGTTTTTTTTCTACAAAACTTAAGTACACTATCCAGGAAGATAAACAGACAGACTGTCATTAAAAATGTTATTTCTTTATCACACATAAAGTTGATTGTGAAAGTAACAAAAAAGAAAATATTGCCGACCTGCAATTACTGAGGGTAGAAATAAACATACGAAAAGACCGGAAGTGGCGGAAGCAACTATTGTATCAACGAAATATGACGTCGCTTCCGGTAGCCATTTTCTTCGCTAACTTCACGTGTTATTCATAAAAGGCTTTCGGGTGTTATTATTATTTAAATTGGATGTCTTTTGGTGAAAAACAATTGGAGACATGAGTGGATGAAGCGGGTAAGTTACTATTTGAAAACATTTTTTTTTAAATAGATTCTTTAAGACCGACAAAATTATTTGAAATCCAAAAAGTGTGGATTCTATGAATAGATAGCTTAGCCAGACGATGAAGTAGGTAAGTTACAAGATTTGTTTGAATTATAAGGGAAATATTGAGTTACTAGCTGACGCCCGCAACTCCGTTTATTCGCAATTCGTTTATCGCGCGGGTACCGTACATTTTTCCGGGATAAAAACTATCTTATTACCTTTCCCGGGACTCAAAGTATCTCAGTACCAAATTTCAGCAAAATCAGTTCAGCGGTTTGGGCGTGAAGAGGTAATAGACAGACATACAGACACTTTCGCATCTATAATATTAGTGTGGATTGCTCTTATGTTGTAAAATATTAGTTACCCACTTCACCGACTCATGCTTTCAATTTTGAAAGATAAATTCTTTTGGTGAAAAACAGTTTTAAGAGAATTCATATTGTTAGTACGTGTGCCGGATGGAACGACCATTGTTTTTATTACAAGCGGAACCCTAAAAGGAAGTTTTTATGCCGTGGCCCTGTAAAGAAACTTCTAAATAAGAACATAAAATATGTACTTGGTGACCCAGCAGATATTGTTTAGCCTATATTTTATGTTAAGTATGAAAAATAGATGTTGGCCCATTCTCACACCTAAATAAGTCGGTACACAAAACTTAATCAAAATCGGGCAAGAGTCCTAGCCCTTTTGGAAGAGCTTGGCTAAGCATCGCGACACAAGAAAGAATAGATTTCAATTTTTTTAAAGATTTCCCAAGGATTCCCATATAAGACTTGCACGTGTAATCTTTGATTTATTTAAATTATGTATTGACTCGTTTTAAACTCAAAAAGAGCGATGATGATAATTCCAGGATTTCCAGGGGAAAATTTGAAGTGATCATTTGAATGGCGCTTCAACTACGCAGAAGGTTTTATTGCTGAACAAAAAAAGATACAACTTTAATCGATCATGCAATTCTGTGGAAACGTATAGGAATTGGTTTTCTTGCTGACTGAGCATCGATGTAAAATAAGAAGATTAAAATATAAAATAATTAATATAAAACGAGCATTTGAAAAGAGAGTTTTTTTTTATTCTAAACAATTAACGAAGTGATGATTAACCTAACCCAATATTACTCTCGATCATGTTAGCAATCTGGTAAACTACATCAAAATTGGTTTATCTACACACAAAGAGTAGAGTGGCGAGACAGTACACTCGGCCAAGCACTCAGTATGTTTATTATCGAAACCTACCGAGTAGAATAGCGAGACAGTACACTCGGCCAAGCACTCGCCACAATAGTATTCGCAGCAAGCGATCGCTTGCGACTGAGCGTTTACACGGTCGATTTTAGTCACCAGCCGCATGCGGCCATTGGCCGCACGACTTTGGGGCTTGCGACTTTAGCCGCATGCGGCATAGTCGACATGCCATTTACACGGTCGATTTTCGAACGGGTGACTAAAATCGTGCGGCTTTAGTCACCCGTGTAAATCGGCCATTACAAACTACTGGAGCAATTTTTCTGTTATTTGGCACAAATAAGAAGAAGACCGCGTAAAGGATCATAGGCTATTTTTTGTGGACTAATTTGTCTGTGAAATATCTTATTTACGCGGGCGAAGCCGCGCGGAACGTCTAGTTTAAAATACATTGCAGGCGGTATCAAGCCGAACATCCGCCGCGGAAATTCGGCATAATGTGTTTAGACACTAAGAAGTAACAAAATAATGAAGTAAAATAATGTGTAATTTTAAATGATGCATCTCAATTGCCACATCTATGTCGACAAAAAGTAACATGCAAATGTCGATATGGATGCCTTGTACTTGCCAGTTGAAATATTTAAATGAGCGCAAACGAATTAAACATGTCCGCTGTAATTGTTTTCGAGGTATTGTAATGACATACCGACAGAGATATACAAGTTAGATATACCTCACGCGTTGGGCGATACCTTAATTATTGTTCTGTAAAAAAATACCAAAAAGTATACAGACTGAGTTTTCCACCCTATATGTACGAGTGAAGTACTCTATCTATGCAATAAAATAGTAGTCTATAGTTCTACTTTGGGTCAGTTCACATTGCAATGATACTTTTAAAATATGAGCTATCCAAAATTATTTATCTTGGCAATCTAACCGTGGTCGGCAAATCTGACAATCTCCTGTGTAGTTTAATAAGGTACTTTAAAGTCGTATGTAAGTAACTTTATAAGTAAACCTTTTGATTTTTTATATAAAATGCGAAAAACTTTTGCCCCAATCTATGTGATGCCTTTGGATGGCTAAAAACGAGGTTTTTAGCCATCCAAAGGCATAATAATAGCCAATACAACAAATATTTTTGAACAAGTCTGATAGTTGATCAATAAATCTGAAGTTTGCGATGGCAAAGTTACACACACAATATACAGAATATTTAATATACATTTTATATACATACGAGTATTTTATCAAATGTCTCCAACTACTGTATGAAACTTCAAAGGACCGACAGGTTGGGCCTCCTGAGAGATGAATATCTTTGAATAGAAACTTTTACATCGGCTTGAAGTTTTTTGAACTCATTATTATTTTTCTTATATTCTATCTATTCTATTCTATATTCTATATCTATCTATATTTATAAAATTACATGTCCTGACTGACTGACTCACTGATTCATCATCGCTGAGCAAAAACTGTTAAAGTTACAGCCACGAAATTTGGTGAGTAGGGTTGTTTTATTAAGTAGACAACCACTAAGGAATAAATTTAGAAAAATTTACCCCGAAGGGGGTGAAATAGGGGTTGAAAGTTTGAATGAAAGTCCGTCATTTCTTGAGTTAGAAACATGAAACTTTATTTTTGGGTTACTGATAAAAAATAAATAGATACGTATTTAAGCATTTTTGGAAATTCTACCCCCAAGGGGATGAAATTAGGGTTGAAAGTTTGAATGAAAGTCCGTTATTTCTTAAGTTAGAAACTTGAAATTTTATCTTTGGGCTACTGATTAAAAATGATTGGATACGTGTTTAAGCGTTTTTAGAAATCCTACCCCCAAAGGGCTGAAATAGGGGTTGAAAGTTTGAATAAAAGTCCGTCATTTCTTGAGTTAGAAACATGAAACTTTATTTTTGGGTTACTGATAAAAAATAAATAGATACGTATTTAAGTGTTTTTGGAAATTCTACCCCCAAGTGGGTGAAATTGGGGTTGAAAGTTTGAATGAAAGTCCGTTATTTCTTATGTTAGAAACTTGAAATTTTATCTTTGGGCTACTGATTAAAAATGATTGGATACGTATTTAAGCGTTTTTAGAAATTCTACCCCCAAGGGGCTAAAATTGGGGTTGAAAGTTTCAATGAAAGTCCGTCATTTCTTGAGTTAGAAACATGAAAGTTTATTGACGTTTGCGTTTGACGTTTGCTTAAATAGGGTCCCGTTTTCACCTTTTGTGTAAGGAACCACAAAAAGGGGAAAACTATCCATCTTTGTTATTAAACTATGTTAACGCGGACGAAGTCGCGGGCAACAGCTAATATATTATATAAAACTCAAAGGTGACTGACTGACATGGTGATCTATCAACGCACAGCCCAAACCACCGGACGGATCGGGCTGAAATTTTGCATGCAGGATTTTGATAAATTCCAACCCCAAGGGGTTAAAATAGGGGATGAAAGTTTGTATAATTCTTAACGCGAGCGAAGCCGCGGGCAAAAGCTCGTTGTATAAATAATCCATATCCATACTAATATTATAAATGCAAAAGTCTATCTGTCTGTCTGTTACCTCTTCACGCTCAAATCGCTGAACCGATTTTGCTGAAATTTGTTATGGAGATACTTTGAGTCCCGGGAAAGGACATAGAATACTTTTTATTCCGAAAAAATGTACGGTTCCCGCGCGATAAACGAATTTTGGCGCAACGGAGTTGCGGGCGTCATCTAGTACTAGATAAAAATCAGAATTTCAGGTCGTAAATCGTAATGGTCCGGAAATACTGCTGGCGATAGTCCATTCTAGAGTTAACGTCATCATACAGTATGCTTGTCTTTGCCTGGTATATTGCAAAAGACAGACAGACAAATGCTGCACACCTTGAATAGTTTAACGCTGCTTTAATATTCATATCATTAAATATTCATTACTAGTAAGTAGTAAGTAGCAGGGATAATATTAATATAATATCAATGGACGTTTTACACCACGTCAGTCTGGCCCCGTTCTAAGTACCTGTAGGACTTGTGTTACAGGTACCAGACAACGGAAATATATTTAATACTTTTATACTATACACATATTTAAGATTTTTATTGTATCATACATATATTTAATACACATCCAAGACCCAGGAACATTGAAAAATTTTTGATCCGTCGGCGGGATTCGAACCCGCGACCCCCGGCTTGCGCTGTCAACGCGCTACCAAATGAGCCACAGAGGTCGTCAATATTAAAGTAGTTGTTTATTTTCTTAATTAACTAAACTGCTTGATTTCCTGAATTAAACAAACTAAATCAGCAATAGACGATTGTTGCAAACTTATAGTTTAACTTAACTGTCAGCTGTCTTAACTCAAACACAGCTGCTGTGTTTGACCTGCTGCAGGTTAAATGTTCTAAATGCTAAAATCTATATCTATATGTATATTATATATAATATATAAAACTCAAAGGTGACTGACTGACATGGTGATCTATCAACGCACAGCCCAAACCACTGGACGGATCGGGCTGAAATTTGGCATGCAGGTAGATGTTATCAAAATCCTTTCTTAGCGGATGCCTACGTAGGCATCCGCTAAGAAAGGATTTTGGTAAATTCCGACCCCAAGGGGTTAAAATAGGGGATGAAAGTTTGTATACTATAATACTTCTTAACGCGAGCGAAGCCGCGGGCAAAAGCTCGTTGCAATATAAATCGGTTCAGCCGGCAGTGGCGTAACTATAACTTCCGGGGCCCGTGCCAAATTGATGGGGCCCTAAATCGTCACGTTAATAATAAAACTATGTATAAAAATTTCTGACCTCACGGCCTCTTGGGCCGTGGCCCTTTTGGGTCGAGGGCCCGTGGCATTTTGACAGTCCTGCCACCCTATAGTTACGCCACTGTCAGCCTTCGTGGTCTAGTGGTATAGAGCGCGACTCTTGACTCGGAGGTCGTGGGTTCGATTCCCGCGTTGGAAACATGATATTTCCAAGTTTGGTTAGGACAATGCAGGCTGATCACCTGATTGTCTGACAAGTAAGATGATCCATGCGTCGGATGGGCATGTAAAAAGTCGGGCGCAGGGCCTGATCTCTCGCCGGTCGTTTCGGTCTGTCGTCCTACTGGGTTATGAGAGTAAAGGAATAGAGAGTGCTCTTGTGTACTGCGCACACACTTGGGCACTATAAAATTACTCCTGCGTAGCTGGCCTGGTTTCAATGAAACCGACCACAGTCACCGAAACCGGTGTGGGAGCTATTATTATTACTGTCAGCCGCTTAAACATGAAGAGGTAACAGACAAACTTTCGCATTTATAATATTTGTAAGGAAGCAATGATATTATGGACTTAATTATTATTGTACTCGTAACCATGAAGACGTAGTTACATTACATTGTTAGTTTCTTGTTAATTTGACAGATGTCGCTAGTAATATCAAAATCGACGTAACAATGTTTAATTTTTTTGTATTGTGTTGGACACAAAACGAATAAATGAGTGTTCTGTCCCTATCTGGCACGCCAGAAAAGCTTAAGTTTGATATACTCTTTATTTAAAGAACCTTTCGAAGTGGATAGTATATTATTAATTACATAATATTAATACTTAACCATCTCAGCACCCCTAGCATGGCTACAGGAGAAATACGAAAGTATAGACAAACAGCGGAGATAAACTGAAGGTGCCGCGGCCGTTCCGATCTTTACCGCGGCTAGCTGTGATCGACAAAAATTCAATTAAAATGCCACTTTATGACATAGTACATGACATAGACAAAGTAGGATTTTATTTGAATTTTTAGGACTATAGTCTATGTCATAAAGTGGCATTATAATATTTGATTTTTTGTCGATCGCGGCTAGCCGCGATAAAGATCGGAACGGCACCTTCAGTTTATCTCCGCTATTTGTCTATACTTTCGTATTTCTACTGTGGCCATGCTACGGGTGCAGGTATCGTTTTGTCCGCAAAAACTGTGTAATACTAAACGTGTGTTTGTCTGTAACCCGGTAACCCTGTAACTACCACATACGATACTCAGAACATATTAGCCGTGACCTAAATTTTTTACAATTATAATATTAATACATCGATATCAAATATTTTAAATAACTTAAAATAATAATTATTTTATTCGGACATTTAGGGTAAATGATTTCTTCATCAAGATATTATATTATACTAGAACTTCATATCACTTTCCCCCTAATATAAACTACTAGATTACGCTCGCAACTCCGTTGCGCCAAAATTCGTTTATCGTGCGGGATTCGTACATTTTTCCGGGATAAAAAGTATCCTATGCCTTACATAGGATACTTAGGCCCGAGGAAGGCCTCGGGACTCAAAGTATCTCCATACCGAATTTCAGGAAAATCGGTTCAGCGGTTTGGGCGTGAAGAGGTAACAGACAGACAGATAGACAGACGGACAGACAGACAGACAAACTTTCGCATTTATAATATTAGTATGGATTTGATGAGAATGAAATATATATTATAATAATATATCAATTACTTAAGTGTATTTTCGACATAAGCCCCATACATTATCGATTCAATTCTATAATAATAAATAAGTACTTAATTAATGTGTATGTATATTGTACACGTAATTTTTCCGTAAATTAAATTATTTGTATTTATTTATTTGTAATTTATCGTTACTGACAAAATTTTTAGGGTGTGTTTATAAAATGACACTTGTGACTTGACCTAAAAACTTTAATATGAAAGTTACATCTAGTTTTTGAACAGCGATGGAAAATTACAATGGAAAACAAATTAAACAATTCCAAGAAAATACGTTAAATCTGTTAAGAAAAGTGGGTCAAAATATTTTCATATTTTATCGCCGTAAACAGTATATTGTAGGTAATATAATATATTATTTTTTATGTTCACATTCTGGGTTATAATTTATTCATTATTTTAGAGTTTGTCCTAACTCCTAGATAACAATTATACCATACTTATTAGCTACTAGCTGACGGCCGCAACTCCGTTGCGCCAAAATTCGTTTATCGCTCGGGAACCGTACATTTTTCCGGTATAACAAGTATCCTATGTCTTTTCCCGGGACTCAAAGTATCTCCATACCAAATTTCAGCAAAATTCGGTTTAGCGGTTTGGACGTGAAGAGGTAACAGACAGACAGACACACTTTCGCGTTTATAATATTATTAGTATGGATGGAATACACGAGATTCGATGAGATTACCTAAAGAATAATAAATAATAATAATATCTATGGACGCTTCACACCACGTCAGTCTGGCCCCGTGCTAAGTACCTAAAGGACTTGTGTTACAGGTAACAGACAACGGAAATATATTTAATACTTTTATACTATACATACATATATTTAAGATTTTTTTTATATCATACACATATTTAATACACATCCAGACCCGGGAAGTGGGAACATTGAAAACTTTTTGTTCCGTCGGCGGGATTCGAACCCGCGACCCCCGGCTTGAGCTACCAACGCGCTCACCACTGAGCCACAGAGGACGTCAAGAGAACCTAAATCATATTTAATGTTTTATTCTCACTAAAACCTGATACATAGGGTCTAAACACACTAGTCTGAATTACGCCGACGTAAATTCCGCCGCGTTTACGCCGCGTTTCAAATCCATACAAAATATGGGCGGAACGCGACAGATACTATGCCGAAATTCCGTCGTGAGCCGAATTTCCGTCGAGCCGAGTCGAGCGTAAAGTTCGGCAGCGATTCGGCGGTAATGTTTTGTATAGCAACACACTATACGCGACGGAATTATCAAAACCGAACATAGCAAATCCAACCTTATCTCCAAAGCGTTAACGCACACATTACATCTGAGAATTTTAAATACTCTCTTACGCGCGCGTTCCTTAACGGAAATTACGCCGCGAAATTTCGGCTCTTCGCGTAATTTATAGTGTGTCGCATCAGACGTAAGCAGCTGAACGTAATTTCGGCCACGTAAATTACGCCGGCGTAATTCAGCCTAATGTGTTTAGACACTGTTTAGAAGTGCTAAGACTAAGACTGTTTAGAAGTGCTAAGACAATGTACGAGAAAACACTAGATTCTGTAGCCCGTGAATGAGCAGTCAGATCGGCTAATACTAAAATTAAGTCTGGACGAATGTTAGGACTTTGTAATACTACTGGATGACTGTTGGGACTTGGGACTACTTCGATCACATATTAAAATGTAATATGTCATATATTATGTAATCGAAGTGGGACTCTGATTAAAAACAAAATCTATATCTATATACATTATACATATACATATTATACATCCATCCATACTAATATTATAAATGCGAAAGTGTGTCTGTCTGTCTGTTTGTCTGTCTGTTACCTCTTCACGCTCAAACCGGTGAACCGATTTTGCTGAAATTTGGCATGGAGATACTTTGAGTCCCGGGAAAGGACATAGGATACTTTTTATACCGGGAAAATGTACGGTTCCCGCGCGATAAACGGAGTTACGGGCGTCATTTATAATATATGTAAAACTCAAAGGTGACTGACTGACATGGTGATCTATCAACGCACAGCAAAAACCACTGGACGGATCGGTCTGAAATTTGGCATGCAGGTAGACGTTATGACGTAGGCATCCGCTAAGAAAGGATTTTGATAAATTCCAACCCCAAGGGGTTAAAATAGGGGATGAAAGTTTGTATTTTTATATACTTCTTAACGCGAGCGAAGCCGCGGACAAAAGCTCGTCCTTTCTAATTTTTTTTAAATAAAAAAGTGTCTCTCTATTTATCTGTATGTAACTACGCTACGCCTCAACGGCTATACCGATTGTGATGAAATTTGGTATGCAAATACTTTGTGTCCCGGGAAAGGCCTAATAACTTTCTACTGAAATGTTATCATTTTGTACGTTAAAACTTGAAAAGAAAAGAAATGTTTTTCACTAAGGCGATATTTAGACCTTACTTACTGGCTTAAGTAGCCCGCAAACGATCAAACATCAAACACGCCAAACACGTCCACGTAGTTTGTCAAACAAACTACGTGTTTGAAGAAAATTTGGATTACGTAGCGTTTGACAAACGTGTTTGAACGTATTCCGCTGTGTTTGTCAAACAAAATCTCATGATCTCAAACCGATTCTAGCTAATTGTTTGACAAACGTGTTTGATGCACGTTTGATCGTCTGCGCTGCTGTTTGTCAAACAAACTACGTGTTTGAGGTGTTTGACGTTTGATCGTTTGCGGGCTACTTTGCAATACACTGATCTCTATTCAATACTTGTATAATGGAGGTCAGTGTTACGGATATTTAACTGCAAAATTTTCACGCCAAAGACAGCACCAGCACAGACAGTAAACAAAAAGTTTTGTTCGACGTTTGACAACTAGACGTTTCTGTCAATATTCTGACATGACTTGTGCGATGTGCAACATGTCGGATTGTTTCCTGTGTGTGCTAGTAGCGCCGTCTGATCTGACTTTTGCGTTATATTTCGGACTACTAGATGTCCTGCGCGGCTTCGCCTGTGTATATTTGATTGAAATTGTACAGAAACTGTACAATTTTCCTCAAAAAATAGCCTATGTCCCTTCTCGTGGTCTACTTTACATCCTGTCAAATAACATAAAAATTCATACAGTAGTTCGCGAGATAATCACTTTCGCTCCTATTTGTCTTAGAGTGATTATAGCCTATAGCCTTCCTCGATTAATGGGCTATCTAACACTGAAAGAATTTTTCAAATCAGACGAGTAGTTCCTGAGATTGGCGCGTTCAAACAAACAAACAAACTCTTCAGCTTTATAATATTATTAGTAATTAGTATTAGTATAGATTTGAATTTTTTTGCTTGGTAATTAGTGTTAATGTTTTTCTTTATCTATTTCTTTAAAACATATTGAGATGTGAGCGGGCTGATGATGACGACGGCGGCACGTGTAACACCACGCTTAAAAATACATTTTAACAATAAACTTACTGTTATCAAGAATTTAGGAGTTGTTTGATTCATGGAAAATATTCTAATTATAATAATTTAACTATGTCGTATTTCTTTTTAATCGTTAAAGTTGTAATACAAGCCGGTTAGTCTGATTTTCCACACTTTTTTATGTTATTTTCGCTCGTGTAAGCAGCAATCATAGGGTCAACGTGACGAGGCATCTTAACACAATAAGCCATTTTCGACACTAGGGAATATTAGGCAAAGGCTTCTAGCACATACAGTAAATCCGACCAAATCCGACGTGTTGCACTTGTCTTAACAGAATATTGACAAAAACGTTGTCAAACGTCGAACAAAATTGTTTACTGTCGATGCTGGTGCTGCTTTTACCGTGAAAACATAGCACTTAGCAGTAATATTTCCTATTATAATATGTGTATCTTCTCGGGTGATAAACAAAGTTCAGATTTTAGTGGCTTAGAACCGCAGTTACTGTATGTAACGCCTCCGTGGTCCAGTGGTTAAGAGCGCGGCTCTTGACTCGGAGGTCGTGGGCTCGATTCCCGCGTTAGAAATATGACGTTATTTCCAAGTTTGGTTAGGACATTGCAGGCTGATCACCTAATTGTCTGACAAGTAAGATGATCTATGCGTCGGATGGGCATGTAAAAAGTCGGTCCTGTGCCTGATCTCTTGCCAGTCGTGTCGGTCGACCGTCCCACTGAGTTATGAGAGTAAAAGGAATAGAGAGTGCTCTTGTGTACTGCACACACACTTGGGCACTATAAAACTACTACTGCGTAATAGGCCTAGTTTCAATGAAACATGGCCACCGTCACCGAAACCGGTGTGGGAGTTATTATTAATAATTTAATATTATATTGTCAATCCCGCACATGTATATTTATCCAGGATTAAAATTATCCTATGTTCTTGCCTGAGATTTATATTATCATCATATCAATTTCATCGCAATCGATTCAGCAGTTTGAGAGTCAAGGCAGACAGAAACACTTTTCTTTCTCACTTACGGTAACAGAAAATCCTATATTTTCCGAGCAATTTCAGAAAAACATTTCGGAAATTTGTGAATTACATGTATATTACGTGTTGGTTTTTCCCACACCGTAACACATCGTCAAAATATGTAAAAAGATGATTAATTATTCATGTCAAAATGGTAGAGTTAGCTGCCAAGATGTTACTAATACTCGGAATTGTGTTCAAGAAAAACGTTGAAAAGATAAATATATCTATAATACTTGCTAATAAGAAGCCAGTAAGTCTTTCGTACTATTAAAGTGGCTGGGTGAATACGAAAATGAATATAATTGTCAATTTTAATATTATCAGGACGAGCTAAGCGAGCCCTAGTATATCCCACAACCTGTACATTTTGTGGTACGCTTTACGGAAAAACTATCACGCCTATTGATTTGTGCTTTAACATAGTAATTTTTATTTACAATAATATATAGATGTGTTATCATTATTTAGTCAGTCGAGGTGTGACGACGCTGGCTCTCACAAAGCTCAGCTTTTATCTAGTAACTAGCTGTCCCGGCAAATGTTGTTTTGCCATTAAAAGTATTTCTACTTCATCAGTTGATACAAAATCTTACCTCCTCTTTCGTCCCTTTAGAGGGGTGGGGGATTTTTTTTTATACACCACATGTTAAGTTGGAAGAAGACAAATATATCTGCGAAAACCGCATTCAAATCGGATCAGTAGTTTTCGTGTTAAAGCAAAAGTCTTATACAAAATCTGACCCCCTCTTTTGTCCCTTTAGAGGGGTGGGGGGAAAATTTTTTATACACCAGATGTTAAGTTGGAAGAAGACAAATATATCTGCGAAAACCGCATTCAAATCGGATCAGTAGTTTTCGTGTGATAGTGGAACAAACATACAGACAGACAGACAGACAGACAGACAGACAGACAAAAAAACTGACCACATTTTTGGCTTCTATAGCGATGGAGTGACACCCTCCGCTTATTATTTTTTGAATATATTTAATGTACAGAATCTTCATTTCTACAGTTTTATTATATGTATAGAAGTAGATAATAGCTATGATGCTGTTAATAGCTGTATAATGATAGATGGTTCTTTCAGATGCCATGAATAGAATCTTGCGGGAACCACACATTTTCCCGAAATTAAACCGTCCTGTGTGACCTGTGTACATTTCCATTTTTATCTAGAGACGCGGTACCGTGCCAAGCCAAGTTCAAGTTTTCCATTTTTAGGGACACAAAGTTTTTTTTTCATCAAAATCGGGGCAGACGGACGGTCATACACACTTTCGCATTAATCGTAATTTAGTAATATCATGATTCATGATATTGATCATGAATCATGATGGTATCATGACGTATATCAAGAATGCAATTAAAGATAATAGTGATATCTTATGATAATAAAAGATGGGTAGCGATATTTTCTTAGAAAATTATTTTGGTACAAAAATAGTCGCTTATTCGTTGACATACCATGGTGCTTACGTGATATAGCTCGGTCATTGAACAGATAGAAATCTGAGCATCTTGTAGAATTATTCTGAGTGTGGCCTCATATTATACAGAGTGTAACAAAACAAAGTTAAAAATAATACTTTACAGTATGTATGAGTTTCTTGTATAGAGTTCATTGTGACATTAGCAGCTCTGAAACAGTATTTTTTTTACTTTCGTATGGGCAAACTTTCACAGTGAACGCTATAATTTTAGGGACACAGACCGGCAACGCACGTTATGATGTTGATTTGATTATCAAAATCGGAGACATCGACTTTTTTTCTGTTCGCTGGGCGTGGAACGCCCCATATGAATCATTTGACCTTGTAAATTATATAATATCTTTGTGGACACTCGCCCGATGTTTTATCATTATATAATATTCAGTCTTTTGTTTATATTGAATCACATTTCAAGGTTCATTTAAATACGTTTTGCTGCATAATCACAAAATCTATACTAATGTTATAAAGCGGAAGAGTTTGTTAGTTTGTTTGTTTGAACGCGCTAATCTCAGGAACTACTGGTTCGATTTGAAAAATTATTTCAGTGTTAGATAGCCTATTTATTGAGGAAGGCTATAGGCTATATTTTATCACGCTAAGACTAATAGGAGCGAATAAATAGAGGAAAATGTGGAAAAAACGGTGAAAATTGTATGAAATGCTTATTTAGTAATAGTTTGAACGCGCTAATCTCAGAAACTACTGGTCCGATTTGAAAAATTCTTTCAGTGTTAGATAGCCCATTTATTGAGAAAGGCTGTAGGATATACTTTATTATGCTAATACTAATAGGAGCGAAGAAATAGAGGAAAGTGTGGAAAAAACGGGGGGAAATTATTCGTAATGGCTTATTTGAACGCGCTAATCTCAGGAACTACTGATCCGATTTGAAAAAATCTTTCAGTGTTTGATAGCCCATTTATCGAGAAAGGCTATAGGCTATATATTATTACGATACAACTAATAGGAGCGAAGAAATAGAGGAAAGTGTGGAAAAAACGGGGGAAATTATTTGAAAGGGCTTATTTGAACGCGCTTATCTCAGGAACTACTGGTCCGATTTGAAAAATTCTTTCAGTGTTAGATAGCTCATTTATTTGCAAAGGCTATAGGCTATATTTTATTACGCTTAGACTTATAGGAGCAAACAAATAGAGGAAAATATGGAAAAAACGAAGGAAATTACTTAAAATTGCTTAATATCTTAAGAAACTACTGGAGCAATTCTTATGTTATTTGGCACACATGAAGAATAGACCACGTGAAAGGACATACATATTATGTTTCTTTTTTTGCGGAAAAATGTACGGTTTCTATGACATTCCTAAATTACGCGGGCGAAGCCGCGCGGAACATCTATCATACCATAAAAGTATATTGTCCCACACTATATACTTGTAATAAGTTTTATGATTTGCACGTTAACTATTCAATCGATGTACGGGAACAACTACATATAAACTATAGTCCACGCGGACGAAGTCGCGGGCAACAGCTAGTATAATATATATGCAGTAGAGCGTTTTCATATAGCACCGTCAAGACCGGGCGCGCAATATCAGGAAGCAAACAATATTATGCTATAATACTATATTGCCTAAGTGTGTGAGCGGTACACAGTACTCTCTCATCCTTTACTCTCATAGCCTAGGACTGACGACCAACATAACTAGCGACAGATCAGACAGGACCGACTTTCTAGTTTCTACATGTCCCTTTCTTGTCAGGCAATCAAGTGAGGGATCACTTGATTATTAGGCTGATTAGGAGATCAGCCTACCTTGTCGCCATCTTTTAATCAAACTTAAAATATTTTTTTCAGGGAATAAAGAGTCTCTAGGGGTCAAGAGCCACGCTCTTAGTCTCTGGATCACTTACTAAAAAACAATGCAGTCACAGGCGTTATAGCACATAATATAATCGAGCGAGTTTGATTTCAAGAACTGAGTTGCTCTACTGTTTTTCTCCATATACTGTGGTGATGTTGAAGTAATTATTGAAAAGGAGGTCATACATTGATGAACTACATAATAATTACAAAGATATAATATTACGCATCAATTTATATAATTTATGTAATATTTTTTCAACATTAAGTATTTATTTTGTATCTATTATTTTGTGTTCTACATTTTTGCAACGTTGTGTCAGGGTCCTTAGCCAAAATGCGTTATCAAAATTAAACTACTTTTTACATGGATTTACTTAATATTATAAATGTAAAAGTGTGTCTGTCTGTCTGTCAGACTGTCAGTTACCTCTTCAGTCTTCATGCCTAAGCCGCTGAACCGATTTTGCTAAAATTAGGTATGGAGAATGGAGATACTTCAAGTCTCGGGAAAGGACATAGGATACTTTTTATCCCAGGAAAATGTACGGTTCTCACGCGATAAACGTGTTGTGGCGCAACGGAGTTGCGGGCATCATCTAGTAATATTATAAATGCGAAAGTGTATCTGTATGTTACCTCCTCACGCCCAAACCACTGAACCAATTTTGCTGTAATTTGGTATGGAGAGACTTTGAGTCCCGGGAGAGAACATAGGATACTTTTTATCCCGAAAAAGTGTACGGTTACGGTATAATATAGTTTTTTGTTACAAGACGTTACAATAGTGTTTTTCTTTACTTGCACCATTTAAATACTTTTCGAGATTTAACGCCTTTTAAAATCTAATTAAAAAAACTACCTGTATATAGTATGTACTGTCAGAGAAATTTATTCATAAGCTGTTGGCGGACCTACGTAGTTTGGTCGAGTTACATTAAACCCAGCCGAAAAATCACGACTTACATTGAATTGACATAATCCAACCAATTGACGTAGGTCAGTCAACTGCCTATGAAACAATTTCTTCGATGGTTCAAACGAGGTAGATCATAGGCCTCAAATAAGGTCCCTCTACACGTTCGATATCGCTTGAATTGATCCTTAATGGATGAACGTGGAGACTGGAGAGGCCGCATAAGGGTCAATTCAGACCGCAACGCGACGCGTAGATGCATATCTAAATAATATAATATTATGTGAATTTGACAGATTTGCAAGATGTCTCACGCAATTAAAGTCTGTCAAATCCTTAAAAATTTAGAAATGCATCTACGCGTCCTTCTGAGGTCGGAATTGACCCTAACACGTGTAAACTCTTCTGCATAACGTAGTACCAGAGGTCGACAAACTTTGGAGTTTAAAGAGCCAAAAACGTGTATAATTAAACAAACTAAAATGCTTAATTTTTAGGACGTTATAAATTATAACTGGATGAGGTAATGACCGTCTTACACTATTACAATCCAGTAATACAATGCAGCGTTGGTTTCTACTAGAATAATGTAAATGAGTGTCCATATTTTGATGAGATGAATGCACTGAATTCCATTCCAGTGCATTCCAGTACCCGTCTACATTATTCCAATAAAATTCCAGCGCTATATTGAAATAATGTAAGCTATAAGGGTCATTTCAAATCGCAGCGCGACGCGTAGCTATGCATTTTTTCTAAATTTGTATTGAATTGACAGATTTGCAATACGTCTCACGCAATTGAGATCTGTCAATTCAGTACAAATTTAGAAATGCATCTACGCGTTGCTTTGCGGTTGGAATTGACCCTAAATCGTAGCTACGAGTTGTATGTGACGCGGGCCGCAGGTTGCGGGTTGCGACCCCTGATGTAGTGTAAAGTCTGCTTTATTTATACGTGACAGCAGACATCTTGTCGCCTGATTGCTGATGTGTATGTGTATGTGTTCGGTGTGTGTGTGTGTATGTGTGTGGCTTACGTGCAGAGGAACTAGGTACTATTTAAAACGACGGATATCGTACAATATCATCTTGTCAGGTTTGTACAGAATTATTGTTAAACTGGCGTTGGGACACGTGACTTGATCTAAAAATCGTAAGACAGAGGGAAAGTAGACAGCTGACTTTCCCCAGACCCCACCCTTTTCTACGTCTTGGCGAAAATGTATTGCTGTTTCGTTTTCTTTTCTCTCAACATCTATTTTTAAAAAATCCTTTAAGCCCCATAAGAGCACCGGTGATCGCGACAACAATAGAATACAATAGCATTTCCAAGAATCCGCGATCGAAGGATTAATCTGCAATAAAATGTTTATAATAAAAACCTATTTAGCTGTTCATCTGTTCCAATTCATAATCTTTGCTTCCAGTATCTTCCATGTGTTATTATGTATGATTTGAAAATATTTATATCAGCTTATCGTCATCATCGTCATCACTACAATGATGTCAACAATATTATTATAGAGATGAAAGTTTAAGATTGTGTTATGTTTTGACGAATGCTATTGGAGACCTAAGAATTGTAGATAGAATACTGTCAAAATCATCATCAAATTAAAGAATTTCATAACTTTAATTTAATGATGAATTTTATAAAAATAGTATGGAGTGTATGAAAAAATCATTCGAAATAATTATCTCTCGATGTGCGGCCGTTTTTTTCCGCGAATTTTTTACATGTTTCTAAAAATATATTTTTATTTTTATGATCTAGGTAACTCCTATTTTAAAATTTTTTTTATCTAGTTATGATTAATAGGTATTGCATCATTAATGTTTCACAATATTTCTTATACTCGTACTTGGTAGGTATAAAATATTGCAATTTTACGGAAATATAATGGAATACGCAATCTTTTCGTAGTTAATAACTTTAATGCGCAATATACAGGGTGTAACAAAACTAAGTGATAACATTACTTTAGGTCCCCTATATACAGTTCGTTGCGAAAGTACTCAGCACTTAAAGAATATTTTTTTTCTTTACCTTTGTATAGAAAAATTCATGACGCAGGGGCGCACCTACTTAAATCACAAAAAAATGCTCTTTCAGCACTGCTAGTTTCACAGTGAACTATAGGTACACATACACACCCTAAGGTGAAAAAAAAACATTTGTTTTTTTTTCACTTTTATGATGATTGGTAACCATGATTGCCTCGATGCAGTATGCACAATCAACGTCGACTGTGGGCAATCACAGACGAACTTTTTTTTTGTATATTGAACATGTAACTATGTTCGTAGTAAGGTGATTCCTCACCAGGTAACATTATAGATTCGTTTTTTAAAATTACATTACAATACTACCTCCCTGAATGACGAGCATTCGCGTGTAATTTTACATTCGACTTTGAGCATTCCATAGCTAGTTGATTCCATAATTAAGGTGTTCCCTCACCGCAAGCATTCACTTGAACCTAATATTGTAACATTATAGATTCGTTTTTGGGCATTACATTACAAATGTAATGTAACATTAAAGATTAGACTTTGAGCATTACATTACAATACTATCTCTCTGTCTAACGAGCATTCGCGTGTAATGCAACATTCGACTTTGAGCATTCTATAGCTAGTTGAGGTTACAAGTTGTATTAAGATATTACACACTGTATCATTACAAGCGCATTGTAATGTTCGGTTTTGTATCATTATAAGGCGCGCATTGCAATGCTCGACTATGTAACGTTACATTACAAGCGAATGCTCCTGGTGAGGGAGCACTTTAATGTCAGATTGATGTTACAAGTTGTATCAAGATAATTACACACTGTATCATTACAAAGTAATGATCTCCTCCCTCACTGGTGTAATGCTCGACTCTTTAACGTTACATTACAAGCGAATGCTCCCGGTGAGGGAGCACCTGTATTTGTCCATCATGTGGCAACGGCATTAAAAATAACAATTAATACTAATCAACAAGTCTCTTGCCTTAGTAACACTGCAACACGAATGGGTCGGCTCGACCAGAGGTACGAAGATCTCAAAAACAAAACAAAAACGTAGTAACTATTAATTAATAATAATCTGTGCCTGAAATAAACAGCTGAGTAAAATAAATACCTAATTATAATAAAACAAACAAGTAATACCATATTTTAATAATGGCGCTTGCTTATAAATAACATTCTTGTTTTTTGTCAATAACTTTTTGTTTGGGAAAAATATGTCTCCTCAGGAGGAAATATGAGGGAATTTTCCCTCACAAGAACAATGCTAATAAAAAAGTTATTTTCATTAACATCATCACGGCAAACTGGGTTTTATTGTGCGTACCGTTCCTTATGTTGATTGGCTCGACAGAATTTGATGTTTCTTTTTGTTGGTGTGCTTGATGATTTATACTTAGGCCGTGTTCACACCAAACCGACTGTGAGCCGCCGAATGTGAGCGAACGTTACGCAGGTTATTTTATTTCCATAATATTCACTTTTTCGTTCACACCTAACTGACTATACGCCATTACGCTAGGCGTAGGCGCGGACTTTTGATACCGTATATTTTGTAGGATTTTCAGGTTCACACTGGGGCTCACAGTGAGCCTGCTCACAATCGGTGGCGTATAGTCAGTTTGGTCTGAACACGCGCTAAGCAAGAGCTAAATAATTATTAAGAGCTTACCTAATTCGTCACATTAAAAGCATTAAAATCTTAACTGCACTTTCACGCGTTAATTTCGCGAGATCCGTAATTTTTCCCGCAAAAAATTGCCTGTTGTCTCCTCTATATCCGTACCAAATTACATCAAATTCGATCCAGTTCGTGACATTAGCGAGTTAAAACTATCTCTTCAGTCTTATATTGAACTAGATGTCGCCCGCAGCTCCGTTGCACCAAAATTATTTTATAGCGCGGGAACCGTACATTTTTAGGGTATAAAGTATCCTATATGTCTTTCTCAGGACTCAAAGTATCTCCATACCAAAATTTAGCAAAATCAGTTCAGCGGTTTGGGCTTAAAGAGATAACAGACAGACACATTTTCGCATTCATAATATTAGTATGGATAGAAAACAGAAATTTTATTAGATTTTCGCTAGTGATTTCAATTGCAAACTATTTTAATTAGTCCAGCGGTCCTCAACATGTAACATATTTTCATCTCAAAGACTCGTGAAGGGCCTTTGAGCTTTCAACAGGGCACTAGTAGGGCGAGCCCTCAAAGCAAAAGAACGATCAATGACTGAAGCTTGCTAATTTTTAGGGTTCCACGACTAAGGGTTCTTGCAAAACCTAGTCTATAAGAGTTCCTTTTTTTTTGATAAAATAATATTATATTTTGATCTAGATAAAAACAGAGTGTGGGTTTGTGAGTGTGTCTTAAATGCTACCTACTAATTTAACATTTTAGGTAAGTGTCGCGTATTTACCACGTAAAGAAAGTATAGTTATAATTTTTGTAGGTTATTAAGGTGATACTGTGTCTAAAGTTGGGGAGGTACACATATTATATTTTTACTACTACATGATACCCCCAATTACGTTGGGGCAAAATTCGTGTATCGCGCATGAACCGTAAATTTTTCCGAGATGAAAATATTCTATGTCCTTTCCCGGGACTCAACGTACCCAGTAAAACATGTTCAGCGGTTAGGGCGTGATGAGGTAACTGACAGACAGACAGATTTAGCATATTAAGGTGACGCCGCGTTAAGGTAAAAAACCGTGTTGGATAATATGTGGAACAGCAAAAAATGGAAAGGGCGTAAGCGACAAAATGGTTTTTGTCGCGTAATTTAAAAACCATAAATACATTTCATAATATTATAAGCTATGGCCAAATTAAAGTGTATGCTTGAACCAATTTATGTACAAATTTTGGAAGCTTAAATCACTCTCTTCTGTTGGCAAAATAGGAATCCCTTTTTTACAGAGGTCTTTTTGATTGATTATTTTGTGTTATAAAAGTTGACCAATCGTGTAATGCTATTTTTTTTATTTTTTTATTAAATAAGGGGGCAAACAAGCAAACGGGTCACCTGATGGTAAGCAACTACCGTCGCCCATGGACACTCGCAACATCAGAAGAGCTGCAAGTGCGTTGCCGGCCTTTCAAGAGGGAATACGCTCTTTTCTTGAAGGTTTGCAGGTCGTATAGGTCCGGAAATACTGCTGGTGACAGTTCGTTCCAGAGTTTTACAGTGCGCGGCAGAAAGTTACGCGAAAAACGGACTGTGGAAGACTGCCACTCATCAAGGTGATGAGGATGGTATGTTTTTCGCGTGGGACGATGGCGAAAAGTTGCCGGTGGTATGATTCCGAACAATTCGTCAGAGCACTCCCCGTGATACAACCGATAGACGATGCAGAGTGAAGCTACATCTCGGCGTAATTCCAAGGGGTCCAAGCTGTTTGAAACACTATGGCAGTCAACAATTCGAGCGGCCCTTCGTTGGATACGATCCAGAGGGAGCAGTTGGTATTTAGGCGCCCCTGCCCAGAGATGAGAACAATATTTCATATGAGGCCGAACCTGCGCCTTGTAGAGTTGTAAGCGTTGGTCCGGACTGAAGTACTGTCTCGCTCTGTTAAGAACACCAAGTTTCTTTGAGGCTAATTTGGCCTTACCCTCTAGATGATATCGGAACTGGACTTCGCTCGATATGTTGACGCCAAGTATCTCAATGCTAGGGGAGATGGTTAAAGATGTGCCCTCGAAACGAGGACATACGACCATTGGTGACTTTTTAGTGGTGAACGCGCAGATTTGTGTCTTGGCGGGGTTGAATTGGACCAAATTACGTCTACCCCATTCAGAGACCTTCTCCAATGAATTCTCCACCTTAGACACAAGTTCGTTTCGACTCTCAGTGACATTTTGCCGAGAAATATTGGGGGAGCCGGTATATACAGCATCACCTGTACTATCATCCGTATAGCAATGAATGCCGTTGGTCTGTAACATGTCATTGATATGCAGTATGAATAGAGTAGGCGATAGCACACAGCCCTGAGTGACACCAGTATCAACCGACTGAGTTTCCGAGCATTCGCCGTCAACTACGACCTTAATGCTTCTGTCTGCTAAGAAACTAGTGACCCACTTACATAATTTCTCGGGCAGCCCGTATGATGGAAGCTTTGATAGCAGCGCTTTATGCCAAACCCGATCAAAGGCCTTCGCGATGTCCAAACTAACAGCCAATGCCTCTCCCTTCGACTCAATTGCCTGAGCCAAACGATGAGTCAGGTACGCCAAGAGATCACCAGCCGAGCGACCCTTACGGAACCCGTATTGTTTGTCGCTTAGTAATCCCTGGCCGTCCAAGTATCGAAGAAGCTGGCTATTGAGAATGGATTCCATTATCTTCGAGAAGAGAGAGGTTATAGCGATTGGTCTGTAGTTGGAAGGATTTGAGCGATCACCTTTTTTGGGGATCGGATGCACCAAGGCTGTCTTCCAGGAAGCCGGGACGATGCCAGTGGAATAGGAGAGCCGAAAAAGACGCGTCAAGACCGGAGCCAACTCTGGAGCACACGTTTTCAACACAATAGGCGGGATTCCGTCAGGCCCACTCGACTTTTGGATATCAAGGGAACGGAGTTCTTTTCGCACTGAGCGCTGATGAAACCGAATATCCGACATGATGCTCGTGCATCGCGGTATGGTCGGCGGATTCTGTCCCTCGTCATCCAGGGTCGAGTTTGACGCAAAGAGCTTGCCCAGAAGATCGGCTTTGTCTTTTGCGTCCTGGGCCAATGATCCATTTCCTACGTGTAGGGATGGTAGGGTTGGCTTGCAGAAATTTCCTTCAATAGCTTTGGCCAGAGACCAGAATGCACGGGTTCCCGAGGGGAGGCGCTCTAGTCTCTTGCCAATTCTATTGACGTGCTGTTGCTTTGTCCGAGTAATCTCTTTCTTGAGGGACCTAGAGGCAAGGTTGTACTCCTTTTTATACGTGCTGGTATTTAAATCCCGAGCAGACACTGCGTTGGCCCAGGATTGGTAAGCCTCCTGCTTCCGGCGAGAAGCTTTTTTGGGGGATGAACCAAACCAGGGACGAAATCTGCCGCCAGTTGGCACTACAGAGGACGGAATGAAAAGTTCCATCCCCTGCATCACCACATCGGCAACAGAGTTGGCAGTGTTGTCGGGATCATCCGGCGAGAAGCACACGTGCCCCCAAGGATAGGATGCAAAAAACGACCGCATCCCATCCCAGTCCGCTGACTTGTAGTGCCACACACGAACTCCTAACAAGGCAATGATCCGATGAACCAAGTGGTGCGGTTACGGATATTTGGTAGCCGTCAGGATTTGAAGTCAGCAGGAGGTCCAACAAGGAAGGATTTTGACCATCCACATCTGGGATTCGCGTAGGCGTAGTAACCAGTTGTGTCAAGTCGTTCGCAAGGGCAAAGTTGTAGACAGATCTCCCCGCATGATCAGTTTTACTGGAATTGAGCCAGTCGGCGTGGTGGGCATTAAAGTCGCCAAGTATTATGATCTCTGCGGATGGGATCTGCTGCTGCACAAAATCTGAAGCAGCTTGCAGGTGCTCCAAGAGTCGGTCCGTCTCGGGGTCACCACTATGGGACCTATATAGGCACGCATAGACGCGAGGGTGGTCGTCGCAATCTATGCGGAGCCATAAGGTGGACAGGTCCATGACCAAGATTGCTGAGGCGGCGAGAGCTGATATCATCTCTGAGATACACACACACTCCAGCTTTGGGTAAAAAGGAGTGCTCGAGATAATACCCAGGTTGGGAAAGGTATGATGTGTCACTCGGAGATGATATCTGCGTCTCGGTTAAAAAGAGCAAAGCCGGCTTTGCCGTCTCTAGGTGGTAATGGACGGCATTAAGGTTGGATTGTAATCCCCTGATATTACAAAAGTCCATGTTTAATATCGAGGGGGGTGCCTTTGTGTGTTTGCTCTTGCCCCGAGCAGATTGGAGCGCAGTTTTGCCCTCCCCAGAATACGAGGGGCAGCCTGGACGTCCACGTTCAGTTCCAGGGGTTCCTGAGCATGGACGTCCAGAGAGGGATTCTCCAACCCAGTTGGTACCCTCCTGGGATAACAAATTGCTTTTCAACTGCGGCATTTCTAGGGGGGTAGGGGATTGGGCCTCCGGTAAACTCACTCACTCGGCGAAACACAGCGCAAGCGCTGTTTCACGCCGGTTTTCATATGGGCAATTCAAAGACAAAGACATGATGAATACTGACAATGAACTTTAATATTTTCTTAGCTTTATTCATTGCTGAGAAAAATCGATATCGCTACTGCCAAATTATCAAGGCGTCGCCTTAAGTTAAGTATGGAAGTATGGATTGATCAAAGACTTACAGTAAGAATGCGTTACTTTCTTGCAAAAAAAAAAATAATATTTTGATGTTATGTAAAACTGCCACAATTTAATTTCATAATAGCAACTGAAATACGACAATCATAGAATCGTTTTCAAGGTGTAATAGATGTTGTGATAAGTGAACAGTTCTGTTTCAAACAACATAAAAAATTGCAGGGCCATGTATCAGTAAAGAGTAATTATTTAATAAATATTAATGTGAGCGCGCCTCGCAAAGCACGCTAGCGAGAACACGCGAACATTGTACGAAGGCTGTATAGTATACGTTTTAGTTCATATTGATCTAAATGTAAACAAAATATTATGCACTACCACAGAATACATAATAGTATCTTGGCACTACTATAATAATATTATTATGTACCTATAATAGCGCAGTTAAGGTGACGCAGCGTTAAAGTAAGAAACCGTGTTGGATATGTTTTAGATTGCTTGTTTTCTATGAGAGGTGGGCCCGGCCTCTCATAGAAAACAAGCAATGGAACAGCAAAAAATGGAAAGGGCGTAAGCGACAAAATGGTTTTTGTCGCATAATTTAAAAACCATAAATACATTTCATATAAGCTATGCACAAATTAAAGTGCATGCTTGAACCAATTTATGTACAAATTTTGGAACCTTAAATCACTCTCCTCTGTTCGAAAAATAGGAATCCCTTTTTTTACAGAGGTCTTTTTGATTGATTATTCTGTGCTATAAAAGTTGTCCAATCGTGTTATGCTATGGGCAACTCAAAGACAAAGACATGATGAATACTGACAATGAACTTCAATTTCATTCAAATTCAAAAATCGGCATCGCTACAGCCAAATTATCAAGGCGTCGCCTTAATGACATGTGTTTACATTGGTACTGAGCATAGCTGTTTATATTTTAACGAGCTTTTGCCCGCGGCTTCGCTCGCGTTAAGAAGTATTATTATATACAAACTTTCTCCCCCTATTTTAACCCCTTGGGGTTAGAATTTATCAAAATCCTTTCTTAGTAGATGCCTACGACATAACATCTACCTGCATGCAAAATTTCAGCCCGATCCGTCCAGTGGTTTGGGCTGTGCGTTGATAGATCACCATGTCAGTCAGTCACCTTTGAGTTTTATATAAATAGATAAAAATAATTTGAATTTTAAATGACTTAAAAAGTTTATGTTTTATTGTTTTTATGTAAGCAGTTTTTTTTACTAAAATTACCTTTAAATATAGATGTTAAGCCAGAAAACGTTATTTTATAATCTGCCCTACTTAAACGTGAAAAACTTGTAACTTATTAATAAATATAAAATTCGCTTGAAGGTCGGTACTAAGCCTTCCAAGAAAACACTTTGTAAAATATAAAATTTCATAGAATATAAAATGTTAACAATTCATTAAATTTTTCGAAGAACACTTATCTTTAAGATAAGATTCGTTAGCAGTTAAATGTTAAAATTAGCTTCCAGTTAATTTCTTATTAATTACTAGGTGTTGCCCGTAACTTTTTTCACAAATTGATCCTTTCCCGGGACTCGAATGATGTAAATACAATATAATATAGAGCGCAACGCTAACAAGTCGTGGGTTCGATTCTTACATTTGAAAAATGTTGTCTCCAATTTGGTTACGATAATACAGTGTGCCCTGATTGACAGGGACTAGTCTAGACTAGACACAAGTCGTGTCTTTTGTACGGCTGGCTTAAGAGTCCGTATACGAAATTTTGCCGATGAATATGAAATTGCAAAGGTTCGCTGCAGAAATATTATTTGGTTTTTTCCCCTTGTTAGATTTAAAAATATATATATTAATTATAAGATTTAAAAATATATTTAAGCGCGGACTGCCGACTCGAGCCTTGCGACGAGTAATATAATGTGAGATTTAGGTTGTTTTGAATCGTGTTTTTTGGCACAATTTGTTTTTTTTTCCTTTTTTCTCGAATCGGATAGAATTTTATCTAAAGATTATTTCTGTCGTTTTCTTTTTATGAATTACAGCTCCAAGTTGCCGAAATTAACAGCAATTCTTTGCCAATTTTCTCTAAAATTTTGCCGAGTTACATATTTTTTTACTCAACTATTTCATATTAAAGTGGTAAAAAGTAATTCCAACATTGTATAGACGTCTTTCTCAACAGTACATTGTATGTTTTCATACCGTTATGACGTCAATATAATACACAAACAGTTGATATTCTAAACCTTTTACAGCAAAAATCACAAAACTGTCGCGGGTTTGAGTTGAATTATTTAAAAATACTTAAAAAAAAATCTAGCTCCAACATTAGATTATACTTAATTGAAATGATCTTACATGTTGTGCATTAAAACTTATAGAAATACTGTATTTTAACTGTTAAATCACGTCTGTTAAATCAGCCAAATCGGCAAATTTCGTATACGGACTCTTAAGAGGGAAGAAGGAGAGAGTACCTACTCTTGTGGACTGTGCACGTACTAGGGCACTATAATTATATTAAACACTATAATTACTCCTACGTAGCTAGTCCCATTTTAATGAAACTAGCCACTGTCACCGAAATCCCTGTTAGGGCCGCTATGTCAATACTTAATCTTTATCATCTGACTAGAATAAACTACAAGAACACCTCTTATGTCACCCAAGTGCCACTCCAGCCCACTGTCGGTCAGCAACATCTATCAGAGAAGCCGAGAAATATAATAAACAGTCTATCTTATTTGCACTGCCCGTGTGTATGTTTGCCTGTTTGTGCAGCGTTCGCGCGGCCGTGTATTGTTATCAGAGTAAATACATTATTTATATTATGTGGGAATCACAAATATATAGTAGTTTGTTAAATAACCATTTCTACAGTTGAGCAGAAACATCGATACTAATATAATTAAATAATACGAAAACGTGTATACAACTTCTTCACCGATAACCCGATTTAAATAAAGAGACTAGATGACGCCCGCAATTCCGTTGCGCCAAAATTCGTGTATCGCGCGGGAACCGTACATTTTCCCGGTACTCAAAGTATCATACCAAATTTCAGCAAAAAAGCTTGGGCGTGAAGAGGTTACAGACACAGTCAGAAAGACAAGCTTTTACAAGCGCATTTACAAATTCAGTAAGTATTGATACTTTGAGTTAAAGGAAATATAAAGGATAGTTTTTCCCGGAAAAGGTACGAATATACCGGCGCGATAAACGTATTTCGGCGTTGTTTCCCTGTTATTATTATTATTGGCCTACTGTTTCTCACTGCTGGGCAAAGTCCTCCCCTCTTTTATTCCATAATAATTCGCGATCTTGTGATGTTACTGGCCACTCTTTGTCGAACGCATCCAATTCGTCGCGCCGTCTTTCCCTGTTATATATTTTAAAAACCTGTCTGCCACCAGTGTAAAAAAGTACAACGTCCGCATTGTATTAAATACATACTAATAATATTATTAATGCGATAATGTTTTTGTCTGCCTGTTACCTCTTCAGTCTTCATGCTTCAATCTCTGACCGATTTGAAAGAAAATTGTAAAAAGGTACTTTGAGTCCCGGGAAAGGACATATAATTACATTTTATCCCAGAAAAATGTATGGTACCCGCGCAATAAATAATTTGCGTAACGCAGTTACGGGCATCTAGTATAAAATAATATTCATAAAAAATAATTATTATTATCATAACTATATTATTATAAGTTCACCAGTTTACCCATATTAGTGTTTGAAGCGGGCGAGGGTGCTTTTCCACGTGTACGGACGTTCAATTATCGAGCTACCGAACCGGAAAAACTTGTCAACTTTTGTCTTGTAACTCGGAAGAAAAACAATGGAAAATATACTATTACTGTAGTACACGCTACAGCCGCCTACCGCAGATAAAACTGTATATTGAACAATAATATTAAACTAAATGCCCCTCTCGTTAGGACGTGATAGATAACCATGATTGCTACTATGATTGTGAAGCTGTCTAAAGTATGCACAAATAAAATTTTTGGCAATGTTTGGCAAAAGTTAGTAGTCAAGATTTGTATTGGTAGGTTTATTGACAAATCGCTTGTCAAAATTGGTGAGGCTGCATGTCACCATCAATACCTAATAGTAACAATATATTAATACCTAATAGTAACAATATATATTATCAGGATCGCACGTGAAAGAAATTATCATAGGGTTTTCCCTTTTGAAAGAGTTCGAAAGTGTTACAATTACTGTCTTTCAAGAGACTCTTCTAGTTTTTCTTTAGTTTTAATTGTTTAGACGGACAATTTTAAGTAATTTATGGTAAACACTGGTTACTTTGTAGCCAGAAAAATATAATGTTATAGTTCCTGTGGATTACAGTATACACATGGACATAGCCATAGTATACTTTAAAAAATATAATATTATGTACTATTATTAAAAAGTGTTTTATCTGCAAATGTGGACAGTACTATGTAATACTATGTAATATAAAATTATACTTGGAGATCCCTGGTTATAAACACTGTATAGTCAATTATTAAGTCCTAGAAATCTAAATTGCCTAGGATTCCTAACGTCTTCCGAACTAGTTTGTAATTACTAATAAGTAATAACTCCTAGTATATAATTAGTAGAATTATGTAGCTCGAAGAATGATGTAATTAAATATTATATTCCTCACACTTGGGTTTTAAAAAATGAGAAGTTGTCACGACTGGATATTGATGTCTAGAATCTAGATTATATTATGTCTTGAGAAGTATTGAAGTCTATTGATAATAATATTATGTCATCGTCAAATTGTAAATGCCGCTAGATTGTAATATTCCTAAATGATAGTTAGTTAAGTGTTACGGTGACTTTAATTGACCAAATTGATTACGTGTTTACAATCATTTTTACAACTAGATGACGCCCGCAACGCCGTTGCGCCAAAATTCGTTTGTCGTGCGGGAACCGTACATTTTTCCGGGATAAAAACTATCATATGTCCTTTCTCGGGACTGTAAGTATCTCCGTACCAAATTTCAGCAAAATTGGTTCAGCGGTTTGAGCGTGAAGAGGTAACAGACAGACAGACATAAAGACGGACTCACATACAGACAGTAATATATAATATAACTAGATGACGCCCGCAACTCCGTTGCGCCAAAACTCGTTTATCGCGCGAGAACCGTACATTTTTCCGGCATAAAAAGTATCCTATGTCCTTTCTTGCGACTCAAAGTATCTCCATGCCAAATTTCAGCAAAATCGGTTCAGCTGTTTGAGCGTGAAGAGGTAACAGACAGACAGACAGACACACTTTCGCATTTATAATATTAGTATGGATACAACATATGTAATATGTTGCGATTGACTTGCCTTTTTGAAAAACAGCTATGATAGAATGGGATCGCACCCTATTAAATTCTAACCCTTTTGCTTCAGAAAAGATCTATAGCATGTATTCAGAAGTTAAAGTATAATAGTTTTTTTCATTATCTGTTAAGTGACTAAACGACTAAACTAACTGTCGTGAGGATCTTTCTTTGAGTAAAAGTGTAAATCAGTAACAACATAATAAGTCCCTAGTGAAACGTTGATATCAAACCCGCAACCTCCACTACTAACCACTGCGCCACAGCGGCATACACCACATTTTCCTGTGGCCTCCCCGCTGGCAATGACTTTGATATCCAGCTGATGCGGAAAAGGAAAAGGAAGAACGGCTGAACATCGGAAAAAAAAAGTTTAATAATTGTATCGTTAGTTGTAATTTAAAATTATGTTTTACATTACATGAATGAAATGTGTAGCTAATTAAACATAAACCTAAAAACTTTTTTTTTACATTGTTTATGGTTTTGATAAGGGTCATCAAAAATGTTTTCCTGAGTTTTTATGTCAGACTAATTTTGTGTGCAAATGAAAATTGCTCGTTTACAGTCCTTCAAGGATACTGGTGCTACTTGGATTACAGTGATAGGACAAATTAATGTGTAAAAAATCTGCCTAATACTTGACGATATATACAATTTACGCCACGAGGCAAAATCTGAATGCAACCAAGTGCACAAAATCCAAAATCGGTTTGGGCGTGAAGACTGAAGAGGTAGACAGACACACTTTCGCATTAATATTAGAGTGGATATTTTTTACACTTCCAACACTATCAATACAAAACCGGTCACCCATCCGCGTCCACACGGAGCGGAGGACGCTTCACGGCGAGTATCGATACGCGCGGTCGCGGTAGAGTGCCATGACCTCGCTCAATGCTACGCGGCGGCGTGTGCGCACGCTCACGATTGTTTACGTTCACACATGTATACAGTAGCGCGATGGGATGTATTGATAGTTGTTTAAAAATTTAAAAAAATATAAAGGTTATTGAACCTAGCACGTAGAAACCACGGGTTCAACAGGAATTTAATAAATGACAAATATATTTTCCTATTTTTTTATAAGTTTGTTTAGAAGTTATACTCTTATATTTTATTGTTAGTCTCAACTCCTAATCAGGATCTTAATTAGAAATAAACTGAAATCAAAATATTAAAGTAAAATTTATATATGATTATCTACAGCATCTCACGTCTTATAATGTACAGTACCATTTTAACTTAGTATGATATTAAAATAATATTTCGTTGTAATCAACCGCTGTAACTAAATATCGGTAAGCACTAACAATCTTTAAATTAATAATTATGGTTGCATTCATAATTTATACCGCAAAAACGCCAATTAAGCTTAATACTAATCTTTATTATATTGCACAGGAAAGCAATTGGTGGAAAAATAAAAAAATAATTAGACCGAATAATTTCGGAAATCCAGTTCGTTGACCCCGTAATATGAGATTAATTTAAATGTTAATGATGCAGTTATTGCATAAATATTAATTCGACGTTATTTTTAAATGTTAAGTGCAAAATGCTAATAATCTTATTTTGGTCAAAACACTTTGTTTTTGACACGCCTCTTGAATTTATTTAACGAGAAATGTATTATGAAAATTTATGTTATATTTTAAAATCAATAAAGTAAACCAAATTATACTTCATCTCGAATTATCATTAATAAGTTTCAAGATTTCACAGGTAGTTTTGAATTTTCAAAAGATTATACAATCAATACACATAATATTATTCAGCTGATATTACTTCAAAAATATCAATACTATATCAAAACAAATCGGACAAAATAATATTTTATAACGTCATGTGATTAAAATGAGTCATAGTGCCAATATCATCAATATTTGCAAAAAGTATGAAAACTAGTCAATCGCAGTACTCGCACACTTGCGCGTGCGCACAATTCGTGTACTAAATCCGCAGTGTCTTTGGCCGCGCAGTTTTATGGCGATCGGGCTATTTAGAGATGTGCCAACTCGAACGATTCGAGTTAACTCGAGTATGCGGGTAATTCGAATAAAGAGAAAAATCGAGTTAGTCAGAAATCCATACTACATACTAATATTATACATGCAAACGTGTGTCTGTTTGTCTGTCAGTCTGTTACAGCTCTTCACACCTTAACCGCTAAAGCGATTTTGCTGAAATTTCGTATATCGATAACTTGAGTCCCGGGAAAAAACATAGGATACTTTTGATCCCGGAAAAATGTATGATTCCCACGCGATAAACGAATTTTGGCACCACGTAATTGCTGGCGTCATTCAGTTGAATGAAGTTACATTTTAATACGACATTCGTTCTTGCATTCTCTGCTACGGAAATTTTTCAATGCTTATCTCCATAGAGATAATTCGCTCGATAAAATGAGAGGAATAAGGCATTGTCTTCTTCTCCCTTCTATTTACCTCCCGAACTCAAGTTTTGGCTAGTTCAACTTGACTTAACGAACTCAGCACAACTCGATCTCGAGTTGACTCGAGTCAGCGACTCGAGTTGACACATCTCTATTTTATGGTATGAGTCAGCGAATCATGGAGTATGTTTACTAGGAGTTGCCTAACCTATAATATTATTTTGCTAGTATTACATAATGTAATGATGTAAGAAAGTGAAAATAATTTCAATAATTCAGAGTTCAGACCGAACTTTATAAATCATGTAGATTTTTTGTGCTTTCTGAATCTGATATAAGCAAACGCTAATATAAGACACTCTGGAATGGTACGACCACATAGCCCGCCGGGAGCATAATAACCTTGAGCATCTCATACTAGCTGGGCAATAAGGGGGGGAAAAGAGGCAGAGGCAGAGTGGCTACACGATGGACAGACGCGATTGTCAAGGCTGCTGAGTGCACGTTCCAGGAGGCACTGCATCAGGCCAAAACAGAGAAAAGTGGAGAGCCCTATCCCGGAAAACAAATTTTGTTGGTCACGTCCGCGTCCCTCAGCCATGAGGATACGACTAAGAAGAAAGAAGGAATGGCATGAGAACCGAGAAGGGAATACCACAAAATATTTTTAATGCTCGTTTCTAAGACAGTTTATCTATTCAACAGCGTTTTTAATTGGTTATCCTTTTAACTGGATGACGCTCGCCTTGCCTCGTTGAACTAAAATTCATAATATTATATCGTGTGGGAACCGTACATGTTTCCGCCATAAAAGGTATCCTATGTGATATGTCCTCCTCCGGGACTCAAAGTATCTCCATACCAAATTTCTGCAAAATAGGATCAGTGGTTTGCGCATGAAGAGGTAACAGCCAGACAGACACATTTTCGCATATTATTTAATATTATTATTTATGGATTAATAATATGGATAATAGATTACTATACGGACTGAACAGAAAATTACAATACTAAGGGTGAAGCCAAACGAGGCGCGTAATTTGTGATATTTGTGAGTCGCAGAATTTCTGCGGCGTAAATATCTTTTCATACAAATCATGTCTCACAAAATTGCCTTCGTGTGAATCAAACAGGACTTTTGTATGAAACTGAATGCAGCAGAATTCTGCCGAACCGAAATTCTGCGACTCACAACTCACAAATTACCCTCGTTTGGCTTTTAATTTTCTGGTCAGTCAGTACTAACTACGTGGTAGAGGTAGTGAGTATAGTATTACAGTAAGTGCAGTAAGTGGGTCACAGGATTACTCATCGTACTCGTAGTTTCCGTGATTGCTGCGAGCTACTGGCTATTCTGTACTTTCCAAACGAATTTGAAGCGATATTCTTAGGGTGGGTTGCACCAGAGGCGTGGTTATAGTTAAGTACATGTTATGGTCAAAATTATGGTTATGGTTAAGGCTAACTTAACTTTAACCTTAATTTTGACCACAGAATTTGAAAGATGTCTGTTGCTGGTCTGACAAGGCTATATTTTATACTTTTTATAAAGGGCGCTGCTGGTAAAGGAGAACTGTCAAAAATGGCGTTTTTGTATGATGACAGCGTTAGTTACTTTTTTCGCCACGTTAATTTAAAGCCTTGTCGAGCTCTATGGTTATCGTTAAATATGACGTCAATTATTGACTTTAACCAAAGATTTGACATTTCGCATTGTAGTTATATTTGACGTTAGAGTTACAGTTATAGTTATAGTAAGTTGGTGCAACCCCCCCTTATCCTTGCTTATCTTTTTTATTAATATTAAAATGCGATGGTGTGTCTGTCTCTCGCCTCATCACTTGAGGCTTTATCTAGTCATGTAAAAACATGTAACAAGATAATATTAGCTTTATTATGTGCTTATACATTTTTTACTTAATGGGTACGCCATGAACTGTTATGTTTTCGTATGATACGTATGCTTATATTAAAATAGTGCGTTCACTCTTTTTATTAAGAGAGATATAAATATTCAGAATAATCTTAACCCATCAGTCGTGGCAAAACGAGACACAATAGCTTTTTCATTGTTATCGCGGCCGGATGTGGCCGCTTGGGGCTTCATGAATTAATGACAAGTCGTTGAAAAGAACTTACGAAAACTGTATATGCATTCTAAATACATGCACTTCTTTTTTATTTACCACAGTTCACAGTCAAATGTGCGAGACAGTACTTCAGTCCGGACCAACGCCTACAACTCTACAAGGCGCAGGTTCGGCCTCATATGGAATATTGTTCTCATCTCTGGGCAGGGGCGCCAAAATACCAACTGCTCCCTCTGGATCGTATCCAACGAAGGGCCGCTCGAATTGTTGACTGCCATAGTGTTTCAAACAGCTTGGACCCCTTGGAATTACGCCGAGATGTAGCTTCACTCTGCATCCTCTATCGGTTGTATCACGGAGAGTGCTCTGAGGAATTGTTCGGAATCATACCACCTGCAACTTTTCGCCATCGTCCCACGCAAAAAACATACCATCCTCATCACCTTGATGAGTGGCAGTCTTCCACAGTGCGTTTTTCGCGTAACTTTCTGCCACGCACTGTAAAACTCTGGAATGAACTGTCACCAGCAGTAT
Organism: Polyommatus iphigenia; assembly: GCA_963422495.1. Taxonomy (NCBI): domain Eukaryota; kingdom Metazoa; phylum Arthropoda; class Insecta; order Lepidoptera; family Lycaenidae; genus Polyommatus; species Polyommatus iphigenia. The sequence goes on along the minus strand of OY730177.1, from coordinate 29,959,133 downwards.
TTCCGGACCTATACGACCTGCAAACCTTCAAGAAAAGAGCGTATTCTCTCTTAAAAGGCCGGCAACGCACCTGCAGCTCTTCTGATGTTGCGAGTGTCCATGGGCGACGGTAGTTGCTTACCATCAGGTGACCCGTTTGCTCGTTTGCCCCCTTATTTAATAAAAAAAAAATGTTTTGTACAAATTACTGTATAAAAATAAAAAAAATGATTACTATCATAATAAATTCACAATTATTATTAATTACTTGTTATAATAACAATACTATAATTGCTCACAATAGTTTTTATTATTCGTAGCTCACAAACAATAATTAATTAATGACATGTTTTTCTGTTTATTGTTGCGTACGATACAATTCTATTACATTGTATTACGGAAGATCACTTACGTAATAAGTAATTACTAATTACATTAAACATAAGTAATAATAATAATCTAGTGTTGACAGCCTTTAATAGTTAGCTCTGAGCATTTCCTGATTATCTCCTACATAGTATAAAGTTGCTTCGCGCTGTCTGTTTGTATGCTAAGGTCAGCCTTTCCCAAAGTGGGCGACAACGCCCCCTTGTGGGCGTTGAAGGTCTAAAGGGTGTGGGACCCAGAAAAAAATGGGGGCGTTGTGTAGAGGCTTGGGGGATGATTTTATCCGGATGCATTATGATACTGCTTTCACCTTAATATAAAGCATGCCAAGTATTTTTGATGGCTGCTTTCAGCTATAGAAAATTGAACCTCTAGCCATGGAACAGTCGCAAACAATTCCTTTTAGCTATCGACTTCTTCACCCCCTTGGCAGGGAACAGTGGCAAAAATTTCCTCCTCTGAATAGCTAATAATATATTTTGTTTACCAATTTAACTGCACTGGATCTGTGTGGATCAAAACCAGAAGTGTTACGCAACGACCAATATTATTGGATGCATATTTCACGAATTTAATGTAAATATTTTGCCAAATAATTCATAATCCGAAATAGCGCTGGCCCGAACTGCAAGATCTAATTCCAGATTATTAATATTGGAAACATCACCAGCATCATCATCATCATCGGCTGATTACCAACCAGATTAAGAGTCTTACCAGGAAATTGTGGTAAGCGATTGCCGCCCGTAGATACTCGTAGCACCAAAGAAGTTGTTCTTATTGCCATTGCAAACTTTAAGCATTTGCGACTTTTCTGACTTGTAATGACCTTCTCGGTAAAACACAACACAAATGGTATTGCATGCTAGTTTTCTAAGCGGCTCTCTGGTGTTAATTCATATTTTTATAATGGAGTTTATATGATTAAGCCGACCTATTAAATAGTAGAGTCTAGCTCTACTATGGATGGATAGTTAAGGCATACCTTATGCAGACAGATTGTTCGCAACAAACCGACTTCATCTGTTTGACTGTCCGCGGACTTAAAAAAATTCGTATGCGCTGCCGGGTTAAAAATTCGAAGCCTAATTCCTGGTCGCTTTATCGTTGTGCATCCGTTGTCTATTTGCCACAACACAAACTTAGCATGGGATCAAATGATGTGATGTACACTTCCTAGTTTTAAGCACTATTCAATTGTATATTGTTATATGTGTTTGATAAATCATTTTGAATTAATTGTATTTTTTTTTCTTATCTTAGGCTGGCACTCTCGTACATGCGGCAGCGTGTGCGCGCGAAGACATCCTGCATCGAAGCGACAGAGCCCAGAGGTAAGAGAATCGGGTATGTGTACCTTAAATTATTCACTACTTACGTATGGCCTAGAACTTAGCAAGCAAGTACTTGTTCGTTCTTTTTATGGGCATGTAAAAAGTTGGTCCTGCACCAGTCGTGTCGATCGTCCGTCCAACTGAGTTATGAGAGTAACGGAATAGAGATGATCTCGTGTGCTGCGCAGACACTTGGGCACTATAAAATTACTCCTGCGCAACCTGGTCTGGTTTTAATTAAATGGGACGCCACCGGGTTCGGTGACGGTGACCGGTCTAATAACCTTATTGGTATCTCTTTTTCATGCTATTGAAGAGAAAATAAATATGGTCATTGGTCATGTTTCAGTGAAGCGTGTGCGTGCACCACAAAATTCTTCGAAATCCACAATTGATTGTGTGCTGCTATTTGATTAGCAAAATAATGGGCGCTCATTTGATGTACGATATTATATTTTCTCTATAAAGGCGCCATTTTTAGGGTTCCGTACCCAAAGGGTAAAAACGAAACCCTATTCATGAGACTTCGATGTCTGTCTGTCCGTCTGTTTGTCTCCAGGCTGTATCTCAAGAACCGCTATAGCTAGAGTTCTGAAATTTTCACAGATTGTGTATTTCCGATGCCGCTATAATAACAATAATAATAACAACAAATACTAAAATAAAAATAAAATTAATATTTAAGGGGGGCTCCCATACAACAAACGTGATTTTTTTGGCCTTTTTTGCTCGTAATTAATAATGATAAGACGTAGGCACTTGAAAGTTTCACGAAGGCCTTAAATATAATTGTACTTTAATAATTAATAATAATATTTAAATAAAATTAAAAATTAAGGGGGGCTTCCATACAGAAAACACAATTTTTGGCCTATTTTTGCTCTATAACGGTACGGAACCCTTCGTGTGCGAGTCCGACTCGCACTTGGCCGATTTTTATTATTTTCTGTGAATTTTTAGATGAGGGTCATAGATTGTTTCGCGGAATTCGAATGTTATTAACATATTAATTTGTATAACCTACATAGTTATTGTTAAAAATATACTGATCTTGTACTACTAGAGCGTGGCATAGTGGGTAGACCTTTCGCACTCTAGAGGTACGGGTTCTATCCCGGGTGTGCAGATTTTTCAGATCTCATGTATACAGGCGTTCAGTAAAGGAAAATTGTGAGGATCCGCACAGTTTAGGCGTGAAGAGATAACGGCGGTTCAGACAGACAAACAGTCAGATAGGCAATCTGATAGATATGCATAGATAGATAGATAGATAGACAAACAGATATACACACGTTCATATTGATAACAATAAAGAAGTTGATGCCCGCAACTCCGTTGTGCCAAAATTTGTTTGTCGCGCGAACTGTCCATTTTCTCGGGATTAAGAGTATCCTGCCTCCTTTCCCGGGACTCAAAGTATAAGGTAACAGGCAGACAGACACACTTTCGTATCTATACTAATAATATTATAAAGCGGATTAAGAGTTTGTTAGTTTGTTTGTTTGTTTGAACGCGCTAATCTCAGGAACTACTGGTTCGATTTGAAAAAATCTTTCAGTGTTAGGTAGCCCATTTATCGAGGAAGGCTATATAGGCTATATTTTATCACGCTAATACTAATAGGAGCGAAGAAATAGAGGAAAGTGTGGAAAAAACGGGGGAAATTATTGGAAAGTGCTTATTTAAAAACGCTAATCTAAGGAACTACTGGTCCGATTTGAAAGATTCTTTCAGTGTTAGATAGCCCATTTATCGAGAAGGCAATATTAAGAAACTACTGGAACAATTTTTGGGGTTCCGTACCCAAAGGGTAAAAACGGGACCCTATTACTGAGACTTCGATGTCTGTCCGTCTGTCTGTCTGTCTCCGTCTGTCCGTCTGTCCGTCTGTCCGTCTGTCCGTCTGCCCGTTTGTCTCCAGGCTGTAACTCAAGAACGGTAATAGCTAGAGCTCGGTTTCAATAATGACAACAAGTAGGCACTTGAAATTTTCACAAAAGCCTTAATTATATATTGTGTACTTTAATAATTAATAATATTATTTAAATAAAATAAAAATTTAAGGGGGGCGCACATACAAAAAACGCAATTTTTGGCCTATTTTTGCTCTATAACGGTACGGAACCCTTCGTGCGCGAGTCCGATTCGCACTTGGCCGATTATTATGTTATTTGAAACACATGAAGAATAGACCACGTGAAAGGACATAGGTTTCTTTTTTTGCGGAAAAATGTACGATTTCCGTGACATTCCTAAATTACGCGGGCGAAGCCGCGCGGAACATCTAGTTTATAATATTAATATAGATGAAGATAATAATATCACTGAGTGAACTTGTTGTGACATTTCTTTAACTTGGAGTGTTTTTGAGTAAACGCGCAAACAGACAGACTTAAAATTGAATTACTTATCAAATAAAAGGCACAACGCCGCAGCTGCCTTCTGTGGAATATGAATTACGTAGAGCTAGGAATGAGTAGATACGGACACTTATTATAATAATATTATTAATCTTAAAAATGTATGTATTAATATAAGTAAAAAAGGTATTATGAAAGTTTATCAGGGTTATGACAGTCTTTTTCTGAGACTCAAATAACCTGCTTATGAAAATTGCATTAAAATCAGTTCACGGTTAAGCATATATAAGATTGCAAATATTGCATGAAGATAAATTGAAGAAGTGAGATAAAGAACACGATTGTGAAAAAATTGTCATTTTTTTTGCATAAAGGGAAGCTTTAGAGCCGAAAAATTAATTTGAAATAAGAAAACTGTAGGTAGATTTTATGTGTAGGCAGATATATAAATTAGCCAGGTGACGAAGTAGATAAATAACAAGTTTTGTTCAAATTATAAGGGAAAAATGAGTCAATGTCCGCTTTCAATTACGTTTACATTTCGTTTAATATAGCAGTTAAAATTATTATTTAAGGCACTACGTAACAGAAAAAAAAAAAACACTGTAGAATTGTTAAACCAACATTACACCTCAGACAAACCGAAGTGGCATATTAAAATGTATTTGCTTATAAATATGTAAATAAATGAAGAAAATTAAATAATCGTCGTATCTATAATTTAGTAGGTCTAGATTATATTGTTGACTTTGTGGTCGCCGCCGCATTTTATCTATCTGGAATAATTAACTAGTATTATAATTTACAGCTCATATTCAAATGAAACATTTGTGCCAATGCCAAGAAATTAAATCACGAACACAAGTCAGTTGTTGAGTTACTGATTTCTTATTACTTATTAGTTTACCTACTAATATTTTTATGCCAATGTTTTAGCATGCTACCACAATCTCTACTTACAGATGTCAAATAAATTACCTATTTGTTTACAGAATATAGAGACTCTTTATGTAGTGAATTATAATTATCAAATTCTGTATGATCTTTCGTTTTATCAGTATCGTTTAAATCTTATGGCACTGGGATGATATCATCCATTTCATTCATTTTGAATTCTAGAGTGAACCATATCCAAAACCCTGACAATATTGTCAGGGTTTTAGGTATGGTTCACTCTAGAATTCAAAATGGCAACACTGTACGATTTATTTTCAGGCACTTTACAATATATTTTGGATGAAATTGACAAGATGGCGTGGGTATGAAACAGCTGTCTCTTCAGTGACATCTTTTAATATGGCGGTGCTAGTTCTCATTATTTTGTCAACAGACCTTGTAATCCATTATAAATGCGTAAGTGTGTCTGTATGTCTGTTAACTATATTCACGTCCAAACCGATTTTGCTGAAATTAGGTATGGAGATACTTTGGATTTGGAGATAATTCGGATTCAAATAGTGTCTACTAGGTTGTATGTGGAGAGAAATAAATACTTTTTATCACGGAAAAATGTACTTTTCCTGCGCGATAGCTGCTAAGCTCATAGTTGAAAGTACAAATTCCTGTGCGAAATTGAAGAACTCAATAAAATCGTCCATCGTCCATCGTCCACATTCTTGCTGCAGTATACGAGTATGTAAAATGTAGTTACAATGTAACGAGATATTTCGCTTATTTTCAACTTTCAAGTACAGCCAGAGAAATAGTTTTGCACTTTTGTCATTTTATGGGCCAAAATCAGTGATTTAAGGGCCTTCCCTACGGAGATTCCGTAATTTACCATATTTAGGGGCTTATAAACTCGTAACTTGAAAGCTACTAAGTTATATTAAAAATACAGCAATAATCTTCAGTATTTCAACATTCCTTTCCACGTTTTAAATTTTCTATTTTTGTTTATTATGTAACTAATGATATCAGCTTCCAAAGAAAACAGATTTATTTAAATTCAAGCATACATTCAGCATCTCCTTAGTATTTACAAATTACTGTTATTTGAAACACATGCCAATATATCGACAATAATATCATAAACTACGTATTCCACTTTTTAATTTTTTTAGGTCAATTTTGAACTAAGTTAAGTAAAAAAATAGGGTATTGGTGCGATCTCGGCGACGCGGTCTCTGGTAAATGTATGGTCAAGGTCGTTTGCTCGGGGGATGGCCTTAACTGCCCAGCACGATTCATAGCTACAGCCTACAGTAGAATTATTTGACGGCAGTGAATTTTGATAAAAGAATTGAAACAAGATATTTACTTTGATTAAACAAACACACAATATATTTTATACGGACAAGATGTCACCCGCAACTTCGTTGCAACCAATTTAATTTGTTGTGAAAACCGTGCATATAGCAAAGTAAGTTACACAGTAAAAATAATCCAATATCCTATCCCGGAATCCCATCCACATCAGCCTGCCTAGCATACGCCAACGAGATATCTCACTCTCGAGATAATTAAAAACTACTCGTCTCATAATGTCAAAATCTCGACACTATCTCGACAAAACTCTATAAAAATGTGTTATTTCGATGATAGATCTACGCGAGAAAAATGTTTGTCATGCTAGGGTCAATAGAGATGAAGATACAAACTATCAAACATTCGAAAAACATGTAGAGTGAGATATCTCGTTGGCGTATGTTAGGCAGGCTGTTCTTCATCTTTTGGGTCTCAATTGGATTTTCATTGCTCTTGGATAAAAACTGAGCTCTTCCTTTTCCGACACATAAAGTATTTCTCTATCGAATTTCATCCACATTAGTTCAGCGTAAGTAACAGACAGACACGTTTGTATTTACATTACTAGATGATGCCCGCAAATCCGTTGCGCCTAAAATCGCTTATCGCGCGGGAACCGTACATTTTTCCGGGATAAAAAGTATCCTATGTCCTTTCCCGGGACTCAAAGTGTCTCCATACCAAATTTCAGCAAAATCGGTTCAGCGGTTTGGGCGTGAAGAGGTAACAGACAGACAGACATACAGACAGACACACTTTCGCATTTATAATATTAGTATGGATTAGTAAGGACCGAATACCTTTTGTTTTGTCGCATTCGGTAAAGGCTTACTACCCACATATTGCATGTCTGGGTCTTAGCGTCAGTCTGCTAACTGCTTAGTAATTGCGAGCTATTGTCGGGAGACAGCTTGTTATAGCTCGTCTCGTGACACGCAGACAGACATAATATTATTATGTTTACATATTATAGTTATTTATAGCTTTCGCCCGCTATTCCACATGAAATAGGTAGTATCCCTTTTTGAAACCTATATGGGATTATTGTGAAATTAAGCTTTTTGTTACGCTTTCACTTGAAAACTGCTTTATCGATTATCATTAAACTTTGTACACTTATTTTTAACGTAGTGAAGGCTTGACGTAGAGCTAGTACGTATAAAGGTTTTTTTTTTATAAAATAAGGGGGCAAACGAGCAAACGGGTCACCAGATGGAAAGCAATTACCGTCGCCCATGGACACTCGCAACATCAGAAGAGCTGCAGATGCGTTGCCGGCCTTTTAAGAGGGAATACGCTCTCTTATTGAAGGTTTGCAGGTCGTATAAGTCCGGAAAAACTGCTGGTGACAGTTCGTTCCAGAGTGCGCGGCAGAAAGTTACGCGAGAAACGCACCGTGGAAGACTGCCACTGTGTGATGAGGATGGTATGTTTTTCGCGTGGGACGATGGCGAAAAGTTGCTGGTGGTATGATTCCGAACAATTCCTCAGAGCACTCCCCGTGATACAACCGATAGAGGATGCAGAGTGAAGCTACATCTCGGCGTAATTCCAAGAGGTCCAAGCTGTTTGAAACACTATGGCAGTCAACAATTCGAGCGGCCCTTCGTTGGATACGATCCAGGGTGTAACAAAACTAATTGATAAAACTATTTTAGGGTGTGTAATGTGCATGTATCTCTTTCAAAAAGTTAACTGACCAAGTAGCGGCCTTGAAAGTGTTACTTTTGACTTCTCTTTCTAAGGAATTCCCAAGGTCAACAATGGAGATTTATTTAACTTGGGCATTCCTTAGAAAGAGAAGTCAGAAATCATTATAAACAAGTAACTCTTTCAACTTTTAAAGGGAACTTCTAAAGTGAACTAAAGTAAATATAATACTTTAAAAACAATACTTATATTAAACGTGTAAATTTGACCTGGACCCAATCAACTTTCATCAGCAGGAAAACGAGCGGGCACCACCTGATTGTAGATATAATAATAATGTTCCGCGAACGGTTTTTCCTGTTGGTTTTCTGGAAACCGTGATGCTTGAGTCACCGCTCATTGTATGTAATTTGTCTTATTAGCGGCGTAATAGTTGGCCGCCGTAAACCAGACAAGCATTCGCACTTGAGTAAATACTAGTTTTAGTATCCATAGTCCATACTAATATTATAATAATAATAATAATGTCTATGGACGCTTCACACCACGTCAGTCTGGCCCCGTGCTAAGTAGCTGAAGGACTTGTGTTACAGGTACCAGACAACGGAAATATATTTAATAATTTCATACTATACATATATTTAAGATTTTTATTATATTATACACATATTTAATACACATCCATGACCCAGGAACATTGAAAAACTTTGTGTTCCGTCGGCGGGATTCGAACCCGCGACCCCCGGCTTGAGCTGCCACACACTCTACCCATTGAGCCACAGAGGTCGTCAGAATATTATTATAAATGCGAAGTGTGTCTGTCTGATACCTCTTCACGCCTAAACCGTTGAACCAATTTCGCTAAGGTATGGAGACACTGTATAATTAGTATAAGAGATCGTATTCTCTCTTAAAATGCCGGCAACGCACCTGCAACTCTTCTGATGTTGCAAGTGTCTATGGGCGACGGTAGTTGCTTGCCATGTGCTAATTTTATAAAAAGCCAAATTGTTCTAAATTTACCACTTTTATAGTACAGTACAGATGGTATACATAAAAAGTTAATACCGTATTAACGAACAGTAAAACACCACAAACATTTACACCCACACATGAAAACAACTACAGCCAAACGGAAGGTGTTAGTACTTAGTGGTATCCATACTAATGTTAAAAATGCGTGTGTCTGTCTGTTACCTGATTAGTGATTACATTTTAGCCGCTGAACCAATATTAATGGTACCTATTTGGTATGAACATACTTACTCCGGAATGGGCAATAGTAATTTTTATCCCGCAAAAATGTATGCTTCCAGCGTGATAATCAAACTATTAAAGAAAATTTTGACAGAATATGGAGCTCCATACATTTTCTGACAAGTAAATGTATGGAGAGACATTCTAACGGCCATACTTAAAATGATGATTAAACTTCAATTTAAGTATTCAGAATTTGACAAATAAATAATTATATATAATATAATATGAGGATTATTTCAAAAACTTTATTTAATTACAATCAAGTATTTTAATACTCATCTCTGAGTGCGGCAGCAAGAGTTTAATAAATAAATAAATAAATCTTTATTGCAACCCCACAACAGGTCATATTTTTAAATTAAATTAACTACTAATTTATATTAAATTAACTAGGTACATATTACTTTTTAAATAGTTAAGGTTAAGACATAATATTATAATGATAATAATTATTCAACATCAATTTAAAGAAAAGTTTCAGTGCTCCCCAAAAGTTGTGCCACGGCACACTGGTGACTGGTGTACACTCTACCGTGGTGTGCCACAAAAAATTACACATATACATACATAATTCCTAGTTTAAAAGAACCAAAAAAAGGCAACCTCTCAGGACGATCGACGAAAGGAATGGGAATTAGGAACAGAGCACCCCCGTACATGCTGATTAATTTGTGGTGTACCTCCAAGAATTTCATTTTTCTAGGTGGACCTTGAACACAAAAAGTTTGCGAAACAGTGGCACTATAGTCAACAGTGAGTAGTTAATAGTAAACTAATTGTCAAACCCGGGTCATATGTGATCATTGGAACGTCGCGCTCTGGTTGGCCTACGCTTTGTTTACTACGAGTGGCTTTTAACAGTGCTCATGATCTATACGAGATTTGTAATACACATGCACATAATTATATTGTATTATAATTATCTTCTGGGAATGTATGTATAATTAATAATAAAATTATATACATTATACAGGTAGAAGTTTCATACAATATCATTGGGTAGTAGTGTCTGGGAACATTTATGTCGTGGGCTCGTTTCTCATAGAAACATAAGTCAAAAGTAACCAATATAAGTAAAAAAATTTGAACAACTTGGAATCCGTTGTCGGATTTGAGAGAAACTGGCATGTGTGGTGGGAAAATGCCCTGAAAATGTATATCTTCTAGTTTTCCTTCGATTACGCTGAAAGCGGCGAAGGACTTGTGTTTTGTGTCCTTAAAGAATAATAATTATATTCAAAACAATAATGAAAAAATATGTTTGTTTAAATTTTATAGTTATGTTATGGTTTGCTATTGTCTGGAAAGTGGCTTAAATGACAAAAATAAAACAAGTACTCAAAAAGAAAATATATTACATACATAGTGTATGTTTTCTTATTAAAACTCGAACACAAGTCGAAGATGTTTTTAGGGTTCCGTACCCAAAGGGTAAAAACGGGACCCTATTACTAAGACTTCGTTGTCACACAGTAATAACTTCGTTGTCTGTCCGTCTGTCCGTCTGTCTGTCTGTCTGTCTGTCTGTCTGTCTGTCTGTCTGTCTGTCTGTCTCCAGGCTGTAACTCAAGAACCGCTATAGTTAGACTTCTGAAATTTTCACAGATTGTGTATATCTGTTGCCGCTATAACAACAAATACTAAAAATAAAATAAAGTTAATATTTAAGGGGGGCTCCCACACAAGAAACGTATTTTTTTGGCCTTTTTTGCTCGTAATCAATAATGGTAACAGCTAGGCACTTGAAATTTTCACACAATCCTTAATTATATTTTTACTTTAATAATTAATAATAAAATTGAAATAAAGTGAATATTTAAGGGGGGCTCCCATACAAAAAACATAATTTTTTGTCTACTTTCATTTCGCTCTATACCGGTACGGAACCTTTCGTGCGCGAGTCCGACTCGCACTTGGCCGATTATTTTAAGTTTAGTGCCGATATTTTCAGCAAAATTATCCATCATAATCCCAGATGTGGAAAAAGTTGTAAAATCAGAATTTATTACACAACACACGTCGCGTTATTTACGGTCTGTTAAATTCAGAAAAATTTCAGGCGAAAAAATATTAATATTCAAATCCATTTGGCAGTTAAAACATGGCCGACACTAACGCCATCTTGGAAATATGCTCGCGTAAATATTATCCACTCGCATCGTCTCTTAATGTCCGAATTTAAAATAATTGGCGCTGTCATATCGTTGACTTCATAATAAAAATATGCTTTGTGTCATTTCATTGCGTATTTGCAAAATATGCATCGTTTTTTTGGCAACACTGAGGTAATTTGAAAAAGAATTGGGTCTACCCGCCAATATCTTTTACTGATGTTATGACTGACAAAAGAAAAGTGTCAAAAATAATTTGACAGTCCGGTGAACGGTTTTAAAGATGTGTTGGTTATTTAAATACTTTTATAACAATATTGTATTTAGTTATCGTGAAGTTCTAGAGGTCACTATAGTAAAAAAAAAGTTAAGCCTTGTATATTTATGTAACTTAGGTATATCTCTATTTAACTCTATCTCAGCTGTTAAAAAGAAAAAAAATATTCAGATACCGACCGCCACAAGTTTAAGGTGACTCGGTAAAAATGTACTTGTATAAAATTTTATTCGACATTAAAAATAATGAACGTCGAAGTTTTAAGGTACATTTCGGTTTCAAATCGAATGCATCTTAACTAATGTGACAGATACATTTCATTGTTTTCCGTCAAGTCGTAAAATTTTTGCAGCACTGCCAAGTATTTACGTCTTAAGGTACAATTCCGTGTATCGCGATCGATCGCGGCCGCGCACGACCTACGACTGTCGTCGGTCGCTCGCGACCATAGTCAGCGTATGAAAATGTATGGCACCGCTTCGGAGGCCCGCGACTGACGCGCGCGGCCTACGACTGTCGTAAGCCGCGCGCGACCGTGCCATATAACTTTGACACGGTCGCGCGGGGCCTATGACAGATGCACGCGACCGACGACAGTCGTAGGCCCCGCGCGACCGTGTCAAAGTTATATGGCACGGTCGCGCGCGGCTTACGACAGTCGTAGGCCGCGCGCGTCAGTCGCGGGCCTCGGAAGCGGTGCATACATTTTCATACGCTGACTATGGTCGCGAGCGGCCGACGACAGTCGTAGGTCGTGCGCGACCGCGATCGATCGCGATGCACGGAATTGTACCTTTAGGTTCAGTTCACATTGTAACGTGACGAGGCAGTGCGATGCATTTTAAATGAGCTATTCAAAATTGAACTTTATTTACACAGTTGTCGGATAAGCCGCCTGCGTCGTTTGGTTGCCTGCTGCTGCAACTTTGCATGTCCCATCTGTATATGCCTTGTGACCATTACCTAATACCTACTCGTATAAATGACCAGTGCTTATGAATTGTGACATTATATTGGTGTTCCCACAGATGTATATCAAGATGGATACCGCATGTGTATGTACTTCGCGTGCCATATCGCATTCCCAAAGCAATGCTAGTCTTTCGAAAGTCTGTTCTTTAGTCTGCTATCGGAATCGGACGTCAATCGGAATTTTAAAAATGCCTAAATGCCTAAAAGTGCTGTATTGAGCTGTAGAAATTCAAATAGAAACGTTGGCCTTGATAATGGACACGTTTTTCATCATTGATACGTCACAGTGGTAGGAAAAAAGTGACACGCTCGTTTTCATACAAATGGAGCGACGTGCGGTATCTATCTTGATCTATGTCTGTGGGTGTTCCACTAGGTCATATTTCGAAACTTACTCTATGAAACAATCGAAGTGGCCATTTTAGGACCCAAAGAAGTCTGCATTTTAAAGTGACATATGAAAGGAGTTTGACAAGACAAGTGACACCAAAGACCTTGTTACAGAGCTGACATAGCTCTGCCTGGTTGCAGGTGAGAAAGTGTCGGAAAATTCTGACAGTTTTTCCACGAGTCCACCAAGTGGCGCTTGTATTTCGGATCGGCCTTTTTTAACACGCTTTTCTTAGCTTGGGCTGTATTAAGTCTTTATTAAGGTAGCTTAGTCAACATTGCCTATATCTGCCTTCTTGTTTCAAATAAGAAAACCCTCATTATTTGTCTTTGTTCGTCCTAATCCCATTTGAATATCCTGAGTTCCAGGAAATGATTAACTTGACTTTCAAGCTTATTGTTCAGTTTATGGCTTTTTTATGGCGGATATGCGCTTGTCTGTGGCATTAGGTGCTTAAGGTTCCTGTTACTGATAAGATTGGACTTTATGCTACTTAATTTTATCACTTTCGACGGGATGTCTTTAATTTGAAACAATGGTGGTTAAAATAGTGATGAAAATGAGTGATACAGGTTTTCGTTGTCTTGACTATCTGAAAAGATGATCCATGCGTCGGATGGGCATCTAAAAAGTCGGTCCTGTGCCTGATCTCTCGCTATTTTTAATGATCCATGCGGGGGATGGGCAGTGCAGGGCATGTAAAAAGTCGGTCCTGTGCCTGGTCTCTCGCTAGTCGTGTCGGTCATCCGTCCCACTGCGTTAAGAGTGTAAAGAAAGAGAGTGGTCTTGTGTGCTGCACATAATTATTAGCACTATAAAATCCCGCGTAGCTGGCCAGGTTCGATGTTACCATCTACCATCACAGAAAACCGATTTGGGAGGCATGGGTTTAAGAGAGTAAAGAAAGAGAGGGTGCTCTTGTGTACTACACACATTGGCACTATAAAATTGCGCATCATCACCGAAACCTATTTGGGAGGCATCGTCATCCGATGATCATCATCATCACTACTCGCATGACTCAATACGTCGGCGTAGTAAACAATCAGTTAATCAGCGTGTCGTTGACCCCACACCTCGCGCGTGCTCAGTTATCTAATATAAGTGGACACCCGCGCACTGCGCACGCGCTGCGGAGCTACTATAGCCAGACTTGAGATGAGGCATAAAACTATTGATAGTGGTTTCTGGCACTGCGATCTCCTAAGTCATAGGTTACACGGTCATTCTGGTATGTTCAGTCCATCAGTGTGAGACTAACGCCAGAATGATGACCGGAAAGTATTTACATAATAAAAATGATCAGTCCGTCAATCAAACGGTTACATTCTCCCGTCACTCTGAATCAGACTGATGGACTGAAATCACGTCAGACTGATCGTGTAAACTGTATGTCTAAGACTATGACACTTTACAGATTATATTGTACCATCGAGGAAATTGATTCCTATGCAGTTGACGGACCTACGTCATATTATAGTCGGCTTGTGTCAATTCAATGTTAGCTGTAATCGGTCGAATGGGTTTGACTTAACGCGACCAAATTACTTAGGTCCGCCATCTGCCTAGGAATCAATTTCACTGATAGTACATTTTGCCCCCTCTAACAAAATGTTTAAGCTGTAGTGGCATATTATTTGATGGACGTCGATGGTGTATGCTATAGACACCTTCTTGGAATCATGAGTCATCACCAAAGCCGTGGTCGATTACTTAAGTTACATAAAGTAAGGCGTCTTTGTCCGATTGCATATAGACTATAGTGCAAAGTTTTTGATTATTCTCATAATAATTGCAAAATACGGAAGTGTGTCTTATTATCTTTTACCTCTTCACACTAACTGATTTTGATGAAAATTTGGAGACACTCTGAGTTCTGGTCAAAGAAACAGTTTAGTTTCATACCCATAAAATGTAGGCTTCCCGCGCGATTAATGAAAAACATTGTTTTCATACACATCAGCAATATTTTGAAGTTGTTTAATGTACAATTATATACATCTTCAAGAAGAGAGCGTATTTATTCTTCTGCTGTAGCTATTCTAATGTAGCAAGTGTCCATGGGCGACGGTAGTAGCTTTCCATCAGGTGACCCGTTTGCTCGTTTGCCCCCTTATTTTAATAAATAAAAAATTAAAAAATAAGTTATTTTATAAAAATATCTAGTTTAGTACCGGTTATATTTCAGTCTATATTGCCGTATCCATGTATAGTGACTGCGCGACTGTACAACGAGCATAATGACAGCATTTATCTAATTGTTTACATGACATAACTAGGGTACTGCAAAAAAATATAGGTACCTACTAGTTAACGTAGGTTTAGCTGATATGATACATTATAAGGTTCCTTTCCTTAAAACACACTTGGCCCGTGTTTTCTTTCGTTACCGACTCTCCACCTGACATTCTGTCAGTTCGTCCCAGAACCAAGACGTTTTCGGAAACGTGTGGAGATGTCAAGAAATCAAATCTGTATACACAGGCGGATTAATAAGTTTGGTTTTCAAAAATGTAAATGAAAAACCCTACTACATTTAATATTATGTTTTAAAGTTACAAAAAATAAACCATATAGAGATCTAATAGTTCATATTACAAAAATGGTGAATGGTCGCTATTCATGGTTATACTTTTATTATTATTTTTATGACTAGGCATTTCGAATCTTGAATTTGTTTTCACTTCTATTTCGATCCTCTATAGACCTTCTTACTTCTACCAGCTTCTACGTAGTCAACTACGTACTTCTTTTTCAAGTTTTTATCTTTCTAACGGTATGTCCATTTTCCGATTGCAGCTAGACCGATTATATTATAGCGGAGTTTGCTGAAATCGCGTAATTGATTCAACAATATACACGCGCAAAGCAAATATTCTAATTGTATACAAACACAGCTCATGAACACACGACTAAGTCAATAGTTTTACATCTGTACAAATACTATTGTAATTATTATCACCGAGATCTTCATAAATACCACACTAGATGACGCCCGCAACTCCGTTGCGCCAAAATTAGCTTATCGCGCGGGAACCGTACATTTTTCCGGGATAAAAAGTATCCTTTGTCTTTTACTAGGACTGTAATAGTAAAATTGGTTTAGTGGTTCGCACCTGAAGAGGCAACAAACAGACGCAAAGACTCACTTGTCTGATATTAGGAAGGTCCAGAAACCGTTTACTTCTCAAATTTTAGATTATTTTATCTAGTTTAGTCTAGTATGACAAGTGGATTGTGAAATTAAAAACTATTATTTTGGGATGTAGAGTTTAAAAAAAGGGGTGGGTGCCTTATTTCATTTTTTTTTTGCAGAAAACAATATTAGTTTAGAAGCATAACGGTATGGTAAATATAGTTAAAATACATTTTAAAACACTAAATTATAAATCCATTAGCAACTGGGACAGGATGTGAGCACAGTTAGACTGACTCATGGAAAATGTCAGTCTCATTTCAATAAAAACATAATAAAATTGCTAAAACAACAGTTAAGTTTCCAAAAAAGGTTCAATCATCCATAACCTTTAAGTCAGCGGTCGCCAACCTGCGGAACTCGGAAGTCGTACTTGTGACCCCTTCTCAATAATTGGTAACTCTTTTTGATTTCGCTATAATCGGTAGTAGTCGCTACTAAATTTTAAGCTATGGACTTCCGTAAAGTAATTGCCTTATTCTATTAACTAAGTTGGTAATTGAATTTTAACTTTTTTTTAGCTTTGGGCAAATGCCTAATTTAAGTTTTATTGTGTTTTTTTAATGGTTTACGATAGTTACTTTTTAAATAGAACCCTAACGTTATAAATTTATTTATTAAGTGTTCGATTGAAATTATTGTAAATTAATTTAAACAAAATGTTAATTGAACTAGAATTATTAGGCTTCTTGAGCGAATATCGGCCTGCGGCCCACCTTTTGATTATTTTGCCACTGTCTACGAAAAGGTTGTCGACCGCTGTTTTAAATGATTACATTGAAAGGCAATTTAAAACTTTGTCCTTTAGGCTCCAAATGTATGGAAATTCGTTAAGTGGTTGTTTGAAAAACTTTAAGTAATACTTGAAGTTTAAATACTTGGCTCATGGCTATAATACTCGTAGCAACCAGGCCGATAATTCGGTATTACACCTAGAAATACCTAGAAATTCGACTTATTTCAATTGAATCTCGTTTATAATAATATACATAGAGTCTCGAGGAATATAGATAATACTAGATGATGCTCGCAACTCCGTTGCGCCAACATTAGTTTATCGCGCGGGGACCGTACATTTTTCCGGGATAAAAAGTATCCTATGTCCTTCCCCGGGACTCAAGGTATCTCCATGCCAAATTTCAGCAAAATCGGTTCAGCGGTTTGAGCGTGAAGAGGTAACAGACAGACTTTCGCATTTACAATATTAGTATGGTTATGGATATGGATGGATAATGAGGACATGTTATTTTTTTACCACGCAGAGGACGGCGGAATCCTCATGGATTCCTTATGGGCCGATCGATCTATACTTCCATACTAATATTACGAGTATAAATGCAAAAGTGTGTCTCTCTGTTACCTCTTCACGCCCAAAGCGTTGAACCGATTTTGCTGAAATTTGGCAATATGGAGATACTTTGGGTCCCAGGAAAGGACATAAGATTCCCGGAGAAGGAGAAAAATGTACAGTTCCCGCGCGATATACAATGTATCCCAGCAACAGTGTCCGATCCTTTAATGTTATGCTTAGATATAATATTATGGCAATTTTTTCTCAAACTTTTGATTTTTTTTTTCTCTGGCTGTCATACTTACCCTACTCTTTTGACCAATACTTCATAAGAAAATTATTATAACTTCAAAACTATCTGACTAAGGCCTAGTCTGGATTCCCGAAATCTCATTTGTACATGTCGCTAGTAATTATGCTGGCTCCACTACAGGTAGGATCCGAACCTTCATTCTTTCGAGTGCTACTGGTCCACCCACTAAGCTGACCTCAGCTGTTGATGATGAATGGTAATTACTGTTAATTTTACGTCGCTCTTTAGTTCGCGTCGTAAAAGTTGTGAGGTAATTGTGGTCACGCGACGCGGTAGGCGGGGCGACTTATCGCGATGCGCAGTTTGTCAATAACTTTTAATAATTTTAGCATCGTTGACACTTCATACCGGTATACGGCAGAATAGTTCAAAATGATGGTGCTGCGAACTGGTGTCGCCAAAACCAAACTTATCTTTTTAGGGCTCCGTACTGAAAACGGGACCATATAACTAAGACTTTGCAGGTGTCAGTCTGTCTCCAGGCTGTGACTCAAAAACCGCTTTAGCTAGACTTCTGAAATTGTAAAAAAATGTGTTTCTGTTGCCGCTATTACAACAAATACTAAAAACAAAATTGATATTTAACGGGGGCTCCCATACAGCAAACGTGATTTTTTTAGCCTTTTGTGCTCGATATCAGTAATAGCAACAGGTAGGCACTTGAAATTTTCATACAATCCTAAATTATGTGTATTTTAATTAAATGGAGATTGCTTACACCAACTGTTGACGCAAATACCTTGGCAGTGTTTCTTTCGTTAAAAAATTGAATAGATAAACGGTGATGATCATTACGTTGGATGTACTAGGTATATACAAACAGAGAGATATTAATTTAAGGCGGGCATTAAACGCGCGCTAAGCAATAACGTCCGCCGTGGAAATGCGAAAGAGATTAATATGAGCGGTTGTATACGAATTCCTTTGGAACGCACGCGGTGGGCACACTGGAAGCTATAATATAAATAAAGTTGTAACGCTTCATCGTCCAGTGATTTAGAGAGAGGCTTTTGGATCGATGGTCGTCTTTTGGCTTGATTAATCTTTGGGAAAGTGTTGTGTGATGTGTCCATGTTAGGACAATGCAGGCTGATAAGCTGATTGTCTGACAAGAGAATCTGTGCATCGGATGGGCGACTTAAAAGTCTGTCCTGTACCTGATCTCTCGCTTGTGTCGGTCGTGTGTTCCACTGAATTATAAGTGTAAAAGAAAAAAATAGCTAAATAATATGTAATAGCGCATATAGTTGGGCACTTTAAAATCACTCCTGTGTAGAGTTTGCCTGGGTTTTAACAAAACCGACCAATGCAAATGTCACCAAAATCAGATTTGGAGGACTAAAATTAAGCTTAACTTAAGTTTTCGAGTGTTAGGCTGCATTTCCACTGAAGCGGAGCGGAGCTTAGCGGTGCCCGAATCGACCAATCGTGCTATTCCAGCGGAATGACAGCGAAGATTTCGAGCATGGTGATATTGGTAAATTCAGGCACCACTAAGCTCCGCTCCGCTTTACTGGAAACGCAGCCTTATGTTACACGCAACAAAGCTTCAAGAAGCTTTCTAAACCTCACAATATCTTTAACCCTCTGGGCGACACGCCTAAGAGCGCCATGCGTGTGACAGTTGAGAGTTTGCCAAAACATTCGCAGGAACAACTCCGCATTAGAGCGGGCCCTCCGCAAATATTTAAACTGCGTCTGACGGGTTCAAGGTGGTTATGATATTGCTGGGACTGTTATTTTAATCCGAAGATGTGTTGTTGATGTGTAGAATGAAATTGGGATTTACATGTCAAATGGATGAAAGACGTGAGAAGCCATACATACTATACTATTATATTTTTTAAACATACTTCCTAAATCCTATTTGGATTGGGTGGATATTGGATAGAGCACCAATTAGTTAGAGATTCGTAAGAAAATAACTTTTAATGCGACCTCTTCACGTTTACCCGTGATGTTCTAACACAAGCAATTACGAACGTGTAAAAGGGAATATTGAGAATGTTGAAATTATTATCTCTAAGCACAGGGATGCCATGATAACCGTGACTGTCACCACGATTGCCAAGCTTTTTATAGCATGCTTAATCGAAGTAGATAGCAAAGAGTTGTGCTCTTAGGGCCTGATTACACAAAGTAGAGCGGCGAGACAGTGTCCTCGGCCGAGCACATTCATAATAGACATACCGAGTGCTTGGCCGAAAGCACTGTCTCGCCACTCTACTCGGAAGGTATAATAATAACTCCCACACCGTTTTCGATGACGGTGGCCGGTTTCATTGTAACCAGGTCAGTTACGCAGGAGTAATTTTATAGTGCCCAAGTGTGTGCGCAGTACACAAGAGCACTCTCTATTCCTTTTACTCTCATAACCCAGTGAGACGGAAGACCGACACGACTGGTGAGAGATCAGGTGCAGGACCGACTTCCCATCCGACGCATGGATCATCTTATTTGTCATACAATCAGGTGATCAGCCTGCATTGTCCTAGCCAAACTTGGAAATAGCATGTTTCCAACGCAGGAATCGAACCCACGACCTCCGAGTCAAGAGCCATGCTCTTAAAGGAAGGTATGATCATCCCCTTAGTCAATTGCGCATAAACAGCATCGTGCTGCTCTTTGCTCTCATTTCACACATTAAGCCAACGTCCCGTTTTTAATTCCCCGAACATTAGCGGGTCCGTCACCCTCACGCAAATCGATGGCGCACAGGAAGCGCGGCAGACGCAACGCGGACTATCACTGGTGTGGTTTATTTTCGACGCGAATACCAAAGGGTTAAGTTAAGCCACATTGCTCTATTGCGTTGCGTTGCAGCGGCGAAGAAGTTTAAACATGCCGTAGGTTGTGCAAAAATTCAAGACGGCACAAATCACGACAGAAGGTTGAAGAAGAAGAGTTGGCGTATTATTAATTAGATCTCGTTGACGGGGCAAAGATTGAGCGATCAGATACGATACTATATCAGAAGCCATTGTACGTTACTGGCAGATTTTCTTGTTGGCTTGTTACATACCAGTTTCTCTAAGTAAATATAATATGGTTATGCGCATCCTCTAAATATTTCATGATAATATTATGCCATATTCGAGCATTGCGTTGGACACGGTATTTGACGAAACGACGTAGTAGACGCCACAACAAAGCTATGTTTCGTATAATACGTTATTCCGTTCTGACGACGCGACGCAACGCACATTAGCAGTGTGGCTTCGCTGTAAAACAATTTTATAGGCATTTCCTTTGCCTTTTTTGTTGCATGCCAAACAAAATGCAAATTTGTTCTCTGCTTGCTGGCCAATGTAGTGACAAATGTCCGTTGATGCTAATGAGGACTTGATCAGGCAGGATTGCATATAGAGTACGCGGCATCGGTGAGGCGAGGCTGGCTGGCCCGGTGCGGAGAGGAGTGATAATGATGAAAAAGATCACTATGTAGGAATGTGCGTTTGGGCCACAGATTTTTATAAAGAAAAGCTACCAGACCCATACAAAACCCTACAATCCATCCATCCACGGATCCTTAAAAGGTGATTTCAGCTTATTATCATTGCGACGTGAATTGCAGCAAGTGAAACGGCCTCGAGACGCGCTTTATTGGATAAGGGTGGTGACCTTAGGGCTAGGTGCTAAATACCGGTACTTTTGAACCTTATACTCATAGGAATAAAGTCGAGTAGAAAGCGTGCGCTGCTAATTCAAGCGCAGTTTTGATGGGCTTGCGCAAATAATTAGCATGTGCTACCGTTTTTATTTTCTTGGAAAGTCCTTGTCGGTCTGTATCATGTCTTTGTCATTATTACAATAATATCATCATGCCTCAGTGGTCGAGTGGTTAAAAACTATCGAAGGTCGTGGGTTCCCGCGTTGGAAGAACAAAAATTTTGTTTTTAGAACATTGCATCCTTATGGCAACGTCAGGATTATCAGAAAATAAAGTTGATCCATGCTTTGGATGTTATGATAATTATTATGTTATGCTTTGGATATTATGATAACTATGTATTGGTCATTCCACCTACCAGAGTAATACATATTTTTTCAAGCAAAAGCGTTTTAGCGTTATCATCAATTTACTAGTGTGTAACCTACAGACCTAGTTAAATAAGGAAGTGACCTTGACCATCAATTACAATAAATTCGCAATAAAGAATATGCGCGCGCAAAGACGCAGAAGGAAGCGTTTAAATTTGGAACTTAGCGTAAACGAAGCGAGTGCCAAGGTTCCTGTAAATGGCCAATGATATTCCTGATTAAACTGCGACTGACTAACGATAGCAGTACTCAAATTCTACTTTTTTAATGCAACGTTGGTGCTGCTTTGACACTTACGGATTCTTCGCGGAGCACTTTTCTTATTCCCGACGTTTCGGCTACTGGCTACAGCCACTGCTGGAATGGTGGTCACGAGTGGTTACGAAACTGGATGGCTGACGAAAGATGGCAAGGCAACAGTATTTGCGTTAACCTCAGAAATTTTCATCCAGTTCCATCCTCCTTGATCTGTTTCCTTTATACTAGAAAAAGGTATCATGAAATGTTGTGTACCGATTGGTTAATACTTCAAAAGTCAATTGTTCGATGTTTCCTTGCGTCCGTGTACATTATTTTGCTATTTGACAAGAAATGGACTGGATCAAAGCACAAAGCTGCATTTATGTGGCATTGAATAAATTATATTATTTTATGTAAAATTATGTTATTTTATGGGTCTATTGCCTAAATTAAACGATTATTTATTGAAGTAGAATCAGGGCTTCAGTACTCATATCGGTTCTGAACCAAACATAGAATGTGCAGGGTGTTGACTAACCTAATGCTCTGAAGACGGCCACTCATTTGCAGTCGTTTCGATCATACTGGTATGGTTTATTGATTTAACGTTCCGGGTACAGTCAACTAAGGATGTAACAAACCGACAGAAAGACAAATACATTTATATTTAAAATAGATGACGTAAGTAGCTCCATTGCGCTAAAAGTCGGTTATCGCGCACGAACCTACATTTTTTCGGAATAAAAAGTATCATATTACTTTTCCTGGAAATTTGAACAAAATCGGTTCAGCAGTGTGGAGATAAAAAGGTAACAGATAGACAAATAGACACAATTTGCATTTATAATTAAATTCAACATCCATACTCTATTAACATGATGAATATTCACCACTTT
The DNA here is from genome assembly GCA_963422495.1 of Polyommatus iphigenia. NCBI lineage: Eukaryota > Metazoa > Arthropoda > Insecta > Lepidoptera > Lycaenidae > Polyommatus > Polyommatus iphigenia. The sequence continues at coordinate 29,936,188 of OY730177.1, read as the reverse complement.
CCTGCCAAAGCATTTTTGTTTGCTATATTTCTTTGTATTCTAAAATAGCAACAAGCCTGCTGCTTTGGTTGTCGCTTGCCTGAGAGCCTAACCAGTAACCACCCTATCTTGCTAGTTGCTCATACTATGGTCCAAACCAAGAGGAGAACCGCAAAAAATTTATGTCATTTGTGACTAGCTCCATGATTAGGATAATAGTTAAGCTCGCTTAGCCTGGCCGGTAAGATACGGCGGTATATCCCTCAGATCTCAACCTCCCTTGCTCACACAATTTTAGCTCGCTTAGCCTGCTTTGATCGGCACTTCCAAGCCCTACAACCTATGTCCTTATTAGTATGCTTGTAACCCAAACAAGCTCGACTAGGAAGCGTAGCGTGTGAAGCTATTTAACCGACAACGACGACAAAGAAATGCTTTCAGCTACTAATAAAATTAGCATAATACATGCGTTTGCGCAGCGTACTCCTTCCGCATTTTTTCATTACATCGCCCGCATGACTTTGAACAGTGCCAATGTCATTCTTTAAATGGTCTCATTATCATACCGCAGTATAATTATTTTAAACAGTAGATCATCTTCATCCTAGACGGCCTACATGCCTCACGTTCTAAGCTACTACATAAAGGATTCTCCTTAGGCCTCATGATGGGTCATGATGGACAACCATGATTATCAGTAACCACCATGAATGCAAAGCTGTTAATTGCATGCATAATCGACGTTGATCGTAGGTAATCACAGCCAAATATATCCCATATTCGAGTAAACCTTATTAATTCATGAAGCCCCAAACGGCCACATCCGGCCGCGATAACAATGAAAAAGCTATTGTGTCTCGTTTTGCCACGATCGATGGGTTAAAGGTCACATTAGATAACTTGAAGTGGTAAAACAATGTAGTCACATGGCTTGTGAGTTGTGTACTTTGTCTGTCTGTGTTAGGCGAAGGCGACTTTATCTCTAAAGCAGCTGAGTTAATCTACTGTATGATAGTAATACTATGATCATCATATCAACTTCTGGATTTTACGTAGCAAACCCACTTTTTCCGTAAATACGTCAACTTAGGACTTCATCCGTAATCATGGTAGACTAGATGGATAAACCTATACATATTATAAAACAAAGTCGTTTTTTTCCCTCATGTCCTTTTGTTCCCTTTAATCTTTAAAACTACGCAACGGATTTTGATGATACTTTGAGTTTTAGATAGCCCATTTATCAAGGAAGGCTATAGGCTAGGCTATATTTTATCACGCTAAGACTAATAGGAGCGAATAACTAAATGAAAATGTGGAAAAAACGGGGAAAATTATTTGAAAATTATTGTCTGCAAGACTGATTGTGATGACTGGACCACTGTATATCATTGCAACGTGACGTGACGACGCGTTACGATGCATTTTTAGGGGAACCATTCAAAACTAAACTTAATTTACTACACAGGAGTGTATACTTATTTAATTGACAGATTTGCCACCCGCGGTGTTGGCCCGTTCCAAATTCGAAGGGCTCATTTAAAGCAAAAGCCTTGCGATGTTGTAATATGAAATGATCCATATTATAAGTAAAATGTAGATTAAATTAACACACATACTTTACGTCCTCACCTTTTCATATACAATTATATCCTAAGAATAACAAGACTTAGATTTCTATACATTATAGTATAATGTATAGAAATCTAAGTCTTGATACTAATAATTAAGAAAATTATTTAAGTATAGCTACGTAGTACGCTACGGCGCATGCTAGTGAATTTAGGGTTGCCAAACGTAAGATGTCTTGCCCAGGACTTTATTTTTTTATTAATAAACTTTAACATAATAATATGTCTCTAATATTATTATGTGAAACCTATAAAACCCTAATGATCTCGGAATAGAATACCTAGTACCTACAGTTTTAATCATAATCAGCTACATAACATTAACCCTTGATAAAAGTGTAGTAATGCGTGACAACTGACAGCTACAGGTACGAAGTAACTATAGCGCCTTAAACTTTTGTCAACTCTTTATGGCCAAGCTGCACATAACACATGTTTTTTTTCCAAATTTCCATTACACCATTGCATATTTAAAGGATCAAAAATACGCTCGGATGTAAAAACTACACCTCCTTTAGTATCATGCCATTTTTGCCTGCCTGATAGTCAAAACTCATGGCAATCGGTAGACGTAGAAGTGAGACAGCCTTACAATCCAAATTTGACGCAATCACTAGTCGTGCGAGTGAGCTAGATGATCCAAATTCGAGGCATATTCAGATTTCGTTAGCTGGCAACCCTACCGGTATGGGAAATGCAAATATGGTTAAATACATGCGCGGCAATTTACCCCATGAATAACTTATCGTGCAGTTTGCTTACGGACTAATATATTTTTAATTATTGCTGAATACTAAAGCTGTTGCTTATTATAAAGTGTCATTTGTTAAGGGCATTCATTAATCTACTTTTGAGATACACTGCATAGATGACTCCGATGATAACTCCGTATAACTTCCCTTCTAATATAGGCCTTCCGTGGACTTCCGTGAATATTTCAAGACTAGTAAAATTAGCCAAATTGGTTCCGCTCCGTTTTCCGTTTTTAGGGTTCCGTACCCAAAGGGTGAAAACGGGACCCTATTACTGAGACTTCGATGTCTGTCCATCTGTCCGTCTGTCTCCAGGCTGTAACTCAAGAATGGTAATAGCTAGAGAGTTGTTATGTATTTCTGTTGCCGCTATAACAACAAATACTAAAAACAAAATAAATTAAAAATTTAAGGGGGGGCTCCCATACAACAAACGTGATTTTTTAGAATTTTTTTGCTCGGTGTCAATGATGACAACAGGTAGGCACTTAAAATTTTCACAAAAGCCTTAATTATATGTTTAATTTAATAATTAATAATAACATTTTAATTAATATAAAAATTTAAGGGAGGCTCCCAAAAAACATTTTTGCTCTATAACGGTACGGAACCCTTCGTGCGTGAGTCCGACTCGCACTTGGCCGATTATTTACTTATTTTCGTTCCGTTCAGCCTTTTAGCGAAAGTGACAACTTTTAAAGTAAAAATTTAAGTAGAAGTCTACTCTTAGGGTAATTCTATTAGTGAAACCTCTGGTCTAGTAAGATATAATATTATCTCAGGTATGGTAATATCAGGTAAAGATTTGAATTTTCATTCAAAGCAGTGAACTAAAAACGCCCGTAATTTCGTTGCGCTAAAATAAGTTTTCGCGCAAAAACAGCATAATATTTTTTCGCAACAAAAATTATATTAAGTAAGTACCTGGGACTCAAAGATAAGGCATGAAGAGGTAACAGACAGACAGACACATTTTGGCATTTAGGATGTTAGTATGGATCTATTTAAAGCAAAAAGCAATAACATTTTTCTACATGCTTTTGCACCTACACTCCTTTGTTTATCATCCGTAAAACGGGGAGCAAAGTATTACCTACTTCAACTAATGGCCTGAATTCACTCTGATTAGTATTATTGCAGGTGATTAGTAATCAGGAGAATAAGCGTAGACAGCGACTGATTAGTGCAAATCCTTTTATATCTCCTAATCACTAATAACCTGCACTAATCACCTGCACTCGCACTAATCAAAGTGAATACAGGCCCTAATAAAGGTATTCCCATAACTGTTTTCCACCAAATTGGTCTGTCGGCTAAAAACTTAGGAAGTGAGACCTAGGCTAGACCGGCAGTGATAACGCTATCAAAGCATCCGCCTCTTATCAGCAAACATCCATATTTGAGCTCGCACGATTTGCTTACCTTATAGGTTCTGCGAGTAAGGCAGTGATCTACAATACGTCTTTATTACTATGCTTATACATTTACTAACTACTAATCCTTACTAAAAAAAGTCAATTTTTATTTACATTTGCAAAATTAAATGTCTCTCGAATCGGACAATTATTATTGTAAGAACAATTTTGTCATAACACATCTTATTGCTATCGAAAAGTGGACACAATATGTGCGTCATTCTTTGAAAGTATTTCTGTCTCATACCTAGCTTGCGCCCATTTTAAAGAAATTTGGTGTGATACTTTGATTCCCGGGATAGGCCATAGGATACTTCATATCCAGAAAGGGGACGGTTGATAAACGAATGTATGTGCAAGGAAGTTGGAGGCATCAACTAGTATTATTGTAAATGCATAAATATCCACCTTTTCTGTCTTCTTCATGCCAAAGTGACACCCGTTATTTTTATTCAATTAACACAAGCTTTATTAGGGCAACCGTTTTAAAAAAGGACATCAATCAGAGCAGTAATGTTTACCATAGGTGTCTCTAATGTTACATTGTTTAAAGTAACTGTTAACTTCAATACGGTACAATAGAGCCACCTATAAGTTTTTTTTTATTTATTTATTTATTCAGAGTAAATTAACACTTTGCAAGTGACAGTAACAGTTGACATAGTCACTGATACAGTACTAATACCAAACTAATACTGTAATCAGTAAAGTACTAATTTGATTCATTGTGTAACTTTTTTCCATTATATCTTTCACTATGAACTTTGTCGGATAGAGCTTTTCTTATAGCCGACGTTTTCACCAGTGCGTCCACTCAAAACCACGCTAGCTGGAAAGTAGTCGAAATGTCGGGAAGAAAAAAAGGGGTATTACAATCATTTTAAATAAAAAAATCCCAATCATTACGTTTAACACCGTGCTTTCTTTGTACCACTTACACAATAAGTCAAATTCACATTTACATTCAAAATTGTGGATGGACATGTAACTAGTAGTATTATATTATGTATTTAAAATAATCAATTATTGTGAATTTATCCACTATTTATCTACTTTATTTTACACAAGACTTTCCATTTGTACTAATTTTTTTAAGAAGACTTTAGTTACGATTCGATTTGCACTATAAAAATTAAATAACTAATATTAGGTAATTTTAATATTACGTACCTAACCAACGCTGAATTTTTCTTCCCAACAATAAATAGCAAATTTCAAGGTTAAATAAAAAAATCTAAACAAAACGATATAAAGACGATACTCGGAAAACGTTTTACGTCACAAAAATGTAATTAAATATTATTTATTATATACGTTACATAATTATTGTGTAACCTTGACCAAGTAACTTCGTCCTTGTCCTACAGAAAGAATGCATAAAAAATCCTTTGTTGTAGAATATGAACGTTTGGGTTCCTTGCTAAGGATAGCAATTTTTGTTATTATTATTGCAATTGCTATAAAAATATTAATCGGGTTTTGGCCCACCACACATTCCCACCACTGTATCTCCGGTGTCGCCAGGATCGACAGCGGTATCCAACCACGAAAACCCTGTGATATGATCTCAGGGGAGCCCGAGGGACATGCTAAAGCTGTCTTGGGACCCGCAACGAAATTAATCAGAAGAAAATAGGGGTAGGAAGAGCTACAAAAATAGGTATTTATCTATTTTTGTAGCTCTTCCTACCCATATTTTCTTCTGCCATGTACCATGTTTCTTTTGCTTTTTACTTTTGGCTAATAAGATCTAACCATGCGAGTTTCTTATGCCAGTTCTTCTAATAGGGATGGTTCCCGAATCGTATGCAATAATGGTAGGAATTATAATTTTTGTAGAACTAGGTGATGCCCACAATTCCGTTGCGCCAAAATTCGTTTATCATGCGGTAACCGTACATTTCTCTGGGTTAAAAAGTATCCTATGTCCTTTCTCGGGACTCAAAGTACTTCCCATACTAAATATCAGCATAATCGGTGCAGCGGCTTCGGACTGAATAAGTAACAGACAGACAGACTAACACACTTTCATAGTATATTTTATAATGTACTTAAGTAAAATATGGATAGAAGTTAAAAAAATGTTTATTCAGCGCTGCCACTTTCATACTGAACACACCCTTAAGTATTATCACTTAGTTTTGCTACTGTATAAAATTTCTATCCGGCTACGAGCCAAAAGGTGTACAATTCTATGCAAGAATTTCCCTCGCCTAAGCACTCTACGGAAACAGCTATCAGAGGCGTTTCCGATATTACGCCTAGCTGGTAGGAATTTATAAGCACTTCGAGTTATTTTAAAGCCTATTGATATTCCTTCTAAACTCATACACGCCGGCCTAACAAACGTTGTTTTCTAAATAAAAACTAGGCCTTTGCATCCGTTGTGGATGATTTATATAGTATTTTCAGAGCGAAGTAACCACTCCTCAAAATATACTGTAGAGTGTAGTACCTGGGACAAGATTTAAAAGTCCGTATGGTTTGCCCAAGCACATACGACATTCTCGCAACATAGTCGGCCTAGTCCAAAGGAAAGAACTAGTCAATACGTCTGGGACTTGAGATCATTGGTACACACCTCCACCCAGGATCGAACCTGCACCCTCTACGAGTGCGAACCAAAGGCCACGGACGTTCTTTTTTTTTGCTAAATATATTATGGAATATCCAAATACGTTAATGGAATATGTTTGATAGCATCAAAGGCAGAATTTTCTCGTTGTAATGAGAACTTATTTCAGCGGGGCTAAAATGGTCGCTTTGCAAAATCATAATATTAATTATAAATCATAAAATGATTCATATTTTGAAAATCACAAAATGGTATGTCTAGTAATCCGCACAATTCGTACTAATTTGACATTCGTCAGTTAGACAGTTTTGGCAATTCATTTTATGAATTGATTCGAGAGGAATTGAAAAATGTGACCATTTTAGCCCCGCTGAAGTTTTAACTTTTGTCAGTGCCTTTCAGAATCGTGTGCTGTTAAGTCTGCAACCGTTTTTGGGGCACAAAGAAAATAATTTAGCCAATTTTCAGATTTACAAAATAATCACAATTTTAACAAAATCAGCCTAGTCGCTTGGAGGGTGTTCCGTATTCGGTAAAGAACACCGCGACACAAGAATTATAAATACTAGTTGATACCCGCATCTCCGTTGCAAAAAACCTCGTATATCGCACGAAAACCTTAGGTTTTTCCGACATAAAAAGTATCCTATGTCCTTTCCGGGACTCAAAGTATCTCCATACCAAATTTTAGAAAAATCGGTTTTACGGTTTGGGTGTAAAGAGGTACCAAACAAATAGAATTTCGATTTTCAAATATTTATAAGATCATAGACTAAGGAAAATATATTTACTCTATGGTAGGATACGCATTACACATTCTGATGATTCTATAAAATCATCGAAATAAACTATTGCATGCAAAATGCAATGAGTACAAAAGGAAAACTCCTCACGGACGTTGAACTGGGGTTGCTCACCTCGACCAAGGATATTTACTTAGCTGTTGTTACTGTACCATATCATTGCACAAGGAAGTATGAGTTCACACTTCCTGTATGCGTTTCAGAGTTCTGTTGTATCAAAAGCCTTCGCATAAACCCTAATTATTACAGGGAGCACTACAATAAAAAAAATAAGATTTAACAGATTTTATTCTTTATTAGTGATTGTTGTTACAGATTCGTTGTTTATATTAAAAACTGTTCTATGTCCTTTTATTTCTATTAATTTCATCTAAATCAGCCTAGTAGTAAGAGCTAGAATGACAGACAGACATGCATTCTAATTCATAATATTAGTATGAATTTACTAATTTAATTTGTAAGGATAGTCTGAATCGAATAATATCCCACACACACCACAAACACCAATGTTTAGCCCAATATTTAATCAGTAACAGAAATCCTGAGGGGACACACAAGGATCAGTTTTTACCCACTTTTTATTAAACCCTTTTTACAAAGAATTTATCCGCTCTTTGTGCATGTAACTGCGCATTACTGATGGCCTTGGCACAATAATTTTCACATAAAATATGATATTTTCATACTAATTACCGTAGCCTTGGTGTTTTTAGACAAAGGGCTGAGTGACGCATGGATGATGCACACTTTCATGTTCTAAAGTTACAGGTAGAAGGAGTTTTGAAAAGCCGATGATTCAACAGGGTACTTAAATTTTAGGGCCCAACTTGATGATAAGATAAGAATTTAAGTTACAAATAACGGAGTCTATACTTAAATTAACAGAATGAAAAATGCGAAAGTTTCTCTGTCTGACAGTACTTATGTGTGTATAACAGTGAACGCCTCCGTGGTCTAGTGGTTAGAGCGTGACTCTCGACTCCGGAGGTCGTGGGTTCGAATCCCGCATTGGAAACATATTTTTCCAAGTTTGGTTAGGACAATGCAGGCTGATCACCTGATTGTCTGACAAGTAAGATGATCCACGCGTCGGATGGGTATGTAAAAAGTCGGTCCTGCGCCTGATCTCTCGCCAGTCGTGTCGGTCTTCCGTCCCACTGGGTTATGAGAGTGAAATGAATAGAGAATGCTCTTGTGTACTGCGCACACTCTTGGGCACTATAAAACTACTCCTGCGTAACAGGCTTGGTTTCAATGAAACTGGCCACCGTCACCGAAACCGATGTGGGGAGTATTATTTTGTGTGTATAACAGACAGACAGACGTACGGTGGCTTTTGGTCTAACGTTCTGTTTGTCAGTCGTCTGTTTCCACCTAACGCTAACGGTCTAAACTGATTTTAATGAAATTTTCTTGTGTAGTAAATAAAGTTCATTTCTGGGCGGCTCATTTAAAATTCGTATCGCATTATCTTGTACCGTTGCAATATAAATTGACCCTAAGACAAATCTAGTAATCCCTCTCAAGTCCAATTATAGGACTTCTTATAATGTTAGTCATAGAACTTTTCCTGAAATAAAACCTAAGGAACCCGATGAAAAACTAACCTTGATAGTATTAGTCACGATATTTTTTCTTGATTTCCACTTTGTATGCATGTGGTGTGAGTAATATCATAATTTAACAAATTACAGTTTTTATACAATTATACATGAGTCATATTGTATAATTTCCACTATACGCTGAATATGGGTTTGATAGTTCAATTGTTAGTATAATAATCATTATAAAATATTATTTTTCCTTCCATACCGGTACTGGTAATAATCGCCAGTTTTATCAGGAACAGACCAGATACGCAGGAATTTTATAGTGCACCAGTGTGTGCGGAGTGCACAAGAATACGTTCCTCTTTTTCTCCCCATATGGGTACGACTGGCAAGAGGCACAGGAATAACTTTTTACAAGCCCATCCGATGCATAGATCATCTTTCTTGTCAGACAATCAGGTGATCAGCTCGCATTGTCCTAATCAAACTTTGAAACATAGTTTTTACATTTCTTTACCTCATGTAAACTTTAAGATTGATCTACAATTAGCAGTATTAATATCAGCTTTCACAGCAGATCATCGCATATCTAATACATTAAAATTAAGTCATTACATTGAGATATACAGCTTAAAGCTAATCTCTAATTAGTAGATAGTGAAATCTAGATAAATCATGTGAAAGCACTAATGACTAGTGCAGGTGGTCTAGACCTAATTGCAAGACCTAGATATAGTCCTTTGAATAGCTCATCAATTAGTAATCCTATAATACAAGACAATCGATAAATAAATAAACGCAGCGAAAGAAACGCCACTCATTACTTGGGATGGCATAGTTTGTAAAAGAAAGCGTTTTCGACTATGTCATTATTCAAGAACAAAGTGTAGAGGCCGTTTTTTTTTCTTATTTGGCATAAACTGGATTATTTTCAGAGTTTTTGAACTAAAAACTACATTATGTATGTTGAGCCTGGAGCTCAAATGTGGCGGTTATTATTATAACCGCCACATTTCAGCTCTTTCACTTCTAACGCCACCTTTGGATTACATTTTTCTTGAACACTAATAAAACTCACTTTTCTTGCACTTTTTCCACTAAGTATATTAAGAATTATCTTAATATAGTGGAAAAAGTGCAAGAAAAGTGTCTTTTATTAGTGTTCAACATGAATTTCCACCAAGAACCGACAGTACAATCAATTACATTTTCTTTCTTCCAAGATAATCTGGCCGTACTTTATTTTCGTCACTATACTGTACTCGGCGAAACATGGCGGTAGCGGTCATTGACTCCCTGTCAAAACCTTGTCATTTTCTATATAAACCGCGATTGACAATGAAGTGTCAGATGTTGTCAATCGCTATTGACAACATCTGACACTTCATGCTTCATCAGCTTGTAACTTGGACCTAGATAGTTGCATTAAATGGCCAGCGACTGTCCCGTTGAAATATTTACTGACGTCTTCACTACTCAATATTGATTCTACTTTTGTCATGGAAATGTCAGTTTAAATTTTGACGTGAAAACTTCTTTAGCCGTTGTGACTTGTTCACGTAACGTAAGGGCACGTGACCTGGTTCAAAAGTGAGATGAAGGCTTTATAGTTTAGACACAGAATATATAATTAGTACCTTACGGGTTTAGACTTAAGAGCGTACCAAAAGTTGAAAAGTATAACTTTTCGGTCGGGGTAATCGAGTAAATAAACAAAGGATTGGAGTTCCTCTTTTACGCCGCGGCAATCTACTCACCTTCCGTCTGACAACCCACCCAACTAACACCCTTAGGACCGCGCTACACCGGAATGGCAGCGGCGAGGCGAGCACTTTCAGTGTCATATGATTTTAACCATTATCTTCATTATTGTAATACACAGTATCGCTTGAGAAGTCTTCGGCCGCCTGTGGACGCTCGTGGACGGCGATTTCTCAAGCGATACTATGTATTACAATAATGAAGATAAAGTTTAAAATCATATGACACTGAAAGTGCTCGCCTCGCCTCTGCCATTCCGGTGTGTCGCGGCCCTTACTATTTAGAGGTTACCTTACATTACAAATGGACATGTAAGAAATCAGTTCTGCACCTGATCTCTTGCCAGTCGTATTGGTCATTCATCCCACTGGGTTAGTACAAAAATGAGATATCCAAAGTATTTTCATACCGAATTGGTCTCATTTGGGCCAGCGTGCAAAGGTGACAGACAGACACACTTTTGCATTAGGTATCCACATGACTTAGGCTACACATAATTTCTCTATGGTTACTTGTCTTTAATAGCAAGCCACGTAATGAAAAAATACAGAAACACTAATCAATACGGCCATTTTTAATTTTCGCATAGCAACCAGACTTATGAAACAACATTCATATACCGTGGCTTTTAATGCGACACAATAAGGTTCATTATAGCGTGGCGATGGGGTTTTTCAAACTACCCCCTTTGCAGGATAATTGCTGCAAGTGTTCAGGTTCCCATGAATGCAACTTGGGGTTGAAGCCTTTGACGAAATAACCTACTTTAATATCGACAAGTATTACAGTATCAATTACAGTATCATGAATTCTGAAGTTTTTGAAAATTGGGTAGAATTTGTCCCAGCTGTTCTTTGAAGAGTGGTTACTTCTCTCGTAGAAGCAAATGATAAAATTCTCGTATTTGTTCCCAAACACGGCAACGGCTGGACAGATAAGTAGAATATATTTTATGAATGTGTTTTAATGTTAGATGTTTTGAAAGGAGTTGTCATTAAAAGTAACATTGATTACAGGCCACAGCACAGGAGTCTTCCTTCGAAGTTTAAAAATATAATATGGAATAAAGTTTAATATGGAAAAACTACGTTTCAACAAAATAAGAACTCCAAATTTCTGTCAATATTCTGATATGACGGTGTGCAATATGACGGCTTGTTTACTGTATGTGCTGGTAGCGCCCTCTGCTTCAACCTTTGCGTAATATTTCGAAGCCATGACCACGTGCATTATCAATAAAAAAATATAAACGTCAAAACAGCAGACATATTGGTTCGCATTTGAATTTGGAAGCTCAAAGAGGAGGTTTTTATGCATCCAACCGAGCTTACTGTGGGCCGACGTGACTCGCCTAGCGATGTACGTAGAGTAACGTACAGATAGGACGTTTAGTATTGATTTATATCGATTTTTATTATATTATATTATAATACTTTAGGGTACGACGCTGGAGCACCTTCAGTGTTCCACAAGATTCAGCTCTGCTACTTCAACAGATATCTCTATATTATGAGAAATAAATACACAGACTAAAGTAAGTATTATCACTTTATTTCAATACATCCTGTATAAAGTTAACTGTAACATTGTGCTGAAAAAGCTACACAGGGTGTAACAAAAGAAAATGATAATAATTTGGATTTGTAATTGTGTATGAGTCCCGTGTAGTTCACTGCGAAAGTAGCAGCGCTGAGTAACTTTTTAAAAATTTGTATGGAAAAATTTATTGAATTTACAGTGAATTCACGGTGAACTCTATATGAGAGACACAATAATACAAACCTAAAAGTAATATTATGATCATTTAGGTTGCACTGTAGGTATAGTTATTAGTTAGATATTGAAAGACATTCAAAGTAGAATAATTCTATTGCCAATATTATACGTCAAATTCAAAATATAAAAGCTTAAGCTAACACTAAAATTGTACTGCTATGAACGCATAAGGACAGCCTTTTATCTCAATCATTTATATTTTGTCTGTATTTAAAGACACTACTACTCTTTTAAACTGTTGTAAATGTAGGTCCCTACTTTTATTTTATTATGTAACCTAGGCGAGGACACTGGCCTCTGCAATACAGTTTCTACTAGTGCAGGACTCAGAGGCTTCTATATTGTGTAAAACAGTTTTGGTACAAATAAAGATTTTATTTATTTTATTTATTTATAATATTTTTCTTACTTTGTTTGCAAATTTTTACTGTATATGCTCTCAACTGTTTGTGTTTAAGATAGTATCTTCTACACACGTCTAGTCATATGATTGTTGTATAATTGAAATATTAAGTGCACTTAGTTGTAAAAAGGAAGAGCATTTATCTAAGTGATTCATCTTTATATTTTATTCAGTGTTTATAATTAAATGAAGTTTTAGTAGCAGCATGTGTATTTGATGTGAAAACTTCTTTGGCAGCGCTGGGCACTTTTTGGAATATGTAAAAAATTCTCTGATATTTCATATGTCACTCATACGGCTATCCTGAACCTAAGGATACCTTTTTAGCCCAAAAATAAAGACCTGCTTAGGCTGTGAAAACTATATTATATTGCTAAGGATATGAAAAATCATACTAGACTCAAGAAGCATAACCCTGCTACTTGCTAGTACAATTTAACATGCAATATGTTGAATTAAATATATTAAATGTCACTAATGTCTTTATAATATAATGCATGGCGATTGACGCCTCTACCCGTTACTCTATGGCGCACACCCATATCGACTACAAATTACCGGAGCCAAACGAAAATAATATTGTTTCTTCAAATATTTATGTACAGAGTCATTTGCACTGAATAATGCAATGTTATAAATAAACAATAGTTTAAACAAATTGTTTTGTTTATTTGTTTTGCAACAGAATTGCAATTTTGATGTTTCGTTAGTCCAGATTCTGTGCTAAAATTATAAAATGATTTCGGTATGCTTTGTAAAATTGTTTTGGTCATAAAACCAACTGTTTACCTAACTTTTTTAAATAAAAAAATACAATTGCAACGAATTGCACTCTGGAAGTGATGGCAGAAATAAAAACGAAACAGCAGTGCAGGTATACAATTTTAAAGCCGAAAGAAAACAGGATATTCTGAGGAATGCAAATCTCGTGAGATTGGGCACAAGCGAGATCTCGCGAGTTTATGAAAATCAATCTCGCGATCTCGCTAAAAAAGACCGATAACTCACGAAAACGGATTCTCGCGATTGCATTCCCTAATTCCTTCTTCTCCTATACTTCTCCTTACGACTTTTCGGTCAGGTCACGTGTCCTGATTCCTGAGTCCTAACACGATTTTTCTATTATTATTATTCCTATTATACAAAGCCGAAATTAGGCATAAATAATTATACTTATTTAAGTTTGCGATATTATTATCCAAATTGTCGAATCTTCAAACAAGGCCAATAATGATAACCGTACGAGTATTATCAATAATTACACTCCAAACAATACCACACAATTTGGTACACTTTGCTCTATTAGAGCAATTTTGACTGTGTAAAGGTGCCTTTATGCTTTACTAGATGACGCCCGCAACTCCGTTGCGCCAAAGTTCGTTTATCACGCGGTAGTCGTACATTCTTCCGGATAAAAAAGTATCCTTTGTCCTTTCCGGGGACTTATAGTATCAACATATCAAATTTCAGCAAAATCAGTTCAGCGGTTTGGGTGTGAAGAGGTAACAGACAGACAGAGACACCGTAGTATTTATGGTAAGTATGGATTATGATCAAATTCATTGCTGAAAGAAAAGTCAAAATTCAGTTAGTGATGTTAATTGACAGTTCTTTCCCACAAAAATTCTACTATTGGCACAGAATATACAATTTGTCCCGACACCGGTGTCCGATCCTTTAATGTCATAATCTATGGCATATTTTATCGACAAATTGGCTCTCAAATTTTTTCTCTCTCTGACGGTTGTAAAATGGCAGCCATTTTAGTTTTTCTCGGGCTTTCACACTAATCTGACCAGTACTTCTCATGTAAAATATATCCTATGAAGATAAAAAAGGTTTCATTTGATAGCTAACTTGTGGACTAGGCTTACACAGGCAATATGTTATAAATTTCGTGGAATTAAACATAGAAAAACCAAAGTTTAATAAAAAAATGTGTATTTTTTAATTAATCGCTTTTTGTGAAAAATCTAGAGCATTAAACTGGTTCTTTTTTATTTTAAAAAGATAGATGAGGTTTTTATCTTAAATAAATTCTTTATTTCAATGCTCTTAGTCAGATAGTTTAGAAGTTATAACGATTTTCTTATGAAGTATATATAGGTCAGATTAGTATGAAGCCAGAGAATTTTTGTTTTTCAAAAGTTGGAGAAAAAAAAGTTTGAACTCATGAGTTATGGCATATTTTAGTGACAAATTGGCTTTCAAATATTTATTTTTACCACTTTTGAAAAAAAATTCTCTGTCTAATAGTTACTTAATGTTTTGTCAGCCCTTTGCTGACTTTTGGCTATAATTTTGATAATGACAAAAGATATTGAAAACCCTTTTTTACAAAATAGTTTTTTTTTTAAACGAATCAATTACGTTAATAAAACATGACATGATTTTTTTTGCTCTCGTAGTACAAAGTAAGTGCTTAGTTTAAAAATAAGAGCAATCTATACAAATGTAAAGGCGCCATTACACGCATTCGGGACACTCGGAGTGTGTACAATCGCGTACAGTTCTCGAATCAATTCGAGTCGACTGATGACTGTCATTATACCTCATTTAAATAAATCCAGCCTATACGATTGTTATGTACTGGCGCGCACGCAACGCATTACAAGTAATATTTTTACGAAATTACTAGTAAACAATTTGTGTTATAATATTAATGTAAAAGGGTATTTGTTGTAAGAGTTTTATTATTACTGTTTACATAAAGTCAATACAGGAATCGAGGCACAATACTGCATATAAAATGTATAAAATATGAAAATGTATGTCCAATTATGTTGATTATAGTATGATTTTGATGGTGACAAAGTTAGACCAGCGTAAAGGAAATACTTGTACTATGTATTTCACAACAAATATAATATACCAAACTTAATATTCTCAGACATGTTTTCGTATTTATAATATCTATGTATAATTATGGATTTTCATAATAATTAATGTAATCATACAAGCAATTTAATACGAAGAACTATTAACATACCAGTCAGTGGCTTTGAATTGCCATACAAGTTCCTGTGACATCTGCTGTCTGGATTCCCGACAGATCGACATTCATGTTTAAATTCTAGATATTATATTTCAAGAGGCATTTATGCAGCACTTTAGTATTGTATTGAGGTAAAAATTTTTTGAGAGACGTTGTGCACTTTTTTGCGATGGGTGAAAAATATAAATATTATCATCACTCGCATAAAACGTCATACGGTCAGAAATTTGTAAAAGGATTTAAAAATAAACAAGTACTTTCTTCTTTTTCTGCCGGCACTCTTATGGCTGGTTTACACGTATTGAGTAGATAAGTAGTAACTAAATTTTAACTTAATTTGAAGTGCCTGCCCGAAATGTGCCAAGTGACAAGCCCCGCCTGCCAACTTAACAGAAAATAGCCAAAATTCTAATTTCCTTGTTTAGTACTTAACTAAATTTTAACTTGCTACTTGCTACTAAATTTTGTGTTTACATGCAATAAATAAGTTAAAATTTAGTTAACTACTTATATACTTAATACGTGTAAACCAGCCCTTAAAGTAAAGTTCCTTTTTTTTTTCAAAGATGTTAATACTCAAAATGTTATAGAAACTACAGCTACTATCAGCTGCAACATACACAACACAAGAAAACCGATTTTAATAATACATTTTACAAGACTATTAACTACGTTATATAATATAATAAGTAATCTTATCTAAACTTTATACTACATCGACGTTAAACTCTTTACACTCTGAGATGCATACGTGAAACTTTTCTCAACTTACTCACCTACACTCGTAAACAATCTGAGTTATTTTATCTCACTTCACGACTAGACTGTACAATGCATCTTTATTATTTTTACATAGTTAATAAGCCAATAATTTTCAATTATTTGATAAAAAAAAAAACAAAATAAAATATCAAAAATTAGGAAAGCTGCAAAAAAGAGTCAGTTCTTTTTTTATTAAATAATATTTATTTATTAATCAATTAATCTTGAATCCATACTAATTAGCGAATTATTTTCGAATGACCTTTTCCCAAAAAAATATGCAAAACTATTTTTCAAATAATATTGCTCTTTGACGTCCACGTTCATAGAAACCAAACTATAATAATATTATGAATAAACTTTACTACGCGTATCACTTCCGTCGGCGACGATACTTGCGCAAGCGTCTCTTATAATAAAATTTGGCCTCCAGTAATTTGGGTACTTGTACTAATACGACACAGTATTAACATTTTTAAGGTCAAGTAATGGTCTGTTTCTGACATAATGACCATGGGTCATAAGACTCATAAGTACGCTATGGTCCAAGCCACGACACGAATCATTAAATTTTAAACAAGACATGAGTTTTTATTTGTGCTTCCCCTTTAGATCTGTGACAATTTGGTCATAACTAATGCTAAACTCTATCACAGAATACATAATATCAGTACAAGTAACTCTACCTTGCTTTAACTGGCATACATTCTACTTTTTACATCTTCATGGGCACCGGGGGCATTCTCGCTACGGGTCCTGCATAATCTATCAATATCGACATTTTTAATAATCAGAATGCTACATTTCCTAATAACAATAAATCTATTTATCATCATCAACACAAGAATATTTTTTACTCGCTTGTAGCGAGTGGGCACAGGTCAGCTTACAATATAGATGACACATAATTCAAAGACTGTAGCTATACTTAAATCTAATAATAATAATACTCTTCAAGTATTAAAGCTATTAGGGGGCGTCCACAAATTACGTGAGGTGTTTAGGGGGAGGGGGTCGAGTCAAATCTCATCTAATCTCACGTTGGGGAGAGGGGGGGTCTCGGCAAATCTCACGTAATTTTTTTATCAACAAAATAATACTAGTTTGGTCCATTTCATCCAGATTGTACGTATGCTCATAGACTAGGGAAAATGGTATGCTTAAGATTTAATCGTAAGCGTAATCGTTATACGATTAAAATCATTCACAAATTCGTTCGAAAGAAACTCTACTGATTGTCAAGCCAAACGTTTACGTAAGAAACCCACATTTTGAAAAATCTCACGTGAGATTTGAGGGGAGGGGGGTTGAATAAAATCTCACGAATCTCACCAGGGACTTCAAAAAAACACCTCACGTAATTTGTGGATACCCCCTTATCTACAAAATAGTCTGGTAAAACGGCTATCTGTACGTCGGGGCAACGTCCGGCGCCCGCGCATCACGCTGGCAAAAATATAATGTGATCGATCGCACGTATGTTACGTGGTCAATGGTCATGGATCATGTTCACTTAGGGCGTGTTCATATGACTACGCGCACAATCCGCGTACACGCAGCAACCGTCTTTTCACCGCGTACACGCAGCTACCGCGTAGCGACCGCGCAGCCACCGCAGCCACCACGCAGCGTCCACTCGGTTGCTAGGGTATCCATAAATTCACCCGCAGTTTACTAACGGAATTCAGAACATCAAATCAAAAGAAAGGACAATGCTATAAAAAACCCCAGAGCGAACAGATATAGGATGTAGCCCAATATTTCAGTGATATTATATGAAATAATTCTGTATATATTTCAACTAAAGATTTGATGGCTAAATGGAAGATATTGCTATTAACATTTCGTCAGGGGTAGTTTTTTCACTTTCTTTAATGGTATGTTTTTTAATGTTTTTTTTTCAGTACTTAGCAGCTGAATTGTTGTTAGAATGCAGTTCATCTTTTATTCTTTTATAACAATTATAAATCTCCGTAATTAAAACGGTCCATAAAAATAGGTAACTATTTTAGGTTGTGTCATAAAAAAATCGTTTATAGTAACACAAAATATATTTTACAGTTTACATATTATTATCTACAACTAATATGACATTTTATAACATAAGATCGGGGTGAAAAAATCGGACTGAAGTCTGGCCCACCCCAAAAAGATGAAGAATGATGAAGAAAAATATTACACTTATTAAATGGGCACAACTTCCCAAAGTTCTTCTTCCATGTATGCAGGAGCAGTAATGCTCAAGTATGGCTCGTCGGCCATAAAATGTAAGTATGTATCGTCTTGCTCTTGACATGCCTGATTGTATTCTACATCTAATCAATGTATTATTTTCTTGAGACTCTTGAGTCTTGTAGTTGAACGCGCTCCGGATGTCTAAAAACTCCCATTTAATATACACCCGCTTTCTTAATATGCTCGCTGCATTAGGAACGGGCGATTTTGACATGGTACGTTCCCAATGCAAACAAAATCAAATCCTCATGAGTAAGCCGAGGGAATAAAATAAAAAATAAAATAAAATCGAGTGTCACTGTCACATTAGATGAAGGTAAGTAATATGTAATTAAACTGTTTGAATTATATTGTGTGTTACTTTAACCGGTGTTTTTATCACGCAATCCAAAATACCTAGTTGCCCAGAGATTTGTAATTATTATAAAACCATAATAGATGCACTGCATTCTGTATGACGACCTCTGTGGCTCAATGGATAAGAGCGTAGGTAGCTCAAGGCAAGGGTTCCTGGGTCATGGATGTGTGTCAAATGTGTATAATGGAATAAAAATCTTAAATATATTGTAGTATAAAAAGTATTTAATATATAATATTATATTTCTGTTGCCTGGTACTTAGCACGGGGCCAGACTGACGTGGTGACAATTCAGCTGTAAAATGCCGCAAAATAACACACGACACTCCTTACGAAAAGTTAATAGCAATATCTCCCATTTAGCCATCAAATCTTACAATGAAATATATACAGAATTATTTCATTTAATATGACTGAAATTCTGAGCTACATACTGTATCTGTTCGCTCTGGGTTTTTTTTTTCATACATTTGATAGCATTGTCCTAAGTTACCTTGTTTATTTTTTTCTGCATCTGGCATTGTCTCAAAACCTTCTATTAATATAGTACATATTTCATGCCACGCTTGCAAAAGTTTTACGTTTGTCTTTGTATATTTTGAGAGTCTTGTCCCACAAGACATCCCTTTCTTCTATTAACGAAATTAATAACTCTGGCGACATCGCACAAAGGCAACGGGCATCCGTCGCGCGGTCTCAAAGGGAATGAGTAATGAGAGACAAACTAGCCGCGCGGGCGGTGATCGTAGACTGCTCTGTCGCTGCGCGTAGGCTGTGCGGTGGCTGAGCGTACGCTGCGCGGTCGCTGCGCGGTCGCTGCACGTTCGCTGCGCGTACGCGGTTT
This sequence comes from Polyommatus iphigenia, assembly GCA_963422495.1. Classification (NCBI taxonomy): domain Eukaryota; kingdom Metazoa; phylum Arthropoda; class Insecta; order Lepidoptera; family Lycaenidae; genus Polyommatus; species Polyommatus iphigenia. The sequence continues at coordinate 29,916,349 of OY730177.1, read as the reverse complement.
TTGTGGAAATATTTGAAAATAAGCTTTATGTTATTAGCATAGAACCTCAAACTTCTTTAACGTTTGGGAAAACACGCGACGCGCGCTGAATCCGCGCGCACAGAAAACGCGCACGTGTGAACACAGCCTTATACCTAAGTGATTTCACTAATTATTTATAACAAAAATATGTGATTCATTTTGTTGATGAGTGCTGACTAATTGTTCCAAAATCAAAATAAAAAGCAAATGCATACCTGTGCACAAATTACATAAAAATCGGACTAGTTCGTGAGATTAGCGCGGTCGAATGTCGAACGAACAAACTCTTCAGCTTTATAACTAATATAAAACGTTTAGGATTAATATGGATATTGGATAATTATTTTAGATAATTATTATGTGTACTTAATGATTTTCACTGTGTGTGAGTTATTATAGGACTTAGGTATTACGACTAGCAATAAAAGTACTGCTCGACCACGGTACACACTACACAATAAAATTGCATATTTTTTAACTTGATGTCAAAACCAAGATAAAATGAAATTTTGCTAGTCCTGTGTGTTATCCTGTGCACACACTGTATAATAATATTATAATCACATGTGACCATGGTCTATTATAGTGACCGCAATATCTGCAGTCGTTGCAGTAACTATCGGAGCGTTACTATCACTTGGTACTACCATGTACTACCAATACATATTCTGTGGTACTACTAATAATATATATTCTGTGCTATAATGCAAACTTTTCTAACATCGACTTCAATACGCGCCAAATGACGCCTGAAAAAATGTATTTACATGCGCCCGCGCAGCTAATGAGGTCAACGACCGCCGCACTCGGTCAAGGCTCGCTATTACCGATGTTCGTCAATAGATGGCGTTGTGCTAATGATTTCATTGCTCTAAGTTCTAACAACGATGCTCTGTCTGAAAATAGGGCGGATTTGTTTTGACAGTAATTACAACATTAGACGAGTAATAGTATACTTGTGTGTAGTTATAGTAAACTGTATAAATGTGCGACTACGCCATAACTCACGATAATTATATAAAATGCAAAAGTGTTTCTGTCTGTCTATCTGTATGTACAATAATGTATGTCTAATTAGAAGTTTCTAATGCTTAAGTGGCAGATTTTAGTGAAGTTTGGTATGAGATTACCTGTAATTCTGGGATAGGGCAAAGTATACATAGTTCATCCCGGTAAAATGTATGGCGGCTTTTAGTAAAACTTTGCGGCAACCACTAGCTTTAAATAAAGCGAAATAGTGGATTTTGCTAAAGATTTTTTCGTTCTAGTCTTTAGTCATAAGTGAGTTGACGATTTTGTGATCTGGTCATAAAAATGGATATGACTAAATATAATAAAATATTGTGCAATACCGTAAGACTGAATCTACGAAAAGATTTACTAAATTCAGAAATTAACTGTGGGTTTTTTTGATGATGTTTTAAATAAATTAATGAAGAATTATGGTAATAAAAGTAAGCAGTGCTTAGTCATGGGTAATTCTAGTGCTATACATCTTATTATTTCTGTAACTAATTTCTTGTTCTAATGTCTACAACTAAGCCCAATTCCTGTTTTTGTGGTTTTAGAGTAAAAACTATTTTATTTTATTTTATATATTTTTAGCAGAGCTTTAAGCTTATTTTGTCTGAATTAAAACTAAAAATTGAAAAAGAAAATTTCTAAGACACAGGGACTCTCCCTGTGTCTGTTGTTTGTAAACTGTGGTATCATAATACCACAGTTTACAATAATTAGTGAAGTGAGTGAATATTATACCTTATCCTGATATTCCACTTTTACTACCTCCCGGAGCTTTTTAATAAAAAAAATGGAATATTACATACTTAACTATTTTGTTATTACTAGCAAAATGCTCGGCATCCCTTGGACCGCACACCGGACAAACACGTCTATACTTCAGCAACTCAAAATTACCACCCGCCTGTCCACACTTTGTCTACAACGATCACTCGCCTTTTTGGCCACATTGCCCGCCAGGAGCCTAATAATCTTGAGAGTCTCATACTAGCTGGGCAATAAGAGGGGAAAAGAGGCAGAGGCAGAGTGGCTACACGATGGACAGACGCGATTGTTAAGGCTGCTGACTACACGTTCCAGGAGGCACTGCATCAGGCCAAAAACAGAGACAAGTGGAGAGCCCTATCCCAGAAAGCAAATTTTGGTGGTCACGTCCCTCAGCCATGAGGATACGACTAGGAAGAAGCATTTCATCATCATCATTTTGACCATTCCTATTCGCTGTGTGCCTGCTCTGCTGATTGGTTTTCAGTTCTAGCGACAGCTGTCATGGAGTTTTTAAGCAATTTTTATCTACTACAGCTTTCTTATCACTAAATAGTAAATACTAACTGTCCAGCGATAGTAATGGAGTTTTTAAGCAATTTTTGAACTAAAACATAGTTTTAAAAATAGCTGTCCAGCGACAGTCATGGAGTTTTGAATGAATTTGGAATTAAAACATACTTTGTGATTACTAGCTGTCCAGCGCCACTCCTCTTCAGGAGGAGCAATTGTTTGTTCTTAAGCAATTTTTGAACTAATACATACATACTTTGCAATTACTAGCTGTGCAGCGACAGTCATGGAGTTTTTAAGCAATTTTTTTAACTAACCTATCAATCCCCAACCGGCAGCCGGCTGCCGCAGCCCGCAACAATGGAAAATCTATTGTATCTGCGGACTGCGATACCCACGATGGAGGTGCTACTACATGCTTTGTCATTACTAGCAGCTGTCCAGCGACAGTCATGGAGTTTTTAAGCAACTTCTCATATATTACTATGTTTTTACCAGCTATTGCCTCAATTTCATCCATTTTCCTATCCAATCTTATTCGTGGTGTTCCAGGAAGATATGATAATTGTTAACTGTATCTATAATGGTCTGAGCCGTGAACTTGGCGTCGGACCAACGCGCCGGAATCTGCTAGCTAATTGTGACATCCGCTCGGTGACGACTGGTTACTCATTTCTAGTAGTTTCTGAACACTTTCAGAGTGATCATCACCTTCTTGATTTAACTAAACATCATTATGAACAGTCTTTAGAATTATTATTAACTAAATTCATTAATCACGTGAAAACCGTACATTTTCCCAGGATAAAAGTATCCTGTGTCCTTTCCCGGATCTTAAATTATCTCCATAAGTTTCAGCAAAATCGGTTCAGCGGTTTGGGCGTGAAAAGCTAACAGACCGACAGACACTGCGTTTCCCTTATAATTTGAACAAACCTTATAAGTTATAACTTACCTACTTCAGCATCTTGCTAGTATAACTCGTTATACAAAAAATCCACATTTTTTTGTATTTCAAATTATTTTCCCGACTCTAACCTCAATTTATGCCAGAAAACGAATAACGAATTTTTTTTGCATATTGTTCAAGACCGCAAACATCTTTACTGTACTCGGCGAAACATGGCGGTAGCGGTCATTGACTCCCTGTCAAAACTTGTCATTTTCAACAAAGCCACGATTGACAACATCTGACACTTCATTGTCAATCGCGGTTTATATAGAGAATGACAAGTTTTTGACAGGGAGTCAATGACCGCTACCGCCATGTTTCGCCGACAGTAGTACAGTAGGTATAGTAAGCATACTTTTTACTACTGTTCTAGTGATCTTCGGTGAACGTGACGATGTTCACGATTTTGATAAAATTTTCCTATTCCATGAATCAATTTTGTGGAAACATTTTAGTGGAACATGCGCGGAAGATGATTCTGACAGAAATTTTCACTTATAATAACCACAAGAGCTTCAAAATTATCGGGTATTTCCCGATAGGTTCGTTGCAAATAAATGAAGGATTCAAGTTTTTCAGGTTAAAAAATCACGAGCGCGAAGCGCGAGTGATTTTTCCTGAAAAACTTGACGACTTTATTTGTTTGCAGGGAACCTTGAGGGAAATGCCAGATAATTTTGAAGCTCGTGTGGTATTCGGGGGATTATTTTTCCGTCCCAAATGTCGGCCAATAGAATTGCACCATGAGACGAAATGTACAGTTAACAAATAAGAATTTGTACCTTCCTTATATTCTTCTCCATCCATTTTCTTCATATTGTAAGCGTAATCTTTCATAATGTTTGCCAATTGCGCTTCACTCGTTTCAGCACTCAATGTGTATTCCCTCTCAGTACAAAAAGTAGTAAATTGGTTCCAAACTGTTTTTTTTGCCTTCTCCGTATTAATGGGGACATTTCCTTTGACTTTTTTATCGATGGTGGACAGAGAACAAACTCCAAATCGACTCATTTTCATGCAAAATCTCCAATTTTCACAATTGAATTCAACCTGTCAGTTTGACGTGTGGTTAATTTGACTGGATCATGTTTTGTTTTTTATATATAGCAACGACCAGAGAAAATTTTCAAAAAATTATCAGTATAATACCATGTAGGTTGTACCACGTGACGTCGAATGGTGCAATTCTATTGGTCGATATTTGGGTCGGAAAAATAATCAGGAAAATCTGTTATCAGTGTCAACTGTCAACTGCGTTGTGAAAATGATAACGAATATTTATTTTAGTGATTTTTTCTGCTCGTGCAGTTGCTCTGTAGTCACGTAGTCCGTAGAAAGTAGTCTGATTCGGGGGAACTGTACATTTTAAAAGGTTAATTAAAATGTGGTTCTAATATTCCTATTCGTATTCGAATTCGTGAAATTAAATTTAAAAATCGAAGAACTCACCAGTGTTGCCAGATGGTTTCAACCTTTTATCTGTAGTGGGAACTGCTAAAATCTGTATAAAATCTGTATGTCATATTGTCTCAATATTCTGTATAAAATCTGTATTAAAGTCACCAAAAAATAACCTATTAATCATTATCTACAGCTTTTTTGTGAAAAAAAGGGATACGTATGGCCGTGATAAGGTGATAATTGTATAATAAATAAAAATATACTGAAATGGGAACTTTATTTTAAATCAAAATTTAAAATCTAATAAAAAAAATTAAACACCCGTTTCACCACTTTCTGATAAAGTGCCTGATAGGCTATCCACAACTTTTTTGACAGATTCTCCATACTTTGTCAGGTGTCAAGTTAAGTTGTGGATAGAATATCCGGCACTTATCAGGAAGTGGTGAAACAGACCCTTAACATAATAAAATAAAATAAAAAACAGCAATAAGATCGAAATATTATTTAATATTTTCATTTGTAATTTTTTTTTGTTTTTCGACAGCAACTGCTCATCAACCTCTAGAATCTAGATTATAGCATGGTTTTGCACCAATCAGTTACATTGTATGCAAAAGACCTTCAATGGTGTCTGTATTTAGCTTGTTGTGTTGTTGAATTTTTACAAAATTAATCATACATATTTACAAAATTCTGTAATTCTGTATAAATATCTGTATCCAGTATTTATCTGTATTACTCGCCAAAAATCTGTATAAATACGGAGAAATCGTATATATGGCAACACTGGAACTCACTGATTTTAACAGTCGGAGCCAAAGTTGGAACAGTTAATGTGTTTCACGGAGGAACCGTACATTTTCTGTAATAAACTATCCTTTGATCTTTCTCGGGTCTCAAAATATCTCCACACCTTTTTACATACTTCAAGATCAAATCAATGTTTTTTTTTTATGAAATAAGGGGGCAAACGAGCAAACGGGTCACCTGATGGAAAGGAACTTCCGTCGCCCATGGACACTCGCAGCATCAGAAGAGCTGCAGGTGCATTGTCGGCCTTGTAAAAGGGAATAGGGTAGGGGAGGGTAGGGAAGGGAATAGGGTAGGGGATTGGGCTTCCAGTAAACTAACTCACTCACTCGGCGAAACACAGCGCAAGCGCTGTTTCACGCCGGTTTTCTGTGAGAACGTCGTATTTCTCCGGTCGAGCCGGCCCATTTGTGCCAAAGCATGGCTCTCCCACGTTAAATTTGTTTTTTACGGTTTAATTAAAACGGTTTAATCGTTTAAGGTAATAAACAGATAAACACTTTGGTATTTAAACTATTTAGTGAAATATTTTATTTCAAGGACTTTTATCTGGTGACTAGATGACGTCACAGGTCTGTAAAACAGTATGAGCTTGAGGTCAATTTTCCCACATAACCCTGAAAGATCTACTACGCCGATAACCACAAGCAAAATTCAACCTTAACGCACTGTATTAAAGACTATGGGTGCTGGCAAACGAAAATTTATGATATTTCTTTATAGGTTCTGTATTTTGCAATATCTTTTGGAAGATACGTATAATCTAAAAGAGCAAGTAAGGATTTTACTTAAAGCCTTATCTCAGCAGATAAAAGGTTGATTATCCTTTAGCATATTATGTTGAAGGTGCAGTGTCTTGCACTCGTGTAGAAATTTATGGTAGTAATAAATGTATGGCTGTTTAATGATCTAGAATCTATATTATCTACACTTTTCATCAAATACTTGCACCCCTTGTTATTATTGGCAGTTGAAGTGAAAACTCCTTTAGTTGCGTTGTGTTTATTAGGATGGGTAAAATTTTGTCACGTTGTGTGACATAGGCATAACTACTCACCACTGATCCACGCCAGGCGTGTCGGTCTTCCGTCCCACTGGGTTATGAGAGTAAAGGAACAGAGAGTACTCTTGTGAACTGCGCACACACTTGGGCACTATGAAACTACTCCTGCGTAAATAGCCTGGTTTTAATGAAACCGGTTTCTGGCTATACAAAATCCACATTTTTTTTATTTCAAATAATTTTATGTAACTGTTACAGTTTACCTGCTTCATCCACTATAATGTCGTCAAATATGAGAGTAATAAATATCATTAAATCCACAGAATATTATACTCTATATCCATACAGATTTATTATGCTAGTGAGGATATCTGAATTTAATGATACTAGCAAGAACTTACTATTATTGTAAATTTTTGTTTAAAGTATGATTTATCACTCTCAATTCTAACGTCATTTATAATTTTAGCAAGAACCAATATTATATGCCTAAACACTTAATTACTCATAATTTAATCACTAATAATTAGTATAAATCACAGCTCGACCTAGGTCATCAAAACTTATCGTTTGCGAAATGTAGGATTTCCCTGAGTTTGCATCCGTGAATCATATCGCATGATCGTACTGACCAATCACACGCATTTGACATTCAAACCTGTCCTACTGTATTGCTGACTTATCTTATATTATGTGTAATTAAATTAACTGTTTAGTAACAATTTATTTTTATATTTGACTAGCGACCCGCCCCGGCGTCGCACGGGTATAAAATATATAGCCATGATTGCAATGGAATGAATGATTAAAATCGATAGTCTATGATCCTTCACGTGGTCTACTTCTTATCTGTGCCAAATAACATAAAAATTGCTCCAGTAGTTCGCGAGATAAGCCCTTTCAAATAATTTCCCCCGTTTTTTCCACATTTTCCTCTATTTCTTCGCTCCTATTAGTCTTAGCGTGATAAAATATAGCCCATAGCCTTCCTCGATAAATGGGCTATCTACCACTGAAAGAATCATCAAAATCCGTTGCGTAGTTTCAAAGATTAATGTATAGATATAGAATAATGGCTTCCGCATCTTCGTTGTGCTGTAATTCGTTTATCTTGGACCGTACATTTTTCAACAGCAAATGGCAAATATCCTAGTAGTACGGGAGCCCTAGAATATTTTTTTTATTACTATCAAACTAATTTTTTGTGAGTAGCTTCATTTTGATAAGACGAACAACATTTTTATCTGTGAAAATTTTTGAAGTGGTAGCTAACAGAAATAGAAAGGAGTTCATACTTTGACTTGATGGTCCTAAAATATGGATTGTTCTATTTGTAGGTCAATCTTAGGGCCTTATCACACTGGCGATTAGCGAGCGGTTTGAAAGCGACGCGATTGCACAGCGCGCACGCCGCGATTGCGCGACGTGCACGCCGCGACGCCGTTGCGCTGTCGCGGCGTGCACGTCGCGCATTCGCGGCGTGCGCGCTGCGCAATCGCGTCGCTTTCAAATTGCTCGCTAATTGCCAGTGTGATAAGACCCTTACTCTTAAATTAAATAACTATTAACCTATCAATGTACAAAAAATCAGCTTGTTAGGGTTCCGTTTTAGGGTTCAGTAGTCAACCAAGTTTTGTTGATTACAGAACCCTAAAACGGAACCCTAACGAGCAGATTTTTTGTATATTAGTCAAATAATTTAAGAGTAACATTGTCCTACAAATAAAACAGTCTATATTTTAGGACCATCAATTCAAAGTATGAAATCCTTTCTATTTCTGTTAGCTACCACTTTCGAGATTGAAGAGACCAAAATGAAGCTACTCACAAAAATTTAGCTTGATAGTTATCAAAAAAAAAATTGTTCTAGGGCTCCCGTACTATAAGTTCATGCCCGTTTCTCAAAGTATCTGCATACCGAATTTTATCTGAACCGGTTCAGGTGTAGAAGGTAACAGACGGACATATCATATTCGCATTTATATTATTAGTTAAGATTAATCTCAGTGCAACTTCTGGTTGATAATAGATGGACAATCATCCTGAAATTAAGAATGTGAAAGTGATGCGTCTGTCTGTCTGTTACCTCTTCACGCCCTTACCGCTGAACCGATTTTGCTGAAATTTGGCATGGAGATACTTTGAATCCCGGGAAAGGACATAGGATAGTTTTTATCCCGAAAATGTACGGTTCCCGCGCGATAAGTGAATTTTATCGCAAAGGAGTTGAGGGCGTCATCTAGCAGGAGCCAATTATACTTGTTTGAGATAAATATTTTGTGTGAATGATGTTGATTTCACTCGATAGTCAGAGATTAAGGGGAGTTGGCTGCAGCTCCGTAAACACTCCCGAACAAACAACACGTGTTCTGTGTAAGCGGTCATCATCGTCGACATCATCACTATGAGCATTGTCATAGACTCACATTATGTACCATCGAAGAAATAATTCGTTTATCACGCGGGGATTGTACATTTTATATTTAATAAGTATCCTATGTCGTTAATTATGTGACTCAAAGTATCACCATACCAACTCTCATGAAAATTGGTTTAGCGGTTTAAGCATGAAGAGGTAACAGGCAGACAAACAGACACACACACTTTCGCATTTATAATATTAGTAAAATATGGATACACAGTACGATTCTACAAGCTGCCTACAATATTCAGAGGGGCTAAAATAGTCGCTTTGAAGAATCATAATAATGATTCATTTTTTTAAATCGCAAAACGTCACTCTGCTTGGAATTCATGTCTATAGTAATTCCTACTAATTTGATATTCGTCAGTTTGACGGTTTTGACAAGTCATTTGCTGAATTGATTGAGAGGAATTGCTAAATGTGACCATTTTAGCCCTGCAGATCTACGTCAAACATTTTTATTGAAAAACAAATAGACCCTACACGTTGCATGATCAGGGTCAAGTAGTAGTCAAGTTGTATTCAATAGTTTTGACAGGGAAAAAATAATTATTTCCAATTCGTCCTGATGTCTAACTTCACTGCTGAAATCATCGATAGTCAGTTGTCTAAACACCCAGCAATAATTAGTCTACTTGTGGTGTACACGAATTTTCCAGAATCCTATAAATAGCGGGTGCAACGTGCCGACGCACGAAGGTCGTCGGGTCGACGCACTAGGTAACGGTATATTTAGTGCATTTTTATCGGAAATTTTGATGTATGGATGTTTGTTTGGGCGTACCGGAAAAGAATCGCTTCAGGAATTGTTTTGTAAATAAAATATTCAAAGATAGATGAAATATAATTTAAAACTCAAAGGTGACTGACATAGTGATCTATCAACGCACAGACCAAACCACTGGACGAATGGGGCTGAAACACCAGAAAGACAGATTTTATTTTGATGCGCAGGGGGGACCCGGGTTGGGGACAGTGATAATACTTTAGGGTGTGTTTGGGTCCTCTGTATAGGGTTGATTGTGAAAGTAGCAGCGCTGAAAGACCAACATTTTTTTCACTCTTGTATGGAGAAACTCCTGAGTCCTGACGCTAGACGCTTGCCCATACAAAAGTAAAAAAAAGGTCTTTCGGCGCTGCTACTTTCACAGTGAACTCTCTACAAGGAACACGTACACACCCTAAAGTATTATCACTTAGTTTTGTTACACTCTGTATCTATATACATAATATATAAAACTCAAAGGTGACTGACTGACATGGTGATCTATCAACGCACAGCCCAAACCACTGGACGGATCGGGCTGAAATTTTGCATGCATGTAGATGTTATGGCGTAGGCATCCGCTAAGAAAGGATTTTGATAAATTCCAACCCCAAGGGGTTATAATAGGTGATGAAAGTTTATATATAATTATACTTCTTAACGCGAGCGAAGCCGCGAGCAAAAGCTCGTAATATTATGTAACGTGTTACCTATCAAGGTATTTTCATCATTTTCTGTCAAATCCATGGTTAGTATTTAGTAATAAAAGTGTATAGAAAATCGTAACAGTATGGGAAGTCGTAAAGCGTTTAAACTCCCAACACCAAGGTCTATTGAGTGTAGAACTAATGAGCGGTTGTAAAACATTTCCCTTCTATACCTTTCTAATTATAATATGCTCATTGGGTGGATAATGCGAACATAAAATTATCCGACAATTCAATAGTAACAGGTTTCCACCGGCTCATATAGAGGTTAGTGGTTGAGTTATAAGCGCTAGCGAGTTATAAAATAGCTAAAGACTAGCTTAAAGCCGAGCTTTGTGAGGGCTCGCGTCGTTTTTCTGCGTGGTAATAATCTTTGAGGCAGTTTTTTTTATATTTTAATAGCTATGTCCACAATATTATGCAATTTCATCTTCAATTTTCGTCATCTTTTTATTCAACTTTCGTTTGGCATATTCAATAATTGAATGCGTCAAAATCCACCCGCGTTGAAAGAAGTGTCATAGCGAGCGCTACGATTTCAACGCGCGTTACGGGCATGCCTCACGTTCGCTGTTGACTGCGCTATAACGCATGCCCTTGATGAACAAACAAAGGCCCAGTGTGGACAAAGCTAATAGTAACCAAACTTTGACTGACCGATGATAACACATCTACATAAATTTATTATAAATAAAAATTACTATGTTAAAGCACAAATCAATAGGAGCTATAGTTTTTCCGTAAAGCGTACCACAAAAGAACCTAGGTTGTAGGATAATATACTAGCAATTAGGGCTCGCTTCGCTCGCCCTGATAAAACCTTAACCTTACTAATAAAATTTTGACACTGCGCACAGCTGTACAAGTTCCGTTTGCCTTTTCCTAAAAATGATAATTGGCTGAAAAACACAGTGAAAAAAATACGTTGTGTATAAAATATTTTTATTTGTAAATGATAAACCTTTTGCTAATACTATAATTAGTGTAAGTGCGAGTAAGCCTGTCTGTTTGTCTGTAACGTTCAGGCTTAGGCCGTGTTCAGACCAAACTGACTATACGCCGCTGAATGTGAGCAGGCTCACTGTGAGCCCCAGTGTGAACGTAAGTGAACGTGAAAATATACGGTATCGAATGTCCGCGCCTACGCCTAGCGTAATTGTAAACGAAAAAGTGAATTTTTATGGAAATACAATAAACTGCGTAACGCTCGCTCACATTCAGCGGCGTATAGTCAGTTTGGTGTGAACACGGCCTTAAACCGCTGAATCGATTTGGATGAATAAAATATATCGCAGCGACAACTAAACGTTATTATCTCCATGCCACATCAGTGCTTATAATATTCCGTTGCGACAACGCAACGCAAGCAATAGGGAGTTGCGTGGATGGAAATTGGGTATATTATTATTTATTGTAACCCATCAACTCCCAAGCGGCATCCGGGTGCCGCATAACAATTAATAATAATATAATGGACGAATATAGGCTGATATACATATATCAGATAGATATACACCACGTCAGTCTGGCCCCGTGCTAAGTACCCGAAGGACTTGTGTTACGGGTACCAGACAACGGAAATCCATACTTATATTATAAATGCGAAAGTGTGTCTGTCTGTCTGTCTGTCTGTCTGTCTGTCTGTCTGTCTGTCTGTCTGTCTGTCTGTCTGTTACCTCTTCACGCCCAAACCGCTGAACCGATTTTGTTGAAATTTGGCATGGAGATACTTTGAGTCCCAAGAAAGGACATAGGATACTTTTTATCCCGGAAAAATGTACAGCGACCCGCCCCGGCTTCGCACGGGTGTAAAATACATAGCCACTGAAAAAATAATTACAATCGATAGTCTATGATCATTCAGGTGGTCTACTTCTTATCTATGCCAAATAACATAAAAATTGCTGCAGTAGTTCGCGAGATAAGCCCTTTCAAATAACTTCCCCCGTTTTTTCCCACATTCTCCTATTAATCTTAGCGTGATAAAATATAGTCTATAGCCTTCCTCAATAAACTGGCTATCTAACACTGAAAGAATTTTTCAAATCGGACCAGTAGTTGCTGAGATTAGCGCGTTCAAGTTAACCCTTTCATCATTTTCCCCGTTTTTTTCCACATTTTCCTCTATTTCTTTGCTCCTATTAGTCTTAGCGTGATAAAATATAGCCTATAGCCTTCCTCGATAAATGGGCTATCTAACACTGAAAGAATCATCCAAATCAGTTGCGTAGTTTTAAAGATTAAAGGGAACAAAAGGACATGAGGGAAAAAAAGCGACTTTGTTTTATAATAATATGTATAGATGACGCCCGCAACTTCGTTGCGCAAAAACTCGTTTATCGCGGTGGAACTGTACATTTTTCCAGGATAAAAAGTATCCTATGTCCTTTCCCGGGACTCAAAGTATCTCCATGCCAAATTTCAGCAAAATCGGTTTAGCGGTTTGGGCGTGAAGAGGTAACAGACAGACAGACAGACAGACAGACACACTTTCGCATTTATAACATTAGTATGGATACACATATTTAATACACATCCATGACCCAGGAACTTTGAAAACTTTTTGTTCCGTCGGCGGGATTCGAACCCGCGACCCCCGGCTTGAGCTACCAACAGCCCACAAACTGAGCCACAGAGGTCGTACATACAATTTATTGAAAATCTATTGTGTCTGGAATTCCCACGATCGAGGTAATGCTTCTCTTATGTATTAAGCCAGCACGCTGACGGCCATTCGATTATTCAAAGCCTGTGCTGTTTAACTAGGATTACGAATCTATTAATGAACCGATCGACATACGCATATTCATAATATATTCACGAGAATACTAGCTTTTACTGTGTATGATAAACTAGATGATGCCCGCAACTCCGTTGCGCCAAAATTAGTTTTTCGCGCGGGAACCGTACATTTTACCGGGATGAAAAATATCCTATGTCCTTTCCCGGGACTCGAGGTATCTCCACACCAAATTTCAGCAAAATTGGTTCAGCGGTTTGGGCATGAAGAGGTAACAGACAGACAGACAGACACACTTTCACATTTATAATATTAGAATGTTTAGTAACCTCTGTAGTATGATTTAGGGTTTTGTGCCTTGATAGGAAATCATGGAACACTGATCACTTTAGTATACGTTTATCTAACGTTGTAGCACGTCGTCAAAACATAAATACGTTTTTGCTACACGGTAGAAAGATAATACATCCCATCCGCCTGAATTATTTTCTTTCCTACGCTACGCCGGCGGCTCCTTTTTTCGATGCGCTTCGATCAGATCACGTGTGCTGACGCGAGTCAATTTCCCAAAAAAACTGCACAGTGCCGCTAAATAAATATTGACTTCAATATTAATGTACTATCAGAGAAGTTCATTCCTAGGCAGATGGGGGACTTACGCGGCTACGTAGTTTGGTCGCGTTACGGCAAACCAAACCGACAGCTGATCACAATTATTAACATTGAATTAACATGATCCGACCAAATGACGTTGGTCTATCAAATAATCAAATTCCTCGATGGTACATTTTGAAGTCGAAAGGACAACCCTGCGGCGGAACAACGGAGCAATGCACCTTGCTCCACATTGCGTCAGGACTCAGGATGTGCACTATTATATACCTTTACCAAGTTAAAACGTAAATGAATATCATTAATGCACCATCAAAGGAGTAACAACATCAAAGCGGTCAGCCACTATAATTTGTCACCCGCTTTGCGGTTTCACTCAAAAATGTTTCCAACTGATCATATTTCCAAGAATACTACGAGAGCTCGGCCACGAAGTAGGCCGTAAGCGGAGCGGATAGCGATTAAGATGCCCCACAGATGTCTATTTTCTGAATTTAAATATTACCATTATTACAATAAGAACACCCGTTTAGCTTTGTCCACACTAATGGTATGTGTTATAGCGCAGTCAGGTGTCAAAGCGCGCGTGAGGCATGCCAGCGACGCATGCGCTCTGACCGTATCCAAAACTTTCGCATTATTCTTTTTTTTGGAATTTCCTATGACACTTTACTGGCTGGAATATGTGCGGCTTATTTGGTCATAAGAAATTCCAAAAAAAAAAGAACAAAGCGAAAGTTTTGGATACGGTCAGAGCGCATGCGTCGCTGGCATGCCTCACGCGCGCTGTTGACTGCGCTTTAACGCATGCCCTTGATGTACAAAAAAAGGCACAGTGTGGACATAGTTATTATAGGTAAAGTTCTTCAAAGGACGATGGTAAAATACTAATGTTTTAGCCAAAATCGTACGCGTAAAAGTGATTCTCATAGTAGCCATGCACTTTCCGCGATGATAGAAGCTGAAAATGGCAAAGCAGATTTATTATGTATGTGTGTTTGTCTATAATATTTGTTTCTCTGAGATTTTTTCTATTTATACAAGTAAAAATTTCTCTATAGTTCTACATGGTTTTGCAATCGCAGGCTCTGAAGTTCTTAATTATTTAATATTTTCTTGTTTGAACTATTTTTGATTTACGATAGGAAGCACGAAAGTAGCAATTGCTATTAGGACGATACTTTAGTAAGCACAAGTAGCGTGGGGTTCATACAATTATAATATTCTAATCGGCTTTACTTACCTCCTTTTCTATATAGGGCATGGCGGTATTGGGAATTTTTGCGATACCGGTATAATACCGGTATTGATATTTCAAAAACCGGTTTTCCGGTTTTTCGGTATTTTTTCGGTATTCATAAAAAAGCGCTAAATTATTTATAATTTAATCGAAAGAGCAAAAACACATTAAAATCAACTTGTTTATTTAAAGTTTAACAGTTAAACAGTGTTTTGTTCCTTACCAATGATGAAAAACTCAAAGCAGATATGTTACTACCGCGCGCGTTGTGAAGATTCAAATACGGCCCAATTGGGTCGTCTGTTATTTAGTCTGCATCGGGCGCAGTCACGAACGTGCCGCGTCTTGTCTTACCTAAATAAATTGAAAATGACGTCGTGCGTGTTTCGAAAATGTACCAATTATGACTGAAAAGAAAACAAAACACATGGAATCTCTTACCACATGTCTTGATTGCAATAAATACCTCGATTATTTACTTTTTCAATTATTTTTTCGAACAATCTGGAAAAAATCGAATTTTCGTCATAGCTCAGGCGAAGAAAGAGACAGCGATACGATTCGACGTTTAAAAATAGAACTGTCTCTTTTATGTTAATGGTTTTTCGTATCTTTTGTTTCACTTATCTGTCAAATTTGTCAATGTTTGCAATTTTGAATTTGAAAATTATTCGGAAGAGATTTAAGCCGGAAAATAGTATGGACGTAACAGATCTGTATAAGTAGAATATCATTGTTCCTTACACTAAAAAATAACTAAAAAAATCTTCCTTAAGTACATATACTTCGATGCCCCCAAGCAAAAAGTCGGTAACCGAAAAATCCAAATTTTACAGGAGCGACGATTTACTGTTTTTTGTGTATATTTTTTCAACGCGGGGAAATATTTAAAACATTGATATATGAAATAAAACCTAATTTTTTGGTGCATGTAATTGTTTAATCAGTATGCAAATATGTTTATTCATAAGCTAGTAATCTGTGAAAATAAAATATAATACAGGACAAGTCATGAGTAAAAAATTACGCTATTAACACTTACGGGGTTTTTGCAGTAACTTTATAAAAAACTACCATCCGTAACATTATATTATGGACTTTTATAACGTAATTTATAATGTCAAACAGGGCGCGTATGTTAATATTACGATGTTATTGCGGTTATATTAATATTTATGCAGAAACTGTATTGCTAAATTACATTAGTTTTAACAAGAAATTTAATACAGTGTTAGCACTAATACCGATATTTATTAAACAAATTTATTAATTGTAATATTACAAGGTTTGAAGGAAACACACAGAATATTGTGTATTAATAAGGTTTATTCATATTAAAACAAATTATTGAACTCTCAAATCAGTTTTATGAAAAAAACAAAGTAATTAAGGGGGTCTAGGTCAAGAAACGGACGATTTTCAAGATTTAAACGGGGGACAGGAGACATAACAGTATAGTAATTTAAATTATGAAAAAAATATAAATGGCATGTCGCACCAAGTTTAACATTAATTCATAAATCATAAAATATTATGCCTTCGACTGCATTTTATTATCCACTTTCTTCTTCTACATTTTTCTATGTACTACCTACCTACTATGTAACCTTCTATTTATCCTGGCATGAAACTCGTAAGCAAGAGTCGTATCAATTAAAACATGGATTCGATGCCTCCGGCAGAATTAGGTCTTGTTTCGTTCTTTTTAGTTAACATTTTTTGCAGTCGGTTTTATTTTTATTTTTAATTAATTTATTTTATTTGCGACTTTTTAGCTGTAGTCATCTAACCATTTCGACAATCAATGTAATAAATTGAAAAACTACCGTGCTGATATAATCATACATCGTAGGTACACTTAGAAAAGTGTACCTACAGCTACAATACGTTATAATTGGTACATAGGTTTGGTACTGTTTCAATGTATGTTTCTAGTTTTAAGTACCAAATCATTGTTTTTTTTTAATACTTTGTCATTGAATTTTCATCTATCATGCAGGCGGATTTTGGTTTTTTCTTATTTTATTACTAGCGGTTGGCCGCGGCTCCGCCCACGTGGATGTCGGTGAGCTCTGCAAAAAGCATACCCAGGAAAGACTTGTCAGCAAAATGATTCCCAGGTCAATTCACAGACTCCGACACTAGCATCGACAATGCAGTCATTATACGCAGGCTGCACCCTGCACAGAATATTATTGTCTTCCTCCCGCACGCGCACCCGCCTTGGTGACGCCAACTATCGTTATATCTTAATTTCGCCATAATTTCAAAACCAAATGTCCAATTTTTTTCATGATATTGAATGTACTGTCACTTCTTGGTGGAAATTCATGTTCAATTAAATAATTATATACTTTCCTTGCACTTATTCCACTTTATTTTAATAGATTTATTACAAATTTATTATATACACGACCGGTTTCGAAAAAATCTACACCTGATGATGATTTTTTCGAAACCGGTCGTTTATATAATAAATTTGTAATAAATCTATTAAAATAAAGTGGAATAAGTGCAAGGAAAGTGTATAATTATTTAATTCAATTTTATTCATTCAAAGACCAAATATTATCTAAAAATAATGTAGAATTCCAATGGTAAAAGAATTTTTCAAATCGGTCCAGTAGCTTCGGAGCCAAACAAACAAAAAATCAAATCTTTCCTCTTTATGATATAAGTGTAAATTTATTGTTCTATTTAATATTAAAATTGCAAGTTATATACATATTTAGAATCAGTGCTTAAAATCCTTTATTTTGATACCCCATTCGATATGCTTGGTAGAATTTTTATTTTTTTTACCTCACAATATGGCGTCAAACATCTGCCATTTTGGGTTTATTTAATGTCACCCATCTAAGAACACTTGGGTCATTAAGACAAATCTAACGATTCCTCAAATGTGAAAATTCGTTTAGCGGTAAGGAAGAATATTACAAACATACAAGATACGTTCTAAATACATAACCCTCCCGGCAGTCGGGTAATAACCAACAATTTAAACGTTAAAAAGTAACGTAAAGTAAACATTTGTAAAATATCTGCTCTGTAACTAAGAAGATAAAAGTATCTATTAGTCAAAATAAATAAAATAAAAACTTAAAGTTATCTAACATACAACAAAAAATAGGATATTTTTTTAATCTAAAGCTTAAAACATGCATCCTTCCTGAATCTGTATTAATATTATGTAATTATATTATTTTGTTATTTACTGTTGGAAAAGTGTCCTCAAGAAACATACATTGGCATCTAAAGTATCGTCATTTAATGAAGATCGTATTTTATTGCACATAATTATAATTAGCTGCTAAAAGCTCTCTCTGAGTAGGAGAGCTGAGCTAGTAGGAGATACCGTCATTAAATATTCATACAGTTCTTGCAAATAACATCCTCGCTTTCTGGCGTTTTCGTAAAGTGTCATTTCGATGCGTAAAACTGTCAACAAATAATCATCATCCTCTATTCTTTCAGATAGATTTTGAGATAAGCTTGTTATTTGCATATTGCAATAAATATGCCAACACAGGACTCTCACACACACACACAGCAAAACTATTTACCAGCAGTTGATTTTTAGTGTATTGGTATACTTTCAATTGTTTCATAAATCTTATTATTGTGTTGAAAACACGTGTGCGTATACAAAAATACATTAAAGCTAAAATACCGAAAAACCGGTATTTTTCTCTTTAGCACCGGTATTTAAATATGTTCTAAATGGTGCGGTATTACCGGTTTTACGGTAATACCGATTACCGGTATCCATGCCCTATTTGTATACTACCATCCAAATCCCCAACAGGCTAAAACTGTCGCCGCTTCCGCAGCTCCGCTTACTTTGTCCGCTTTGCGCTGCCCCGCTGTGTTAATGGCCCCACTAGACCAAACGTCACTGACCAAGCGCAAGGTGAAGGTGACACGTCCATAGCACAAGGCCGCGAACCTCGTCAACCCTTTTTATGCATTACGTGGAACACCCGAATACTTGTAGATAGTGCCAAGAATATAAATAAAGTGTTACATAATTCGACATAGTTTTAGTTTTTCTAGACTCAAATATGTAGGTGTCTGGATATTAAATTTTTGTGGATGGCACATATAATTTGGTCGGATTATATCAAATCCAGAGAACAGATCCTTAACTTGATACGTCCTGAGTCCTGACCAAATAATGTAGGTCGGCCAACTGCATATTATGGAACTCTGATAAGATTTAAAAAAATATTTTCAAATACGAAAATGAAAATTTTTAGCTAAAAAAACTTTTCGCAAACAAGATACAGCAAGAAGCACTCAAAGAGTTTTTTAAATTTAGAATAGGCTTAGGTCAATGAAAAAAATCTTAGTGCAAAAAACCCGATCGTTAATATAAATTAGTTATCCAAATTAAAACTTTGTCCGAAAGATCCCTAAATATGACTAATTATAAACTAATTTACGTGTTATTATAGAGTTAAAGACCATAAACCTATATGGTAATTATAGTAATTAAATACTCTAATTTTAGGATTTTCGGTTCATTCACCTTTGTTATTTAAATTTAATTAATTATATTTGAATAAATTAAATACAGTTGATGCTTGTGTCTACCATAAAAACTATATTATAAACTAAGGTATTTTTTATTATAAAACAATATCCCTTTAAACCAGTTCACATTGCAATGCACAACGCAATGATGCAACATAACATTTTTACTCAAAGGAAAATAAAAAAAGTTTTACTTACATAATGCTAAGTACTGACATACGGTTTTGCTCGATAGTTTTACTCCAAATCGAGTAATAATTACTGTGTGGACCGCAAAACTGACAGCTCGAAGGCTCGCATCGAGCCGCTCGAAGGATTGATGGAACCGGATCGAACCGGATTGATGGAATGAAATATATCGATTTAGAATAAAACTATCGAGCAATGCTGAATGTGTGGACGAAAGCCCGAGCCGCGGGTTTTGCTCGACGTTATTGCTCGATCGAGCAAAACCGTATGTAAGTACTTAGCATAAAAGAGTTTTACTGCAAACCATCAACTTTCAAAACCAAGCGTATTCAAAACATATGACGCACACTCTCGAATATCAATATAGTGTGCTGACAAGACCTAAGTAACCTAGGCATAGTTGAACGACCTAGGCCGGAGACGGTGCCCAATTTATCAATAACGCGACCTTCGCAATAGGTGCTCCAAAGGTCGTTTGCTGGGGCAGGTCAGTGAACAGTGACGTCATATATAGTACTAGCGACCCGCCCCGGCGTCGCACGGGTATAAAACATATAGCCACTGAAAAAATGATTAAAATCGATAGCCTATGATCCTTCACGAGGTAACATAAAAATTGCTCCAGTAGTTTGCGAGATAAGCCCTTTCAAATAATTTCCCCAGTTTTTCCACATTATCCTATTAGTATTAGCATGGTAAAGTATAGCCTATAGCCTTCCTCAATAAATGGGCTATCTAACACTGAAAGAATTTTTCAAATCGGACCAGTAGTTCCTGAGATTAGCGCGTTCAAGTTAGCCCTTTCAAATAATTTCCCCCGTTTTTTCCACATTTTCCTCTATTTCTTCGCTCCTATTAGTCTTAGCGTGATAAAATATAGCCTATAACCTTCCTCGATAAATGGGCTATCTAACACTGCAAGAATCATCAAAATCCGTTTCGTAGTTTTAAAGATTAAAGGGAACAAAGGGACGTGAGGGAAAAAAAAGCGACTTTGTTTTATAAAGATTAAAGGGAACAAAGGGACATGAGGGAAAAAAAAGCGACTTTGTTTTATAATAAGTATAGATGTTGTCATATATGTTTAGCAAATAACTTTTTTCTCCTAAGTCCTAATCATTAACACTAATTCAGTAGGTACTATTCATACTGTCTGCCTATCTGTTACCTTCACGCCCATACCGCTGAACCGATTTTGCTAAAATTTGGTATGGAGATACTTTGAGACCCGGGAAAGGATATAGGATACTTTATATCCCAAAAAAATTTACAGTTCCAGCAACGGAGTTGTGACCCGGTATTTGTTTCCAAACTCCTCAGCGGCGGCTGGGCTGAATGTGGTGAAATGTTGTGTAATTATACCGTCGGTAGGTCTGAGAATCGGCCATCGTCTATTTTTTCTTACCAGAAAGAACATAAAATTAAGTTTGTACTAGTCTAATACATGAAATACTTGTGCTACCGTAGTATTTGTTGGCAAACTCCTTCGAAATTGGCTGCATCGATTTTAATGAAATTATGTGCACTGTGCAGTTAGGTTAAATGATCAACGTGTACGTGGGAGAGCCATGCTTCGGCACGAATGGGCCGGCTCGACCGGAGAAATACCACGTTCTCACAGAAAACCGGCGTGAAACAGCGCTTGCGCTGTGTTTCGCTGAGTGAATGAGTTTACCGGAGACCCCTACCCTTATTCCCTTCCCTTCCCTACCCTCCCCTATTACCCTATTCCCTTTTAAAAGGCCGGCAACGCACTTGCAGGTCTTCTGATGCTGCGAGTGTCCATGGGCAACGGAAGTTGATTTTCATCAGGTGACCCGTTTGCTCGTTTGCCCCCTTATTTCATAAAAAAAAAACTTCACACAATATCATCGTAGAGTTTATCATTATAATGTTTTTGAAAGTAGTAAGGACATTGTGTAAATTATTTTCAGGGAAATGACGGTCCTACGTTATGTTGGTTTATGTCAATCCAATGAGTCGTTCTGTCGCTTGGGTTTGACATAACGCGACCAAATTATGTAGGTCCATATACCTATGAATCAACCTCTTCTTAGTACATTGTGTAAATTATTTTCAGGAAGGCCGACGCGGAGGTCGCGCAGGCGTTGCACCCGCGACACGGCAATGAACTGCAACACGGGAGAGATAGTTTGAACTTTATTACCTTGGAATAAGGTTGAAAATAAGAAGCGGTGAAGACTGTTATAGACAGATACGAAACTGCAATATATTACAGGGACTTTGAACTTTATTACATTGTGATAAGAATGGAATGAGTTCGAAAGAGATGATTCCTGTAGACAGGTAGAAATCATTACAAGCACGATTTGTTTGCATGTCTGTTACCTTTTCACGACTAATTGATAAAACTCCACACTATTCATCAAAACAATTTTGATGAATAGTGTGGACTGTGGAGATACATGTATTTTGAAACCCGGAAGGAACATAGTCGTCCTGCAAAAAAGTACCGTTCCGGAAATAAACAGTTTGAAGTGAATTGAGCAAGCGTTACGCAGCAGAATATGTTAGTTCCATAAAAATATTGCTTGTTTACACCTAACCGACTATACGTTACTAGTTACTACGCTTTAGTATTGTAATAATTTGTACTATCAGAGAAGTTGATTCATAGTTCATACACATAATATTATGGAGCCACGTAATTTGGTCGCTTTTCGAGAAACCCGGCCGGGGATCCACCCCACATTTAAGGGGCCGGGTACCCTCGAAATTCTCATACATACGTAATTCCAAAATCATTTTCTCATACGTAAATATTTAACATGTTTGAGTTGTTTTTCAGTTTAAAATAGTAATTATCTAGGTTCCTGCACAAAAATTTACTTCAAAATATTTAAACATTAAAAAAAAATTTGTTTTTAATTTTTTTTTAGTAAATTTAGTATTTAATATTTAAACACTAAAAAGTAGAGTAAAACACAAAAAATATATAAATAAATAGTAAATTTACTACAAAATATTTAAATACTAAAAAATATTTTTTAGAGTTTAAATATTTTGTAGTAAATTAACTATTTATTTTTATATTTTTTAGTATTTTACTCTATTTTTTAGTGTTTAAATATTTAGTAGTAAATTTACTAAAAAAAATTTTAAAGCAAAAAAAAAAAATTTTTGTGTTTAAATATTTTGAAGTAAATTTTTGTGCAGGAACCTAGATAATTACTATTTTAAACTGAAAAACAACTCAAACATGTTAAATATTTTCGTATGAGAAAATGATTTTGGAATTACGTATGTATGAGAAATTCCTAGTGTAACCGGCCTCTTAATAACATATCACATGGGTAACCTGACCAAATAACGTTGGTCCGCCAGCGGGCTATAAATCAATTTCTTCGACGGTACAAACGAGCTTACATTTGGTAGTCGACAGTCAGTTTGGTGTAAGTTTGTCAGCTAGTGAAGCTACTAAACTATTCTATAAGCGTTTAGTATAAAATGTACAGTACATATTCATAAATGTACTTTTTACGATATCTGTCGTCATGCACTACTATGTTATGTATGTGTGACTGTATTATATTATGAAGTCCAAATGAAGTCTTATAATATAGGCTGATATGATGATGATGATCATATTGATAAACATTAGGAGAGACGCACATTGAATCTTTATTTCAAGAAGTCAAAGTGAAGATTGAAATCAAAACAAAACACGTATTTCCAACAGACTTTAGGAGCGTTAAGAATCTTTATTATATCAGATACCTGCAGGGCAATCGCGCTAAATTTATTCAACTGAACCGCAAGTGAAACTCGGACGTTGATCGACTTTTGGAACGATTCGGTATCGCGCTAACGTTTTGACAGCTAGTTGAGACGTTACTGAACCTCAGCCCAAGCGCAAACGCTGTCAAAACAAAAAGTTGATACAACGCAACTTCTACTCGCACGTTTCTGAAACGTTTCTTATTTTGGTGTGTTAAATTGACCAAAATCGATGGAAAAATATAACATAGGCTATAATAAAATTATAATGTAAGCTTATGTTTGACTTCAAAGCTGTAAAATAACACTACGGACTATGTTTTGTTATTTGAATTTGTTAAAAAGTGAATTAAATTTTGACATTATTTCTTTACGTAAATGTTTTCTGCGCCACAAAAACTTTTGTCACAAGTCACAACTCACAAGTCACTATTCAACACTTTTAGGGCGTTTGTAAAATATAGTAAAACAATATTATGAATTCAACTACGTAAATTAAAAACTCCAAGTAATAATCATTCATATCATTAATCATCATAGTTCTACCAAGTACCAAAATAACTTCACTCGTGTCATATTCATCCTTATGTAAATAAACAATTTGTCAATTGAGTATTGACCAATTAACGCATCGGAAAAAATTTGTTCATATTTAAGCCAATCAAAATTAAATCAGAAGGGCGCTGATTGGTCCGCTGCATTGTCTGTCTAAAGATCAAACGTTGCGCTTCGTTCGAGTTCCATCTAAGGTTGAGTTACGGTTGGAACAATAGCACGATACTGAAATTTGCTCAGACGCAGCGGAACCGAACCGTAACTGAACCACAACCAAAGCAGATGTGAACCTGAATTGAAACGTTTAAAAATAACGCGATTGCCCTGCTGGTATCTGGTCTCTGATTATATTAACTGTTACATTCCCTAAAGACAGATACAAGTTAAACGCATGCAATGTTATCTTCACTGGCATCTTAAATTGCACACCTAAGTAATATTATCTAAAATCACGCTTCCTTAAAAACTTTAGGAGAGTTATTATAATGGTCGCACTCGAAGTAAATATGTGTGCCTAACTCTCGTGTCAACACAAACTCGTTTTTACAGCTAATATTATTATAATCTACGTAATAATTGTAGTTTTTACACCTTATATTATTATAATCTACTTAATAATTCTATTGCAACATATTCGAGCAAGTTGCCTAGTGCGCGTCTCTTATATCTTCAACATAAGCCAAGGGCATAGTATAAGGAGGGGAAGTAAGTTATCTCCCCATACAAAGGCACCGCGCGCGGCTTGTATGTGTGCGCCATAGTATCAATGCGTCGCCGCACGCACACTTATTATAATCTCGGACGGTTTTCGGACCATACCATTCGGGGCTAACACTCGCTGCACGCCCGCGTCGCGCCACGCCGCGCCGCGCCAAACGAATCAAAAATGTCCGATCATAATCGCAGTCCTAATAAATATTGCTGTGTGTTTGGATGTTTTAATAGTAATGCAACAATTCCAGAATTGTCTTTGTTTAAATTACCAGTTGAACAGGAAAGGTAAGTACTACTCACTTATTCTAGCATAATATAATTTTTACTTGATGATCAGATACCTACTTACTTCTTTTTTATTGTATTAGTTTTCTATCACACAAACTTTCCCATTAGAACATAGTATAAAATATAAAAGAATGTTTTAGGTAAGTACTTTTGATCAGTCAACTAATTTGCCGCTATTGCTTTGTTTACGTTTAGTAATGCCGATTTCTCTGTATTGCAGGTATATTAACTAACTACTTACAGTCAATTACTTATTTTAAATCGTTATTAAAAATAAGTAATTGACTAATTGTAAATTCTGATTTATGTGTATTAATTATACACATAAAGCAAAGTTCGAATCATAACAACAGATTTGTTTACAGTAGGTACCTATAGGCTATAAGAGACAGGCGTTAGTTTTTATTTTTTAATGTTGTTTTAAATGGTATATTTATAATTTTATTTAGACATCGGATTATATGCACGATCCAAGTGCCGAAATATGCATGCAAATATGCACGAAAATTGGCCGAAATATGGACAATCAAGAGTCACTTATTATTATTAAAAGTCGGAAGACCGCGACGTTGCCGCTGTTCATGCGGTTGCGAACGAAGCGCGAACAGCCGCTTGCCGCTCCCACATCACAACGCCGCCGCGCCGCCGCCGCCTAAAATTGACAACCCTAAGACAGTAGGTAATTAAATCGCGGATTGGGCCGGAGTTACCCTACTTCCCCTCCTTTTACTATGCCAAGGGCGAGACAGATGTGATCCGTCACAACTCACAACTAATAACTATTTTATAGCAATGATTATAGACACTAGAGCAACGATAAATGCTAATGATACAACTGTTATATTATTATACTTAATAATAAAGTACGTAAATACTTATATATATATATATATATATATATATATATATATATATATATATATATATATATATATATATATATATATATATATATATATATATATGTCGCAGTCATCTGGTTTAATCTGCGATTCGATTGAATGACTAGCGTGTTTATTGAATGACTCCATTCAATTGAATGACTCGGCCGAACGTCGATTGAACAATAGTCATCCAACGTCCAACTAGTTCGCGGATTGTAACGTAGCCCTTTGAAAAGAGCGGACATAAAATCAGTCAGGTTATTAAATAATTTAGTTCATTTTTTTCCACTGCGGCGCTAGTAGTCGTCAATACCAATATGGCCTCAAACAACTTGCGCAAAGAACACTGTGTTGTCTGTTGATATTTTTTCCGATTGAGTTTTCTTAAAGTGCTTTATTGATTTTAAAATAGTGTGACAAATGGATTTCACAATTATTACTCCGCTGCTGGCTACTCTTAAAGAAAAAATTGAGGCGAAACTGCCCGAATATGAACTACAAAATCAAGGTTAGTATTGGTTTTTCAGCGCTGCTACTTTCACAGTGAACTCTCTACAAGGATCACGTACACACCCTAAAGTATTATCACTTATTTTTGTTACACCTTTTATATTGTTATTGTTTTTAATATTTTGTGATATTTAAAAACAACTAACAAAATTTGTGATATTGTGTTTTAGTGTTCTTGATTGCGTGAACACAATGATAATAAGTTATCATGGTGTTACTGTTTCAGGATTACAAAGAATCCTCAGGATGAGGCCAAACGAGCATAATTTATTCTTTGATTCTTAGAAATCCTTGAATTAGTTCATACAAATAGGCAGTATTGCAATTTGCACATCTTAAAACTTAAAATACAATAGGTAGGTACCTATAGAATCATAATATATGTATTATGGCCGTGTCCTCAATCGTTATTTAATATCACTAATTATTGTCATTCAAAATAAGGTTGCAAACTCTTGGTCACCCTAAACAAGCATTACAAAGTCGGCTATATCGCCTATATACCATTCAACGTCTTCACTATAATGACGTTTAGTCAAGATGTTAAACGTTTCAGTCAACGTCTTGACTAGTTGTCCTTCAGTCATTCAATTGAATGGAGTCATTCAATGAATACGCTAGTCATTCAATCGAATCGCAGATTAAACCAGATGACTGCGACATATATATACGTTGTAAGCCCACCTTTACTGCCTGAGGCAGAGACCACATATACCTAAAGCCACAACTATGTTCTTAGGTGTAAAAATGTCAAGGTTATTATAAACTGCGAATTGGACATTCATTCTAATAATATGTTGCAAATATCTTTACTCGGGCATAAATACTCCACTCGGGCTAACTTGTCGCTAGCGGTCATTGACTCCCTGTCAAAAACTAGTCATTTTCCATATAAACCGCGATTGGAAATGAAGTGTCAGATGTTATCAATCGTGGTTGCGAATATGTGGACAGTTTCAGTTTCATGCGTTATATAGTTTAGGCTGTATTAAAGTATAAAATGAGCTTTAAAATCACCAATCACTACAGTAGACTCTACGTCCCGGTTCTAGCGCTGAAAGCGCTTCAGGTCCAGAAAATTAAATATCCCTAATCGAAGCGCAGTGAGCGAACAGTTGATGATGAATTTTCATATCAGTATTTTCGTGTAACAGAAAACTGAAAACATTGAAACAACGGCCAGTTAATGAGATAACCGGGGTAATGTCATTTTTATTAAAGATTTTTGTGCCAGATATTTGCGATGCGACGCGAATTCCCAATTATTATGTGTGGGAGCCCTTACAAGTATGTATGTGTAACTCTTCTAGTGTTGCAAGTGTTCATGAGCGGTGACAATTTTGTGTTTGATCATCAAGTGATAATTTTATTTCCTGGGTCATTTTATTCAAAACTCAGTCCAAATCGATTTAGTAGAACAACGTCATTAAACCTGTTTTACGTTTCTAGATGTTTCCGACTTGCGTATCACGCATTATTCCTATCGCATATGACACATTATATGCAATATGTCTATGTCTGTATGTCTATCTACAGTATCAGCAAGGCCGCCCGCATCCCTAGCATGTCCGTGACTGTTTCATATTTATTGTCCTATATGTTGCAATTATTCTGTATATGGAACAAGAAGAGTAATATTGTTGCTTGAATACATTGCATTGGAGGTTCGACATCCCGATTCAGGATTGTTTCGAGTATGAAAACTTTATTATGATCGTTTCAAAGACCTTCCCGATTAGCACATACAAAGAAATTGGTCCAGCCGTTACAGAGGAGTGTGGCGACTATTACCATCAAGTGATTCGTTCACTTCCTAGTAATTAATTTCATAAAAAAACTCTATCGAAAACTGCTCAGTTAAGACAACAAATACCGCGACATGTAGATTTTACACATAAGATTATGGTGACGAATCAAAAAGTTAAAAATTGTGTCAAATTACCGTGACAATATTTCACGTAGTCAGGGAGAACCAGAAAATTTTATTTGCAAAAAGAAACAGTATAAAGATCAAAGCAAAATCCGCAAAATAAAAACATAAACACAAAATAACGTAAAGATCCGTTACGCTCGGGCGAACTTTAAAAGGTTAAGGATCTTTAGAAAAAATGGTCCGTCATGATAACGACGCTGTCCAAAAAATAATCCCATAATGAGTACAAAAACTATGAACCTGACGCATTATTCTACAAAAATTTGATTACTTAATTAAAGAGTCAGGTTAAATTTATCACGCCGGATTACCTCAGATAATTACCATTAAATTTTACTCAGAAATAAATCTGAATATTGACTTTATGCTTTGGGTTGGGCTCAGGCCGCAAAAATCAGGGTAGCCATTTTGAAAATTACATTGCAATGATACGTATATATTAACATTTATAATTGTATTAAAGCTATGAAATATAGTTCATAATAAATATAATCTGAATAACGATGATAAAATAATCTTAATAATTATTATAATTAATAAATAAAAAAAGACGGGTTGCACTCTGGGAGTGCCGGCAGAAGTGAAAACTTGAATAACGTTGTGCATTATTTTTTTAACCCAGTTTTATGGAAATCGATTTAAAAAAAAATAATATAAAAAAAAACGATCGTTTTAATTAATTAATCGAAACCCTTACAATCGATTAAAAAATATCGACAATCGAAAAAAAAAGCTGCTGTCAGACAGACTGTCAGACACTTCTTGCGACAGTTGTCTTGCAGGTGGAAACGCGGCCTTAATCAGCGCGTCTGCTAAAGAACTCATTTCCCCGACTGTACATTTCTGCTTAGCACAATTTTCCCCGACTGTACGTTTCTGCTAAATAACTCATTTCCCTGACTGTACATTTCTGCTTAGCACAATTTTCCCCGACTGTACATTTCTGCTAAACAACTCATTTCCCCGACTGTACATTTCTGCTTAGCACAATTTTCCCCGACTGTACATTTCTGCTAAGCAACTCATTTCCCCGACTGTACATTTCTGCTTAGCACAATTTTCCCCGACTGTACATTTCTGCTAAACAACTCATTTCCCCGACTGTACATTTCTGCTATTAACAACTCATTTCTCCGACTGTACATTTCTGCTTAGCACAATTTTCCCCGACTGTACATTTCTGCTAAACAACTAATTTCCCCGACTGTACATTTCTGCTAAACAACTCATATCCCCGACTGTACATTGCTGCTTAGCACAATTTTCCCCGACTGTACATTTCTGCTAAACAACTCATTTCCCCGACTGTACATTTCTGCTTAACAACTCATTTCCCCGACTGTACATTTCTGCTTAGCACAATTTTCCCCGACTACATTTCTGCTAAACAACTCATTTCCCCGACTGTACATTTCTGCTTAGCACAATTTTCCCCGACTGTACATTTCGTTCGAGTTCGAGTTCGACACAAAACACTACTCTCCAACCGTCTTACGCTTTTTCTATGGTTTTTCGATCAATACGAAAATCTGACGCGAGTTTCACAGTTTTTACCCATCCCACAAAAGTGCTCAACGCCGCTAAAGTTTTCACTTCAATAATAATGGGTGGTTTTTGCGGTTTTTTGGACTGAAGTTTATCTATTTACTAGCACTTTTGAGAGACTAATGTCAAAATATTAACCAATCATCAACGCTGCTGAATAGAACTCCTGTCAAACGATCTCAGAAACTGGGTATAAGAATTTCACAATTTTATTATTGATATATCTGCTTGATTAGAAATAAATTATACTTCATCAATAATACTGATTGCTTTACACACTGACCATCCGTGATATAAATTCTGGATAGGCTTTTTGTCATAATATTTACTGTGTGATAGTGAAACATAAGTCAGGTAGATATATCTAAACATAATAAGTGATAATGATATAATATCTTTAATTATTATAATCAGTAATCACACACCGCAAAATATTACACAACAATTTCTAATACAAATAAAATATGTCAATGATGATGAAATAATGGGCTGAATTATGACGCCAATAATTTTGACCTCTATTCCATTATGATTCGACAAAATAAATGAGAAACACTCATGTCTTACTTAACTGCAAAGGAAAAGGAGGTCAGCCTTAAAATCCCTTTTATTGTTGTTTTTCATTTGTAGGACACGCTCATCATCAATTTCAATTAAGTTATTTATTTGGCCATCTTCGTAACTGTATTTAACAATCAAATCTGAGGTAACCCTTCGCAAAGGTCTCACAGCTTAACCATATTTCTCCTTATCAGTGCAGAATCCTAAATCGATATTCGACGAACTGAAACCCTAACGGTTATTTCGTCTGCTGCTTCAAATTTAACTTTATTGACCTCAGAATATGATTTGTTTTCGATCGGTGCAATGAATTTATCATTTTCTCGGCTTTTAATTAATTCTTAGTCATCGCCACCGGCCGCTGATGACTCAGATTTGGTCATTGACTCGGGATGTGCTCGGGTATTACTTAATTTGCAATTTTTTATGCATCTTCTTTCTATTTTATTGCACAAAATGGCGTGACTATATACGTAAATAATTGTTGTGTGTTGATGGCTTACTAAACACTTTTAAATTACATTCTAGACTATGTGGTGTACATTAAATTATTGTTTAGTAAGTACGGTATTAAATATCATTACCAAAATATTATAATTAAGTTTATTAGACTAGTTTACTGCAGTCCCACATGTGTCTATTTTTGGCTTACTAATTTACATAAAACTAGCGGTTGCCTTTAAATATTTCTCAGTTAATTAAATGTAAATTATAATTGTCTTAAACATTAAAGTATAAAATTACAAAGTGTCTTATCTCTAGAATCTAGATCTATTTAAATAGTTAAATCTGCGTCATTGTTCCAAATTTTTCATTTTTTGGATATGTATATTTTTTTCTATATTTCACTAATATAAACATATCTGTTATTATATGTTTTATTTCCCGTCGTTAACCTTTTACATATGCGTCATTAAGACATGTTTATTCTTGTTGCAGCTCGTAGGCTCAAGTAGGATTTGCGGTTTTACGTTTCGATGTTTACTGTTATTCTGATAAAACTATTCGTAGTAATTATTGTATTTGTGGTTTTTAGTTTTGTTTACTATAACTCTGATTGTGTTACATCGTATTATTTTATAAAATAGTACTCGTAGTGTAATTTTTTCGTAAGTATGACACAAATATTTTGATTTCAATAGTCAATCTGATTATGCTTTTAGAGGTGTTCTTCTTATTTTGTATTACGACCAAAATGATACTACAAAATGTACAGTTTACACTAACGAAAAGGTTTTTTTTTTTAATTACAAGAAAATGTAAAGTAACTACCACAAGAACAGGCTTTAGATGTGTCTGATTTCTTAGAAGCCTTAGGACTCTTATTACGAACCTAGAGAACCATTTATATGCAAATTTAAAAAGCTTCCAAGTCCGAGCTTGAACTAATCTTAAGTTCCGTATTTTTGTGTTTAATTAATCCATGACATACAGCTAATTTTTAGATTTTCAATTTTAGCACCAAATTAAAAAGAAGGGTATTATAAGTTAGACGTGTCTGTCTCTTTGTTTTGTTTTTCCTTTTGGAGGCTGGTAAGATTCATCATTTCATCATCATTAGCTTATTAACTGCTGTTTTTTTTTCAATTTTGTAATCGGTGCATATAAATTGCAACTCCATAGCACTTCATATTTCTTAAATATAGAGTAAACATTCAGCAAATCATAAAAGGGTTAAGTTTTGTCCTTTTGAGCTGCAGAACTCTAATGGTCAGTCGAAGCCCTAAAATGAGTCACTTTCAAGACTGAACGCGGAATGGCTAAGATAATAAGCGGATAAGTATATTTTGGTCACGATACAATTGTCAATGATCGGTGATCTAGGGTTGTAAGTTGAAGTGCAATCGATATCGACAAAACTTAGCCTATCGATCGGCGTGACATAATGTCTCAATGACAACATCTGGAAATATAATAACAGTAGGCTCAAGCATATAATTGCACACACCATTTATGGCAGTACAACGTTTCAGCAAGTTATTTATTAAATTCACAATCTGATAAAACTTTGGAGGATTCAGTGACTGGGCTAAGAAGTAGAGGTACGAGTAGCGACTGGCTTAATTATTGCATCGTGTTCTTCCTCAATCTGTGTGTCTGTGTGGTTTGTTCTTAAATAATAATGCGATCAAAATATGTTGTTTGAAATTACAGATACAAAGATAACACCGTATAAAATTATCTAAAATATCAGTAGAACTGTAAAGTAATGAGATTGTTATTTGTTACACAATTATATTTCAACGAAAAAGCTTTATTTAACTAATCACAATTCTCTTTGATGCATTACTAATGAAGTCAATCTCGATATCTGTAAGGGATTAGAACAATCGATACATCTCGCATTACCCTCACTAACGCCTAACCTTTACTTGACTTCGCTTTTGCAAGTTTAATCATGCTCTCGTGACGCAACGTTTCGCAAGCTTAATCATTATTTTATCTTACAAATTGTATTAATGTTGTCGATACATTGTTGTATCGATACGATTGAATTTATCGATGTCAGTTACATCACTAAATTTAATTCGTTTATTGACACTGACAGACTTTTCTGACACACTTGCTGTTTATCTTGTTAAGCCTTATGGATTCAATTTAATGTTAAGCAGATCTTCCATCAAGATACTCTCTTGGTACTATCCAACCAGAAATATAGATGATTTGCCAGGACTTTTAAAGTGCTTACTTTGGAGCGCACTGTAGAAAAACTCTGCACCATGGAAAAACTCTATACCTAAGTGGAAACAGCAAATTAAGAAGAATATAAAAGACATGGACGTATAAAAAAATCGGCCAAGTGCGAGTCGGACTCGCGCACGAAGGGTTCCGTACCGTTATATAGAAAAAATAGGCCAAAAATTGTGTTTTTTGTATGAGAGCCCCCTTCAATTTTTTATTTTATTTTAATATTAATATTATTAATTATTAAAAGTACACACACAATCAAGGATTTTGTGAAATTTCAAATGTCTACTTGTTACCATTATTGAAATCGAGCAAAAAAGGCCAAAAAAATTACTCTTTTGTTGTATGGGAGCCCCCCATAGTTATTAATTTTATTTTGTTTTTAGTTTTGTTGTTATAGCGGCAACAGAAATACACAATCTGTGAAAATTTCAGAAGGTTAGCTATAGGGGTTTTTGGGATACAGCCTGGTGACAGACAGACGGACGGACAGACAGACGGACAGACAGGCAACGAAATTTTAGTAATAGGGTCCCGTTTTTACCCTTTGTGTACGGAACCCTAAAAAATAAAAGATGTAAATTATTTTCAGATAACACAACAAAAAATATCCCCCAAAAAATGTGCAAAGAAAATAAAATAAGCTTAATTTGTTCATATGACAAACAAAAACATAATTTTATTGCCGTAAACATAAAAATGAAATAAAATATTTACTTTATAAAAGATTAATGTAATCCGTATTAAAATGAAATCCACTGTAGTTCCGTAATAATAAGTTCGATAAGAAGGTTGCTATTGATTATACCTTTAAGGGGTAAATTTATTGCAATACCTCTTCCTGGTACCTTTTTCGATGGTAAAGTATGAATTATAATGTACCATATTAGGTAGGGATATTATTGATAAAAATCTCTAGACGCTTGGAACAACGCATACAAATGACTCCGTAATACTTGTCCTTTTCAATGCTACAATTTGTACCGGCTTTTCTATGTCTTTTTGCTTTGGTTATGATAATACATTAATTTATTTATTTACAATACGGCTAAAGACAAGTCAGTCTAGAACCTTTTTACAAAAATAGAGATGAAGAGGCCTATGTAATTATTATTCAATTCAGTTTGATCCAAACCCATGTTAATATTATAAATGCGGAAGTATGTATGTCTGTCTGTTACCTTTTCACGCCCAAACCGCTGAACTGATTTTTCTGAAATTTATGGTATATTTTTGGTTCCGGGAAAGGACATAGGATACTTTTTACCCCGGAAAATGTACGGTTTTCCGCGCGATAAACGAATTTTTCTAGTTCTACTTCGTCTATTTTATTTATAAGACGGTTAAAGACTAGGCAGTATTGAACCCTCTTATTAAAAAATAGAGATGTAGAGGCCTAAAATTTCAATCTATCTATACTAATATTATGAATGCGAAAGTATCTCTGTCTGTCTGTCTGTCTGTCTGTCTGTCTGTCTGTCTGTCTGTCTGTCTGTCTGTCTCGCTTTCACGCCAAATCTACTGAACCGATTGTAATGAAATTTTGTATAGGGGAGACCGGGGCTGAAAGTTCCGATTTTCAAATAACATGGAATTGTATGATGAAAATGATAAGATTAATTTTTAATATTTGCATCTATTAAAGAACCTTAATCTGTGTCTGTAATAGTATAGTAATTTCTGCCAATATCTCAATAGTTTTTTTCTACAGGCATGTTTTTGCAAAATTTCGAAAGGGAACATTCAACCCCGCGTTAGGGCGAGTTGTTCCATGTGTGGGGCAAATTGTTCCGCTTGTATGAAATATGAGAATAATATTTTCTTTTAAATAAAATAGTCATTTTTAAAGTTTTATTTATAGTATGTTAATTCAGAGCTATAAACTACAAAAAAAAGAATATTTATCACAACAAAACTCTCGATTTCTTGTAATACTCTTCGTTTAGCTTTTTCTTGAGCTTTTCCCTTGCCTTTGCCTTTTCCTTAATTATTGTTGTTTTCTTTTGCCTTGATTGTAATGCCTTTGTTCTTCTTTGCTTATTTTCTTGCTTGTTCTTCTGCCAATGCATTTTTTTCTGGCGAGTCAGTCAAGTAAGGTTAGTTATTTCGAGGAGCAACCAGCCCCTTTAGGAGAGAACTTGTAGCCCCAAATTGAGTTTTTGTATAAAAATTGTAATATAAGTAAATTAACGAAATCAAATGAAAAAACATTCAAACAATAAGATACCTAACTAATGCCACTCTTAAATAGTAAAGACGCAAATAAATCGGTCAATAATAAATAAAAATAGACCAAAAAGATTAAATACGAAAATATTTACTAAGGTGGTGTTCTAATAGCCGGTGTGCACAGTCACTCAACCGCCGCCGTCAGAGCAACTAAAATGGCGGCCAACGCGGCGCGTCATCTGATGCCTAAACGACGCACATTACGAGTATTGGTATCTTTTTCCTTTACAAAGTTATAACTGTCGGAACAACTTACCCCGGGAACTTCCAGTCCCGGTCTCCCCTACAGATAGTCTAAAGCCTGAGAAAGGACATAGGCTACTTTTTAACTGGAAAAGGGGTTTAAGGGGGTGTTTATGCGTAAATTTGTTCAAATTAAGTTAGTTCCAAAAATTGATAACAGATGGCGCTAAGAGACGCCTACATTGCGCTATCGCTTGCTCATGCGTCTTTCTATAAGAGGTGGTACTATGACGTGTTTTGTTTTTCGATTCTTTCGATTGTTATATATTAATTTATGGGTAACGCGCGCTATAAACTGAAGTCCACGCGGACGAAGTCGCGGGCAACAGCTAGTTTTATATAAATGTAAAGACACACGTCAACCTGAGGCAGGCATATGAATTTTCAATGTGTCTAAACACACCATGCCGAAGTTCCGCCTGGTTCCGCGGTGGAAGTTCGGCACGATTCCGCCTGCAATGTATTTTAAATTACCGATGACACCATGCCGAAATTACGTCGCATTATATTGTATGCGTTTGACATTGCTGACGTAATCATGCCGAACTTCCGCCGAGCAATTTCGGAATGGTGTGTTTAGACACTATCAATATACACTATACAGTGAGTGGGAAATTCTGCAGTGATGTGTCAGAAGGCTACTTCCTTTCCTTCGCCGCGCTGAAACTTTACTTTCCCCCAGTCATACGAATTTTCTATCAGGTTACATGTCCTGACGAGTTTAGCAATAATATTGTTCCCACTTCAAAGAGGTATCTAATATTATTTTTTTTCAAGCGGCATGCCTTAAAAATTTCTTATTGCAACAATTAAATAAGAAAATGTAACTAGGAAGTATGTGTATGACATCATCACGTTTATTTACAATCGTGAGGGGTGTTTACTACGGTGATCCATGTTTATTAGTCATTTGACCTTGAGCCGACTCATGGGTGACTTAGGATAGCTTTAGCATCGAGGCCCTATGTCGGACCAAGCTCGACAGAAGCTAAAGGAACTTAGGGCATAAATCACAATGTATAACCATGTCCAGTGTTCACCATGTCGACCATAAGCAACCATAATTTATATAAGAATGTGGCCGATGTTATACCATAGCTCTAGTATTGAGGCCCTATGTTGGCCCATACTTGACAGAAGGGAATACTAAAGGAATCCTTTATAGATAGCCATGATTGCGTAGATGCCTAGCTGTCTATAACATGCACAATCGACGTTAATGATGGGCAATTATTGTAAAGAGAACACCATGCTTAAGGGCGTTCCTTACGGAGATTCCGTAATTTACCGTATTTCAAGCCTTATAAACTCATAATTTGAAAGCTAAAAAGCTATAATAAAAATACAGCAATAATCTTCAGTATATCAACATTCCTTTCCCGTTTTAAATTTTCTATTTTTGTTTATTATAGGTACGCATGATATCAGCTTCCAGAGTAAAACCAATTTATTAAAATTTAAGCATACATTCAGCATCTCCTTAGGATTTACAAATTATTTTTATTTGAAACACACGCCAATAGATCGACAATATCATAAACTACATATTCCCCGTTTTAAATTTTTTTTAGGACAATTTTGAACTAAGATAAGTAAAAAAAATAGGGTTTTGGTGCGATCTCGGCAACGCGGCAAATGTATGGCCAAGGTCGTTTGGTCGGGGGACGGCCTTAAAGTCTATGATCTAATTCAATATTCTATCTAAAGTGTAGTATGATTGTAGTTAATTATTTGAAAAATGGGATTAGGCATATCGCATCGCAAGTGCCATGTTAGTACGATATCTTATCGATCGCTTTCGAAACTAGCGAATGCAATTTGACTAAGCACTCTGGTCTGCAATGATGGTGATTGCCACGATCAAGGTCCATCGTAGAGACCCTATAAACGGGACCACAATAATGTCTGACACAATATCGTGTCAGTATTCTGACGTAATCGTCATGATTGCGATCATCAATTAAATGATCGTGAGCAAACAATTTATCACTTTTATGGGAAAATTGTATCGATCGCAACTTGTAATTTAAGTGTATGAACTGGGTAACTAATAATTTGAAAATTAATTTTTGCATAAATGGAGGCTTCAAGACTGGGAAAAATTATTTGAATAAAAAAAAGTAAATTTTATGTGTAGCTACTGCTAGATATATTATTATAATGATGAAATAGGTAAGTTCTAACTTATTAGGTTTGTTCATAATATTATACTTAACGGAAAAATGAGTAAGTGCTCTTATGTTGTAAAATGTTATCTACCTCTCATGTCTTTGGTATATGAGCTATACGAAAAAGTAGGTAAGTTACAAGGTTTAATCAAATTTAAAGGAACAAAATAAGTGATTTTCCTTAGGTATGTTACAAAATGTTAGTTGTCCCACTTCATTCACATTATAAGGGAAAAAATAAGTTATTATCCTTATGTTATAAAATATTAGTTACACACTTCTTCCACTTACGTCTTTAATTATGGTCAGAAAAAATCAATATGCGGAAAATCACTAGACAGAGTTGCTAAGCTGTTAGTCTACTGTTAGTGTATAATCATTGAGGGTAAAAAGTGATGTTGTTATACTATGTACTATGTAGTTATAGTGCATTGCCACATTTTTTACCCAACTGTGCCAGAAGGATGATTATGTTTTTCAAGAAAATATTTGTAGGTATAATTGGCACGCTATGCAACCAAAACTTGATTTGCTGATGTGTCGTTAGATTCATGTTTACTGTAAAAGCGACGGTGGGTATATGAAAATGCAGTCAGATGATTTAGTTCTTAATCCTTCAAGCCCTATAAGAGCACCGGTGATCGCTACAACAATAGAATACAAAAGCATTTCCAAGAATCCGCGATCGAAGGATTAAAATTACACCTTCGACTTATTTTATCATTTTTCATCAGAAAAGGTTTTCAATTTTGTCTAAAGCACTAAAAATCACCAAACTGTACAAAAGTTTCACCAAGTCAATTTCATTGAACTAAAAAATTCAAAAGTATGCCCCCTTTCGTAGGTACTTTCTTGTATAGTTTCATAATTAACCCACGTTTAAGCACATTAAAACCATAATATAGACTCCAGAACTAACCAAACCTCAAAAACCATAACCATGTCGCAGCATACCTGCCAAAAGACATAGGTATTTCAAACAGCATCACAGAAATTCGGACGCTACCAACGCCAAACGAAACGCCAGATAAGATTTACATCGCCAATAACCCGGTGGTGGTCCTGAAATACGACCTGGATCCCGGTGATATATCTAGGTAATATCAGACGGAATCTAGGACTCACATTCTAGATTTCTAGAAATGTTATGTTTGGTGATCTGAGGATATTCCTATCAGTAGGACTTAATATGAATTATACATGGTTTGTTCAATATTTTAACCCTAATTATTAATACTTATTAATTATTATTATAAAAGTGAAAGTGTGTCTATCTGTCTGTCTTTCTGTCTGTCTGTCTGTCTGTCTATTAGCTCTTCACGTCCAAACCATTGAACCGATTTTGATGTTTGGTACGGAGGTGCTTTGAGGCCCCAAAAAGGACATGGGATACTTTTTATTCCGATAAAAAAATTACAGTTTTAGCACGATCAACGGGCTAATAACTTATTGATGTGAGAACTTCTTTAGCAGCGTTGTACCCTTTTTTTGGGATGGGCAAAGACTTAACTAGCGTCAGAACATGTGATCTGATAAAAAAATTGTGGGAAAGAGAGTGAGAGTCATAATAATTATGGCTGTTCCTATTAGCTAATTAGTATAAATTACTTTTGCTGACTATCCTGAAGTGCAAACTATTATTTTTCATAAAACTATTGTTTTTTATCGTGTTTCGAGGCCTAAACTGTTTTCAACCCTTTTTTAGACAGGGGCTGAAAATCTTTCAACCAAGAAACGTGCGATGATCGGTCATGGCAAGCCAATTCACTTTAGGTTGTTGCCACAAGGGAACGTTGGCTCTGAGGGCAATGATGCCGTGTCATCGACTCGGCGGCGCGCAGTCTGCAAGCTATTTTTACCTGGACCCGCGACATTTAGAGCGGGTTTGTAAGGAGTATAACTATACTATAGTGGAGTATACTGCATACAAGATGGTAGGCGAGTATCACTATACTATAGTACTAGAGACTACTTACGAGATGTGGATGATACGAGTAGTAATTATGAAGTAAAGTTGTGGTCTAGTCGAGACAAAACGTAAATTCCATGAGACAAAATTATGAACTTTTTATGGACCATTTTTGAAGATGTCTTTTAGGCTTTTTCTTGGAGATGATAGTTATGCCAGTAGAAGTCAAATAAATATTATATATTTTTTTAATTAAAAGATGACTTAAACAAGTAGGCACCCGTAAATTGCGGCAGAGTTTTTAGCAATTGGTTTACCCCACACACAGGCTAAATTTTAAAATACTAAATCTTACTTCAAGAACAACCAATAGAAACACTCACAAACTGTGTTGGGGTAGGAACTAGGACCTACCTGTCCTACATAGATAAACCTTTTTTTTTTACTCTCGATGAAAACAGAGGATATAAGTTTGACATAATATTATCAGTCTGTATGCTGTAAGTTTTGTAAATCTGTGGCATTGTAGCATCCAAATAGATGGGCCGCTTTTGATCTAGTTTTTATGTTAAAACCTGTCAAAGTGTTCATATCAATAGTTTATATCATCATTAACTTGTTTATTTTAAAGTCCTTATTTTATATCATTATATTAACTGATTTTAGGTTCTCCTTTTTTACTTATGTAACTTTTTATATTATGACTATATGACACCCTCAACTCCGTTGCGCCAAAACTCGTTTATCGCGCGGGAACCGTGCATTTTTCTGGGATGAAAAGTATCCTATGACCTATGTCATTTCCTGGGACTCAAAGTATACTCCATGCCAAATTACAGCCAAATCGGTTCTGCGGTTTGGGCGTGAAGAGGTAACAGACAGACAGACACACTTTCGCATTTATAATAATATTAGTATGGATTACTTATACCAATGTTCACCGCTGAAAAATTATGAGGTTTTT
Source organism: Polyommatus iphigenia (assembly GCA_963422495.1). NCBI lineage: Eukaryota > Metazoa > Arthropoda > Insecta > Lepidoptera > Lycaenidae > Polyommatus > Polyommatus iphigenia. Next base: position 29,875,720 of record OY730177.1, on the reverse strand, counting down.
TTTAATCCTTAATGTATTTCATTATATGTAGTTAATGATTCCTTAGGTTCTTTACTTATAAGTTATAAGCCTTTCATATTATTACTTATTCCAATCATTCATTTATATTCAGTACAACTAACTCGACTGTATAATGCCGACTATTGTTTAAGTTCGATCGTATCTGACTGCTTTACCGACTTGTTGGTGACTCAAATATCACGAGTACATAATCCATACTAATATTAATGCGAAAGTGTGTCTGTGTGTTACCTTTTAACGCCTAACCGCTTCCTTTCCTAAGGCTCATACTAGGTGAGTACGTACCATCCTTCAAGGGACAACACACTAGACCTAGATAGGCCCTAGCTAGTGACTTTCTTCCAGAGACAAGACAGTGTCTTAAAGAAAGAAAAGAAAGAAAGAAAAAAAAATTTTTTAGTACACAAGACACAATTATTACAAAGCATCTACATTCTACACCCTAGTCTAAAATAAAAAACAAATAACCTTTTTAACGAGAAATTACGATTATTGCGTAAACAAATTACACATTATAATACTTAAATACAAGGTGTAACAAAACTAAGTGTTAATACTTTAGGGTGTATAATGTGTATGTGTTCCTCGTGGAGAGTTCACTGTGAAAGTAGCAGCGCTGAAAGACCAAAATGAATTTGCTGATTTGTATGGGCAAGCACCCCAGCGTCACGAGTTTCCCCATACAAAAGTGAAAAAAAAAATTGCTCTGTCAGCGCTGCTACTTTTACAGTGAACTGTATACACGGGACTGATACACACCCTTAAGTATTATCACTTAGTTTTGCGACACCCTGTATATCTTGTTTAATAAGTAAGCATAATCCAATAAAACATTTATTTGCACGGAAATATTAATTGGCACCAAATATATACATTTCTTGGATCTCATCATAAAATGTTCCTGGAAAATCGTGCCGACACCTTTCAGATATTGCCCTTATAGTAAGGTTGTCTACCTCTGATTCTTCATTAGGGTCTAAACACACTAGGCTGAATTACGCCGGCGTAATTTACGTGGCCGAAATTACGTTCAGCCGCTTACGTCTGATGCGACACACTATAAATTACGCGAAGAGCTGAAATTCTCAGATGTAAGGGTATATACAGACGGACTGCATTTCAACTGCAATCCAACCGCAAATTGCAGTTCAAGTGCAGTTTGAATGCAGTTGACACGACTGCAATAGAACTGCAAACCAAACAGTTCACACGACTGCACGCCAACTGCAACTGAACTGCAATCCAACTGCGCGTTTGGTTTGCAGTTCTATTGCAGTCGTGTCAGCTGCATTCGAACTGCACTTGAACTGCAATTTGCGGTTGGATTGCAGTTGAAATGCGGTGCGTCTGTATAGACCCTAATGTGTGCGTTAATGCTTTGGGTATAGACCCAAAGCGTTAACGGTTGGATTGCAGTTCGTCTGTATAGACAGACGAACTGCAATCCAACCGCAAATTGCAGTTCAAGTGCAGTTTGAATGCAGTTGACACGACTGCAATAGAACTGCAAACCATTATCAACTGCATTCAAACTGCACTTGAACAGCAATTTGCAGTTGGATTGCAGTTGAAATGCGGTCCGTCTGTATAGACCCTTTGGAGTTAGGGTCTATACAGACGAACTGCAATCCAACCGCATTCAAACTGCACTTGAACTGCAATTTGCGGTTGGATTGCAGTTGAAATGAGGTCCGTCTGTAATAGTCTGTCTAGACCCTTACGGTTGGATTTGCTATGTTCGGTTTTGATAATTCCGTCGCGTATAGTGTGTTGCTATACAAAACATTACCGCCGAATCGCTGCCGAATTTTACGCTCGACTCAGCTCGACGGAAATTCGGCTCGCGACGGAATTTCGGCATAGTGTGTCGTCCATCGCTTTCCGTCCGTATTTTGTATGCATTTAAAACGCGGCGTAAACGCGGCGGAATTTACGCCGGCGTAATTTCGCCTAGTGTGTTTAGACACTTAGTCGTGCAAACGGGATACGCAATTTGACGACCTATGTAGCTCAGTTGGTAAGAAGACGCTCAAGCCGGGGGATACAGGTTTGAATCCCGCGGAGGGGAAAATAGTTTTTTTTTTTAAATATGTCTGAAGTAAACATGCAGTATAATAATTAATATGACGTGTGGTCCCATGGCTCAATTGTTAATTGGTAAGAAGCCAAGCTTAAGCTGGAGGAATTGGGTTTGAATCCTGCCGAGGGGGGATTTTTTAAAATTGGTTAGCAGGAAACACACTAATATGAGTCATGGACAATATCGAAACAAACTTATTATTATAATATTATGTAAATTGTCAGTTTATATACAACTGTTGCAACAATGCCTTATGCCACCCAAGAGCCAAAAAGTCGTTGATAGTATTTGATTTGTTTACAAATACCGCCTGAAAATCTTAGCCGCTTATTAAATTAGTCGGTAAATTTGAGGTCGACGTTCCCAGGTCAGCCTAGGTCAATGTCTAGATATTTGAACCTTCATCATGCTACATCATTAATCTTTAAAACAATATTTAAAACAAATGTAGTAAGATGACTATAACAATATACATACTACCAGGTTTCAATTCCTAAAATTTAACTGTACTCTATTTTGACGTAGCATTTTAATTAGCATTCTTTGGGGATGCTGCAGTAAAGTATAAAATTTATAATTATTTTTCAGCTGCCTCACAAATAATTTTCAAATTTTCAAAAAATTCTTGTTCACGTTAAGATTAAATTGGACCGGAATAGAGCAAATCTATTCTTATATATTATAAGTGGGAAAGAGTATAAGTTTTCCTTTACGGTGAAACCAGTGAACCAATTCAGACAAAGTTAATATTGTGAGTCCCGGAAAATATTAAAGTAAGTTTTATTTATGGAAAATTGTACAGTTCCCGGGAAATATTCAGGGCATACACAACAAAAGCCAGCATCTACACATATTATAAAACAAAGTCGCTTTTTTCCCTCATGTCCCTTTGTTCTATTTAATATTTAAAACTACGCAACGGATTTTGATGATTCTTTCAGTGTTCGATAGCCCATTTATTGAGGAAGGCTATAGGCTATATTTTATCATGATAAGACTAAAAGGAGAATGTGGAAAAAACGGGGGAAATTATTTGAAAGGGCTTATCTCGCGAACTACTGGAGCAATTTTTATGTTATTTGGCACAGATAAGAAGTAGACCACGTGAAGGATAATAGGCTATCGATTTTAATCATTTTTTCAGTGGCTATAATATATTTTATACCCGTGCGACGCCGGGGCGGGTCGCTAGTAGAATATAATAAACAAAATATAATATTTAGGGTTAAATCTATAAATAGAAACAAGCCAGTTCCAAGTTCCAACCACTAGTGAAGTAGACGTATACTTGAAAGTATAACTATACACTTGACGGTATTATACACTTATACACTTCGGGCTCGAGTTGAGAGTTTCAGCTTCTGATACTCCGGAGACCGTCGGCCATTTTGTATACAGCGTGTTCCGTTTTGGACTTTTTAATTTATTTGTTTATTTCTTTCGTGTTAATAATTGGTTTCATTGTTTGTTAGCCTAACAACAAACAGTTTAACATTTCGTTTAGATATTTTGAGTATTACAATTTACAAGTGAGTTTTTTTCCCCCATATCATTTTCATTCACGCGACCGCGTCTGTTTCTACAGTGTTTAACGTCAGTAAAATGAAGCTTATGAGTTTATGATATAATTTTTAGGGCCTGTTTCACCACTTCCGCATAAAGTGCCGGATAGGCTATCAAAAACTTATCTGACAGATACTCCATACTCCATCTGTCAAAAAAAGTCGTGGATAGCCTATCCGGCACTGGATGGACCTGAAGTGGTGAAACAGCCCCTTACTCTATTATAATAAACTGTAATAAAGCTGTGCTAAGTTAAAGTTTAAGTTATATATGGAAAGAAAATGCAAAAAAACAATTAATATTCTCAAATCTCACCACAAAAATATAATCTTACAGATTATAATAAATTATTATTATTATTTGTATGATTCTTTTGTGGTGTGATATTATGTAATATATTATTTTTCATAATAATTGTAGTTTTATTTTTATTTTCAGTTGTTTATTGGCCTGACAAAATTAATCGTCTAAATCACTAATAACGATTGAATAGTGTAATTTATACAAAAGATTTAGACGTATTGCTGTATAACTATACTACAACTAAACATTTATTTCAAATATATGCTATTTTAATTAAAAAATATGAAAAAAAAACATCGCGTCCCTTAAATGACATTGCTTAAAAACGCTCTAAATTATTCGAATTCCATTTTTTACCGATAAAAAATGTTTTGTTAGTAAATACACAACTTCTTACATATATTCGAATACAAAAATTTAACTAATACCACATTTTCAAAATTCTCGTTAAGGGCCGTCTGTAGCGGAATGGTCCAAAAGTCACTTGTAATTGCATCAGACGCTACAAAAAAATCAGCTTCATCCACTGACCAAAAAAATAAATAAAGTGCCTGTAGCTCTAAAAGGCGCAAAAATCGCAGTTGAGTGTGTATGACAAAAATGTACGACAAGAGTCCCTCTATAAGCTGTGCTATGATTTATTTTGAATACGTTTGAATCTTGGAAGAAAATGACAAAATTATGATTTCGTCCTTAAAAAAATTATAATTATTTTTTATCTCTGTAGATACGGCATATTTGAAAAAAACGACATCTATAAAAGTGACTTGTAATTGCATCAGCTGTCTACAAAAAAAATATCAGCCTGATCCGTTGACCTTCGATCCGAAAATTCTTAATGTCCCATTTATTTTACTTTGGGACCAGTGTGCGGCACCTGCGGTAGCGACGCGACTGACGCGAGGGCGGGTAGTACCAACTACCAAGAAATATTTTAGGTACCTACATACTCACAATTAGACATGTTTTCAATGTACCTAGGCAGTTTCGTTTTAAAAAAATATTTGTTGATTTGTCGTTTAATAAGTAATTAATTATCAAGTATTTTTACGTAGTAGGTCCTTTTTGATTCTTTAATTTAATAGTTCCTACCTACTTAAGACTTGTATGTTGTGATTAATTATTTACTTACATTAAAATTAGTTATTTTATTTCATTTTAAATATGCAAAAATGATTCAAGTGCTGAGATTCGGATCGGTAATGTTTAGATCAAGAAATTTTGTTGCAAAGCTATATTGAAAAAATGATCCACGTGATGTGGATCATTATTGCAATATAGGAAAAAAATTTAATTCACTGCAACCAAGAAATTGCTAAAATGTTTCAAATAACATGGAACACTTTTGCATTTCAAAAAGAGTCTTTGACATGACTACTGTGGGTTGGATTACTGCGTTTTTCGCTCATTTGTCAACATAGAATAATGAGTCTTGGATATGTTAAAATATACCTTATTTGGAGTACATAGGTGTCAAAATCTTAAAAATGAGGAGGTTGTGGCTTGGATCGTTTTTGCTTAAATTGGTCCAATTATTGAACTAAAATCCGAACCAGGTGTAGCCTGTATTCAAGACATCAGACATCCATCTCACGTTACATAACAAAGTTTTAAAATTAAATTAACTATTTATAATAAATCACAAACACACCCTGTATACAAAAATAAACGTTATTGCAAGCAAAACCGTCTCAGACGCAATTAGTACGTACACAGAAATCGCATTATTGGAATGTGTGAAAAAGGATCAACCTGTGTATAAAAAGAAAAAAAAGCCAGTCCTGTGTATAAAAAGAAAAAAACAGCGACCGCCGTGTCTCGTTCAGGATTACGCTTTTTATTGGCAAAAAAAAAGATTTTTAACAATAACTCTTGTAAGTTTTCTTTTTTTTTTACAAAAATATAATATCAACGAGGTACCAATATTGAAGTAGAGAGAATTTTCATCCAGTTTGTTCCAAACATAAACCATAAAGTTATGTAATATTATATTCCACTAGGTATGTATATTAACTTTATGACATAAACAAATGCATTTTTATTTGGTTGCAAATTACAATATCTTTTAATTTTTGTTGTAATGTATTTATGTATCATGTTATTAATAAACTATAATAATGCGCATACATTTTTAACCGACTTCAAAAAAAGTAGATTCTAATTGGATTTTTTGTTTTAATCCGCAATAAAAAGCTGATGTCGTAGTACCTATGTTCTTTTATAGAAATATGTCATCAAATCGGCGGCTTAGACTGAACAGATAGTCATACTTTTACACTTCTAAAGCTTATTTTAAGCTTATGATCCACTGCCAACTTCAGTGTTCAAAGTAAAAACAAAATAATATCAGAATTAACAAATGCAAGCTGAAACTCATAAAAGAGCATCATTTATCAAAAGTAGTAAGTTTCCAGCGTCAGTCTTCAATTATTAGCTTATACAGAATTTGATTGCGAACTTTGGGAACTTTTAAGGAGCTTAAAGCTCGGAAGTTTTTAATACACTTTATTGAATGTTCATAATAGTTCATTAATACTGTATTTTGGACGTTTTGCAAATGAGTTGGAGAAATGGCATATTATTCTGGTTTAGGTGAAGAAGAAAATAAGTGAACAATTATAGGTTATATTACTGTAAGTGAACAATTATAGGTTATATTACTGTAAGTGAACAATTATATTTAGGTTATATTACTGTAAGTGAACAATTATAGGTTATATTACTGTAAGTGAACAATTATAGGTTATATTACTGTAAGTGAACAATTATAGGTTATATTACTGTAAGTGAACAATTATAGGTTATATTACTGTAAGTGAACAATTATAGGTTATATTACTGTAAGTGAACAATTATAGGTTATATTACTGTAAGTGAATAATTATAGGTTATATTACTGTAAGTGAACAATTATAGGTTATATTACTGTAAGTGAACAATTATAGGTTATATTACTGTAGGTGAACAATTATAGGTTATATTACTGTAAGTGAACAATTATAGGTTATATTACTGTAAGTGAACAATTATAGGTTATATTACTGTAAGTGAACAATTATAGGTTATATTACTGTAAGTGAACAATTATAGGTTATATTACTGTAAGTGAACAATTATAGGTTATATTACTGTAAGTGAACAATTATAGGTTATATTACTGTAAGTGAACAATTATAGGTTATATTACTGTAAGTGAACAATTATAGGTTATATTACTGTAAGTGAACAATTATAGGTTATATTACTGTAAGTGAACAATTATAGGTTATATTACTGTAAGTGAACAATTATAGGTTATATTACTGTAAGTGAACAATTATAGGTTATATTACTGTAAGTGAACAATTATAGGTTATATTACTGTAAGTGAACAATTATAGGTTATATTACTGCAATGTTTTCAAGCTAGAGGCAGCACCAGCACAGACAGTAAACAAAAAGTTTAGTTCGACTTTTGAAAACGTTTCTGTCAATATTCTGATGTAACGTGTACAACATGCCGGATTTTGATCGGATCATTTACTGTATTTGTCAGTAGCACCCTCTGCTCCCACCTTTGAGTAATTATTTTCTATTGTCTCTCTAGTGACACTCAGAGGTGAGATGACGGTAAATCCATCCATCCATTTTCAACAATTCCACTGTCATAGTCGTAGCAATTCGTAGCATCTAAATGGACCGATTTTGATCCAGTTTTTAACCCCCGACAAAAAAGAGGGGTGTTATAAGTTTGACTTATCTGTCTGTTTGTTTGTTTACCTGTCTGTGTGTTTATGTGTCTGTCCGTGACGTCATAGCATCCAAACGGACGTGGCGGACCGGACCTATTTTGATTATTTATTTTTTTGTTTGAAAGCTGACATAGTCGAGAGTGTTCTTGGCCGTAGTTTAACATGATTACCTCCCTTTTTTCCTTTTTTTTAATTTTCTTATTTTGTACTCATATAAAGCTACAATCATCATCATCAACAAACTCAACTGCTTTCGGTTCCTGACAACCTAGATTCGTGGTCATGTGTACGATGTCGCGTGGAATACTAATGCCACCACAGGGTCATCGTTTTATATGCAACCACAAGCGCGTGCGTCTAATAGCAATAGTTTTTTAAGTACACTTGTATAAGAACATGACTAAACAATTACTAGCTTTTGGTTTTGCAGCTGTTTGTCAAGTAAGGCAGTCAATATTTATGGTGCAAGTCAATGTGAGTCATGAAAGTTCCTAATCAAGAGTCAAGACTAGGCATATTATGACTTAGACTGTAACAGAACAGAGTTTGCAAAAATTAAAATAGCCTAATGCTAAGTACTCGCATACGGTTTTGCTCGATTAGTTTTACTCCGAATCGAAGGAAATGACATATTTGACATATTTAATTCCATATATTCCGTATGTGAGTACTTAGCATAATGCTAAGTACTCACATACGGTTTTGCTCGATAGTTTTACTCCAAATCGAGCAATAACCACCATGTGGACCGCAAAACTGACAGCTCGAAGGCTCGCATCGAGCCGCTCGTGGGATTGATGGAATGAAATATATAGATTTAGAATAAAACTATCGAGCAATGCTGAATGTGTGGACGAAAGCCCGAGCCGCGGGTTTTGTCGACGTTATATTGCTCGATTGAGCAAAAGTGTATGTGAGTACTTAGCATTACATGCATTTTTTTAGACTTAAAAATAATAAACAAGAGTGTGTCTTTGTCTGTATGTCTAATAATTGTTGTCCAGTAATCGTTCACGCTTAATTCTCTGAACCTATTTTTATGATATTTGATCTAAGCATTTTTTGAGTACCAGAATGGCCTATCCTTTGCAGCCTATATGATTTTCGCCGCTAAAATCAAATTTCATTGCAAAAGTTGCGGTTATTTATTTTAAAGCTTTAAATTCATTTTAAGCCCTGCTGTTTTGTTCCATCGCTTCAACCTCCGACCAGGAGAAAACGAGTCTTACTCCTGAGCCTAGGAAGCCTAACCAACCAAGCTACGAAGGTGGCTAAGATTATTCAGCAGTTTCAATACAAAAACACGATAAGGTTCCGTCGGTCAATCACCTAAAATCCCACCTTATCACCGAACTGTTGACTATCGTTCAGCCTGATCGAAGTATCAACGATTAGTGACATCCCCTTGTCCAACGTGGATAAACTAGCTGCAATATAAAATCGACTCTATCTGTCTTATAAATTAAGTTCAAATTTAATTGGCAAAATGGTTAAGCAAAATAAGTGTGTGCGAATTTGAGTTGTATTCTGTAGGGGTTGAAGTTGATTTTGGATTATCAGAGAATAATAGTAGTAGTCCCCTAGAGACAATAGGTAGCGTATCTGTGCAAGGAGTGACTAAGGAATAAACGAAATATTAAACGGCCGCCATTAACGCTATCGTCAGTTTCTGGGCACTTTTGGGGCACTTCTGAAGCACTACTGGGGCACTTAGTCTGGTCATGGTGAAATGTCTAGATAAATTTAGATGAGAAGATTTTTGGATAATCCGTACGTTAGCTAGGTCTTAGGCTGCGTTCCACCAGAGATGTGTTGCAAGGAATATGTTTTTAAGATCCAATAGAATCGCTAAGCGAGGTCACGTCAATGAAGCGATTCTATTGGTTCTCAAAACACATTCCTCGCAACACATCTCTGGTGGAAACGCAGCCATAAGGCGAAGCTTGATGAAATGCAAGACTGCTATGGGATGAAACAAACTTTTTGGGGTAACAAAGTACGGAAAATATTATGGGGAGTTTACAAGAAATGGTACTTCGACAACTTGTATTCAATAATAATTATTACCAAAGCATTTGACACGCATCTCTAAAATATGACATAAAGATACCTTGTTTGCCTTGTATGATGTGTCAAATTATTTTTTTTAATTCACTGATCACTGTCAAAAATTACGAATGCACTTTGACTAAAAGCTCAAATTGAGCAAGAAATCATATTTCTGAAAATCAAGCCCAGACTCCAATTAATTCACCAATTGACATTCGCATTGCCTACTTAACATACTGTACGCACTACGAACTTAACATACTGTACCTTATTATAATTATTATAAAAAGTATAAAACATCAATAATTGTTTACTATAATATATACTTATATGAATCCGTCTAGACGATCACGTTAATTGCAGCCAATGAACTCCGGCCAATGTCATGTCATTGTATGTCATGTATAATGTATAATGTATGTCATGTATATGTCATATAAGCCACGCCCGTCGTCGTCACCTAAAGATTTATTGCTAAAAATAATATGCACTTTTTCTTCACTCAGCTTTTGAAAAATGTGATATTTTTAGAATGCCTTCTATACCGGTTGACGATTGGCGTTTTGTAAAACCAAGTTTCGCAGGAATCTGCCTAGTTTACTCGCTTACCGGATAGTCTTAACCCAGTGACGTAAGTCAGATGCAGAACCTACTTCTTAGAGAAAGGGTAAAAACGGGACCCTATTACCTATATTTCGATGTCTGTCCGTCGGTCTGTCTTTCTGACTATCTTTAGGCTGTATCTCAAGAACCGCTATAGCTATAGACTTCTGAAATCTTCACAGATTATGTATTTCGCACTTTGCCGATTATTAAATGCTAATGCGACACATGGATTCATAATATTATTATCTTTCTTATCCCACGATCAGGTAATCAGTCTGCATTGTCCTAACCAAACTTGTAAACAATATTTTCCAAGGCGGGGATCGAATCCACGACCTCTGACCACTGAGTCAAGATACCTCTCTCTTCTCTACCAGGGTAAACGCGATGCGAGTATTGAACAATGAACCCGCGATCTCCGAGTTGAAAGCCACGCTCTAAAGCACAAGGAGGCGTTATATTTTTGGCAAAGGATAAAAATATATGCTAAATATTCTATCCCTGTCATCCTTTGTATGTATGAAAGAGACGCCACATTAAACCCATGTTTAAGTTACACCTTTGTTGACTTCATGTATGATGTAGCGGGTTCGAATTCTTACAAAACAATTTTCGAATGCATGCAATGACGTCAAAAGCACTGTCCGGAAAATGATTAAGGCCTCCATTAAAGCAATTTAAATAACAATAATATGTTATTAGGTGATAAACATCTGTTTTGTATATTTGGACTATCAAATAAAAAGGCAGGGTACCGCGAACTCAAGGAAATATAATTTATAGTTGTCTGGAAAACTACTTCTAGCAGTATGGCCGCCAATTTGAACACTCTCCCCTTTCTTCCAAATTTTCTTAATTTTGGGTTTAGAGTTCTTATTTATTTTTCATATCTTAAGCCACCTCTACTACTTTTAGTACTTTGATTTTTCATTTATTCATGAAAATATTGAAATCTCTATTCTAATTATTCTATTTAAAAACGAGTTAGTTAACTATTTTAACCGCCCAAAAAGAGGAGGTGGATGCATTTTTTTTATTAAAAATGTATATAGGTAAATAACTGAATTTCTACCTACGTGTTTATCATTCTACCTTCAGCAAGTAGCAATGTAGCAATGCTAACAATCAGACCTTATCTGCACATCATCCAATTATCATACATCATAAGATATTATCGTCCAAATAGAACAATTAACAACGTACAGCAATGAGCCTCGGTAAGACAAATCAGCTACATTTTATAGTGTTTGGATTGTTCCAAGTTAAAGGAGGTGGCGAATAGCGGAAATCGTTCAAACAGGTATGTAGGTGAAGTTAGATGTAGCGGGGAGAGAATTACTGAATTTTATAATGTCTAAGATGAGTCTAATTTAGAAGAGGTAACGGATACCGTACATCGCCCAAACATGTATCATGGTGAAGATTAAGTAGTCTAAAACTGGCTTAAGTTAAAAGATATAGGAGGGAGCGGAAAGCGACATCACGTTGAGTTGCATTAACGACAATATATTACAGAGTATAGTGATTGTCTTAAGTTAGATAATGTGTCGTATACACGTTATTTATTTAGTCGTACAATAATAAGATCACATCACGCTTAAATAGTTCGCTATATTTAAATAAATAGTATTTAGAATGTGCCCAAACTATAGCGTTAAGCGGATAGCGGATATTGAGAACGCTGAGATCAGTCATTACGTGATAGCAACGCCTTAGACGAATCAACTCCATTTTATAGTATCTAGGCCTAAGTCACATAATTTAGCGATTTTATAATTAGATTTAAAAATGTAGCATGAATCAAATTGCGTGGATAATAATTATTTTGAGTTGTTATGTTAAAAGTGTTACTTATATTATATTTAGTTGCTTCACTGCAATCCAAACGTAAGTTATCGATGTAATTTAAAAAATATTTGGGCAAACAATACGTCTTGTTTACTACAAAATATTGCTATTATTCCTACTCGTTTTAAGTTTCTCGAATTTTTATTATAATATTTTGGAATATAAACATTTTTTAATAATGACCGATAATAAACAATGTAAAACACCAATCGCTTTGATTCACACTTGAAGCTTAGAAACCAGCACCAACATTCTAGGAAACATTTTCAGGCACTCTACTTTCAAATTCGCCCTTTCTTATCACTTGGGACTAATCTTTAACTCGCAATAAATATTTATTACTCGACTCAGATGGAGGGATTAAGGGATGCTTCGGTTCGCTCGATTTTATCTACAAAAGCCCTATTCGTGCTACTAATAGAATTTTTAAGGGCCTACCAATCTCTGCGTGTAATGGCAGTGGATCTCCAATCTCCAATTTATGATGTACAGGATCAGCCAGGGAGTTTCCATGGGGAAGTTGAGAGTAAATATCTTTTTAATCGTCGACCAATTTGGGCAAAATGCCTTTTTTATATGCAGATTTTTATATGAAGGAAATTGTGTGATTTTTTCGTAAGCTTTTTGTGATGAATTTTTTACAAAAAATATCAAGAATTAAGGCCATAATAATTGAATGCTTTATGCTTTTTTATATGCAGATTTTTGTAGAAGCGAAAGATATTGCGTTGTTGTTTTTTTTTTTTTCATTTTGTAAGCTTTTCATGATGAATTGTTTGCAGAAAATAATTATGAAGTATACTAAGACCATAATCATTAAGTACTTTAGGAGTATATTATACTATGTTATTTTAATAAGCTGAATAAAATTCATAATAATATTATGACCACTAAAAGTTGGTAAAACCTCATTGTGCAAAATGTAGTAAGATTAAATTACAAGCATAAACTATAAAATTAATTAACATTCTATGCCGTTAATTATAAATTAACAAGCTTATTTAATAGCATACCTATTATTATTAATATAACAATGTTACAATGATTAACAGAGCTTAATTTACTACCTAATAACTAAACCATAGACTACAAAATTTAGTACGACAGTAACAAATTGTCTATGTTCTGAAATAAAATCCAGTATTCTTGCCAGGCCTAAAGTCGTCATGTATCCGACGTCATATTATAGTGCTGGTGTAAGTACCACTGGTAAGACAAGTGTGACGTATTTATAATGACATCCATCCATCATAACAAAGTTACACATCATTACACTGGCGTATATTTCGGAACAAATTAACAGTATCGCGTCCTATACGTCATAAACACTGGCCAATACACTGGGTTATATTTTGGAATTTACCCATGGTCTATATTTGACACCTCACAAAACAATGACCTAAGAATATATAGATGAGATGAACAGCTTATACTACAACGTCAACTTTTAACTTTACTTTTTGATAAATATTAATCACTTTATATTGTAAAATATATACTGTACCATTATTTAAACCTTCCAACCCCCTCAGGAGTGACGTTGTGGCTCTAACGAAAAATTATAACTGTAGTTGTGACACAATGAGTTAAAAAGAAAACAAGAACAAATTGTTTACTAAGTTTTATTTTAAGTTATAAATACGTACTGTTATTAACGAAAAAAATAAAACAAGTCAAAACTCTTCAAAATAAACAAAAAACTTTGTACTTCTTAACATTTCTACGTAAGTTTAGTACTAGTCCACTTAATAAAACAGGTATAGAGTGCGTGAGCTGCAACCTAAGCAATTTCTTCACAAATGTATTTAGGAAGCCTAGAAGATAAACATACTAAAAGTCCCCGCCCCTAGGGGGTGAGCCGGGGTCGGGGGAGGGGGTTGAAGTTCCCGTTTTTGAGTTTTTGGCTCATATCTTTAAAACGGTACGCCGTAAAGAAAAAGTGTCTTGTACATAGTAAAAACTAATAAAATTTATTACAACTATGTCATTTACACTATGTATCTATCTCCAATCATTCCCATGCTATGAGCTTCTAAAGATGTCGAATTTCAAAAACACACATCAACTAAGGCTAGGGATATTTGTATTTTATGAAATTTATCAGGATTTTTGAAGATATTCAATAAAATAATAATAACTTATTTTATGTTCTGTAACAAAACATAAAAAACTTTCCGGATTTTTTTTGTTTCTACGAAAAATCATAGGCTTTTCTATGACCATAGAAAAGTTATATGCCTACAATCAACCAAGCCAAAACCATAATAATCTGGTCAAATCAACCCAATATTCAGTCGATGCAACTAGTAAAAAGGCTCCAGGAGAGCAACCAGTCTCTAGAAACCGACCAAACCATGTAGAGGAGTTTCCATTAAGTTGGTCCTCATGATGTCAAAACATTTTGTAATCCAGCATTGAATTAATTTGGTAAATGCGGAAGGTTGCTTTTTCATGACTTTGTGAGATTGACCATGGTATCACTAAGAAATTGTCTCTGATGCTGGTGCTGATAAAAATCTTGACTCGAATTTAATCCCGATTTACTGTAATCACTTCTTCGGATAATTCCACGGTGAGTATACCTTCAATCACCTCTGGAGAGCCATTATTCGTCCCATTAGGTTTTACCGTTATTATTAATCTCCCAAACTCATTAAAAAGCAACCTTCCACATTTTCAACATTTCAATGCTGGATTCCAAAATGTTTTGACATCATAAGGACCAACTTGATGGAAACCCCTCTACACGTTTGGTCGGTTTCTAGAGACTGGTTGCTCTCCTGCTGCATGCAAACATGCAAACATGCAAACATTGACTCAAAAAATGTATTTTAGGTAAAAATACTCAAAAGTATCGATTACAATTCATTAATTTTTGTGTATTACGTGGCACATTTATTTAAAAAAACGTAAGGATTGGAGAAACAAAGTCATTTATCAACAAAGGTCATTGTAGTACAAAACTAAACATTGAAAGATGCTTAAATATTGGGGAAATAATGTCACAACTGTACCTTAGGTCACTATTGCTCCAGAATCAAAATGCACTTGCAGGAGAACCGCGCACAACTGACCAATAAAACGATGTTGCTCCCAGCGACGCGTGATTTGCGCCAAAACGGCAATGACACTCACGTCCTCATATGGAAACTATGCGTACTACAGAAGTAACGTTAATGCACTAAGTAAAAGGGTGCTTTAGGATCTTTTTTAGACATTTAACTCATTTTTGCATTTTTTGCAAAAGTGCCAGTGTCGCACCGGGGGTGCGGTATATTATTATGAAAAATACGGACGGACGAGTACAATGTCAATGTTCTTTTTGGTCTCACCACTTTTCCATCTTTTTAAATACTTACCGTAATAAATTACTAGATAATAGAAATTTTCGTAATATTAGAAACAAAATCTAAAACAGACATACATTATTTTGGGATTAGTTCACCAAAAAATACGACAAGTCACAGGAGTCCCGTAAGTTTAGCCGTGGATTAAACCATCTAAGATAAAAAGTATCCTATGTCCTTTCCCGGGTATCGCTATACCAAATTTCAGCAAAATCGGTTCAGGGGTTTTGGCGTGATGAGGTAACAGACAGACATACAAAATTTCGCATTTATATTAATATTAACATGGATAATGCATTGCGTAGCATCTCATGTCATTGGCCCGTAACACAACAATTTGGGCCAAGACTTTGATCTTTCCACATTCACGCGCGATTCGCTGATAACACTTTCAAGTTTATCAGTGTGTCAGATGTTGAACAAACACGGTTATCGTACGTCGTCGGCCTGTCTGCGAGCACCTTCTAATTGCGATACCATCACGCGGCGCATGACATAAGCGGTAGCGGGTAATTAACGTTACAACCTGTTGATAGTGCAGACAACAATAACAAAGGATTTTATATGCAAAGAAAAATCACAATTATTTTAGGCTACACACATCTTAGTACTTATCGTTTTTTTTTCGGGAGAAATCAGTATTTTTTATTGAGATTAGTGTTTTTGGTCGAATGTATTAACTTAGGTCCGTACAGTACATTCGGAGCGTGCAAATATTGACAGGATTTTTATTGAAAATTTTTCTAAATCGTCCATCATCATATTTTAGTTGATATTTAATCTTTCAACTAAAGTACCTAAACGTAATAGTATCGAACAGTTCGATAACAAATGAATAGCAGAGGAAACAACTGAATTGTGAATTCTGCCGTGAACTTCTTGAACGCCGAAGATTGATGTGAAAAAGATTGGCTCGGCGTACACCTAAAAATTTACTTAGCGTTAAGACATTAAATTAATGGCCTCTAAAGCCTTATAAGGAAAGGAAACATATTTATTTTTGAACGGTGTTTTGCATCTATCATGTATTCTCGCGTCAGGACACTATAAAACAGGAAAACAGGAAAATTTTCATTGTTAAACGACTTAAAAAAAGGAATTCGACCCGTATGTGTGTAATATTTTAAGGACTGCCCAGTTTGTGTTTGCAAATTTCCGATCGATTTAAGTACTTTTTTTCACGTATTTACGTTTACGTTTCATTGTTATCAACTGATGAAATTGGAAATGTTACGAAAATCCAATTTAAACTCATAATTATTCTACCTCTTATGACGTGATTAAAATTCAATATTGGTATTAATACCTTGATCGTGGAAAAACCAGACACAATAGCTTATCTATTGTTATCGCAGCGGCATGTGGCCGCTTGGGAGTTGAAGCAATAGTAACTAAAAATCTATATTTTGTTTAATATTTTTGCTTATAAATTACGCCATACACTACAGTTTGGCTATCGTGCAATGAACTTATTCTGCTCGGTGTTATTGTTACGTTATCACCGCTTCATATCACCATCTGTTTTCACCGATTTTACTGTCAACAAAATCTCAAAGAAGTTATTTAGGGTTCCGTATGGAAAAATCTCCCCTTTGACTTTATAAAGCCAGTTACAATTATTATACATCTAATAAAATATTATTTCAAAGAAACGCACAGCATAACAGCAAACTATTTTCCAAATGATCGTCCTATACTGTTTTTAATCTGGTGAAACCAGAAACAAACTCTGATATTGTCCGGTAAGGGGACGTAAGTAAATTCGCGAGTAACTTAAAAGAGTCTCAAACATCTTTAAAAACATCTTACGTAATTGATGGACGCCTCCTAAGGGTATATGGTCCCTCCTATTTGTGCCCAATCTCTCCCACGGTAATAAAATTATGAGATTACAAAGAAAAGCCTTTGTAATAAGTTGAATGTGACATTTGGACTCCGTCAACAAAAACATCTTGGAAATTTATGTCTTTAAGGCCTTTCTCCACGTTATGCCGAATGGTATTATCAATGATTGCCACCATGCTTGTGAAGCTGTCTATATGAACATTTAATCGATGTTGAATATGGGCAATTGTTGACGAATATTCTCTTATTCCATTACGTCTCAACGTGAAGGAGCAAGGAGCCACGGTAGGCAATTATGTCCTGTTACACTATCGTAAATATGTAGTTGTTTTTGTCCGTCATCAGCCACCTTGGAGAAGCGGAAAGCCACAATATACGAATGTGCTGGATTATTGAATACGTTCTTTATCTCCTGTTTTGGTTAATTTTGGCCAACTTGGAAAAGCAGAAAGAATAACAATAGACAAAATATATTATGACGCATAATATTATGTTGTATTAGATGCCTATGGTGAACTTCCAATGCAGGAGTATTGGTTTTCCATCATTGGCCAACTTAGAGAAGATTGAAAAAACAATAGACAAATACCTAATATCTAAAGTCTAAACATTCACAATCGTCTATATTGGTGTCATCAATCGCCATCATTTGCCAACGTGGAGGGTACAAACATCAACAAAACATCTCTGAAATAATTTTTACTTCTAACCTTAATTATGGCAAATGGCCATTGTCGATGTTAATATCGGCCATAAAGATGGCGCACAAAAGCCAAAGCGAGTTTTAGGCTCGTTCCATATTATTATGATGCGGAATTAAAAAGCGAGAGGTCTCATAAAATTTTACATAAAGGTCCCAGAGACGTACCCTTATTGTATTTGGACCCTTTCTCAACTTTAGGTGTTATTTTTAATCTCTAGTTTTGGCTTTTGAATTCTGTTAACGGCGTTAAGAGATGTTGGTTTAATGTTTGTGATTGTTATACGTCTTCCAAAGGGGAATAAAAGAATTACAAAGTGAATAACAAAACGAAATCTGCTTGTCTTTGCCTGGCTTGTTGGAAAGATCACACGGCAGACGAAGACAGTGGACCTGAAATAGTTTCACTTCCTAAATTTTTTTCTTAGTATCAGAGACTTTAGTTAAAAATAATACTTAAAATAATAACAATTTTGTTTGATACCAAATAATGAACATTGAACATATTATGTAAACGGACGATAGTTTAGTTACAATATATTTTTTTCTTTTTGATAACTTAGGAAAGTCAGACTTACAAAGACTAAACATTGCATACCTATTACCTACCTAACAAAATAAGTAACAATTTTATTAGTTAAGATTAATGTCCTTTGAGGCAAAATATCTTTTTTATCAAGGGATTCTATAAAACTTCTGCAACTCCAAACTCTGAGAAAACTTATACAAAAAAGTCTCCTTGGCCCGATATTGTAAACATGTCGAATGTTATTTCAATACAATACACATTAGGAGGTTTTGACGGCTGAATCGGGACTCCTTCAGCCAATTGGCAAGATGTCAAGCGACGGGGCTGGTTCCGGGGTTGACGCAGAGGATGGAGGGTGTAGAGGGTGCAATCTAACGTGTAGAGTATGAACATAGTATATTTTATTATTCTACTACTTTATGTATGCTTCAGTCTCGACAGGGTCCTTTTGGAGTAACGCCGATTTTCAGGTTTTTTTAATATAATTATATTTTTATATATTATGGGACAAAACAAGAAAACGGGTCACCTGATAGAAAGCAACTACTGTCGCCCATGGACACTCGCATAGAAGAGTTACAGGTGTGTTGCCGGCCCTTTAAGAGGGAATACGCTCTCTTTTTTAAAGGTTTGCAGGTCATATTGGTCCGAAAATACTGCTGGTGACAGTTCGTTAGTAAGGTAGGGCGTCGCCCACATGGTTGGTATCCCTTGCAAAATGCGCAAAGGCTTTCGCAGAGAATAAAAAGTAAAAGCACGTTCACCTAACAGTAAAACCAAAGAGAATAAATTGTAATACCTCGATCGTAAGAACCGCAGACACAATAGGTTTTCAATTGTTATGCGACAGCCGGGTGCCTAAAACTGTAATATTTGGCAATTATAAGCAAAACTTAGAGAGTTTTACTGTAGACTCTCTACTCCAATCCATACTCTAAGTGGCGAGTGTAAGAAAATTTTCGATTTGCGCGTGTAAAACAAAATTCTCGCGTGTTCGTATGAGTTGCTGCCGGCGACGGGCCCGATCAGTCCGTCATGACGGGCGTGAATAATAGCTGGCGGGCTTTAACCGATGGAGGATGAAAGGGTAATGATGTTTGCAGTAAATTCGAAATTTTTAACCCCTTATAAAAAAGCGGTGTTATAAGTTTGACGTGTCTGTCTATCTGTTTGTCTGTCTGTGTGTGTATCTGTCCGTGGCATCGTAGCATCCAAACGGATGGACCCATTTTGATCTAGTTTTTTTAACCGACTTCCAAAAAACGAGGAGGTTATACGTTCGGCTGTGGTTTTTTTTTTTTTATGTATGTTCAACGATTACTCCGCCGTTTGTGAACCGATTTTCAAAATTTTTGTTTTGTTGTATAAGGTATTACTCCAATTTGGTACCATGTTCAGAAAAGTGGTGACCTGATGATGGAATCCATGAGTAATCGAGGGAACTCCTCAAAATTTAAATGGAAACATATAGTTTTTTTGGTTTCATATGAAGTATTCCAGGCATATGTTACCAAAAACGAAGATTTTGCACCAGGATATACCATGGTTCGAAGGTAGTGAACAGAACTCCTTACTCCTTATAGATACATGTTTGGAGGTTTCGGCGTTGTCTTAAGAACTGAAAGCATATACTACTATGCAAATTTCATTCATCATCATCATCACCACCACCATTCCACCATACATCCATGAGTAATCGAGGGAACTCCTCAAAATTTATATGAAAACATGTAGTGATTTCGATTTTATGATAAGTATCCTAAGCATATTATGCTACAAAAAAACAAGATTTTGCAATTAGATATACCATGGTTCCGAAGGTGCTAAGAGAACTCCGGATTCCTTATAAATACAAGTTTGGGGGTTTCAGAGTTGGTTTAAGAACTGAAAGCATAATATGCTACTATGCAAGTTACATTCATCATCATCATCATCATCATCATCATCACTACCACCAGTCACCACACCATGAATTATCTAATTATAACCCTATTATTGGTACTTTTAATCGTCTTTAAGAACGAAACCCGAATATGTCGAACGATTTAAAAAAATATAATGTTATTTCAATATAAATGATTCGACCTTGGTGTTTAGGTTACCAAGTTATCAATTTGATCATAAGATCTATGAGGTATGCTACTCTCCTTAAAATTTATAAGGACGATTATAGTTATATTTGCGCATAATATTATATTATGCTGAGCTGATGAGTTTCCATGAGTGTAATGAATAATGATAGAAAGAAAGTCACGGAACAGAACTTTAGAGCCTTTAAAGACAGGCGTATTAACATTAATTTTATCATTGCTTGATTAACGCCAAGCATATACTTACAGTTTAATATATTATTATGCTTGGAGTTGCTTAAGCAATTCTGAAGTAGTGATATCAGACAATGAGTTCTCATATCATGAAAGTGTATCCTGGATCCAAAGTCACTAAGCATAACACAATTTAGCCTGTACAGAAAACCAGAGCTTATAAATGACTAAAAAGAGTGAAATTATTATTTTTAACAAAAAATTAAAACCGACTCCCAGGGTAAAAACAATAATAATTTATAATGAACAAAAAAGTGTTAAATAATTCTTACTCTTTAATGTGCCTTATGCATAATTCTCCTAAACCTCAAATATTTCTGTACACAATCTTCATTATATTGAAGTCGGTACCAGTCTTAAATATTAAAAATATTTTGTCATAGAACTCGGCATTCCTAGCTGGTACCGTCTTCAAAATAATGAAGATTGTGTACAGAAATAGTTGAGGTTTAGGAGAATTATGCATAAGGCACATTAAAGAGTAAGAATTATTTAACACTTTTTTGTTCATTATAATTTATTATCGTTTTTACCCTGGAAGTCGGTTTTAATTTTTTGTTAAAAATAATTTTAATAATAGAGTTGTAAATGAAATAGTGTACCAGTCTGTTGATGTCTTGCTAGCGACTCATTTTTATGTCTGTCTTTTAACGCTTACACCGTTTAACCCATTTGAATGGGTATGGAGATAATATTTTGAGTCCCTGGACTAGAGATGACGGAAGGGGGGAAAGGACTTTATGAATGAAAAGTGTTTGTTTATCTAACAATATTACTTCACTCTTATAGCGCTGATATTATGATTTTTCCAGAACTGATACTTTGAATTCCGGGAAAGGAAATAGATCCATATCCATACTTTTATCATACATGCGAAAGTGTGTCTGTCCATCTGTTACCTCTTCACGCTCAAACCGCTGGTCCGATTTTGCTGAAATTAGGAGATACCTTGAGTCCCGGGAAAGGACATAGGATACTTTTCATCCCAGAAAAATGTACGGTTCCCGCGCTATAAACTAATTTTGGCGCAACGGAGTTGCGGGCATCATCAGTTAGTATAAAAATGTATGTATATTCACGAACGAAGTTGCAACTTGCAGGCAACATCTAGTCTACAAGATAAGTGTAGTAATGTAGTTGTGAAGTTGAAGCCGGGTTTCCAACTTCAAGACTTTCAACACGTTTGTAATATCATTCACGTTCATACTAAAGTTCTGCTCATTCCGAATATAATATTGTGAGATTATAAACTACTTGACGCCCGCAACTCCGTCGCGCAGAAACACGTTTATAACCGTACATTTTTCCGGGATGAAAAGTATCCTATGTCCTTTCCCGGGACTCAAGGTATCTCCATACCAAATTTCAGCATAATCGGTTCAGCGGTTTGGGCGTGAAGAGGTAACAGACAAACTGATAGACTCTATAAGTCTCTACACACTTTTGCATCAGTCTATAGTATATTATAACTAGCTGTCCCGGCAAACGTTGTTTTGCCATATAAATAATTTTTGGTATGAAAAATAGATGTTGGCCGATTCTCAGGCCTACTCAATATGCTCACAAAATTTCATGAGAATCGGTCAAGCCGTTTTGGAGGAATACGGGAACGAACATTGTGACACGAGAATTTTATTTATAAGATTATGAATTTTATTCTGCAATATTCCAAATGAAAAAATGGTAACCTATTTATATTGCAGTGTGCACATAATTTTATATTTTTATATACACGTATAATCTAGTGCATTTATTTAAATATAATCATTAATCAACGATTAAAACAATATCTCTTTCAACATACACCTGTTATGCAAAAACTGGATCTGACAATTTTAATAATATAATACTAATTTATATTGTCAGAGCGTTTATCCGTCGTTTTCGTAAACGGGACGTCACCAACAATAATTCAAATAAAATGACACTTTATGTCCTTAAGGATAGGTTACACACTGCGAGCAGTTGCAATGACAGCAGGCGGCTACTGTACCTGAGTACTCGCACGAGAGCAGCTCGACTCGCCTCCTTGGGTCACACCATGCATGTTGCTGACGTCGCAGTAGATAGGTAACGTCCCAGTGGCATCGCCTAGTCTAGTTGTATCTGTGGTGGGGGAAGGCTAGTGGCGAGTGAAAACAAAAAATGTTGAAAAAACTCGCACACCAGCAATTTACCCACTCGCACATGAAAGTCACTCGTAGGATGCGGTCACACGGCGCAAGTAGCTGCACCTCAGTTACTGACTAGGACAGCTCGCTAACAGCTCGCACCGTGTAACCCAGGCATTAGGCTAAGGTCAGGGATGGCGAACCTTTTCGTATCAACGTTCCCTTTTCTGAGGAAATCTTTCTGAAGAAGTCATAAACGTGCTATTAATTTTTTTGCGCTTCGGTGCATATTTAAAATAAAAAATTAAAATAAAATAAATATTTCCCAATTTGGTGGATTTATAACCTTCATTGTAGGTAAAAAAAAACGATACAAATTTTTTGACCAGTAGCTTGCTCCGAATTTTAAGTCACTTGCCCTGGCCTAGGTCATAAAAGCTTTGTCCACACTGTGCCTTTTTCTATTCGTCAAGGGCATGCGTTAAAACGCAGTCAACAGCGAACGTGAGGAATGCCCGCGACGCATGTCCTCTGACCGTATCCAAAAAACAAAAATGACAATGTTGGCGTTGCGTTCGTTGACGTATTCAATTATTGAATGCGCCAAAACGAAAGTTGAATGAAAGAAGATGACGAAAATTGAAGACGAAAGCGCATAATGTGGACATAGCTAAAGAGGCATTTTATTAGGAGTTTTGTCAATGACGTCCCGATGACGGTGGCAGTGGAAAAAAGGCCTCAGCAGGTGAACTCGCTAGATAAGGGTCTATATTAACTAATACGCGGCTTAGAGACAGCACATAATATTTATAAACTTTTATCGTGGACTTTTTCCCGGCCTCAAGCTATAGATAGAAATAGATACTGTTCCTATAGAATTAAAATTCTTTATTAAAGCATACAATAATATTATCAATAGTAAATATAAAAGCTAGGTAGCGCACATCACGTCGTCTAATCCCATGCTAAGTAAAAACTGGTGTTATGACAATCAGACAACAGATGCATTATACATAACAGATTATCATTAAAATTTATAGCTACTTAAAATATATTTCCTACTTGCGAATTCGTTAACTTCGTTTTGTTTTTCCGAGATCATACCTGTTTTATGTCATTTTCTGGAATTTAGTGTCTTTATGCTATCATAAAAATCTATTAGGCAGTTTAAAGATATGAAAAACACAAAAAAGTGCTTTCACATTAAACACATTAAGAAATAAGAATATGCCAATCTTTCAAAAACTTTTCAAGTTGGGCCAAGATTATCAATTTACTTCCACGATTGCGCATGGACAGACAGACAAACTTTTTATATCTTTGTCATGGATGAACATGGTGTATCATAATTTCACGGTATATAACTGCGTATTCAAGTCTAAATCTTACTTCATTCGCGTTTCAAATTGCAATTCGATCTCCGTTTCAGCCCTTAAGGACAGGTCTGAGTGCGGCCCTTACTGTGAGTGTTGCTTACCTTGAGGGCAAAGGGCACTTTTGAAAACTAGACTGTTCGCTAAGTAGCAATGTGGAAGTTTGCCAAGACGTTTAGTGGGCGAGCCGCGCACAAATGGGCCAGTTTGACTGGATACCACGGCCGCGTGGAAGACCGGCGTAAAAAATATAATTTGTTTTTGTGTGACTGGAGACCTGAGGGGGTGGGAATTTTGACGGCATATGGACTGATGTTAACTCTCTGGTCTCTAATGACTGTTGGAATGCTAAGTTTATGTTATTTTAACATCCAAAATAATTATCTGCTTGAATAAAATTTTAAATATTTTATTTTTTAGTCGTAACGAAAAATTGTTAAGCATAGGCGGCTATAATGCTACGAAATTTGAAACTGCTTTTGCACTAAAAGTGCGCAAACGTTACGTATTTTTCGGTTCTTTGGTCACTTGACAGTATTGTTATACTAGATATCCAAAGCGGTTCAGCCGTTCTCGAGTTTAAGCGACTCTACCAAAAAAAAATTTTTTTATTTATATAGATATACTTTTATATATCTGAGCACTGAACAGGCTCACTAGCCTGCTTGCAGTCAGCGTAACAATCAGTTCGGTGAGTACGCCGCCTAAATATCACGTATTATCAACGGAATAAGGAAAAGCAACATTGTTTACATTGACAAAAGGATATCTAGCTTTTCAGTTTGAAACCACAAAGCAATTTCCATATCTCACACCTAGACACCACCAGCTAAATATACAAACTTATTTCCATTCTGTCCGGCAAATGGATCGGAATGGCACGATGGCACACCGGTAATGTCGAATGGCACGGTAATGTAGAATGTTCTACCTTATTCTGGAACTTTCTATCTTCTGCCCGAACGGTTACCCGATCGGACAGTCTAATACGGGTTGTTTAAAGTCGCGTTGTTTATAGGAAATATTGTCAGTGCAGGGTGGAGTTTCAAGTTATTTAAAGTAAGACGTTCTGATGCAGGGTGTTGTAAAAGACGCAGTTTAAAGGAAATATTGTCTGATACAGGGGATGTTAAAAATGCCGTGGTCTAGAGGTTTAGAGTGTAGCTGGCGTTGGTAAAATGTCGTTGGATACAACATTTTTTTGTTTGGCTAGGACACAGCAGGCTGATCACCTGATTTTCTCACAAGTAAAATGATCCATACGTCGGATGGGCATGTAAAAAGTTTTTCCTGATCTACATACCATACCACAGAGTACTATAATACTGTCGTAATACATACTAAGTATATGCTAAGAAATAAGTGACCAACCACGCAACGACAAAATGTCGTCGAGCAGTGGTTACGTGTGAATGGTGTCGCTGCAGCCTTTTGTAGTTGCGTTGTGGTACCGACAAAATGCCGACGTGGTTGCGTTGTCGCCAGTGGTTGCGATGTGGTTGCGATGTGGTTACGTATGAAAGTCAATGAAACGGAGGGGGGAAGAGCGCGGGCGGTGTGCGCGCACTGTCGTTGCATCGACGCAACGTTGTGGTTGCAATGTGGTTGCGACGTGGTTGCGACGTGGTTGCGATGTGGTTGCGATGTGGTCGGCCGTGGTTGCTTCTGACAAGTTATCTGACAAGTGGTCGACAACGACTGCAAAATATGGTACGTGTGAATGGTCGAGTTCATTTACAATA
The DNA here is from genome assembly GCA_963422495.1 of Polyommatus iphigenia. Classification (NCBI taxonomy): domain Eukaryota; kingdom Metazoa; phylum Arthropoda; class Insecta; order Lepidoptera; family Lycaenidae; genus Polyommatus; species Polyommatus iphigenia. The sequence goes on along the minus strand of OY730177.1, from coordinate 29,849,548 downwards.
CGAAATATACGCCCGACCACGTCGTGTGGTTGTCCTGTGGTTGCGGTTGTCGTGTGGTTGTGGTACGTGTGGGTTGGCCCTTAAAGATGAGTTTGACAGCTAATGTAGCTTATTCCAAAAACTTCATATTGTAATTATAATAAATTATTAATTAATATTCATCTCTGAATGCGGCAGAGATAAGTTTCTAGTAAGGACGCTGCAAAACATAAACAAACTTAATGAACACAATATAGTAATCATATAAATTAATAGAAAATAGTTAAGTAACCAAGACCTTAAAACGAATTCCCAAAAGTCAGACTATATATATATACTATATACCTAGACCTAAAAAGTCGGTGTCAAAATTGCATCACGGAATTGCGGGAAACGGTAAAGTTTCGGAAAATTCCGAGGCAGAAATCCCGGGGCTGCTATTTTATGTATTTTCAATTACGCCCCTTTTTTGTTCTTTTTTATTCTTGCATTTTGTGAATCTGGTAGCATAATTCGGGGTTCTTAAAATTGTTTTATGAGTACTTACTATGAACTATCTTCTTTCATAATTTTTTATTTATTAAAAAGAAGAGTGGCAGATTTTGACGAGCACTCCAACCGATATTATTATTCTAAGGTTCCGAGCCAATTGTCAAAAAACGAAAATTGAAGACGAAAGCACATAGTGTGCACATACACTATGCGCTTTCGTCTTCAATTTTCGTCATCTTCTTTCATTCAACTTGCCAACATTGTCATTTTTGAAGTTTTGGATACGGTCAGAGGGCATACGTCGCGGGCATGCCTCACGTGCGCTGTTGACTGCGCTATAACGCATGCCCTTAACGAACAGAAAAAGGCACAGTGTGGACAAAGCTAATGAGGAACCCCTATAGATTCGTTTCAATCTTTTAATTTACTTACTGTGAATTAATTATTAAAATTAAATTGTCTCAATATATTATAAAGTTTTTTGGGTTTAAAACAATCAAACCAACGTATGCTTAGACGTTCAAGATAACAATTTCGCTTTATAACATTGGGACTTAACTGAAACTGTAATATTTTAAGGTTAACTTATGAAACTTGTATAAAACCCATTGCATCGTCTCGTTTCAGTATAAACCCTAAAACGTACATTTTGTATCTGTTTAATTAAACTACTACGGTAAATACTAACAAATATCTAGAAAAACAAGCAAGTTTTGGATGAAAATGTCACTGTAATCTAGTTGTTTAGTCTAAGGTTATATTAAATTCTTAAGCTGGTTGGGCGGAATTGAACCGTTGTTTTCGGAATGTACCATCGCATTCGCGCTTCCACTTTCGATCCTTGACGATAATATTTTAACTTTATCTCGAGTGGTGTAACCGGAAGACGCAGAATAAGTGCAATAGTATGAAAGACTGTATGAGTACTTAAAGAATGTAGTATTATTTTGATGTTGTCAGTAACCAATCTCTCTAAGGGCTTGTTTCACCACTTCCTGATAAGTGCCGAATAGGCTATCCAACAATTAACTTGACAGATCAAGTATTGAAAATTTGTCAAAAAAGTTGTGAATAGGCTTATCGGCACTTTATCAGAAAGTGGTGAAACAGGCCCTTAATGTTTCTAAAAACATTAAATTCCTAGAATATAATCTGCCAAAATCAAAACTTAAAGCTTAAGAGGCTAATCTTGGCAGCAATCATTGTATTTTAAAATTCCTAGTTCTTATCGCGTATTTTTGAAGCTTTGTTGCTCTAAAAAGCAAAAAGTTTCTTAGTTTTACTTAAGATGACCTTTTATACCCATATAACAATTAAATTTTAATGCTTTTCTACATCAATTCATGCATCTATAGAAAAACGAATCAAAAGCAATTTCCACTTTTATTGAACTTACTGACAATTTGTTCTACACAATGCAAGAGCGCGGCATGTTTATACGGTGCACAAAAACTGCAAGCATCCCCGTCTCCTCTTTAACATAATAATAGATTTCGGCTTCGGAGAATTTATTTTTAAATGGCACCGATTGTGAGTCGGAAGGCAATAAGTCGAGTTGCCTAAGTAGCTAAGTTTATAGTCTTTTATGTGACTCTTTATCGGGTATTTTAGTGGAAAGTTTCTTTACTATGTGGTTGCAATTGATGGCAGATAATATTTGTAGAGCTTCTTTTTATCGGACTAATGTGTGTATATGTATCTGCTACATACAACAGGATGTTCTTTTTCAGCCTAATCGTACCTAAAGTTGGTACGATTTTACAAAGTGAGGTATCAATAGACGACGACCTCTGTGGCTCATTTGGTTGAGTGTGTGGCGGCTCAAGCCGGGGGTCGCGGGTTCGAATCCCGCCGAAAATAAGTTTTCAATGTTCCCGGGTCTGGATGTGAATTAAATAATATATTATGTATGATATAATAAAAATCTTAACAACCTCCAACAGAGGTCACCTTGGTTGGGTCAACAAAGTTGAATCTCTATCTACACGTAAATCAACTCGTCAGTCTTGGCTAGGCTGTAGAAAAGTGAACAATGGGACCACTATCTAAAGGTGGGTTTACACCAAAAGAACATAGAGCAAGAACAGCACAAGAACATTCTTTCGTATTCGTTTAGTGTAAACTATAATTCGTTACATCATACTTTAGATCGTTTACACCAATCGAATCAACAAGAACATCAAGAATAAGAATTTTTGCTCTATAGATGAGAATCATATAGCTCCGTTTAGACCAAACGAGCGAATGCTCATTGCTCATTCGTCAACGATAAGTAGTTAATTTATTTTTATAGTCATCAAAGGTTGGATCCCATAAACATCTTTTGTTATGGTATAATTCTATCATTTGTAAACATTTTTCATTACTCCAATCCATATTTACGAAATAACCTTTGATAAACTACCTAAAACCAGCCGCCAAAAAGTAAAAATATCAAGAACACTAGAATCCCTTTGAAGAGACCTCCTCGAAGAGCGAGCACGTCCGAACACGAAAGAACGCTCTAGGCAATTGCTCGAGCGCTCTTGTGTCGTTTACACCAAACGAGCGAGATTCTTAGCGCATTCTACCTATTTACCGCCGAACACGTGGCGAACACACTAGAACAACGAAAGAATGCTCGTTGTTAGTTTACATCAAAAGAGCTTTACTAGAATGAGCATTCGCTCGTTTGGTCTAAACGGAGCTTTAACCTCATGTCGTGTGTTCAATTTTCTTTTTTGCCATCGACATAATATATGTATAGTATAAAAGTATTAAATATATTTCCGTTGTCTGGTACCTGTAACACAAGTCCTTCAAGTACTTAGCACGGGACCAGACTGACGTGGTGTGAAGCGTCCATAGATATTATAATAGATGAGTATAATAATTTGTTTATTTAACTTAGTCAGGTTATAGTTTTGTAAACTAATACCTTATTTGAAAGTCCGTTAAAAATATTTCATTATCTTACATTGACTGTGAACTAATAAATTTTAGCAGAACAGGAATATCCTAATTGATTTCTTTTTTTGGTTTATTTTCTTATCACGAGTTTATTTACGTTGTAAATCTGGCTGTATCTTATAAAGATAAATCTCCGGAACATAAAATTGCGTATATTTTAATTTAATTAAAAAAAAACACGCTTCAGGAACCCCTTATCTCCTCGATCGTAAAACGTAAGCAATTGTTTATAGCAATCTTTTTGTTAGGGATGGTGCACACGTATAAAAAGTAATAAAAATCGTATACATACGAACATAGAGCCTTTTGGAAGTGGGTTAAAAAATTTAAAAAGTTTTAGACATTTAAATGTAAAAATGATATTTTGTATCAACTTCTGGTTGTAATATCATAGGGAGAAATGCGTTTAAAGGTAAGGATAAGTATAAAAGTTATAGTAAAATAAAATAAAATTATTTAAACTACCCAAGTATAATAAATTTAATTTTAAATTTAATTCAAAATATTCATCATAAAATATGTTTTTCTAATCTCTTAAAAAGGAAAAGTTGCTATGCCAAGCTTTTTAATCCTTCGATCGGAGATTCTTGGAAATGCTATTGTATTCTATTGCTGTCGCGATCACCGGTGCTCGTATGAGGCTTGATGGGTTAAATTGTGTTTTTACTGCGAAACTATTTCGACATTTTCATCAATAATTCAAAATTTATTAACCTAAACACTATAATATTATTATCTAAACTTACTTTAATTATCAAAACGCTAATCCCACCAATATCACTTAAGCTATTCATGAAACCGTTTTCGAAACACATAACCATCATTGCGCCGTCGGCTAAAACACAATGGTGTTTTTAATAAGAACACGGCTTACGTTTTACGACACAAGTCCAAGTTAATCAACTGCCTCGAAACGTTTTTAATTAAGCTTCATTACGCATTTTTAAGGATTTTTTTATGACTTCGACGCTCGTGTACGCTAAACCTTACCTCATAATAATTTGGGACGATCTTTAGTGTGTACGATACGATTATCGCATTGAATCTCTACGACTAGTTGCCTAGGTGATGGAATCCGGTGGAAACCGTACCTTTTGCTGGAACCGGGTTTCAGTGTCATGAAAAAAAATAGTCTGTGTCATGAAAAAAAAAACTATGTACTGCTGAGTTGATCGAGTTAGACCTATTTTTCATTCTCTACTTAAATCCGTATGTCCTAATAAACATTTACTTTATAAATCTGTGTGTCTGTTTGTAAGGGAGATCGCATACGTCACACTTTTTGTGTGATCGAGTCTGCGGCTTACATACAATCTGCATGGCGCGCGCCATCAGATTGTATGTAAGCCGCAGACTCGATCACACAAAAAGTGTGACGTGTGCGATCTCCCTAGATTCTTTATACTTAAACCACTGAACCTTTTTTGATGATATTTGATGTGTAGGTACTTTGAGAGACGGAAAAGGAGATAAGATAGTTTTTATCCTGGAAAACTGTACATTTCTGGCGATGGACGGAATTTTGGCAACATCTAGTTTGAAATAAATGCAGAAATCACTGTGGCGACGCGTCACATCTTCAAATCAACCAAAAGAAATGAAAATTAAAAAATATATATAAGGAATCATCTGTAATGTACGTCTACTCCATACTAGCATGTTACATAATATGGGATATCCCAAGATAGGTGTGAACGTGATTGATAATGATGATGACAATAAACTCAGTGAACCCTAAACAAACGGAACCGCACCCCGTTGTGGGTGCAACCCCTCCCTACCCCTCTCAACCCCTCCCAACCCCTCTTATCTGGAGACAAAACGACTTGAAATTTTGCATATGAATGGCGTGAGGTATAAAATTTTATACCGAAGGTTACATAAAGATCACGCTTGGCGTTTTATTTGTTATTGTAGAGAGATTTACAATATGAGGACACATATATTAGTATGTATGTAACCTAGATATGCAGAAAACTGAGTTTTATGTAAATTCATGTGGCTAGCAAGGATGCGTTGAAATTTATCGCAAAATCGGTTCAGCAGTTTGAGCATGAAGAAGTAGCAAGCGGTAAACACTTTCTTTAAATTTTGCCTGCAACTTTGTTGTGATAAATTTAGTTTACCGCGTATCATACATTTTCCGAAATAATAACTTTTCTTTGTCCTTTTTGGGACTCAAAGTATACGAAAATTCATCAAAATTGGGTCAGCAGTTTTAGTACAGACAGATGCTGTCGCATCCATACTAATAGGCGAGTGCGTGTCTTTGTCTGTATGTCTGACAATCTTTTCGCGTTTAAGCGGTAGTGTAAGTCCCTTGAATATCTATACTTATATTATAAAGAGGTAAACTTTGTTTGTTTGTTTGTTTAATTGTAATAAATAGGCTCAAAAACTACTGGACCGATTTTAAAATTTCTTTTACCATTCGAAAGCTACTTTATTTACGAGTAACATAGGCTACTTTTTATTGTAGAAAATATAAGGTTCCGTAAGATATTTGGGTTTTTCTGACACAAGGTGAAAAAAATCAACCAGAAAAGTTACTTATTTTGCGTACGCTGCCTAAACTATTAAAGATAGAACCATACAATGTTCTAAGTAAATGTAGATCTTATAAATATCTACAAAATTGTCTGCAACACACTATACCTATCTATGTCAAATGAGGCTCAGCACCCCTTTATTTTATTTAAAAATCTTGATTTTTTTGGACTACACTTAAACGCATTTATTTTACTCATGCTAATAATCCTTATTAAAATTAATTATTTCATCACTAAGTACAGTTTATGTAGATGATATTTGGTGTTTGAATGATTAAAATTAGACGTTTGGTTTAGAAGTTATGGTGAAATTAAAAATTGCGATTTATGCCCGTTTCGAAGTGGACGCTACCAACTTACCAAGGCGGGGGTGCGCAGTAACGAAGATTATTACCGGCCCTGCAGCTGGTGAATTAGTTCATATACCGAGAATACCAATGATCCCTACTGATTTTCCTATACCCTGCAAAAGGCTCCAATTTCCTGTGAGACGTAGCTTTTGCGGCGGTACCGACCAATGCGGGCCACGGGTAGTATTAAATGAATATAAAACTGCTGAATCAATCAATTTTAATAATTTCTTCAGTGGCTATATATTTTATACCCGTGCGAAGCCGGGGCGGGTCGCTAGTATTATATAAGATAGTTTTTTTCCAAAAAAAAATTCGGTTCCCGATAAAAAAACATAGGCGCAAAAAGCTTCAGGAAAGAGCTAGCTTATTAGAATAGATCAGGTTGTCAAGTGGTGATGATGATTATCTCATATCCCTATGTTTATAAAATATACATTGGTACCGGATAGGCAGTTTGCATGAAGGGCTTGATTGACAACACTTACTTATTCATCCGTCTGCCCTCAGGAAGGGTTTCTTGGCCCTACCAAGGGCAACTCGAAAGTATTAAAAAGTCACTTTTGGCTGGGGAAAAAATGATGTAACCTAGACCTCCTTGGACGGAGAAGGATGATCGTTCCAGGTCTGATCACAGGCCGACTTGATTTGTTTTGTGAATGAGTTCGCCTTGCGATCGACTGATCGCTGAGAATGAGTGTTTTCAGCGATCGGTCGATTTTATTTCTCTCGAACTCGACAGAGACACTTATTTTTAACGTTCCCGTGTGTGTACAAGTCACCCGATCGAGATCTTGAGCATTTTGACCTGAGATCACATCAAAGAGTTTTCGTGGTGGATTAACTTACCCTTATCGGGCTTACAGTAGGGTTGCCAACCTCCAATTTAAAAAACCAGGATTTGGAGTTGGAAAATATTTTGACAATAGAATATCAATAGAAAAGCGTTGAAATTTGAAACTTATAATTTAAATTTTTATTTGATGCAGAAATTCGACCATTGGGCGATTTCTAGTAAATTAGAAATTAACACATTTTGAAACAGCATGCCAGCGCTGCAACGCAGTTATTTGCGAGCCGTGAAGCCGCTCGTAGCGTAAAAATTTGAGAAGAGGCGCGCAAATTTTAAAATTTAAAAACCCAGGACAACCCAGGACGCTGCTTAAAAACTATTCAGGACGTCCCAGGACACTACAAAAACTAGGACATGTCCTGGGAAAACAGGACGGTTGGCAACCCTAGCTTACAGGAGTTCCAGTAGTGGCGTAATGGGCCCGAAAAAAAGGAAGTAACCTATAATAGTGGCCCTTTTCGTCTTACTCATTTCGATCACGTGGTCGTAACATTTTTACCAATCCCAGTAGGCTTAGCATGACAACATTAGAAACGGGAAAGAAAAGACATACTGACAGATTTTAGTAACGATAGTATGGCGGATTTTCCCTGTCTATCTGTCATTTTGTCTATTCTTCCGTAGAAAGAAATCTTTTCTATGGTAACCATGCTAACCCTGCTGAAGTTCACAATCCCGTTAAGGGAGGAATTTAAGGAAATCTATACAGGGTGTAACAAAAATAAGTGATAATACTTTAGGGTGTGTACGTGTTCCTTGTAGAGAGTTCACTGTGAAAGTAGCAGCGCTGAAATACCTTTTTTTTTTCACTTTTGTATGGGGAAACTCGTGACGCTCGGGCCCTTGCCCATACAAAAGTGAAAAAGAAATTTCGTCTTACGGAGCTGCTACTTTCACAGTGAACTCTCTACAAGGATCACGTACACACCCTAAAGTATTATCACTTAATTTTGTTACACACTGTATATCGAATTTTATTTTGTACAAATTCGAGTCGAGTCTTCATAGTATTCTTACCTACTCCGCAGGGCCGTTTAAATACAAACAACCTTACCTTTAAGGATATTTGTTTGAAGGAAAAAATAAATTCATTTATGAGCCTGTCATGGCGAGCTCGGAACGTTAAAATATTCCATTTACAGAAAATAGGAGTCAAACTGGCAAAGATAAAAATAATATGCGCAATATTACTTTAGTTACACAAGACCCAAGCTTTGCTAACAGGACTTTTTTATTGCTAGTTGCTAGTATAATAAGCTTCTATTGCCATAATAATATGTCACAACTATTTAATTAAGAATGTCAAAAGTTTGTTTGTTCCGCTTACTAACTATTTAAACGATTATCATAATTTTAGTACTTACCTATACAAAAGTTTGGAGGTAATAGAAGTTACGTGGAATACTTTTATTTTTAGGAACAAATCATTATCTATACATATAATAAAACTGTAGAAATGAAGATTCTGTACATTAAAGATATTCAAAAAATAATAAGCGGAGGGTGTCACTACATCACTATAGAAGCCAAAAATGTGGTCAGTTTTTTTGTCTGTCTGTCTGTCTGTCTGTCTGTATGTTTGTTCCACTATCACACGAAAACTACTGATCCGATTTGAATGCGGTTTTCGCAGATATATTTGTCTTCTTCCAACTTAACATCTGGTGTATAAAAAAAATTCCCCCCACCCCTCTAAAGGGACGAAAGAGGGGGTCAGATTTTGTATAAGACTTTTGCTTTAACACGAAAACTACTGATCCGATTTGAATGCGGTTTTCGCAGATATATTTGCCTTCTTCCAACTCAACATCTGGTATATAAAAAACACCCCCCACCCCCCTCCTCTAAGGGGACCAAAGAGGGGGTCAGATTTTGTATTAAACTTTTTTTGTTTAATGGACTTACTTTATATTATAAACTGTTTTTCCAACTTAACATCTGGTGTATAACATTTTTCCCCCCACCCCTCTTAGCGGACAAAAGAGGGGGTAAGATTTTGTATCAACAGCTGATGAAGTAGAAATACTTTAAATGGCAAAACAACGTTTACCGGGACAGCTAGTGATAAATAAGTAATCGGCCAAGTGCGAGTCGGACTCGCGCACAAAGGGTTCCGTACCGTTATAGAGCAAAAATAGGCCAAAAATCGTGTTTTATGTATGGGAGCCCCCCTTGAATTTTTATTTTATTTAAATATTATTACTAATTATTAAAGAACACATATAATTAAGGCCTTTCTGAAAATTTCAAGTACCTACCTGTTGTCATCATTGATACCGAGCAAAAAATGTTTGAAAAATCACGTTTGTTGTATGGGAGCCCCCCTTAAATATTTAATTTATTTTGTTTTTAGTATTTGTTGTTATAGCAGCAACAGAAATACATAATCTGTGAAAATTTCAACTCTCTAGCTGTAATAGCTAGAGAGTTGAAATTTTCACAGATTCTTCTGGGTTCTGTTCTTGGGTTACAGCCTGGAGACAGACGGGCAGACAGACGGACAGATGGACAGACGGACAGACGGACAGACATCGAAGTCTCAGTAATAGGGTCCCGTTTTTACCCTTTGGGTACGGAACCCTAAAAAAAGAAACAAAAATGTCTGCTATTCCTATGCTTTAAGCAAATACTGGGAAAGGGCTTTTCAAAATTACATTTCTATTAGAGAATCAACATTTGCTTCCCAGAGCCAATAATTCACGCGAAGCCGCGGGATAAAGCTAGTATATCGAATATACTTAGTATACTGAATTTGGTGACTGTACCTTCCTAGTACCTTGAGAGAACCAAGTATCTTGATTTCACTTTCCCCCGGGAACACAATCTGATAATAGATAAGGCGTCCAATTTGGACTATCCCAAAATAAAATCTATGTAAATTCAAACAATACATTTGTCCTGCTGTCCAAATATGTCAGTGCGGACGGAGGAGCATTCATCTTTGTCTCGGCATGGGATAATAAAGTTGGGATAAGAGGAGTTTGGAGATTCGGAGGTTAATCGACTCCACAAAGGTTTGATGTTTTTGGGGTCAAAAAGGACTTTATTACCCCAAAAAGGTAGTGGCCGAATATGGGCTACTTATGCCCGGTTTGAGAAAAATATTTTGATAAGAGTTTAATATTTTCAGTAGCGTTCTTGTTTAATTAATGCTTGTTTATAAACTACAATCATAAAACTGAAACATTAAAAGATACACAGTCGTGGTCCACCCTAACTGTTAGAATTAAGACTATAGTTGCGAAAGTGTGTCTGTCTGTCTGTTACCTTTTTACGCCTATACCGATTTTGCTGAAAGGTAAAGAGATACTTTGAGTCCCGGGAAAGGACATAGGATACTTTTTATCCCGGAAAAATGTACGGATACCTCGTGATACACGAATTTTGGCGCAACGGAGTTGCGGGCGTCAATTAGTGCTAGTACCTATATAAAAATGTATAATTCCCATGTACAGGCACACACAATTTGATCTTAAGACTGTCGTGTCTACCTCTCGCTCTAAGTTGTCTATCAGACTCATAACCTGACCAAATTACATAGGTATTTCCTGATAGTACATCCAAGATATTCCAACTCCACCCTTCATTTCGCGTGACTCCGCCCTGCGTGACGGTGGATATTAAAACTTTAATTTGTAAATGTTACCTCGTTCCTGCTTGTCACCAGTTTACGACTGATTATGGGGTCCTTGTACGAACAAATAGTGTCTTGGTACATAACTAGGTGAAACAACGCAAGGCGGAGTTTAAAAGCAATACAAAACTGTATATTACTAACAAAGCAATACAAAACTGTATATTACTAACAAAGCAATACAAAACTGTATATTACTAACAAAGCAATACAAAACTGTATATTACTAACAAAGCAATACAAAACTGTATATTACTAACAAAGCAATACAAAACTGTATATTACTAACAAAGCAATACAAAACTGTATATTACTAACAAAGCAATACAAAACTGTATATTACTAACAAAGCAATACAAAACTGTATATTACTGCAATGTTTTGACGCTAGAGGCAGCACCAGTACAGACAGTAAAAAAGTTTTATTTGACGTTTCACAACGTTTCTGCCACTCTGATATTATGACGTGTTGGATTTTGGTCGGATTATTTACTGTATGTGCTGGTAGAGCCCTCTGCTCCGACATTTGAGTAATATTCCCTATTTTCAGTCAATATAATGACTACTATACTTGTACTACTGCTACTTACTACTCAACTACTAATTTGAATGTTTGTCACGCTTCCTCTCGTCCCGTTACTTCGTTTCTTCCACGTTGTACCATGGTACTTCGTGGTTGAATTGGTGTGATCGACGTGGTTCTCCATCATGATGGAGAACCACGTCGATCAGCAAACATAGACGACTATGCTCAATCTATATATAAAAAACTCAAAGGTGACTGACTGACATGTTGATCTATCAACGCACAGCCCAAACCACTGGACGGATTGGGCTGAAATTTGGCATGCAGGTAGACGTTATGACGTAGGCATCCGCTAAGAAAGGAATTTGATAAATTCCAACCCCAAGGGGCTAAAATAGGGGATGAAACTTTGTATATAATAATACTTATTAACGCGAGCGAAGCCGCGGGCAAAAGCTCGTCATTAATATGCCTCTTTACACGTTCTCAATTGAAGACGAATTAAACCAGATAACTATAATAACTAATTTTTCCCCTTATAATTTATACAAACCCTGTAAATTTACCTATTTCATCATCTGGCTCCACATAAAATCCACTTTCATCTGATTTCCAATCATTTTTCCGGCTTCAAAGCCTCTATTTATGCAAAAAAACCGGCAATTTTTAAACGGTAACTTACCTGCTTCTTCCACTAACGTCTTCAATTTATTTTATTAGTTCACCGTCGCCGAGACGGAGAGATCGCATACATGTCTGATTTTATCAGACTGCGCCAGAGTACCTATAATTAACTGAAATTATTGTTTTTTTCGATTAAGAAAAGTATGAAATAGTTGACCGATAGCGTTACAGCAAGAGGCAACAACCTGTGATAAGGGAACCCAAGGTTAATGAAAAAGGTTAGATTATTGATTTGAATGATAAGGGTAGAAAATAGCTTGTTATTCTGGATTTCTCTTACTTCTTCTTCTATTTCTTATTGTTAAGTTATAAGATCCTTTAAGACTAAGGCGCAATAACTACAGAGTTTTACTGAGTTTCGTGGGTACCACTAGAACGCATATCAGTTAAATTATCACCAAGGGCCATAAACGCAAGGGTGTACCTGACAGGTTTGCATGTGCAGTTATGCCTGTCAGGCAAAGTACCTGAATAGTTGACCTGTTCAGGCAAACCTGTCAGGTGCATCCTTGTGTCTGCCTGCTTTAGTACTTATAATACGTCTAAAGTCCCTGGAATCGAAAAAGTGATCCCATGTTGGCATATGAACGTAAATGTGAGGATGTATGGTTGTTTGTTCTTTCGCGTTTTTACGCGAAAGAACAAACAACTATACATTCTTTTTACAGTTTTTACTACTGTCGAATTCTGATGAGTAGGTATGACAGAAATCTCCCAAGTGGCACCCGGGTGCCGCATAACAATTGAATATCTATCTATTGTGTCTGAGATTCCCACGATCGAGTTATTAACTTATTAAGTATAGAAGTAAAACAGCGTGCCTACTATCATATTTTATTATCATATTGTTAAAGTGTCCATACCATTTTAATTTTTAGCTATTAACTTCTTCAGGATACTTCATGATATTTTATTCTTCTATCTTTCTTCCAATTAATTTATTTGCTGGCGCATCCATGGTGTATCCAAGACAACTTTTGCATATTCCTCGGGTTCCCTGTGATCACATTAAAGGGTATATTTTCTAGCAACCGCTGCCGATCCTGGCTTATAGAAGATGCATTGGTGACAATGTGTGTTGGGCAAAGGCTGTATAAAAAAAAAACAAAAAAAAATACTTAGGCTCCTGATTTGACGAAATAAATGAGTAATTAAGGATCAAAACATTGCGTAATTCACTAAGGGCGTCCAGGACGACCTGTTATCAGTTCTCGGTCAATGCCCCCTTGTCACAGCAATCGGGCATTTTTGTTTCACGATAACGCGTGATTATCTTTTTATTTTCACTTAACGATATTAATAAGGCTACATTGTAGATGTTTGTATAATAGCTGATGGACTATTGCTGTTATCCTAACGATGGGTAAAAATTACTACGCTCTCTCAGGCCACGTTATCTGATCGCAAATTCCTAGGACGAAGGGGCAGCAGACTGCCGGCGCGGTGTCGAAGAGGAAGTTCATCCTCTCTTTCTGCTGTTAGGTATTAATATTTAGCATTGATCTAAAATCAGGTGTTGCCCACCACGAATTCCACTGTATCTCTTATGTCGCCAGGATCGACAGCGGTATCGAACCACTAAAACCCTCTTAAGGACCCCAAAGGAAGAAGGAAATAGGAGTAGGATATATTATTATTTATAATATTATTTCAATGTAATAAATTATGTAATTTTGGTCTGTCAAGCGATTAGTGTTGTTAAAAAACAAATCTTTCACCATCCCCTAAAGTAACAAGACACATAGCGTTGTCATCACCCCCGTAAAACAAAGCAACAGCTAGCAATAAAAAAACGATAATGACTGGGTGAATCACTACAATTAACCCATATACAGCGCCATGAAATTATAAATTATGTAGGAAGTAAATCCCGTCGCGTGCGGCCACGAAATTGTGACTGGGGCAAATTGTTACAGAGTAAACATTAATGCCTTTCGCCGGTTTCGGTGCCGGTTTCATTGAAGCTAGCACCCCCTAGACAAGTGGCAAGCGATCATCGTAAACGCTAACGCTAACGCCACAAAATGTATGAGATTTGACATAAGTCATCGCTTCGCTAGCATATACTAATGTCAAGTCCCATACATTCTGTAGCGTTAGCGTTAGCGTTTACGATGATCGTTTGCCGCTTGTCTAGGGGGGCAGTTGCCTTAGCATGGCCACCAGTAGAAATGAAATGAAAGTAAAGAAAAACATAAACTTAAAGTGTCGCTCCGATCTTTACCGCGGCTAATCGCGACCGATAAAAATTCAATTAAAATGCCACTTTATGACAGACTATAGTATATGTCATAAAGTTGGAGATTATATTTTGAATTTTTAGGACTATAGGACTATAGTCTGTCATAAAGTGGCATTTTAATTGAATTTTTTGGAACGAAAAAAGATCGGAACGGCACCTTAAGTTTATCTTCACAGTTTGTCTATACTTTCGCATTTCTACTGGTGGCCATGCTAGGGCTACAGGAGTGATTTTACGTGTCTAAGGGCCTGTTTTACCACCTCCTGATAAAGAGCCGGATATGCTTTCCACAACTTTTTTGACAGATTCTCCATACTCTATCTGTCAAGTTAAGTAGTGGATAGATAGCCTATCCGTCAATTATCAGGAAGTGGTGAAACAGGCCCTTAGTGTACATTCCAGTACTATCTTTTTCTTTGCCCTTACAACCCAGTGAGATGGACCGACACAACTGGCAATTAGAGATCAGGCGTATACATTTTTCATGCCCATCCGACGCAAGGGTCATCTTTCTTGTAGACACTACGACAAATCTAAGTATCTGCAGGTTTTACCATGATCGGCACCATGATTGTGAATCTGTGTATAGTAGGTACACATAATTGCGACTCGTTCGTAATCACTTGGTTCATCGTAGTCCAACGTGAAGAGGTCGCATAAAAGTATAGTAGTAGCATGTGGAGATATAAAAAAGGAAACTAAACATAAAAAGTTTATATCTGGGAGTGCCGGCAGAAGTGCAAACGAAACATCAGAGCAGGCATCAACTTCCTCTTCTACGCAACCGGCGGTCAATTCTCACTCCGTCTTACGAATTTTGAAATAGCGTCCGAACGAGCCTTTTACACGTTTTTTACTCATCCCAAAAAGGATACAAAAGCTAAAGATGTTTTTACCTCAAAAATAAAATTGATTTTGATCCCTTCAAGTCCACACTTTAAGTGGCCCTCAACCTTGTACGTCATCTGAGTTCGTGTTACAGATCGAGCAACATATCGTGATGGATAATTGCCGCAAGGTCGGGGCGAGCTACGTGTTACACGATAAGTTAGTGCTGCCGGTTTTGGTGGCCTCCACAATCAGGAGTAAGGGCGGACGATTAGCGAAGAGGTTCCTCATCGAATGGCAAGATAGTAAGAAATAATAACGGCTTAAGACTTTATTTCTCACAAAATAATTTTACAAATTTATTATACACGGCGAGAAACACGTGTTACAAAAAATAAATTGAGTGATACCTTTGGCAAACTTTTCCTAAGTATAGACATTTACATTTTTGTCTTTTACATCTATACTAAATCTATTGTCTTATAAAATTACATGTCCTGACTGACTGACTGACTCACTGATTCATCATCGCTGAGCAAAAACTGTTAAAGTTACAGCCAAGAAATTTGGTGAGTAGGGTTGTTTTATTAAGTAGACATCCACTAAGGAAGGAATTTAGAAAATTTTACCCCGAACGGAGTGAAATAGGGGTTGAAAGTTTGAATGAAAGTCCGTCATTTCTTGAGTTAGAAACATGAAACTTTATTTTTGGGTTACTGATAAAAAATATATATAAAGGATACGTATTTAAGCGTTTTTGTAAATTCTACCCCCAAGGGGGTGAAATTGCGGTTGAAAGTTTGAATGAAAGTCCGTTATTTCTTAAGTAAGAAAATTGAAATTTTATGTTTGGGCTACTGATTGAATATGATTAGATACGTGTTTAAGGGTTTTTGGAAATTCTACCCCCAAGGGGGTGAAATAGGGGTTGACATTTTAAATGAAAGTCCGTCATTTCTTAAGTTAGAAACATGAAAGTTTATTTTTGGACTGCTGATTAAAAATGAATGGATAGGTATTTAAGCGTTTCTAGAAATTCTACCCCCAAGGGGCTGAAATTGGGGTTGAAAGTTTGAATGAAAGTCAGTCATTTCTTGAGTTAGAAACATGAAACATTATTTTTGTGCTACTGATTAAAAATGAATGGATACGTATTTAAACGTTTCTGGTAATTCTACCTCCAAGGGGGTGAAATTGGGGTAGAAAATTTCAATGAAAGTCCGTCATTTCTTAAGTTAGAAACATGAAAGTTTATTGACGCTTGCGTTTGACGTTTGCTTAAATAGGGTCCCGTTTTTAACATTTGTATAAGGAACCACAAAAAGGGGAAAACTATCCATCTTTGTTATTATACTATGTTAACGCGGACGAAGTCGCGGGCAACAGTATTCTCATAAAACATTACATTTATCATCACTATTAATAATGCAAAATTAATACTCCTGCGTAGGTCTCCTTTACGCAGAAATGATAGTCAACAAGTATACAGTACGCAAGTCACAAGGATACCCGTCACTCTCGTTTACTTTATTGTCATAATCCAGTAGGCAGTAGGACTGATGGCTGACACGATTGGCGAAAGATCACGCGCAGGACGAACTGCCAATCCGACGCATTTTTTATTTATTTGTTTTTATTTCTTCGGAAAACTTACAGCTATTATTACAAATTAACTTAACTAAATCAAAGCGCACGGAGTGCGCGGCCAAGTTCCAGCAGGCCGCGCGCATGCCGTGCACTATTTACACGAACCGTTTCGACGCACTTTTGACCCCCCTGTAGCTTCGTGCCTATTGCGAGTGCAAAGATAAAATTATACCTACGTAATTATATACTGGCACTGAAGCATTATACCCAATTTCATACATATAGTTGTGAAATTTGGCACATAGGTCGTGTGTTATATTATGTAGATTAACAAAAAATTAAGAAATTTAAGAAATCGGTCAAGAATGAGTCGGAATTTACGAACTTTAGATAAAAATTCTTATTTACCAGTGATACAATGAGAATACGATGAGTAAGGTGGGAGAAGGAGAGGGGGGTACAAAAAATTATCACGTATAATGCACACTGTATAGCATATTAAATAAATACTGTTTGCTTAAAAATTTGGCTTCTATTGATAGTTTTTTAACAAACACCACTGCGGCATCTAAAAATAAAAAAAAACAAATAATAAAAAAATAAATTCAATTCGTTTATTTGCTACTTTTATAGCAAATAAACGAATTGAATTAATTTAATCTATCCAAAGTATTGTTTATATCGGGCGTGGCCCTAAAAGAAATTATCAAATAGGTATGATTTCTTGAAAAAAGTATTGAAATCCCACCAAAAACATACCTGTTAAAATGGGGCCTAGTTCCTATCGACTAATTTTTGGCCTAAAAAAGAGTTGAAATCCATTCCAATGCCCAGTTCAGATGCACTTTATCGATCATAATCATCTTCATCAACAGCCTGGTCCATAAAGTATAGTTTTCACAGAGCCAGTACTGGCTGCCAATAAGACTGGCAGCCAGTATTGCTTGGTATATGCCGCGGCCTGCGTGTGAACAGTTTGGCCTGGCTTGAAATTTGAAAAACTGTTCACACGCGGCATATACCAAGCCAATACTGGCTCTGTGAAAACTATACTTAATACTTCTAAATTTGAACTTGGCAGGTTTTTGTGCTTTACGTAACACTTGATTAATTAATTTATAGAATTTAAATAACCTGCCAAGTTCAAATTAGAAGTATTATGGATCAGGCTGTTGATGAAGATGATTATGATCGATGAAGTGCATCTGAACTGGGCATTGGAATGGATTTCAACTCTTTTTTTTAGGCCAAAAATTAGCCGATAGGAACTAGGCCCCATTTTAACAGGTATTTTCAACTCTTTTTTTTAGGCCAAAAATTAGCCGATAGGAACTAGGCCCCATTTTAACAGGTATATTTTTGGTGGGATTGTACCTACAAGCCATTTAAAGGTTTTCATGGAACATTTTTCATGTTAGTCAATCAGGTGACCAATTGTCATAACCAATTTTTATTAAGCATGTTATCTTTAAAATAACGTTTTCCAACGCTGGAATCGACCTAACGACCTTCGATTCAATAGCTACGCTCTAAGACCGGCTGCATACACAAGTTTTCCGTGTATTATTTACTAATTGCAGAATTTCGAATACGGAAAACGTGTGTAAGCGACCAACCTAAACCGTTAGTGTTTACTGTTAAGTTAAATTAATGAGAAAAGATTTAAGTGCGAGTCAAATTAATCCTTAGTTTAGGCGCAGCTTTTAGTCACATCTGAAGGAATTTCAAATGATCGTAATAATTAATATGCGGTAACAAGTTACGTCTTTGAACAAACTTTCGGCGGGTTATTAGTGATTACGTATGACTTATTAATGATGAACAGCCTTCAACTTCCCTCAATCCGGATCAAGCTGTTCCGGTATCTGATCCGGGTGTAATACGTGTCATAGAAATTGGTATCTTATAAACTTAGGCCCGTATTTTCGGTCAGTACTTAAGATGCGACCCGGTCTCAAGACGCGGTTCGGCTCTGTGATTGGTCCAAATTTTGGCAGCCAACCAGGCTGCCTGACTGACCAAAAATACGGGCCTAAGTGTCTATCGTATATGGAAGCATCAAGCAGCCAAGATTCCTATTAGGATCGGCAGATCTAAATATCTTTCAATGAATCGTACGAGTACAATGTTTTAAAAGAATTTCCTCCACAGTAACTTTATAATAACTTCCGCACTCGGTGACGGTGGCCGGTTTCATTGAAACCAGGCCTGCAGTTACGCGGGAGTAATTTTATATTGCCCAAGTGTGTGTGCAGTACACAAGAGCACTCTTTATTCCTTTACTCTCATAATCCAGTGGGACGGAAGACCGACACGACTGGCGAGAGATCAGGCGTAGAACCGACTTTCTACAAGCCCATCCGACGCATGGATCAGCTTACTTGTCAGACAATCAGGTGATCAGCCTGCATTGTCCTAACCAACACGTTTCCAACGTGGGAATCGAATACATGACCACCGAGTCAAGTGCCACGTTCTAAGCCACTGGACCACGGAGGCGTTACAGTAACTTTAATAACTCCTCAATTTACCAAATTTACATTTTAGCTGATTATTATCATTCAATAGAAAGTTGTGCTTAATGTTTTACGCTGATTAATAAAACCGTTTCGTAATTATTCATCTGATTAATATGAAACACTTAAACTACAATTAAGACAATTCTACTTACTCCAATATGGTCCAGTATAAGAAGGTGCCCCGTTTTTTAAATCACTATGTTATAACTTATAGTTCTACCAAAAAAAAAAAAAAACGGTTGTCGTTATTTATTTTAACATTATATTGCTGTGTTAGCATTAGTTGCTCATTAGTTAATTATTTATTTTCAGGTATATTAACAATGTCTTTCTAAAGGACAACTATTTATGTGATAGCCGTGCAAGATTTAGTACTTTGAAGGAATATGACTAACTCTTTGATCCACAAGACGTCATCGTTTAAGAAACGTAGTCAGGTAAAATTTCACATCTGTTATAATAATAATAAAGTCGGATTTCCAATTTACATATTATTATCACGTCATAATCATCATAATATGACTAATTTTATGATTACGTATTAATTATTATGTACATGGGCGCCGGCAGAAATAATTTCTAAGGGGTGCAGATTTTAGTTTTTTTTCTTTTCTTTTCTTTTTACTTTTTACGAACAACAGTGACTGTCTATTTACGTCAACAGAATACACGTCTTAGTGCCGAAACATTACGAACTATCTTTGTACGGCATGGTTAAATAGGTTTACAGACGGTTTTATTTCAATAATTCCTGTTGATCCCGAGATTCCCAAGGGGCGCAAGTGCACCCCCTGGCACCCCCCTGCCGGCGCCCATGATTATGTACCTACCATCAGGAAATTGATTCACAGGACCAGACCACATACCAGGCAGACCTACGTAAATTGATCAGGTAATGCTGAGCAGATCATGACTAACATTGACTTGACATTACCTGACTTATGTCCACGATAAGGCTACGCAAAGAAGATACAGCTTCGTGAAAAATAATCTTACTTCCTTTCTCGGGACCCAAAGTATATACATACTAAATTTCAGCAGAATCGGTTGAGCGGTTTGGACGAAAAGAGGTAAAAGGCAGACAGACACACTTTCACATTTATAATATTACTTATTAGTATGGAAGAATGTATTGACAGAATATTGTCATTCTTCATTTTTCGTCAACTGCCAAATGTCATTGCGCCTGATATTTTGACATTTGCATTTACATTCTGTTTACAACAACACGTCAATTAGCATACACTTCAAAACAGCTGCGTCCTTGAGGTCAACGACCCGCGTCCAAGGTCGTGACGTCACTGATAACGCTTATCACTGAAATTCGAACCGACGTGATATGATAACGCATATGCAATTTGCATAGTCATGGACAAAAATGCACTTGGATGTACTATTAACTATTGTATAACCATCGATCGTTATTATACTTTAATTTAATATACTAGAATCTAGATGACCCGGTGAACTTCGTATCACACCCCTTCTTATATAAACCTTCCCTGGACTTTGACAAACATTTCAAGGCTAAAATTAGCCAAATTGGTTCAACCATTCTCGAGTTTTAGCGAGACTAACGCTCGAAGTTTATCTATTCGCTATCGGTTTTGATTGGCTAATGTCAAAACATTAACCAATCAACAATGCCGTTGATAAGATCCTGTCAGAAACCTCATAGCGGGAGTCGGGATAAAGCCTTAGGCCCTGTTTCACTACTTCCTGATAAAGTGCCGGATAGGCTATCAATAACTTTTTTGACAGATTCTTCATACTCTATCTGTCAAGTTAAATGGTGGATAGCCTATCCGGCACTTATAAGGAAGTGGCGAAACAGGCCCTAGACTTTAGAGCCGCTATCCCCAACCCGCGGTCCGCCGGGACTTTATTTGTGGCCCGCATGATGTTAAACAATTTTGAAATTCACGCCCACCGGCAAAATAACGTAAAGTCTACGTGATAGTCGTAAAAAAATTTCCACTTTTTTTGAAGAATGTTATTTTTTAACCCTAAAAAATTTTAGTTGCGGCCCGCGACACCAAGACCAAAACATGTTTGTGGCCCACATGAAAAAAAGGTTGGGGACCACTGCTTTAGAGCAACAAACTTAATATTTCGCACACGTATAATTTTTGTGATCTTTTAATTTAATTTCTTTTCACAATTCCATCCTTAAGGGATTAACCGTGGCTAAAAGGATAAGGCCCAATTTCACCAACGTCTGTTAGTGTTAAACAGCTTGTTAAAATATCATGTCTTCTCTTTCATTCGTATAAGAAAAACGAAAGCGGCAAAGTGATACTAATGAGGTATTTTCTTATTTTTTTTAATTTGATTGTCAAACAGTTTCCATTTTAGTAACTAGATGGCGTATGGGTAGACAACTATCAGTAATACCAGGGAATACCATCAATAATTACTACAAAACTGGGCAAAAGAATGTAAAACTTGATGCATTTCAATTTGAAAAAGACGCAATAATATTCTAATGAGTAGGATAATAGAGTTATTATAACGATGTTTTAGTTAAAACTCACGGAAGAAATAGCCCTATTTACCGATATTCACACCAGATGTCACAGGAAATATACATTTTGGTTTTGACAACATCTTACCTGCACTTGTGCAAGATAACGGATATTTAATGGCTAATATTTTACCAATAATGAACATCAAAGACCCAAATAACACAATTTGGGAAATAATAATAAAAACCACACCAACAATAAAAAGTAGAAGAAGTTTGAAAGTGACATGCCCGCTAAAACTCTCTTTCAGTTGTCAGTTTTCAGTTTGACAATTTGCATGTTCCTAAACTGTTACCAGTATACTGGCCTAATCGCTTAGGCCAATGATCGCTTAGGCGTATGCTCTTCGTGACTTGACAGTACACTGATATTTTTCGAAACACAGACCATATGTAGTCAGTGGTGCCAACCTGCAGATAATTTCAGATCGGTGGGGAACCAATAGAAAATCTAGAAGTGTCTATCGTCGCGCCGTCTGGTGGAGATTAAAAATAAGAAAACATCCCATTTGAGCATTAACTTTAACAGTCGTTGACGAAATTCGACCTAAAGCTAGTTTCTTATAATATCACGTCTTATGACCCGGTGTTTTTAGTTTCACCTAATTTCATAATATCTCGCAATATTTTCTGTATTTACTAATTAAATCCGGAAACTAATTCCTTAAAGATAAGTGAAAACGAGTATTAATGGTTATAGTAGGCTACTATAATAATATAATCTACTAGAGGACGCCCGCAACTCCATTGCGCCAAAATTCGTTTATCGCGCGGGAACCGTACATTTTTCTCGGGACTCAAAGTATCTCCATGCCAAAATTTTAGCAAAATCGGTTCAGCGGTCCGAGCGTGAAGAGGTAACAGACAGACAGACAGACACACTTTCGCATTTATAATATTAGTATGGATATCATTATGTAACTATAAGTAAAAAATATTTTTTCTTTCTTAATCTAAAACTCGAGAACGATTGTAACCGAGAACAGATAGAACCGATTTAACCTATTTTAAACTTGAAATAATATCAGCTAAGGTATTCCAGAAAAGGTTTATATTAGGTTAAAATATTACTTAAGTACCTACTAGATGACGCCCGCAACTCCGTTGCGCCAAAACTCGTTTATCGCGCGGGAACCGTACATTTTTCCGGGATAAAAAGTATCCTATGTCCTATCCCGGGACTCAAAGTATCTCCATACCAAATTTCATCAAAATCGATTCCGCGGTTTGAACTTGAAGAGGTAACAGACAGACAGACACACTTTCGCATTTATAATATTAGTATGGAATGTTGAAGAAGCTCCTTCTTTTAAAATGTACCTTGACCTTGCCTTTACTCTACCAATCTCCTATTAAAAGGGGAATCACATATTATTATTCAACTCTCAAGATAATACCGGAAAAGTGCACTACAAAACAACGGTGACGCTACTGATAGGATAAGGAGTTATCTCTTATCAAATCTGATGACCTTTTACATGTCCCGTTATACAGTATTTATAAGTTCAACAGTTTTGCAAAAAGTGTCTAGAGCACCCTTTCCCAAAGTAGCGCCCCCTTGTGGGCGCTGAAGGTCTAAAAAAAATGGGGGCGTTGTGTAGAGGCTTGGGGGGTGATTTATTTCATCAGGATGCATTTGATATTGAAACAATGGGGGCGCTAAAATATAATTTGTTCTTAACCCTTTCAGACCTACCGTGCACAATTGAGGACATGACATTTTTGTGAAACTATCCTTATAAAATAAAAATTTACTTAACTAAAAACTGCAGTAATCGTTTGCGAACATTATAAATGTCTAAAAAACATACCCCTAATGCCATCTATTAATACGTATAATGAAATAATTAGTCTCTTTCGATCAGTCGTCGGCGAAGGTTTGAAGTGTATTGGTGAGTGATTTTCTTCCTTTATAATTTTCAAGTTATTTAGTAAGGTGTACCTTGAAATAATTATATATCGATTACTTAAGATACAAAGGCAAAGAGCATCGTATTTTACAAACAATAAGTATATATTGTTTTGTATAAAAATTTGCGAATATACGTTATGTCTACAAACGCAGACAATAGGTTTTGTTTGGATATTTTTTCCAAACATTTATAGATATTTAGTGAATACTTAATACTAAAATAAAAAGCGTATTATTTGATAAACATGTAATAAATTCATATAATAAATGTTGTATTCGGTTTTTACAGGCGTACCTACCTATTTATGATCAAAAATAATGTTCTCGAGGAACGCTTTGAAACTTTTGGAAAATGGACACCTATCGAACTTGGAGTTGTCTTCGGATGATGAGGAAGTAGGACATAATAGTAATATCCCACGTGTACGAGACATGTTCGATTGGGTGCTGATGTGATAACACAGAACCAAAGAGAGTACATCCCACCTGACCCCTTCAATGAACATCAAAACGAAAATGAAGACGAAGGTATGTTAGCTCTCGATTTTGAGCTGAGACCGAAGAGTCAGAGGAGCTGGCTATTGAAGAGGGTGAGCAAGAGCTAGCTGCATTGGTTGGATTTAGGCATCCTAAATCATAATATGAATCATAATAAGAAAAAATTTTTAAAAATCGCGAAATTGACACTCTGTTTGAAATTCAGATGTCATTCGTGAGTTTGACAATATTGACAATTCATTTTGTGAATTGATTGAGAGGAATTGCTAAATGTGACCGTTTTAGCCCCGCTGATCAATTCAGGAAGAATGTTAAATTATTGTAATTCACCAATGAAGTGTGTTAACCGTGACGTTATCAGCGCCAGAATGTCTGTCACGATAAGCCACACTTGACCGACTTCGATACCTAAACCTTGTTACTCATATACAATACTATTCGTCCAAATGAATCGTTACTTTTACATTATTAGACAATTTGCACTTCTCTTTTTATACTTACAGTTTATTATTATGAGATTTTTTTTCTCACCTCCGGGCATGAACGTAGAAAAAAAGGCGCCTTTTTTTATACGTCCATGCCTCCGGGCGGAAAACGTCAACTTTCGTCCCACTGCGCTTACCGATGTTACCGTTTTCTGTCTCCGTCGAGGAGAAAAATAGTATACGCACCATGGGCAGTAAATAAGAAAGCCACAGATCACATGTTTGTTGACATTGGCTGATGATCTAAGACATTTCTTATTTTCCTGCCCTAGGTACTATTTCCTCCTTATCATCTCAGTGACCATCTTTTGTTCTTTAAATAGTGGAATAAAAAATATAGAATTTTCCCAATTTTCCTACCTTTACTACATAATATTATATAGGGAAAACTTACGACACTGCGGCGCTTGCCCATACAAATCACACAAAAATATATATATTTTAGCGCTGCTACTTTCACAGTGACCTCTATGCAAGGGACACATACACGCCCATAAAGACTAATAAAGACTTATATTATGTAATTGAATACTATGGAAACAGAGCAATTCATAAACTTACTATACTGAAGTGTTTAATTAATCATTAGTTGTTAATCAATATTAAATATAAACGACTTTACTTATAAGTTACTAGCGGCCCGCCCCGGCGTCGCACGGGTATAAAATATATATGTAGCCACTGAAAAAATGATTAAGATCGATAGCCTATGATCCTTCACGTGGTCTACTTCTTATCTGTGCCAAATAACATGAAAATTGCTTCAGTAGTTCGCGAGATAAGCCCTTTCAAATAATTTCCCCCGTTTTTTCCACATTCTCCTATTAGTCTTAGCGTGATAAAATATAGCCTATAGCCTTCCTCAGTAGATGAGCTATCTAACAATGAAATAATTTTTCAAATCGGACCAGTAGTTTCTGAGATTAGCGCGTTCAAGTTAACCCTTTCAAATAATTTTCCCCGTTTTTTCCACATTTTCCTCTATTTCTTCGCTCCTATTAGTGTTAGCGTGATAAAATATATCCTATAGCCTTCCTCGATAAATGGGCTATCTAACACTTAAAGAATCATCAAAATCCGTTGCGTAGTTTTAAAGATTAAAAGGAACAAAGGGACATGAGGGAAAAAAAGCGAATTTGTTTTATTATATGTATAATATGTACCTCATTATGCATTGGCCACAAGCATTACTGCGATTGAAGAAGCCCTCAACTATACTAGTATTTCAGCGTTCAGTCGATACACAAAATACAAATTGAATCAATAGTTCCAGCGTGTTTAGTCAAGTTGTTTTCGATAATTTCGACTGTAAATTTAGTTTATTAAAATATAAGTCTAACATAAGCGCATCGCTAGCGCCATTTATTTCTAATCCCATACATCTTAATTTTTTTTGGCTGATCAATATCGAATGCAAGGTGACTAAGGGCTAAGGTTTTTTAGCCCTGCGGGGCTAAAATGGTCGCTTTGTTGAATCATGATATGAATCATAATATGATTCAATTCTTTAAAATCGCAAAATGCAACTCTGCTTGCAATTCATTTCTGTATTTTTGTACTGTTTTGACATTTGTCAGTTTGACAGTTTTGACAATTCATTTGCTGAATTGATTGAGAGGAATTGCTAAATGTGACCATTTTAGCCCCGCAGACGTTTGCTTAATCGCTTCTTTATAGAATCGACGATTAAAATGTATGAAATTGACATAGGCGTTCGATAATAAATATGATTTATGACATTCGACTCATGTTATGTCTTTTCTATACATTTTGATCGGCGATTCTATACAGAAGCGACAAACAAAACGTCTTGGCTAGGGCCTCTGCTCCATTAATTGGTCCTCGTTGTCCGCCATTTATAAGATCAGCCGTGAGTCTTGAATTAATTAGATCCAGATAAACTCGACTGCTATAGCTTTGGGACACGATTTGAAATGTTTATTTCTAACACGGTTGTTTTCCTACTTCGCTTAGAATCATTTTGATCGAAATGTAAATAATGGGTCATACTCTGAAAGTGGTACTTGTATGAATTGTGTTCCTGCGCCTCCGTGGTCCAGTGGTCTAGAGCTCTTGCTCGCTCTTGACTCGGAGGTCGTGGGTTCGATTCCCGCGTTGGAAACATGTTATTTCCAAGTTTGGTTAGGACAATGCAGGCTGATCACCTGATTGTGTCTGACAAGTAAGATGATCCATGCGTCGGATGGGCATGTAAAAAGTCGGTCCTGCGCCTGATCTCTCGCCAGTCGTGTCGGTCTTCCGTCCCACTGGGTTATGAGAGTAAAGGAATAGAGAGGGCTCTTGTGTACTGCGCACACACCTGGGCACTATAAAATTACTCCTGCGTACCTGGCTTGGTTTCAATGAAACCGGCCACCGTCACCGAAACCGGTGTGGGGTGTATTATGTAGAGAGTTCACTGTTTAAGTAGCAGCGCAGAAAGACCAATTTTTTCACTTTTATAGTGTGGGGAAATTCGTGACGCTGGAGCGCTTGCCCATACAAAAGTGAAAACAAATTGGTTTTCCCCTAACTAAAGCATTATCACTTAGTTTTGTTAGAGTACTGTATACTGTAGAGGCATACATTTAGGGGATTAAAAAGATATTGCTTCCTCACCTATGCCACGCCGGCGGTCTAGTTGCCCTCCTTCTTACGGATTTTCTTTCCGGCATTCGAAGCATCGCTGTCCCACCAACAAATAAACTTATACTTACGCTGGCCTATAGTCGAAGCTGCGGCAACCTGCGGCTATCCGGCTACTCGTTTCCCGTTTCATAAAAAAATCATCAGCTTTAGATAAAAAATACTGCAATTAAAATGACAGTCACAAAAACACTACCTTTCTACATATCAGTACAGATAAATCAAGTCGTAAAAAGTCTATGTCGACACAGAATTTATTGCTTTGCAGAATCAATAAAGATAGGGTATAAAATAAACAAGCCATAAAAAGGAAGGGCCTGTCTGATAAGCCCGTCTAGACTAGAAATTAGGACTAGATAGAACATGGAAATTAATTATGGATCTGTGTTTCTAGCGCGATGGGGCTGATACCACGGAAAAGATTCGAAGCTGATTAGATTTTGTCGCGATGTTCCTTCCACTGAGAAATCTCTCTTCATCATACCAGCTACTGAACTCTGAATACTCTTGCTCGCCTCTCCGAATCATCTAAGGCTGAATTTACATCGCCGCGGAATGAAATGGAAGCGTCAATTTCGCCTCATGCGAGGAAATTGACAACAAACTCTCAAAAATTCCGCGGAAGACGCACGACCAATTTTTGGGCTCGTATTTAATTGTAGTGATACTGTTGACATAAAATTCATTGTGCTATGTACAGTTCCGTTGCAAAAAGTCGCTTTCATTCCATTCAGCGGAAAAATATGAGCCTAAGGGCCTGTTTCACCACTTCATGATAAGTACCGAATAGGCTATTCAGCTCTTAACTTGACAGATGAAGTATGGAGAATCTGTCAAAAAGCTGTGAATAGCCTATTCAGCACTTTATCAGAAAGTGGCGTAACAGACCCTAAGTGTCTTCTTGCACGTGACAAGGAAAATATTCTGATTAGATTTGTGTGTCGTCAAAGCATATTTTTTAAATTTCATTGAAAACTCTCATCTTGCTGAGCCCTACAGCAGGCGCAGCATGGTCACCAGAAGCGGGTTTTTCTACGGAATAGACAAAGTGACAAACAGACAAAGGAAATCCCCCCTTTTATCACTAAAATCTTTCAGTATGTCCAATGTCCATTATTTCCCGTTTCTAATATTGTTACTTGTTATGCTAAGCCTACAGAAATATTTTAAACTGAAATCAGAACTTGCTACTTCTAATTTCAGATTTCATCGCCATATCCAGGCCAGTGTAAACTTCATAATGAGCTAAGGTTTATTCCAAGTCGTTTCACACATTATCCAAGCCAGTGTAAGCTTAAGAATGTCCAATGTTTATTCCAAGTCGTAAAAATCACTGAGAACCCCAAAAATCCGTACAAGAAGCGAAGAGTGATGATGCTGTATCGATTTATCATTCACAAACACAATACCCCCGGCCAAATTGTAGCGAGGGTATTTAATTAAACAAATAAGACCGAGGACCCTGGACTATTACTCAAATTTATGACTTTAATTTTATATGCCCTTCCTTATATTAGGCGTTACATTACTCATTTTTGATGAGAGCATCAATTCGAGTTTGCAAATTAGAATAATATAACCAGATGTTTTGCCGGGATAAAAAATACTATTCCAGTTTTCTTCCTTTTTTATAGAACTATGTACTTACCTATTAGATATTGCTAGCGATTCGTTTATCACACGGTAACCGTACAATTTTTGCAGGTCTTTGTACGTTCTTTTTCGCGAATCGCGACAAAATTTCGACAATATTGGTAAAACATACTGACAGACATGCAGACAAACACACTTAAGCCTTTAAATAATAACTAGATGATGTCCCGTGAAGAGGTTACAGACAGACACACACTTTCGCATTTGTAATATTAGTATGGTTTATTATGGATATATATGTATATTAACTTTCTGTACCATCTCAAGCAGACCATAAAACTACGAACAATCCATTGTTGGCTTGCATTAGCAAGAAATACCATGTTTATTGTAGTTTTAGTAAGCCCATTTAAAATCAAAAGAACTTGCCCTATTTTTATTTATTATTTACTGATAAATTATTATTCATATTCTTTATTATCGTTATAAGTCATTTCAGGATACTTACGAATTTACTTTGAATACTTACTTTCTCCATCCCCAGGATCAGGATTCAAGTCTCGTAATTCTTTTTTACATAATATTTATCCATATCATGTTAATTAATAAATCATTTTATTCCATTATTTTAAAAACTTCATCTTTATTATCTTCATTAGTCATTATGTCATTATGATACTTACATAATATACTAATTTTCTCTCCATCCCCAGGATCTCACGTTAATTTTTTGTAAGTTATAAGTTTTGCTCTACTATTTATTCTGTATTCATAGACAGAAACCTTAATAATATTTTACTAAAGTGTCCGTATATTCTCTTAACTTTAAATATTTGAAATTAAATACCAACCCGATAATAGTGATCAGTTATTATAAGGTTAGCTTAATTTTTGTGGTTTTTGTCTAGTCATAAACTAGGATGAGAGTTCAAATAAAAATCTGGTTGTTTTTTAAAAACTGGATCATTTATTTTTACCATATAATAATAATATATATTCATTATTAAAACAAAGTACGATACAAAATTTACACGTTTGCCTTATATTAACTAAAGTAATGTTATTTCATACTTAACTAGTGAACTACGTACAATATATGCAGTTATAGAAGGTACCTTACGAGATACTAAGTCAATAATTTACAACGGACGAGGCGGTGCGGACCTCTGGCGCCTCGCTAATAACTTATTAATACAAAATAAAACCCTTAAAGTATCGTCGAATAAAAGTCCCACGCTGGGAAAATGAAAAGACACGAATGATAGCCCAATATCGATGCTGGTAACGAACGCGTCCAATTTTTGGTAGGCCCGACGTCTGGTATTCCTAAGAGATCCATCGGTAACGGTGTCGAACAGCAACATTATTTTTTGGTATCAATTGAAAATAAAAAAATCAGGTATCAATGATAAAGGCCACAATAATACGCGGGGCTCTAAAAGTTCTGGCCGGCCGAAATCTTTCGAGACTAGAATGGTTCGGACTCCGGATGCGAAAGACGAACGCGGCCCTAAAATTATTTACAAGTATTGAACCGATGCGATCGTGAATTTCAGTCCAATATTTAAAGCCATACTTCAGCTTCCAAGGTAATCTTTTGGCATTGAAGGTACTATAAAATGTAAGCGACTACGTTTAGGTATACACATCTTCGAATTACTCTTAACTTATTCGATACATTTAAATGGACCATTTTTCATCTTTTGTTCCTAATAGATTTGATCGAAACTAATATTTACATTACGAAGCCTTAATCGGGGAAGTAAAGATTGGTATCTACGTTTGTTGACGGAGATTTCGCTTGATGGGGACGCAACGGGAAAGGATTAGAAAACGGCAAAATATTTTCGAATGTTAAACGCCAACTGATTCCGAATAACAGTGTGGGATGTGAATCAGATATTTCAATGCATATAATATCGTATGTATTCGATGTCTGTCGAGAGAAATTGCAGTTTTATAAGACGGATCGAGATCTCGTCTGAAATATTGACGGCGATCGGCGTACACTTAGTTTACGAAGAGTAAAATAACACTATCACACTTACCGCGACTTTAACTCGTATTATATTACCACCTAGTATTACTCCTATGTTAGTTCCTTGACTGAGATTGTGCGAAGTTTCGTTTATTTTATTTCTTATATCGAATACAATTATAATGACACATCTACTGCAAGAACGAATTATTAATACTATCGTATTATATGCATCTACAGGTTTGTATATAATTACTGTTAAAGTTATGTTTATAGACACCGATTAGAGTAGCGGCACACGTCGATTACAAGTTAAGGTGAACGCAGATTTGGGCCGCACCGCACGCACCGCATTCGCCGCATTCGAATTCTTTATATGAAGTTATAGGCAAGCTCGCATACCTACCTACCCGCGCCGCAGTCTTCGCAACTTCATAATAATATGAAGAATTGCGAATGCGGCGACTGCGGTGCGTGCGGTGCGGCCAAATCTGCGTTCACCTTTATGTGCCTTGAAGAGGGAGACAGAAATATTTTCGTTGTTCTATTGCATCCAACGACAGAAAAGATCATAAACGAACTACAAATAAATTACAGTACATACATATGGTACAATACTAAGATTATTTTGTTTTTTAAACAATATAACGACAATAATTTAAACTTTTTCAGTTCTGTGAATGAATCACTAACATTAAATTTTCAAATCGAATTTACAAAACTTATCTTACGAACGTATTATTGAACAATCTTTAAATCTACTGTCGTTATTATAAACATCGAGCTACTCGTAAAAAAGCTATGAAAGCACGGATTGCAAATGACAGATGACGCACATTCTCTCGCCTGATGCTGGTATTCGAAGAATTTTTGACTCGAGTTTATCCATTCACTCGCGTTTGTGATTGGATAACGTCAAACACGACCAATCATCAACGCCGTTGTTAAGATAAACTTCTGTGAAAACGCTCTGGGTTCTGAATGGAGCAATGAATTTTTTTTCATCAGTTGTTGATCTGCAATCCAAAAGTTGACGAGAGAATAGACGCCTCCTCGTCGCGTATACCTGTGTATTCTTCAAGCAATACAAAATATGAACCAGTCACAGAAGCTCAGCGTAATGAAATATACAACAATTTAACAATATAATTTCGTTACACAATATCGTACCCTACGATAACTACTACGTCTTCTATGATATTTATTTTTCTGAGACGCGTTTATATCATCTAATATTTCTCACAGTATCGCTTTATTTTGACTTTTTCATTATTATTAACAGTTTCAATATTTACACTTAATACTTCGATAAACGACCGAGGCTCCTAGGGAAAACGCCTACCGTCAAGCAAAGAATCGGGGAACACCTGGGACATCTACGACGAGCTACGAGAGAGGATCGTACCACCTAACTCCTAAACGAAACATTTAAACCCTGATAATTCCAATTATTGAAGAACCACAACGAGAAGCGTTACAACATTAAATTCGATGTCCAAATCGCTAACGAACTCTGCCCAACAACGTTATCACTTAATTCAACATTAACATCGTACAATCAAAAATTTGGAAAACGAGAGACCGATCGAACGATCGAAGGAAGCGTTTAGCGACGATCGAATCGGTACGTTTGAGTAAATTGAGCGTGGCTTGTAGAAGTCGTATATCGGTTAAAGCCGTACGAAGCTACGAGTAACAGACGAAGACGCGAGAAATTTAAAAGCAGAACATTATTGTCGAAGTTTTGAGTGTTCCAGGTTATTTTAGCGAAACGAAACGAAGTCGGATAACTACTACAAAGTATATTACGACTTAATCCTAGTAGTTTTATGATAGTTTGATAGATCCATGATAATATTTTCACATGTGACGTACACCATCTCGGCGGCGCGCGGACTCGAATCACCTGATCCCACAAATTGAACACGACCAGCCTGCGATTCGTCTCCGCGTGCAGCCGGTGAAACATCATACAGATATTTGAATGTAGATAAATATATCATAGACAGTAAAGCGTATGTAAAGCTTTAGGAGAAGCGAACTGATTCAAAATGCTTATCTGGCGTACAAAATCTTATATTCATTTTAAAGACATTATCAACAGCATCTAAATAATCACTACGCGCTTAAGATACCTTGAGCATCACTAATATACATATTATGAAGAATTTTAAGTATTCATTAGGCACAAATTTTTTTTCTTCCATTTATTATCAATATATTATTATGTATATCGTCTAAAACACACACATTACTTACAGATTTTCATACAATATTGTATAGATAACATGTATTTTTATGTATTTCTTTAAAAATAATTGGATTTCGTAGACACTTACTAAGAATTACACGAAGTTTTTACATAATATATTTATAAGAATATAATATATAAGTAAAGCATTTCTTTTTTTTTTAAGAGATAGAGCACAACGGATCCCCTATATTTATGAAATTTATTCCAGGGACACAGTCACCTACATATATCGATTCGTTATTTGAAACAGTATATTTCTATTTAGAAGATTCTTATATAGTAAAACGTTCGAGGTAACAGTCAGTAAAATATTACCTCTCTAATCTAACTGACACCATTTCCAAAAATTGACAGTTTTCAGCGAAATTTTATACAAAATTTTAGCTTATACTTTACTGTGGAAATCGGAGAGTGTGGCAAAGAGTAGACGGCGAACTGAGATATCGGGACTATTGCATTAAAAATGGCCCGGAAATCTTGAAGTATACAAATATTTCGCAAACAATTTGAGCACGTTAATACAAAACTTTAAAATTTGTACATCGGCATGACCGATCTCCACAGACAAGCAAATTATCAAAAATAGGTATCGTTCCACTAAAATTATGTCCAGTTCTAAAAATTATAAAGTAAGAGAAGCTAGCGCCGCTAAAACTAATCTATGCGATATCAGTCTCCACTAGATCCTTACAATTTAGAAAATCCATAAAGTAAATCACAGAGCTTAAACAGCAAAACATTTGAGTTAAAACGAACCGGTGTTTGTTCATACGAATACCACCTCCCGGAATTTTGATATGTATCCTTCTATAGACTTTACTTTTAACGTCGAAGCGTGAAGAAATATGAAGAAATTAACGAGAAAATTTTCAGTGTCCCTTCACATCGATCCTGAGGTGCCAGCAATTCTCTTTTTTCGTACTTTACCTTTGAACGGAGACAGACCTTACCTTACAAGACCTAACATACATTATAGCGAGACATCTCGTAACCTACACACATCCCCCACCGTGCTCTCTAAAAATGGACTCGCAACGATAGCGCGCCGTACGAAAAACACGAAAAGACCACGGGGCCTGCGCGCGCGCAAATCGCTCCGCTCCTCAGCACGGCGAGGGCAATCTTTCCCGAAATTCTACTCGAATACTCCGCACTCCGAAATTCTATCATATTACATACCGATTAGCTTCCGAAAGTAAAATAAAATATAACCTCCGACTATGCACGAAAGTATAAGTGAACTTCGCGGTAAACGTAACGCAAGACGAACACGACTACGATCTAGTCTTATATCTCTATTATAGAAGATACGCAATATTTTGAAAGTAAGAGTAAAATTATTATAATCGAAAGTTAATGTACAAAAGTAAAAGTGCTCTATGTTACTTGCGAACTTACTGTAGAAGCCAAGTCGAGTAGTGTACACGAAGAATACGGCCACGACAACGCGGGGCGAGCGCGGCGCGAGCGCGGCGCGCGTGCGGCGAGTGACCCGCCCGGACCCGGGCTCGCTAATCAGGCGACGGAGACTAAGACGGATTATTTACTTTGTTGCATCTGAGACGTGCCGCTCGGAAAAACACTCGATTACATTATTTTTGGAAATATTTAACATAAAAGCAAAACTGATAAACGAGAACCAACTCACAGCCTATGTTTTAAGACCCATGCGTTTCGCAACTTCGGGTCGCTGCTTCGAATATTTCGCGTTTGACCAACGGAAACGAAACCGAAAATCCGGCGTCGGCCGATAACAGTCCAAATAAAAATTTCACACCTTATTAAATAACTTTGTACATTGAATTCAAACGTTCTGATCCAAAATAAAACAAGTTTGGACGTAGGCACTCGCAGTAGGCGGGGCGGCGGTCGCCGCGTCGTCGGCCCCCTCGTGGCGGCTCGAACATGAGATCAGTGGTGGCGGCCAGCGGCCGGGGCGACACGAGCACCGCCTTAGGAGGTCGTCAGGTACGACGAGAACGTGTGGTCATCCCAGGGCGTCACGCCGATCCTGCTCAGCATGTCGGACATGTCCGGCGTGCACGAGAACTCCAGGTGGGAGCCGGAGGAGGAGGACGCCGTGTCGAAGGCCTCCATGTCCGTCAGCGCGTCCAGGTCGACCTCGCAGTCGGTCGGCAGCTCCAGCAGGTCCGTGATGGAGTACAGCTCCGACAGGTCGTTGGCCTCGCGGCGGGAGTTGTCCTCGTAGAGGCACGCGGACTCCGGTGAGTCGGGCGCGCAGGCCGGCGACGCGGGCAGGAGCGGCGGGGCGGGGGTCTCCACGGGCACGCTCCTCACCGAGGGCGACGGTCGCGATCGCCGCCTGGCGACGCCCCTATTGTTGTTGCTGTCGGCGCGCTGCTTGCGTTTCTGTTTGGTGATCGCTCCGCTCCGCTGCGCCGGCTTGGCGGTCTTCTTGCGAGGCCTGTACTTGTAGTCGGGATACTCCCGCATGTGCAGCTGCCTCAGTCTCTCCGCCTCGTCGATGAACGGCTGCCTCTCCTCGTCGTTCAGAGTTTTCCAGACGCGGCCGAGGTTTTTGGATATCTCCGCGTTGTGCATGTCCGGTGTTTGCTCGCAAATTTTTCTTCTCTCGATTTGAGACCAAACCATAAACGCGTTCATCGGCCTCTTGATGTGATTGGGGTTGTTCTTCTTTGTCTGTGAACAATGAAAAAAGCACGTTACTAAAATTGTTTTCATAAACACCGTCGGTGATTGTTTTTATGCTATGCTAGATCACCAATCGGATCCTATTACGTTCCTACACGTGTCTAGTAATAAACTGATAACGCTCGTCGTAATTTATTCAATGTATAGAATTACAATCAAAATGTAAAATCTGTAGCATCGGTTAAATCGTGGAGAGCGTTACAATTATTATTTCAGGCATGTCCGTTTTGCCTCGCTCTGCCCGTATTATATGCTACACAAAATTAGTATGCATGACGTTGCACCATTAAGTTAGCGTCCTTACTATTAATGATATTGTTATCATAGGAATTATTACTATTATAACAAACGAGTCGCCGTGTAATGAGTGCAAAACAGTCCCAGGCATCGGAACAGCGGCCCTGCCAGTGGAAATATTAATTAAAATTTGATATAACATCCGTGTGGTTAGCTTAACACTAGTCGGTCGATTTCCCTCTAATTTATTGTCAAATTATCGCACGTGAGCTGGACGTGTTTCCATCGTTTGTGCCTTCCGTGTCGGTAGCGCCATAAACATTGGCCGCGAAGGATATTAAAGGACGCAGGAAGTAATTATCGAATCGTTCCGGAAGCATATGGGACAATTTGATACCGCTATGGCGTTTTTCCTCATTAGAAGGTGCGGCGGCTCGGCGAGGCTGCAATTTGACGAATTCAGTCAGTCAGTCAGTCAGTGAGCGACCTCTTTTATTATTCAAATGCAACATTCGCTAAACTCAGCGGTCCCTTCGGCAACAACGAAGAAAAAGTCTCACTCGAATACGTGTTTTTTTTCACGTCTTATTTATATTCAAGACAAAAAAAGGGTTTGTCAGATGGCGGCAAATCAAATTCGGAACGCCCACTAAGTCTTCAAGGTGAACTTAGGTTATTTTTTGTCAGTCAACGTATTCAGGTTACCGATACGACTATTATTAATATTTTTTGTGGGATAGCTGGAAACCACAATTCAATTAATCATGAACTTGTGGTTCCTTGCAACATTTCGACGCATAAAATCGAAAATGAAAATCGTATTTCGTGATTAATAATAGTCAATTGTGACATGTCAGCGAAGGTCTATATTGCTATATCGATTTACAATTCGAAGTAATCGGACAGGTGCAGGAAATTCAAAGCTGCAAAGTAATAATTCTAAAGCGGGTGCATTAGTTACGTTTAATTTTACTCGATTCATTGCTACCATTTTACTACTCAGTAATGGCGTAACAAAACAGAATGGATTCGATTAATTTAAATACGTTTTCAATATACGTAATTAGCGCACTAAAGTGTGGAGCGCATAAAAATGCTACCATTAATGCCGGCCATCGTTAAAAGCTCCTATAAACGAAGGCATAAAGTGCAGCTCCAGTAGTAAGTAGTTACATATTTTACTACGATAAGAAACTATTGGCAGGTAAATTGACAGCTGGCACCGTAACTTGATAGAAAATTGCTCGATTTCCAACTGGTGTGTAATTTTTCCGACGCTTTTAGGGTTACAGCACGATGGTAAAGCTTCATCAATAATGCGAACTATTACCTGATGCTCATTGATTTCCTTGCGAATAATTTGTACTTCTAGAAATAAAATATTCTCTTTCGTTTCTAACATTAGTATTTTAACGTCAACCTTCAGTGTACTGAATAATATAGCTTGGTTATTTCAAGTGTATGTGATTTGGCAACAAGTTAATTCATGAAGCCCCAAGCGGCCACATCCGGCCGCGATAACAATGAAAAAGCTATTGTGTCTCGTTTTGCCACGACTGATGGGTTGAACCTCACGTAGTTAATTATGGGTTTAAGTTCCTGATAAGGGTATTTCTACCGTACAAAAACCACAACATGATCACGGCAATACGTCTAACCGTCCAATTACCCAGCAATGTTAGAAAAAACTTTGCGGAACCTAATGTAAACAGTCGAAGCGTGCTCGTGTTGGCTAAATATGGCTTAGCAACCTTCTGTTTAGTATACCGTCAATGCGCGTCGCTCGACTATGTCTGTAAGCCCAAGGGCAGCCGCTTCACTTCCTGAACACGATATGTAGCTTGTGATTTCGTTACCCGAAGGTTTTACCTTCTAATCTAGGCATTCATACGCATATCGCAACAGATGAACTTAATCTAGATGCAAGAAATTCTAAGATTAGATGAGAAACTTAAGGTGAAAAACAGACTGAATAGCAAGTTTATCTGACTTCATCTAGCATTACAATACCGAGTTGGGCTTAAATTGAGCTGTAATCGGGCCGAAATTGGAGCCAATAAGCCAGCCAGAAATGGCATTAAAGTGGTCTAACGATACATGAACCTTTACGTTTCCAATTTCCCTTATTTCATTGGATACCATAACTCGAGAATCGCTATGGTCGGATGTGATTCGTGATCTCAAATATTTATTGCACCCATACCTGACCGTAGAAACTACGAGTATAGAGCGGATTACATTTTTATTGTTAACTGCGATTTGTAGGCTTTCAAGTTGTAGACTTCTAGCGGGTTTACATTATTCTAATCCAGCTCTGGATTGGAATAATGTAAATAAAAAACTATTATTAGTAAATGTAAAATTTTTGTTTTTTTTTATTCTAGACTAAAAAGTTTTGGACCTTCATAACTGATTTACTTCGACGCTGAAACTTTTATAACAAACTAGCTGTCCCGGCAAACGTTGTTTTGCCATAATAGAAAGTATTTGGCCTATAAAATTTTATTGAAGTGACTAAATAAGTATGGCACCATGGCAACGACCATATCTATCCCGTCGCACAAACAATGGTCGCCGTCAGTCTCGAGTTGTAATAATTTACTATTATTTATTCAATAAATGCACTTATCAATATAAAAAGTAGCCAGTAGCCGATTCTCAGACCTACTGAATATGCATATAAAATTTGGTAAAAATCAGTAAATACCGTTTCGGAGGAGTACGGTAACTTACATTATGACACGAGAATTTTATACATAAGATAATTTAATTTAGCGCAATGAAATCATAATTAATTACACCGTCAATATTAAATTATGTACCAAGTTCAGTTATAACATCGACGTTATTGAAGATTAACACAATTAATGTTTAGTGTGGAATAATATTAGTTGTAATTGGAAATGAGTTGGCTGCTCGTGTATTTATGAAATACATTATGTGCATAATAAATATTATTATGAGTATCACCATGGTTGAGCGTATGAATTTGAAAAGTAGATATCGATAATATGATTAATCGTCAAATAACAGCAAAATTACTAGCGATATAATAAATGATATATAAAAAGGAGTATGTTTATAGTACAATTATGTTTATATCTACGTACCTTTATGTTCATTCTTAATAAGTGCAGTTTATTGGGTCTTATCCGAACAAATAAAACCGTCGCCGTTTAAACTTTTACACTCTTCAATTAAAATAAACGAGTGCTTAATAATAGAATCGATGGAGCGAACGGCCAAGCTAAATCAGACACTCTACGAGATCCTTAAGCTCCTAAGAGTTTTAGCACATAATGCAAGGTAGAAAATATTAATGAAGATGTTGACAATCCGAGTCCTTTCGCGCACAAAGCCGGGGGCGATTAGGGCCTCAATAATGGAGCCTCACCAGATGAGGTCTTTTGTGTTTGCTGATAATGACTTACAATAGTCGAAATGAAACTTTTTGGGGTACCCTTTGAAATCGAATAGTTTAAATTGTTGTGTACATAATGAATGAGTAAAGTCGTTTGCTCAGAAATAATGCTATCTGATATTATGACTCATTAAATCCCCTAATTATAATTGCTAGTGAGATCGTATTGGTAGTTCGCTGCTCCTATAAAATACTTATCTCAAAATGTATTTTAATCGCTTTTAATGTGATTATGAGCTGTGCACGTTTGTTAAATAGAACGTGTCTAGTAATATTATAATTTACAACAAATTCGATATTGCAGATACAAAATTAATTATAAGTTTGAAACGTTAATAATTAATCACGTTAAAACGAGTAGTTCGATAATTAATGCCAATAGCTTCCTAAATAATAAATCATACAACCAATAATGTTGGTCACGATCTCAAATGAACTAAACAATGTGTCGAGGACAGATTTACCTGCTTCAGATAACCGATTAGTTCAAGACATACCTGGTAAAGATTAGAATACTAAACGAGCGAGAATCAAGAAGTTGGTGAGTTTTTATAATTCCCAGCTACGAAAGTTAAAATGGTCGCGTAATTGAAATTGGAACTTTGTCCATTAATTATAATCCCTTTGGTGGAAGGTGAAAGTAAGTTTTTACATAACTTTATCATTCCACGTGCGCTCCGAACCCGTATTATTATAGGGCGTTCGCGCTTGACCGATTCCTTTATTAAAGTCCCTTATTACTGAAGCAATTTCATCGGGTCCGAACGGGAATAAAGAATTAAATCTGTGACGACATCTTGCGATTTATTGAGAGAGATTTTCACAGAAATTAAGCTTTTGTTAACTCTTTTCGTTATTACTTGCATCTGCTCGTCGATGCATAAAGTCTAGTGGTAAACACGCACGCTTTTGAACTCTATGCAACTACAAATAAAATTGTGTACGTAGAAAAACCCCTTTCACAAAATAAACAGTAGTTAACTCGAATACTGAAATAGATGCCGGCGAAGCCAATTAATGTGCAAACAAACTTACAGAAGCAACATTTTATATTAAACCAATAACAAACCAAACAAATACGAAAGCACTCCATGAAACGTAAAACACACTCCCCGGTCGTCTAGTTTAAAATGTACGTATTATTTTATGAAGCGCA
This sequence comes from Polyommatus iphigenia, assembly GCA_963422495.1. Taxonomy (NCBI): domain Eukaryota; kingdom Metazoa; phylum Arthropoda; class Insecta; order Lepidoptera; family Lycaenidae; genus Polyommatus; species Polyommatus iphigenia. The sequence continues at coordinate 29,808,979 of OY730177.1, read as the reverse complement.
TGCAACAGTCGTACAATTCATGACTTATTCCAAGTACGCTCGCAACTCCACGTTGCCCGGTATATCATAAATGTAACAAAGGCGTGAATCAACTTTTGAGGAAGATCCCTGGCCAATATTTTGAACACGCAAACTTTGCAAAAATCCTTCAATACATCATAAATTCGTAATGATTCGTATAAATATTGTACTCGAGTAAGCATGTTCATGCAAGGGCATACAGCGGAAGGAATATGTTGTGTTTAATGAGTAACACGATGAAAGCAAAATAATATAGTTGCAAATTGAGAAATTTAATGCAATTAAGTTTGTGATTAATGTTTCCCAGAATTATTAATTTGAATGCAGCTTTCGAACATTAAAACACTATCTAGATAATATTATGTTCTTCCGGCATGGGCAAAACCTCTTCTTAGAAGACGTTACTTTCGTGACTCATGGCTCATTATTAAAAATTAAATAATTTTATTTAAAATCTTTAATTAAAATCTTTTATTTGGTGTTTTAAATAGGTTTTTTACAATTAGAAGGTAAATATTATGGATTTTGCAATCGATTTTAAACTCTAAAACAAAAGAAAGGAAAAATTAAGCATACAAACTCCAGCACATGCTCTTATAGACAAAATTGTTTGTTTGAAGAAAGATCTTATGCCATCGTATACTTGTTTCATACTAAAAAAAAAAAATATTAAAGATTTTATAATTCACGGAATATTTGAATTGAATATAAATGTTTGTTTGTAAATGATAATATTCCAGACCATGTTTAACACGCAGGTTATGATTACAATATCGTATTAAAATTACAGTCTTCTAATCGCGTTGTATCAATATTCAATTGCCTTTGTCAATTTACAAAATGCCACGGCCGCAATACACTTCTTGTCAGATTTGAGTACTTCATGCAATTACTGTTGATTTAACTTCTATTCAATTTTGTAGGCGTTATCCATCTATCATTTTGCGCAATCTACGATCATTACGTTCCATTGTTAACATTTTCTTTCTGCTTCGAGTTTCAATGTTACATGTTATAATATATAACGATCTTATTAAAGTCATTAAAGGTCATTTTTGGAAATTATTTCAGTACGTTATTTGTAGTTTGTTTTTCGTTTTTTGAAACACGAATAAGCTTTATTCAGTTTAACCTTATCATCCCTTATTCTAGGGACATGTCGATTCCTTTCGACTTCGTTGACGTGGCCTCAGGGAAGGGTATTCGAGCCCGACCCTACACAAGGGAATGCGCCTTCAAATGTTATTAGAAAATTTTGGCCTTATCGAATTGAATTTGCCAGTTAGCCCCTTGACTGCGGAGTGAAAGTATGACTTTCATCTTTTGAGGGTTTTTAACTCAAACGGAAAACGGAAACCCTTATAAGATCGCTTCGCTATCTGCGCGGTTTCTTCTATTTACTTTTCAACTGTACTCAAAACCAAATATTATGAATTTTTTATTAGAATTATTATTCTCTCTATCAAATTCTTTGACTGCCTCCATTAAATTCATATCGCCACAAGTAATGCCAAATATAAAAAGTAAACGTTCCAATAGTAAAATGCGATAGGAAAATGGGTTACGACTTTCGTGTGCTGCATCACAAGTTCCTCTAGATGGCTCCACGCGCACCCCCGTCATTAAAATTTATTCTACTATCAAATGCTTCACTTATTGCTGCGACCAACGGTTCTTATGAATTCTCTAATAGATTGCAAGGCTTTTCCGCAATAAAGCACCGAGTAGAATTCGGGGTCTACTATTAAATAAATTCTATCGGTAACATTCCTCGGAATAGTGAATCCATACGTCACATCAAAAGATCGGACGTGATAAATGAACTGACAAAAAGATTCGATATTATCAAAAGTAAATTCTGTTTTGTTTAAAAAACCGACACGTACACGATACTTATCGTCGTAAAAAATGATCTTAGACGTGTTATAATAAGACCTAAGTGTTAACCTTTAAAATCTCCGAACCGTTAAACCGGCCAAGGCTTTTAATCTTTGTTATATGTAACATCACGTACACGTATACTTTTTGTATAACGACTCGTTCTCGATATCGAATACTATAAATTATTAATATTTCTTCGACGATTCCATTAATTCTTAGATGGTACTGGGATTTTCTTTAATTGCTTATATTTTATTCGCTCGATTGACGTCGCGGGTAATAAACTTCATTTTTTCTCTATTCGTACAAGTAATCTCGATGTGGTATTGATACATGAAGAGAAATAGGACTGACAGACAGGCAGACAAATATAGATTGATGTTAAGTTAATTATACTTTTTTAAGTACAGAAGCGTTAGTCGTTAGACTATAATATAAAGATAACATTTAAATATATTACGGAAGAATAAGTCGACGACTTTAAAAGGTAATGAAATATTTTTTGCTCGAGTCAAATAAGGTTCTCATTAGATAAGCTGTTATTTTAATTTTAAATAATTGTTCAACGTGTTAGAAGTTAGATAGCCACATTCATCACATCTTTTGAATAGATGTGTAATTTATAATACGCTTTTATGATCGATAGTCTAGACATGGCAAAAATTATACCAATAATTTTGGTTAGAAATAATATTTTCTAAAGCATTATATTTAAACTAGCTGTCCCGGCAAACGTTGTTTTGCCATTTAAAGTATTTTAAGTCCATTAAAGAAAAAAGTTTACTTAATACAAAATCTGACCCTCTCTTTGGTGGGGGGGGGGGGGGGGGGGGGGGGTGATTTTTATACACCAGATATTGAGTTGGAAGAAAGCAAACATATCTGCGAAAACCGTATGCAAATCAGATCAGTAGTTTTCGTGTTAAAGCAAAAGTCTTATACAAAATCTGACCCCCTCTTTCGTCCCTTTAGAGGGGTGGGGGGAAACTTTTTTTATACACCACATGTTAAGTTGGAAGAAGACAAATATATCTGCGAAAACCGCATTCAAATCGGATCAGTAGTTTTCATGTTAAAGCAAAAGTCTTATACAAAATCTGACCCTCTCTTTTGTCCCTTCCAGACAGACAGACAGACAGACAGACAGACAGACAAAAAAACTGACCACATTTTTGGCTTGTATAGCGATGTAGTGACACTCTCCGCTTATTATTTTTTGAATATATTTAATGTACAGAATCGTCATTTCTACAGTTTTATTATATGTACAGATTGTAATGCTTGAAAATATATTATGTTATTGATGTTTTGGTGAAAATAAAGAACAACATGTACCTAAGTGATTAGAAAAATCTTAAATCGATCAGAAGAGATTCAGAAAAAATAGCAAATACACTCAAAGCTGATCATAATTTTGCGAGTTCTAACATATCTAAAAAATTAACACTAGCAATTATAGTTGACAATGACATTGTTTGATTTAATTACCATGATCATTTCGTAAGGAATTTGAACTTGGAATCCCCATTTAAATTTCATCACTCTAACCATTGCGCCAATGGAGAATCATAAATAAACGATCGCCCATATATTATCAGGTTAGCAACAATACAACGGTCGATGTAATGAAATAGCGAATGCGATTTACTACATTATTACAGAGACCATAAAGACCATAATGGAATGAAATTATTAACGTTAATCGTACGTTAGTTTTGCGTACATACGGACAATAATCCAATTCTATATATGGATACACCGAATTTGTAAACACGGTGTGACATACATTTAAAATTGATTAGTGATTCGACTCGTATATATTATGATTTTATTATTAACATTGTAATATAATATAACTTACCCAATAAGCGTAAATGACACATTGATTATTACTGAAGCTGTATTATTTGCACAATTCCAATTTCTACAATGCTAGTTGCGTTGCCCGTGAAACATAACGTTGGTATAATTTATGGTGTACGGTGTACCTTAGTAGGAAGGAAAATGTAAGAGGCTGAGGTGTAGTAAATTGAATGGGCTGGTTTTAGAGGGCATTTCTGGATTGAATAGTATAGAACCAATTTTTTTTTTCAAGTACAAATATATGCGTACAAAAAGGAGATATTATATTTTATTACTAAGAATAAAATTATTTATTTGTTACTAGCTGTTGCCCGCGACTTCGTCCGCGTGGACTTCAGTTTATAGCGCGCGATGTCAACAAAATTGTTGTCAAAAGCTTTTTAAAATCAAAATACCCAAAAATAGCTGTGCAGTGTGCACATAATATTTCATTATTTTAAATTAAACTATTTATGAGTTATAACAAATGTGAAAGGTTATTATATTTTAGCCCCCCATTACACAACTTTACCCATAAATAAAAGTAATATCATTGATAGGTTTAAACTTTAAAGTTACTTCACTGCATAGATAACGTACTGACTACTGAGTAGTTAGTTATATAGAAGTAGTTAGTTATATAGAAGAAGTTAGTTATATAGAAGCGGTTATATAGATGTTTAACTATGGAAAGAATTATGATGGTACCACCTCTTATAGAAACACTTATGAGCAAGCGATAGCGCGATGTAGACGCGATGCTAGCGACATCTGTTATGAATTTTTGGAACTAACTTAATTTGACAGTAGATTCAAGACTGATAAGTTTTCTATACAATAGTCACTATATGTAACTTTTAGTCATTTATGAGCTATCGGTCAGATTCTTTTTTGGCTCATTTATTTAAGTACTAATTTACTTTAATTTTTAGACTTTTTAAACTTTATATAGCTGTTGCCCGCGACTACGTTCGCGTGGACTTTAGTTTATAGCGTACGGTGGTTACCGTTTCCGTGGAAATGCCGTGATAAAATGTCCAAAATAAAATATTCTAATTTTAAAATTAACTTAATAAATGTCCAAATAGCGCCATCTGTTGTCATATAGTAAAACTAAAATAATACAGAACCTACAGGACAGTTTAAATTTTAAAAACAGCTTACACCTGTGCCAGACCAGAGAAGAGTTTTATAATATTTAAGATTATTTAAGATTTTTGAAATATTATTATGATACATATTATATAATATTTAATACACATCCAAGACCCAGGACAATTGAAAACTTTTTGTTCCGTCGGTGGGACTCGAACCCAGGACCCCCGGGGATGAGCGCTGACCACGCGCTTAACTAACTGAGCTACGGAGCCATCGGCAATAGAAACGACATCTGCTGTCACGTATAAGAACTACAATGCGAATTAATTTTCATCGATATTTTCATGGAAATAAGATATTTTCCCTCATCAAAATGTAGCCTATGTCCTTTCTCAGGCTCTAGAATATCTGTGTACAAAATTTCATTGCAATCGGTTCAGTAGTTTTGGCGTGAAAGGGAGACAGACAGACAGACAGACAGACAGAGATACTTTCGCATTTATAATATTAGTATGGATATATGAGACATCTTACAAGAGAGAGACTAAAAAGTAAATTCTAAGAAAATTAAAAAAAAATAGGCTTTTAAAGTGTTCCAGAGTTAACGCGTGCTGCCTTCTTAACCCAACAAGCCCCGTACGAGCACCGATGATCGCGACAACCATTATACAATTGGCATTTCCGAGAATCTCCGATCGAAGGATTAAGTCAAAGTTTTACCATCATTCAGACGATTTTCATCTTCAGGTCGATATTAATGATGAGGGAAATTGAAATTCTAGTGTGGCGTAGTGTTTTTTCCGAGTCGATAAAATCTTTTTAGTCGGTAACGGTGCGAAATGCAAAACTGAGGTTTTAGTCTACGACCCCTTCCCTATAATCTATTCCCCCGGACATGTTTTGAATATCAAGTGGGACATCTCGTGTGCAAGTTGCAACCTTTAGCACTTAACCATTAACCGACTTCATAAAAGGAAGTTTTACATTTTCTCCAAACGGTACATTTAGATAACGTTATTCAAATATTTATATGTCACAAACGAGGAGCGCCGGCGGAGTTATTGGCTCGTTTATCACATTTTAAACGGGTCCGTTTCATCGGGTTAACCATAAATAAAGTTCCTCGGATGCCTAAAAATATCCTGCAAAGACACCGCCGACGCTAATTTGCTTCGATTTGTTTGCTCGATAATGCGGTCCCTTCTGAGAACTTTGAAGAATCTAAGCCGTTCTAAACTCGCTCCACAAATAAACAATGATTAACTTTACTCTGTAGAAACATTTAAACAGAATTTTCCGCCTCATAATGCTATTAGCGAGCTATGTACTGTGCCCGTGATTATCTTCGTGTTAATCTGCGTCAATATACTGGTATTGAATTTGACACCAGCGCCTCCGGGCGACTCGGTAATAAGCCTGTCAGTTCATTACCGAACACGTAAGCCCACAAATGCGATACGTCTTCAAAAGCATTACCTAACTACTCACGATCAATAGTATCATCGGTGACGCAGATTATGAGTAGGAGCAAAACGTAGTTAGTTAGAGAGTTACGAGTAACTACTTTAGCTTCGACTTAATCTAACATAATATTATTATGAGCTATCATAATATTATCTCTATCGTGGTATTTACCATTCATATTGTACGATATTACACTTAAATTCAAGTTCACTACTTCATACGAGAGTCTATTATCTATGATATATTTGCTATAAAAAATATACTTCCAAATGAGGATCATTACTGACAAATCGGCAAGGTTAGCTCCTCGGGCGGTGTTTAATATCGAAATATAAATTATTTCTGTTATTTTATCAACATACGATGTAGGGTCAGAAAAACAAATTTAGTATTAATTACTTGCATAAAAATCGTTACATTGTTATAAACTAGTTAGGTTTACTGACTAGTATAAAAAATACCATATAGGTAGTGATTTTCATATTCTTATATTATACTTGAAATAAAAGTCAATCAAAGTAAATAACATTAGAAACATAATGGCCACACATATAGATAATAACCTTATAATAAAGCAACATAAAAGGGATAAGTGCCACCTAAACGTAAAAAGGGTACTCTAGTTTTTTGCGAACGGTACCTGTCTAATCACGTTCATAGTAATCATTCTTATTTTTTGTCGCTGTAAGCCACAAATAACAACTTATTTGTAATGGAGCGGTAGAAGGTGAAATGAAGGTCTCCAACCTTAAAATAAATCGATTTTTTTCGGTTTTGATAATGTCATATCTTTGTATGACTTACGAGACCTTGGCAGAAAGAGAACGTTAGATTAAGTGAATTAGACGTTTTGACACGCTTTTAACTGACTTCCTACTAATAGCAACTCGGTATCTAAAATTTTTCATTTTCAACAGGCGTATTAAGTACTACCTTAATTATGTCGACATTATACATAATTGAACAAATATTTTCGTTGACAATTTTAATTGTATAAATCTTAGCCGAGCTTTCTAAGAAATAACATCTCCTGAGAATTTATATCAGCAAAATTCTGGGCGAGTCGAGCCAATAAGCGGAGGTGGAGGCGATCCGAAATGATGAATAGACAAACTTTAGAAATATCCTTGTGTTCGTGTTATCATTAAATTTTCTAAAGAGCTATTTTGGGATCAAGAACCGCGTTAAATGTTCTCACTGTAGACGGGATAAGTTAGAATTTATGTTAAAGTGAAAAGTTTTAAGTGCCATCATCATCAGGACAACGGCACCTATTGCACTATACAAGTAGTTGCAGCGTATGTAAATTTTATTGACCTGTGAATACATAAAGCTAATTTATGTTATCTCTAAAATCATTCGGAGCAATGTGATCATCAAATTGCTATAGACGAATAAAGGAAGTCGTTACAAATGCCAGAAACTATTTTAAATAAATATAATAAAGAAAATATTGCCAGCAATATCTTCAAAATTAAATAATCTGATATTATAAAAGACAACAATGCAAATACAGTTAGTGAGGAAGCGAGGGCCAGTGACATTTCAGGTGAATTAAAAGTATCAGATATCTGCATTAATAATGTATGCCTAAGAGGAGGTCTTGAGTTACGGCAAAGTTCAGCAACCCTGCACCGGCCACGACCGAGCGATGACCCAATACAGCAATTAGGAGACGTGCAGCTAAATCGTTTGTTTTCAATGGTTCAAAATCCGAGGCGAACGTGAATTTTGCAAGTTCCGTTTTGTTTCAATAAAAAACTTGAAACTCGAACAAATTAATGTGTGTGTAATTCTTTATTTTTCATTTAATATGTGGCACTTAAAGTAGCATTACAGCTTAAAATTAATTAACATTAATATGAGAATGAAATAAGAATGTAATATTCCAAATAAAAATATTGGCTCAGAGATCGACTATATTAGAATATGTTGCTGAATACTACCTACAACTTTGAACTCTGATGTTAGAACTTAATATTTTATCATAGAAAAACGTAAAATAGCATAATAATGTAATCTAAGTAAGGTATTTCCAAAATAAATAAGTTACTTTTCTATTTTTAATGAAGAAAAGAAAGTTTCAAGCCGTGTTTTCACTCGTAATCCTCTAATCAATGTCAACCGAGGCTTTTAAGATAATGTTAGGAAAATGATATTACATGCGAAGGGAAAGGCGTTTTAAGTTTCACCTCGAACAAAGTGTTTAATAATCGATAATTGTCGGGTCGGCCGTTCGATTCCTGTTCTAGGCACGTTTCTAAGCTGACCTAGTGCCGGAAACTGGATTGGTACTTTATACTCATTCACTTATCCACGCATATAATCTAGGTTCAAACTTGTGCACTTCACTCTAATAAGATACATTTATTACTATTTATGAGGAATGCTCTACAATGTTTGTTGCATTTGTAAAGTTCAAAGTCACTTTAAGAGCAAGATTTGTAATGTCTTTAAAATAAGAACGGTGATGCCGTTTTACCTTGAAAACGGTTAACTTCGTTTTAACCTTAAAACTGGATAGAAATCTCGATGTCTGCTTCAGAAACATGTATTAAGCGGACGTCGACCCAAAGTAATGAAATTTCCGATAATCTTAAAGGACTTAGCTCCAGACTAGGGACAGCATTGAAACCTAAATCGGGGGATGTTTTGAACGGATTCTCGAGTTATTCAATAAAGAATTCTTTGACGTAACCTTTTAACGAAAAACAAAGATGCTTTAAAAATTCTTTGTAAAGTCGGAGCGCTGGATAAAGTGAAATTCTGTTATTAAACCTATAATGCAAATGAAGATTAACCTCAAACAGAAAGGGAACACAAAAAATACGCCACATACGACGTCAGTCCGCGGCCCAATTAGTGTAATGCAACGAACACAATTTAAATGGCGACTGACAGAGAAGTAAAATAAAATGTCTCGTCGAATTACTCGGTTATTCTTAGGATGCAGATACTATTTGTTACTGAAATTTCAGGATGAGATATTAATTGAAATTTAGATTTACAGTAAACAAAATATAATAATTAAGACTAGATATTGTTAAGGAATTCGTTTCGTAACAATTTGTTTATCGCGTGAGAACTGAGAACAGTTTTCCGGGACAAAAATGTCCTGTCTTGAGGTATGTCCTGTCCCAGGACTTTGGCGATTAAGAAGTTTAGGGTAAAGAGGTAACAGAAAGTCACAAACATACTTTACTTTACCATTTATAATAATATATAATTAGTATGGATACTCAATAATATTAGATGAGTACTGTGCGTGTTAAGGCCCTATAGACCCGAAAATTAGCAGGTCGATGTCTGTCAGTACGAATATCGACGTAAAGGACATTAAAATAACATTCATATCAGCGCGCCTTGTACAGTGGCGGTTACGACGCTCGCCGCGTACTTGATAGGGCGAAATAGGAGAAAAAAACATTTTTTCTTTGATAATTAAACCTAAATGCAAAATGTAACCACAAATTATTCTTCTTTAAGTTATGAGCTTTTCGTAGATATGATTTTTGAAAGTAAAACTATCATAAGCTTCATGAAAAATAAGAAAAATATCACAAAATATTCGAATTTAGCCTCCTCTTCGGAGTTATTTGTGATCGAGTGAAGTTTTCAATATTATGTTTCGAACCACAAATTGTCAAAGTACATTAAGTAAACAACAATGTGTATTTTTTGGCTTTTAAAAGTCACTATTTGTTTGTTTATTATTCATTCAAAGTCATGTAAATTTGGGTCTATAGGGCCTTAAGATTTCAAAAATTACAATTACAAAAATAAGATCAGATACAAATGATTACCACGATACATTATTTAATAATACTAATGTAAATCACTAAGGAGTAACACATTTTTGCATATGAATTATAATTTTATGTACTCGTATACTCGTAAATACATGTAACTATTATGATTAATGTTCTATTGATATCAAAATATTTAGTAAGTATTAAAATAATAACATTAATATTTAAACCTACTTGGCTGCATCACAATTTTATAGGTCTATTCACAATAGTAGTTTTTTGTAATTTTATGAGCTTTGCTACAAAAATATTGCAGTAATCGGATTAAGCTAAGTGATCACGTTTTGTTACAAAACTGGCGACTTTTGTAATATTAGTTATGGTTGAGGTCAAAATATTTTAAGCTAAGGTCAGGTCACTAGTACATTAATCCTTCGATCGCGGATTCTTGGACATCTTTTGTTATTCTACTGTCGCGGTCACCGGTGTCCTTATGGGGCTTGATGGGTTAAAGTAAAACCCGAGCTAAAGTTCTGTTAAACAATTGAAAATTTGAAAAAAAATTTACCAAAAAAACTAAAACTTTAAGAATTTAAATGAGCAAACTCATAATCACCGTTTGTTATGCCGAAAAAGTCCTAAATTGATAATACAAGCTTAGTTATTATTCAAATTAAAACAAACAAAAATCCGAAATTACGTATCAACGTTTGCGACGAATAAAATATAACTAAAATGAAACTCTGAGAGACAAATCGTGTATAGGTATTGAATCAATCAGCCGCTATAATCTATTCTGGGCACGTTCCACGTTCTGTGTGTGTGTTCAGAATTATGATCGGCAGTTTTTTATGCCCAACCACACGTCGCTTATTGAATACTATACTAGCTTATTGAAACAGGTCAGACTTAAAAGTGAGCCGTGCTCGTGATAGACCAAACAATGAAACAATTCATAGGCTCGAAAAGCTTCAAATAAGGCCAGTAATATAAACCGCCGCTTTCCTTTCATACTATAAAATATTTGAAATCCATACTAATATTGTAAATGCGAATGTATGTCTGTGTGTTACCTCTTCACGCCCAAACCGCTGAACCAATTTTGCTGTTTGGTATGGAGATACTTTGAATCCTTGACATAGGATACTTTTCATCCCAGAAAAATGGATGCAGATCAACGAATTTTGTTGCGGGCACCAACTAGTTTGCTGTAAGATTCTCATAAAAATGTATTTCATAATATACATTGAACTCCTGATATGAAATTATTTTTAGCACCTGCAAGTTAAAATTTGAAATAATAATTTTTATGTTACTACTGAAGACATACATAAGAAAATGAGTGCCGAATAATTTAATGCTCACTCGAGCTAGCCAAGAGATATACAGCTTTATGTTTTCAATTTTATACCGAGATCAAGTATAAGCTTTTATGAGAGCGTCCACCCTGATGTCATATCTGTATTTTATTTCCAACCGTAAACTCGCTGTGATTATATTATAAATATCTGTGCTCCGATCGGAGCATGTGCTAGTCATTTTATGTGCTTGTTTTAGTACAATATTGACTCAGTTAAAATCAAATTTAATATCAACATAAAGTCCATCAACAAAATTAATTTATTATTGATTTATTGCATGAAAGCATTTCATTGGTTGCATTATTAATCTTTTTTTTTAAATTTAGTATTTATTAATTAAATAAGTTTAAGTTTTTGTAATTCCATTAAACAATCAAACTTTTATAATCTACAATTTAGAAAAATATTCTCAAAAGAATACAAATTAGAGATAACAATTTATCAACAATATAAGACGGGGAAGTAACAAATATGATTTTTATAGTAGTTGACACTCCTTTGAATTTTACCCGGGCACGGAAAGGATAACTTGTTGGGAAGTGGGAAGTGGAAAGCGGAGAAGTAGGGAGGGAGTACGACGAGGCGTTTGCAATTTGCATCGCAATGTTGCAAATGTATTCTCCGAGAGAACGTATGAAATGAGATATTTTTGTAATTCCACGTTCATTACAGTACACCTAATCCCACTAATGTCGAATACTAGCTTCTCCCGCTACTACGCGTGTAGAAAATCTGTAGAATCACACTTTGCAAAAATAGTATAAAACTATTTTTTATGTAAAGTACTGTAATTTGCAAATTAATAATTACAGATTAATGAATTTCTTAAGTAGGAACTGTAAGCTCAGCTGATAATAAATTTAAAGATAACGATCTAGAAACCGACGAAGCGATTGCGTAACAGGTAATAAGTTATGTTATTGAATATAATTTAAAATTAATTGATGTTAAATTATTTGCAACTCGTAAATTATTTTAATTACATGATAATGTAACCTTAAAATTTCATTGAAACACCAAATTTATCAGTACTTAACCTTCACTCGGTTAAATTATTGACAATGAGAAGACACTCTTCAAACGTTTAAAGAATTAAACCCAAGGTCCGGTCTTGCGAAAATCTGTCAATTAAAGTATCGTAGGTAAGTACTGCTAGTTACCGATAATGAACCAATAATTCTCGTAAAAGTTACCCTTAAAGACATTTCAAAATGTTTACCTGCATCTTAAACACTTCGCCGGAAGCTCAATATTTGCGAAGTCATTAAATTTACTCCACTCGTAGGACTACATTATACTTAGTCAATTCTGAATACTCCCAACTTTATGCATTTCCACGCAGAACTTGCACGCTTTATAAATGGGGTTATTATCCCGGCAAAGTATAGGATGAAGTTAACATTTTCTACCTCATAGAGCAGTAAGTCTTTGTTGATCTTGCCGTCTGTATAAATACTTACTTTGCAAGTTAAGAAAAGTACCAAAGAAACGTTTATTCCGGCGAACGCTTTGCGAAGTAATTTTTGGACGAACCAAACAAATGTTTGCTATTCTATTATAGAAAATGTGTCTTCGCCTATACCAATAAATATCACGTCTTTTATTCCTTCGCTTTTCCTTTGACGCTTTCTGTTTGTCTTTTATTGGAGTCTTTTTGTAATATTTTATCACGACAAAAGATTGTCGGGGTTGACGATAAGCTATCGATAATGGTATAATGCCATTATTGTATAGCTCAACTTGAAAAATTAAATCTGTGGTGAAGACGAACTATCCAAAGAAATTTATTGAGCTATTTTCACATTCTACCCTTACACAACACACAAAAATAAGGACCATAGCTGCAATAAAACCATTCACACAGTTTACTTCCGCAAGGGCAATAAAATTAACCGTAAAAAATATAAAATCAAATGTTTATTGACATCGACAGAAAGTAAGGCACGTATGGAAGTTGTTTCCACATGCACGCGAACTTCATAAATTAATATAGTTACTAACTGTACCTGGGAATGGTAACGGAATTATCCCAACACGGGAACAAGATTAAGCCTCGATGGGGAAATATTTGTTCTTAGCAATTTACCGTCTAATTCGATTTCCATTTCTTCCATAAACTGTAGAACTATCATTCGGGTCGAATGTGGAAAGTGTAATTACACATGCCTTTATTGCAGATTGAGTTAAGAACTTTATAATTCGTTTCTTATAAAGTTAATATAACTTCGTCGTTCTCGCATTGTTGCCAAAGATAGGCTTTAGTGTGGACCGAGAGGGAACGTCTCTTGAAATAACTTGAAATATAGAGATATAAGTTCATAAATAGCTAAATATTTGATCAAAACATACGTCTTTGCGAAGAACAAAAAGCCCTTTCATATTTTAAAAGTAGCGAGTCGTCGGGCGGCGAAATCACTTTTTAAACAAAAGATAACGAAATGATGTTGTATTATATTGTTCAGGTCCAGTTTGAAATATTCACAAAGTTCCATTACTCCTCCGAGTACATAATAAACTTTATCGTTAGCTTCTTGGAAATTATGAAGACCTTAGGTTACTCGTATTTCGTACTCGTACGAATTAGAAATGAGGCAATTTAGAGAGATTAAACGAACGTAGCGAGTGAGTTATTCCAACAAAAATTACGTCGCTTTAATAAACTTAAAACGCTCTTTCTTCGCAAGTATTTCAGGAATTTCGTTCATGTTCCGAATTTCATCAAAACCACTATTTTTCAGCGTATAAAATATTAAATTCTCAAAAAATTCTAGCTCATCCCCGCAGGGAGCGGACTGGAACTCGTAAATTTACTCCCACTCGATGTCGGGACTCTCAAAGTTTTTGCCAGTGAAATTTCCACACTCCGACGTCAGGTAGAACCTAATACTAAACTTTCTTGCATAAAATGTATGAGGTGAAATAGGTTGTATCGAGTTCGGCGATTAAAATAATCGCTTAAAATTGGATCTTTTTGCGAGATGCACTTCGAATAGAGTTTAAAATTTCCGACGTTAATGTTTTATCAAACTTTATGCAAAGGATCCAGAACATATTAAACGCTGCTTCAAATTAGCTTGAGCGTATCAATGCAAGTCGTCGCAAAGCGAATCTATACTAATATTATAAATGCGAAAGTATCTCTGTCTGTCTGTCTGTCTGTCTCGCTTTCACGCCAAAACTACTGAACCGATTGTAATGAAATGTTGTACACAGATAGTCTTAAGTCTGAGAAAGGACATAGGCTACTTTTTAACTGGACAAAGGGGTTGTAAGGGGGTGAAAATGCGTAAATTTGTTCAAATTAAGTTAGTTCCAAAAATTCATAGCAGATGGCGCTGTGCGTCTCCTACATCGCGCTATTGTTTACACAAACGACTTTCTATAAAAGGTGGTATAGATGATACTTTATATAGAATTGGTATTAGCTTTTTTCGATTATTATTATGTACTCTTTTACGTTATTAAATAACTCAGTACTTTATCTATGCAATGACCTAACCTTATACCTATCAATGATAAATAGTTTATGGGTAAAGTTGTGTAATTGGGGGGCTGAATATTATACTTTAAAATATGGCATAAATAAAGTTTAATTAAAAAAAATGAAATAAGTTATGTGCACACTGCACAGCTGTTTTTGGGTGTTTTGATTTAAGGGGTACCAGGGTTTTTTTATAAAAGCTTTTGACACCAATTTTGTTGACATCGCGCGCTATTAACTGTAGTCCACGCGGACGAAGTCACGGGCAACAGCTAGTATGAAATATATTAAGACATGTTTTGTAGAAGCTTTTTTTACTATGTATGTTAATATTATGGACGCAGCGCAAAGTATGAGTGGTTCATATCATATGCGAGTCACAATGAATCCTCACAAGACGAAAACAATATTAGCATAAACGTTTAAATACTTAAAACGGTTTCACGCCGAGTTAATTACAATACGTGGTTTATTTTACGGCGCTACAGAGGAAATATAAAAACGAGAACATTGCACGATGGAACACGCCATGCGAGTACATGCAATAAAAACATCAACAATCTGAAGTTTTGATACACCCTTTATACAGAGAACGCTTTATGAGAATGAACATTTACAAAATAGCCGTAGTAATTAATAACGTAGCGATTGTAACTAATCTGCTGGTGATAATAATAATAATAATAATAATAAGCTTTATTTGCCACTACAAACACGGTACATATATACATAATGTTATAATATATAGCAAAAGGATAAAAGTGATGGAATTAAAACTCCATAGGCGATGATACTACAGCAACCTGCAATAATAGTTAAGGCGAGACAAATACAAGTAACTAGATGACGCCCGCAACTCCGTTGCGTCAAAATTCGTTTATGGCGCGGGAACCGTACGTTTTTCCGGGATATGTCCTTTCCCGGGACTCAAAGTATCTCCATACCAAATTTTAGCAAAATCGGTTCAGCGGTTTGGGCGTGAAGAGGTAGTGACAGACAGACAGATAGACAGACAGATAGACAGACAGACAGACAGACACACTTTCGCATTTATAATATTAGTATGGATAATTAAGTTACAGCTAACTATCTCAAATGTCCCGATTCGGGCGAACTTATCGAGGGTTTCAATGGAAATTTATTAGTCCAACAACTATTTGTCAAATTTCTCCCAAAGGGTTCACGAAATTTACAAATATCAAGTCGAATTGGCAATTTGTTTAAGGGCCTCCGATTGTTGCGACCCTCAAATTTGCGAAAGTTTCGAAGCCAATGTATGTTCTCCGAGAGACATTCAAGATAATGAACATTTAATGAAATTAATTTAAATGAACAGAGCGAAAGTAATTATACAAACATTGAAACTTTAGTCCGTAGTTAAAATTAATTTCACGAAAAAGGATTAGTCTTTTTGAAATTAAACATTATCAATAATTTGCGAACAAAGTCCAAGGAGACTCCGCTATTGTTATTTTGTTGACTCATAAATTAAATCAGCATAATATCACATGCACATTGTAATTTATAGCTCTAGTTCCTATTGCCGACAGCTGATTACATATTAATTGCGATTTCAATCAATAAGAGCAGGTACACAATTGGGCGTTTTATACCTGCTCTAAAAAGTTTTAGATGATGCCATTTCATGAAATAATCACAAACGTTTCAATAAAAAGGAGGCCATCGAAGTTAAAAAATGATTCAATAAAGATAAACGTCTAATATTTTCTTTTGTAGGAACGTTACAACAAACTGTTGCCTGCATTTTATTTTCGGAATAGGCGTTCCTTGCCAACTGTTCCGACTCCAGGCTGTTTCGCGGTCTACCGAGTTGGCTGTATCGACGACTCGCCTTTAAAAACTCAGATACGTTTAATACAGTGCCCGCTCCAGGCGCAACTTAATAATGTATATGCGAAACTTGTTTCGTTCCTGAGGAACGCCCGCTGCTAGCCAACTTTCTTGTTTACTCGCAGCTATTCTTTCTTTCCTTTGTAAATGACGCTTTGCATGTCGACTTCCACGGAGGTGGTTTGTTGTAGGAGCGAATCGTTCGGGACGCTCGGAAATGGAATCGAATTGCATTTTCCAAAACACTTTCAGTTCACTTCTTATTTCACTTTTGAACTCCCATTGTTCGTTGTTTGTTTGTAAATAACAAAAGAAGGGAAAATATTAGGCGGGAATAAAATCTGTTTTATGATGGTCTTGTGAGAGATCCGTAATATTCAAAACGGGGGGACGTTTAATGATATTCATGAATGTTAAAACAAAAGCGTGTCGAAATGTCGCTTAGACTCCTAAGTAACGAAACAATGATACTAAGTTAAGCCGAGGATGTAAAGCTACTATCTCATTTGATGGCGTACATAAACAAAGGCGTCTTTTATTACCACCGCAATTTCGTATTATACACCCAAGTTTTAAACGCGAAACTTTGATTCTCGCGAGCGGGGATCCTAACGAAGTATCACCTTAAAAAGTTTGATTCCATCTTAAGTAGAATCCGTAATTCACTTAAATTCGGAGCTAACGAGACAACTCCGGGTACTTATCTCTCGGCCCGGGCAGTCCGAAACTTTAAACAAATAACCGACTGCTAAAGAAAGGCAAACAAATTTAAAGATCAACTTACGCTCTTCCGGAAATTAAAAGACAATCACCGAGAACGCGGAAATATTATCCAGCCTGAACTTTGAGTGGAGAAATAAAAGCATAAACCTGTTGTTTTAACACAAAACGAAATGACATCCAGTCTGCGAACGGAAACAGAATAAATTAAAAGTAAGGATTCGGTGCTCTTTTTGCTTTTGCATGCGTTTTTCTTTAATGAAAATTCAAATGCATTTCATTTGTTTGAATTCTAAAATAAGTTCTCCTAACTGGATTTTTACTTATTCAAATGAAATTAAAACCCTCCTTTACTTAATTAGTTCTATGGAAGGATTTAACATAGTGACCATATTAATTGGAGCTTCGAATTTCGTTTATGAATTTATAATTAACCCAAGTTTAACGTTTCTTGCGCCATTAATATTAAACGCAAGGCGAGTGCCCATAATTGAAAGTGTCATAAATTAATATCGCTATTTAGCTATATTATTGTTGCGAATATTAATAATTTTACTGCTCCCTTCACGAACCATTGTAAATTACTTTTAATCAGCCAAGGAGCGATTGCATAATAACGTTTATTGATTGCCGATATTATTTCACTCGTAAAAGCGTTCGGTTACACCACACCAGACGGACCTGCGAGTGGCTGGAATATAACAAATGCGACGGTAGACCAAACTCTAATTTACATAAAGGCCAGCGTATTTCGTACGACCGGTCTACAAACGGACACCGTGTCGTGATAAATTCTTCCAGCGGCGAAGAGAGTGACACCGTGATCCCCTCTCATATTTCACAATTTCCAGCCAGTGCTCGCTTTGTATTTTAACTCGGATGTACGTACACACACCGTTATCTCCCGCGAACGCCATGGCCGCCGGAACATTAATAACGTTCGCAGTCTCGTATGACCGTCTAGAGCGTTCAAATTTTTATTCCGCTCCGTCCATGGAAAATCGTATGCATAAATAAGTCATCGTTTCCGCAACGGAGTCCATTAATGGATCCGGCAAACGGAATTTTATAATAGGGATTTATTGAAAATAAACGTGAAAGGGAGCAAAATTCTCTTTATGGACGCCCAGACAAACGTACGGCTGGATACAATTTTCCATTTCGAAATGCTTTACTTGGCCCACTATAATTTAATATTACACGAGCGGGCCGGCGCGTCGGTGGGGACGGAGCTTAGCTCGGATTGCGAAAGTGAATAATTTGACTATGGAGATTTAGTCAAACCGTGCGGCCGGCACGAATGCCTCCGAAGCAATTTATTTGCGAATGATAAACCGGATGATGCATTACTCGGATCTCGTGCCGTGCTCCGGCGAGGCGCTGGTGCTCCTCCGGTAATCCAAGATCGTCGGATTCTGAGTGCGTAATTGGTTCCTCGTCAACTACATTCCTATGAGCGTTATACAACATTATACTAGCAAAATTTATTGTCCCCGCTGCGGTTACTTCGTTTGCGGTCGCCGAG
Source organism: Polyommatus iphigenia (assembly GCA_963422495.1). Taxonomy (NCBI): domain Eukaryota; kingdom Metazoa; phylum Arthropoda; class Insecta; order Lepidoptera; family Lycaenidae; genus Polyommatus; species Polyommatus iphigenia. Next base: position 29,789,986 of record OY730177.1, on the reverse strand, counting down.
GTAAATTCTTAAGGCGAAGACAGCTGCCAATTCGACATCTTTGTGCAGTTTTCTAGACGTATGTATTTCATTGATTGGCACAAAAAAAATATATGTGATTTTTGATTATATTTGGAAAAGCTTGTCGAATTCAAATAATAAAATAATGTGCTCCTACTGGATGAAAAAAAATACCAAAGTCACATCTTTCAGGAACTTTAAACAGTTCTAACTAAAGTAATAATACAATCTATGCTTTAAAAATTTGTTTATTTGATACCTTTTACAAAAATCCAAAGATTGTCGGATTTTATTTTCGGTTCTGACATCTATTTCCCATAATATTTATTTTTCCTCTAACAAACGAAAAATGTATCCACGCTACCGAGTCTTCTTCACATCTCTGTCTCTCTGGCATGAAAATCGACAGTGGTGCGAGAGTGATGCGAGATTAAAGTCATTGGCAGTTGTCAGCGCCTTAATCGTTATTACCACTATTAATAATTTCTCTCGCTTTATCCGTCTCGTTTAGCATTGCTAACATAATATAGCGCCTCGTTTAGCATTTGTAGTAAGTCATCATTACGAGTTACATCGGTAACGTATTCGCTGACAAATTATCTAAAATGGATGACGCCGCGTTTTCAATAAAATCGACGATCCAACATCGGTAACTCACAGTCGCAGGGCACAAACCTGATAAATCATAGCGAGCCGAGCGCAGCATTTGTCCTCTATAAAGTTATCGCACGATGCGACTGATACGTCTATTTGTGATATACTTTATGATGCACGGCTGATATGACATCCGCTTATGTGCTCTAATGGTGATGTACCGTTATGCCATTTTTTATATTTTACTGTTCCGCAATTTAATTGTGAATCGTAAAGTTTTTGTTGTGGGTAAACGAATAGGGTCTATAAACAATTTACAATAGTAAATGACATAAAAGAACTTAATTAGTATGTACATTGAATGAAATAATTGCTTTACTAATGTTATTAATATCTAAATGATAGACGCTAAAGACTCTTATTTATAGACATCTCCTAATTTGACGATGAAGGAAAGATATTTAATATAAACAATAGCCTTACGCATCCTAAGCATTACGGAATGTACATTGTACAGTAATTTGATATCAAAAGCTTTATCATAAGCGAGATATTTAATCAAGAAGTATTTCAATAAGGAGAAGACGCCAAACGCGACGACCGACGTTACTTCTTACGATGTTACTTCGAAAAATGAAATCGCTATCAAAGGCTTCCACCCAATCATTTTAGGAGGCAGAAATATTGCTTAAAACATTGAAATGCACACTATTCTTGGAAAATAGCGTATTTGGAAATGGGGAAATTGAAATTTGAAGTATATTCGTGGGTTTGTAATGGAGCGAATGTTCGCTGAATTTTAATAGAAATATTGGATGCACTTTATCGATTTTACATATCAAAGTACCAGTGTTATTGATTGTTTTTAAGTTTTATCAGAGACTACACATACATTTCTCTATGGTTTTATGTTTGAATGTACAGAGACTGCATTACAGAGTATATATTTTCTTCGCTAAGTAGAAACATTAATGGCTCCGGGTTCGATTATCAAAATTCAATAACAAGATTTCTGGTTACCCAATGATGGATGACCAAAAAAGTAGACTAAAAACGGTGATCTACGCGTCGGATAGGCTTGTGAAATATTTTGCGTGTCCAATCGATCGTGTAGGCCATTTGTGTACCTGAGAGCTGGGGATTGGGGTAGAGCACCTGTGTACTGAATGTACATACATTTAATATTTTCGGTCAGTTTTATCAAAACCTTTGCACTGGCAACTAACGTTATCTATGCTAATGTTTCAAATAAACATTTAAATGTTTCGCCCTGTTATTACATTAAAAGATAAGGGTAATCCCCGAATGTATAGCATAATATCCTTTTAGTTATATAGTGGAAATTTCTACCCTATTTTCGCCTATCATTAATGTTACTTTATATTCGTTTGGAGTAGGCTAAGGGTATTCCCCCAATATACGGAGTGGTCTAAAAATTGTTGTCTGGAGAGCTGTAACCTATGTACTGTGTAGCAAATAAATAATTCGGTATTATTAAGGGATTCTCTGGAATTTTATACGAATTTGTCTGCTACGTATTATGAAATTTCTTTCTATAGATCATTATTAACTATACCGATTATACTTTCATGTGTTTGTGTAAGGAAATAAAGATATTCTTTTTCTAAATCATAACATTTTTCGGACTTCAAAATCTTTATAATTATCGCGATCGTAAGAGTTACTTCCATAATGTGATATATACTTTGATGATAAAAATATTATCTTCATCAAAATGTGTAGCCCCAATCCCTCGGCTAATTTGCCCCATAACCCAGGAGATACCTGAAGTTTTTCCATCAATCAGCTCGTCGGTCAAAATCGATTCGTCTCTGATCCATCAGAGACGGTCACCTTAACTGTTATAGCAAAAACTTGTACGGGCGAGATTTACTCAACGACTTTGCAAGATATATTGCTGAAGTAGATTGAGCTTTTTAACGTAATAGCATTATAGGGTATGGTGATGATTAGCTTGTAGATGAGTTTTAGTAATAACCAAAAGGGCCGTTACAGTTACTCTACGTCTTTATTTTGTAGTGTAACCACAGAATTTAACGTCCGAGCTTTAAAAATATTTGTAGCTACTTTAGCTTTTTCTTAGCATAATATGCTTAAAACTTAGAAGGTGCTTTTACAGAAGTCCAAATTGGAAAAAAAATTAAGTTTGTAATTTTATGTGACACTCTAATAAGGACAACAACGTAAAACAACAAAAACATGGTGAAAAAGTGTCATGTCAATTGGACGTAAGGTGCATTAGCATCTTCCATAAAACAACAGTTACGGAGATAATACGCAGATGAACGACCCGTGGAGGCTGTGTTAAAAACCTTTTTGTGATAATTATGATTTAGTGCAAGATTGTTTTGCGGAAAATATTTACCTCTTAAACACTCTACAGACTACACCGTATACAGATGATATAAATAGTTATGTAGACTTTATACAATGTTTTGTTATTGTCTACTAAATCAGAAAAGTCACTAGACAAGGGTGTAGCCATCATCAATAGTTAACGTCTATGTACACAGTAAACCTTTACTAAGGAGGTTACATTTATTCAAGAATAGTTCATTCGTAGATATAAAATCCTACATATAAGTAAAAATTCTTTGGTCAAAGTAAATCCAAAGAAATATTGCAACCTTTATAAATAAAACTGGAAAGTCTAAAAAAGGTACTTGAAATGTATTTTTTCGGATCGAACATCGAATTGTATCTCATGTATGATTAAAATCTGAACATCCGAGCCGAAGTTTGTTGACAGCGGCTGAAATATTGCACGTCGGGTCATATAAACGTCCAATATGATCGCCATTCAATATTTAATGCGTACACGAAACGACCGGTGACTTTACCATGTATCACAATATATACAGTTTTAGTCGTAAGAAATATTATATTATTTATAGTGGAGTTCCCGGGGCATAAAAATGTACTAATCTCGTATTTTTGTTACAGTGGATGAAAGACAAGAGAGGCATGGTCAGCCTGAAATTTTCAAGGGATTCGAGATTTGGGAGGAGATCCATGTGTCTAAATAAAAAACTTCCATAGTAATAACCACTTTAAACGTTCACGTCCCTTGTGGCACCTCTTGGATCAAGCATAAGAGTCTTATGCGACAGTGTTGAGACAGTTGTAGACTCTGTCTTATGATAAGACAGAGTCTACAACTGTCTCAACACTGTCGTGCCAAGCGCTAGCACTAAATCGAAGGTCCTCCGAAGAATCGTCTACGACTACACGTGACAAATCTGCCTCAAAAGTCAACACTGTCTTATCCTAACAACGCTAGCACCATCGAAGATCCTCCAACTTGGTCCAAAACAAGTGAAATTTCAAGACAGGCTGCAGTGCAGCACGGTGCGTGCGCGGCTTTATTCCGGCAATGTTTCGCCACGGGCCCCATTACGCAGGTATCGCTGTTTTTACGTGGTATTATTCCTGTAGAATTGGATGCACATCTGGCGTTTCGGGGGCTTGTATTTCGTTGTTATGACTGCAATCCGAATGGGCTGGGGTTTTTTATTTCCTTTATTAACGTGGCGGTGCATAAGGCTGCGTTTGCATGGCGTGAAGGACTAAGGTTTCTGAGATCTTTTGACAGGAGATAATAGCCTTAGTTAATTTGAGCGCTTTTCAATGGTTAAAAACAAAATCAATCGTCAACGTTTGAAAACAAAAAACTTGAGAGGTGTCAAGGGACACCCGGATGGAACGAAGTTATAAAAAAATCCCGCCATAGAGGAATGGTAGAATTTTAAATTTCCCGCCAGTTGACGTCATTGCCACATCAACGTCCTCTGCCCCTACTTCGCAGGTACCTACTAATAAGTGTCGGTCAAAAAGTGTCGTTACAACTTTTTCCGTCTAGCCCCCTTTCGCAACCCGCGATAAGGAACTTCGTTCCTAAAAACTTGACATTTGGAACTAATGCTGAAGCCTTGTAAAATGTAACTTACTAGAAAGTTGCATGCAATAATATTCACGACTCCATGCAATGTCGCCGCAGTGTCACAAGCTCCTTGTGCGATTATAATCAATGACAAATTCTATAGGACACCTAATGCAAGTAATAATTATTATTTTCCATAGAAAATTATGTATCTTGCTTTGACCAGATGACGAATCGTAAAACAATTACATTTTTTTCAGAAGCGACTTCCTAGCGTGTGAATATTAGCGTTTATATTTTGTGTTGCGTAAGTAAATTAAATAAGTGAATGAATTTTTCATTCTTTCAGACCGCAAAAAGTTCTTGGGTTGAATTTTTGTAAGCCAGAGGTAAAGTTTGTACTTTAGCTTATAAAATATACTATACATCTCTTAATAAATGTTTTAATGTAAGGTAGTTAATTTATTATTAAAACAATTAAGTGAAAGGACTTTAACACTATAGTACTATGATGTCAATGTTGACACTTTATAAAGTTACAATTTACTATAATTACCGAGCAGCGAACAAATATTATCACAGAATATACAAATAATAATATATATAAATATATAATAATAATATATAATTATTATTGAAAACTGAAGATAATTCAGAAACCTAACTTTGTTAGAAATTCTTAAAATGTATCCTTTTTGTAGTTGTAACTGAATAGGCTTTGAGTCCAGGTTATAGCCTAGGACCTAGGTATGTGCAGCGTCTAGACGTCTAGGTTAGAAACGTGTTTATATTGTTGTACCCTCGACCGCTTCTGTTTGGCGCATCTTCAATATTGGGTATGAAAACACAATTTTTATTTCATATCCATACTAATATAACTGTGAAAAGTTAAATGTTGTCTGTCTGTCTGTCACCTCTAACGCTTGCTTATAGCACTCTGATGATGATGTTTTGATGTTTGTCATGGAGGTATTTTAATTTCATTCTAACATGTTAATTAAATTAATTATAAACTTTTTCTAAAAAGCAATTAAAACGAAATTAAGTTTTATGTTTCTCCGAGTTATCTAAATGGTTGTATCTATTTAACGAAAAGATAAATTAATTTAGTAAAAGCATTTAATAGTAATTAGCGCTTATTTGGGTGAGGCCGTGGATTTTGCCACTTTGTAACGTATAGTAACGCAGAATATTCTACGTTACAGTAACACTAAAGTAACGCGAAAGTAACGGTGTTGCTTTGTTAAGCTTATGTCATACTGACGCGATAAAAAAAAAAACTAGTGGGTACAGTGATAAAAAAAATATATTTTTTTAATTGTAACAAATTGTGTGTTTTTTGATTATTGTCGATCAGAATAATCAAGGAGACAATTAAGTAAATATTTAAAAAGTTATGGAAATTTTTAATTATATTGAAATAATAAGTGTTTTTTATTGTTCAAATTAAGAAATTAACGCATGTAAATACTAATCAATTATTTACAGAACATTTCTTTATGAGATTTCCAAAAAAAAGGCATGGCCAATTTTTTGGATAAAAAATACTATGTGTATAGTAACAGCGAAATTGACAATATGCATTAGTCTTTACAATGCTTCTACGTTACGTAACATAGAATAATTGTTACCAGTAACATAGAAGTAACGTTTAAGTAACGTAGAAGCTCGATTTTCAAGGCTATTACAGGTTATAATTTCTAAATTAAGCCAAATTTGGAATAAATCTATAAACTATCATCTACATTATCCATTTCGACACATAGTTTTACGTAAACAATAGTTAAAAAGTCCATATTTACCTTTAATTTCACCAAAAAACTCTTTTGATTTTGCGCTGCTGAAACACGCGTCATAAACTTGTCACAAATTTTAACAAACAAGATGGTGAACTTTTCACTTTTTTTCTTGGCCCAATAACTCGGTGTTTTCATAATAATTCAGAATTTCTACTTAAAATTACATTTATATGCTTGTGTCTCGAAATACTGGTAACGAAGAAAACAGTAACGTAGAAGTGAAAAAAATGAGACAAATGTTTAAATGTTTATAAATCACTGATTAATGCATGTTTTCAATAGTTTAAAACCACTTTATTGTGTTTCAACTATCAGACAATTAGATTCAATTAAATTTGCTCAGTAGACTCATAAAATAAAAAAGTTAAATAGCGACAAGTAAGTAACCTACCATCGAAGACATCGCTTTTTTATCTAAAATTAGGGCTCTGAAATATTCAGATTGGCGTTTTAACATGATAATTTACCAAAATCTGCTTAAAACTATCCTAAAAGAGATAAAATATAACTGAAAGAAGTTATATATGAGATCAGTGTTACAGTTTAACTGTTTTTTTTTCTGTTTTATTTTATGATGAACATATGAGACACTTTTCTTTTAAAAAAAGTGGCAAAATCCACGGCCTCACCCATTTAGGTCTTGTCTAGACACGATAAAACATTAATAAATGTGTGTCAAAAATACAAACAACAACCTCCTTTTTTGAAAGTGAAACAGATACGGTACCAATTTAAGATATCCTTATTACTTACTAGATGATGCCCGCAACTTCGTTGCGCCAAAATTAGTTTTTCGGGTGGGAACCGTACACTTTTCCGGGATAAAAAGTATCCTATGTCCTTTCCCGGGACTCAAAATATTATATGCATACAAAATTTCAGCCAAATAGGTTCAGCCGTTTGGGCGTGAAGAGGTAATAGACAGACAGACAGACAGACACACTTTCGCATTTATTATGGATTTCCATAATATTAGTATGGAAGTATGGATTGTGTTAGAGTATAAAATTAATTTGTGTATTATTGTGTTGTTGCATAATTCTTCCATTACCACTTTTATGCAGGTTGAAACAGAAATTAAAATATTATGGAGATTGCATAAATCACATAAAATTATTTATTCATTGAAAATAAACTACTTTAAATGAAATTTACATATATATTAAGACCTTAGGGATACAAGTACAGCCTTTTGACAGATCAATCGTCCTTACAAAAAGTTAACAATGTCATCGAGAAAAAATTGTGCTAAACTTCAAATTTCCGCGGTCGTACGATGTGCTATTTGAACGGACAGACAAAAATCTGAATCTCAAATACATATTGACATATATAAGAAGGTCATTGACCGAACTACGCATAATTGTAATACGAAATGCGATAAAAATACGCGTTAGGCGTGACATCCCGTAATATCGGCTAGACACGCAGCCAACTGGTTAAAAAGAGTGGACTTCGCCTAATTATATGGCTGGTTTTCATTATTCCGATCCAGTTATCCAGTCCAGCGCTGGAAATAATACTGGAATACTGAATAATAATAATAAATAATACTAATAATACTGAATAATAATAAATAATACTGGAATAATGGGATGCAATAAGTATTCCAGTGCGTACCAGCGGGGCTAAAATGGTAACGTTTTGCAATTCCTCCAGAAATGAATTGTCAAAACTGTCAAACTGACAAATGTCAAATTAGTACAAATTGTGCAAATTACTATACATATGAATTGCAAGCAGAGGGATTTTTAAAAAACGAATCATAAATAATTTTTCATTTTTTGGAGGAATTGCAAAACGTTACCATTTTAGCCCCGCAGTAACCGTTTACATTATTCCAGTAGATATCCAACACTGGATTAGATAACTAGATTGGAATAATGTAAACCGGCCCTAAGCTTAGATGCCTTAGTAAAGTCGAATTGACCTAAGAGAGAAAAGATTTGTACCATCAGAAACATAGAATTGGCTAGCTTACGTGATTTGGTCGGGTTTTATCAAGCCATGCCAAACACGATTAAAATTTACATAACCTAACCAAATACCTCGACGACCTTTGTGGCTCAGTTGGTGGGCTGTTGGTAGTTCATACCGGGGGTCGCGGGTTCGAATCCCGCCGACGGAACAAAAAGTTTTCAAAGTTCCTGGGTCATGGATGTGTAATTAAATATGTGTATCATATAATAAAAATCTTAAATATATGTATAGTATAAAAGTATTAAATATATTTCCATTGTCTGGTTCCCGTAACACAAGTCCTTCAGGTACTTACCACGGGGCCAGACTGACGTGGTGTGAAGCGTCCATAGATATTATTATTATTATTAAATAATGGCAAATTGCCGCCTTTTGCCCACCACACATTCCCACCACTGTATCTCCTGTGTCGCCAGGATCGACAGCGGTATCCAACCACGAAAATCCCTTTGATGTGATCTCAGGGAGCCCAAGGGACATGATCAGATAAAAATTGGAGCAGTGCAATTGACTTGACATAACCCAGCTAAATAATGGTGGTCTGCAATTTGCCTCTAAATCTATTTCTCTGGTACTCCATTTTTTATCTATGGACGCTTCACACCACGTCAGTCTGTCCCGGTGCTAAGTACCTGAAGGACTTGTGTTACAGGTACCAGACAACGGAAAATATTTAATACTTTTATACTATGTACATATTATTATATTTAATTTTTTTATTATATTATCATACACACATTTAATACACATCCAGACCCGGGAACATTGAAAACTTTTTGTTCCGTCGGCGGGATTCGAACCCGCGACCCCCGGCTTGTGCTGCCACACACTCAACTAATTGAGCCACAGAGGTCGTCAAATTTCTTATTAAGCTAACTAATGTCGCTTGTGATGAGGATGAAGTATGTATATCACATACTTCATCCCATGACACGTACATTTTGGCTGTATCCAATAACGCGTTGATGAATGCATTACCCTATATTATGGTAATGACGTTCATAATAAGACTCCGTACGGCTCGACCTTAATCCTAAAACTAATCATCTATACAATAGGCGTTACGATCTTACCGTTATAATGCAACTGATCTACTTAGATCATATTTTTATTTAGTTGCTAGCTGAGCCGGCAAATGTTGTTTTGCCATATAAAATCGAAGCATGTAAATTATTTCTAGTATCAATATAAAAAGTAGATAAAACATATTCTCAGGCCTAACCTAACGAATGTACTATCAGAGAATATATTCCTAGGCAGATGGGAGACCTACGTACTTTGGTCGCGTTACGTCAAACCCAGCCACAATTAACATTAAATTGACATGATCCGACCAAATGACGTTGGTCTGTCAACTGCCTAGGAATCAATTTCCTCGATGGTACATACAAAATTTCATTAAAATCAGTTGAGCCGTTTTGGAGGAGTTCGCGCACAAACACTATGATACGAAAATTTTATATATCAGAAGATTTGTACTCTATTCTAAAATTTACAAAATCATATTAAATAAATAAGCTGTAGGAACATTATATTATTCTGTGGTAAAGATTTAAAGGACCAGGCAGACCCATCAACTCTAGAGTTGTCGATAAAAATCGGTTACATTTATTATTATAATATGAATTTGTAGCCAATTGACACAGTTTTTCCTTTTGATTACAATTATAATAATATTATTAATTGTTATAGAATACGATAATATATATAATTAGAATATTATACATAGAAAGGTCAAAGAGAATTACACAAACATTATATAATTACTTTTTAATCAGACAATATTATGATAATTCTCAGGAAAGTCTCATAATTTTGGAATTCACGGACAACGCATATTTTTAACTACATTCGGCACTTTTTCTGTCACGTTCAGACGGCATCCACTATATCACTAATGATGAAATCAATCAACGATTAACCGTAAAGTGCGAGATTAATTTCAATAGTTTTAAGTTTTGACTCAATGATTTAAAGTTGAACGAACCGCGCGGGGTCAGTGACACTTAACCCGTGATCGTTTCACTAATCCGCGATCATCAACAAGAGTGCACATCCTTTTTTTACGAGATTCTTTTTTTTTTTGTTTTTTTATTTTTTTTTTAATAGTGTTAAGGTTATTGTGATGGTGGACCGTGGAGCCTATTAATTTGAATAAGAAGTCGATTCGGGTTCCCATTTTTTTAAATTATAACGTAATCAAAATGTTTGCATGTAAAAAATAAGATATTTTTGACATTAACGTGTAGGCACACCCTTTTCCTAATCACATTTTTTACAATTTTTTTTTCTTTCACGTAACAACACAAAAATGTTTATTTCATTTCAACCCATGTTTTTTCATTCGCATATCAACGCACGATGTTTATTTCATTGACTATTTTAACGCAAAAAGATGTTTTTAAAGTTATGATAATCGTCGAATTTGAGCGTCAACGAACGTCCTCGTGTGTCGTTGACTCCTGACCTTTGCTGGGTGAACCATAAAGCCGGCGGGTCGCGGACACATCATCGTCGCGCCGATGCCGGCTAATACTCATCGTGATCATCGCGATGGCCAGTAAAGAGTGAAAAAAAAAACCTGCAAGGACGTTATGCCAAAATTCGTTTATTGCCAAATTAGTACTCCATTTTATGTATGTATTTATTACCATTTACTGTACTAAATTAGTAGTAATTGTTAGTCATTAATTATTTACCGGGATAAAAACTTGTATCATACCCATATAACCATATTGCTTTATCATAGGGGATATAATATTGAATATAATTGCATAATATAAATTAAGTACATTCAATCAAGACTCCAGAACAGGCAAATATAATATATAATTTGAATTGACCGGGATATTTGATGAAAACAGGGCAGCAAAAAATCTGTATTTGAGCAATTTTCTCACGTCATTACAAACAATTTACATAGTTTTATATACTACGTGTTCATCTAAATATATATACGCGAATAGTGTCCGATAACGCGGTCGTTGAACTCATATTCGGTACAATCACATACGGAGGTGTCTACTGTCTACGAGGCACGCCGTGTCTACGTGTGCCGCTGAAACGTTCAACTAATAATAATAACGCGTAAACCGTGCATTTTTGCAAATAATAGGCTATGTCATTCACTGTGATCTATGTGCCAACATTAAAATCGGTCCAGCTGTTCATGCATGCTGCCGTGACCATGGATTATTTTTTTACATATTAGGCGTTTTAAACTCGTACATTTTCCGCGGTTATCTACATCTTTTCCAATGAATATAGTCTGTCGTTTCTGCAGGTTTTCAATACTACATCGAGAGGCAACAAACTAAAAGACATAACTCCTTAGATGCAATATAATTCATAGCACAAAATAAAACATAGGTCCGAACAAATTACAAAATGGAGCACTAGCTTGGTTTTGAGTACTTTAGAGATAGGTTACTTACTAATAAACTCATTTTGATGAAACACGCAGTTGTGAACGCGCCAGAATCCAATGAATAATTACCTGCAAAAAAATATACATTTGTTATTGCGACAGCCATACTAATATTTGGGGAATTATAAATATTTTTCATACAATTTATAAGGCGCTTAACCTAAAATTTGGGCGTTGATATTTTTACGGATACGAAATGTAAAACGGTTGAACGACCCGCCGATTTAGTGACGCGGATAAGCCGGTCAAGCGCGAGTCGGATTTATAGCATGGGTTCCGCATGGCTACTATCATAGTATTTTCAAAGTTAGTTTTGTTTAATAAAATTGTTGCGTCTAATTTCGGTAAAATAGCTTAAGGATATAAAGCAAATAAGTGAGAAAAATATTTACCATAAATGTTAATTTATGAACAAAAGCAAAACACACTAGTTCTCTAGTACTAATTAAAATGTTAACACAACGTTTGGTCCCTGTTCAACTAAACTAAAGCTACTTTTACAGCATATCAGACAAAAAATGCGACTATTGTATGATTATGAGTTCACCTAAAGTAAAATTATTGTTCCCTTTTGCCTTGAGTAAAATAAACTGTTTCATTTAGAAAAGAAAAAATAGGAGAACCTGCAAACCTTCAAGAAAAGAGCGTATTCCCTCTTAAAAAGCCCGCAACGCACCTGCAACTCTTCTAATGTTGCGAGTGTCCATGGGCGACGGTAGTTGCTTACCATCAGGTGACCCGTTTGCTCGTTTGCTCCCTTATTTAATAAAAAAAAAAGGATAAAAAACTATCATAGTTTTTTTTGCGATTAATAAAAACAAGTCCATAGATTTGGATGTATGTAACGGATCCCTAAATAGTAAATATGGTGATGACATACAGCGACGTATGAATGATGCGAATATGTCCGGCGATTCAATCGGATTCGTCTTTCCATTCATAACTTGTTAACATAAAAACGTGTGAACTCATCTCACATTTGGATGCTTGTTAACTATACTAATATAATAAGATGTACCGCTTTTTGTATTAATTTGTTATGTGAATACTTTACCACGAAAAAAAAAAAACTAGTTTTTATCGCAACAATATATATTATGTACGGTTTCTGCAATTATTTTTAGACGTTACTGCAAAAAAAAAAACGAATTCCATGGTCTCTTAAAAGTAAAACAATAGTTTTTAAAGAAAAAGTAACGAAAGTCAAACAGTAAAAATTCAAGTTTGAAGTTGAAACTTGAAACATAAAAACTTCATTACCATTTTCAGTTCAAACTATTAACTACGTAGTTAAAATATTCCCAAGTTTCCGCTAAGCCACCCAATCATAGCTATAGTTGTGATCACTCCAAGTTGTAACAAAGCCAGGGGCAACGGTAGCGTTGGTCGACTACTTATACTAGCTTTGATTTCACGATCTGTGTTTACGATAGTTAGTATAGTAATTATTATGGTCGTAGGTTCATTAGTTATTAAAATGCAACTTGAAAACATGGTAAAAGTTAGTAAAAAAACAGGGGGTTGCACGCCAAGACTGCCAGCAGAAGTGAAATTGAAACAGCAGATAGAGATCATCGAAGAGGACACAGGTTAATTTTTATCACGACAAAATATGTACTTACGGTTAATGTGCCCCTAGAAGCATCATACAAATAGAGTATCGATTCTGTGTCAAATTAATTATTATTCTGATTACTTGCAAACGTAATTTCACTGACCCTAATCCCGGAGTCCTGATGAAGCTAGCTGATGATGATAAATAGGAAAGGTAACTAAAAGATCCAACGGCGACCCTGAAGCCATGTTATCTATATAAGGAGTACGTAGGCGGCAGCGAGTGAACGTCAAAATATAAAACGAAGGTCGTCATCTATTCTTGACCCTAATAGGAAAATTGTATATTACAATTTATGCCATTTTCTTGACAATATAACGTATATGGTGTGGTATTTTGGTATCGCCATACATGGGCTTATTAGACGTTTGGAGATAAAGAAGCAGGTGTGTTGAAACACGAGACTTTTTTATAATTCACGTTTATGATGGACCAATTTGAAGTTGAAAAACCTTCAATGATATTATCTACCTTTAAAAATCTTCTGACGAAACGCCCGATTTTGTCCCGCAAGGTCTATTCGTGCCAAAGCATTGTAGATCCATGACATACAATTTGTTGTAATGGTCATAATCTTAATGATCCATTCCAACGATCGAGGGCTCTATGACGAATCTTACAATCAGGGATATTACAAAATAATCATCTCATGCGGTCAGTAATTGCAAACCTAAGAGCGAGACCACATTGCGCTGCGTCGAGTCGCTTCGTCGCAGATAAATAATGCATTTATTGCGTTGCGTCGACGCTGCGATAGTGCAACAAGCTTTATGGATCTATAACATAGCTCAACCCATCCTTGTGCTCTGTTCCTAAGCAGCTCTTTAAACATCAATCTGTTCAAACATCGTGACGACGCAACGCATAAGTGTATTTTAAAGTAAAACGCACCGCAATGGAGCAATGTGACTTCGCTCTTATACGAGTTCAGATACAAATATTAATGTGCATATTACAGAGCTCACGATTCTATCAGAAGCGATTACTGTAACGCGATCAAGGGAACCAAACGCCCTTCTGACTAACAAACTACTTGAACTCGAACGTGTCGAGATCAGCAGCTCTTCCATAATATTTCAAAAAGTAAGGGTCTGATTCACCAAAGTTTATAATGTCGCCCATGTTCTCATGTCTTGTAGACTTAGGCGATACGTACGCTTTGCCTTAAGTGATACTTAGTCCTCTTAGTCCTAAAAAATAGAGGGGCGTCAATCTCAAAAAATAGGTCAATGTAGTTCCTTTAATGGATGCGAACACTAAAACACGCAAAAGCCAAAAATATAAAGCATTTCATCGAAATGGCTATTATGATGTATTTACTTATTGAGTAACGAATATTGAGCTCCTATCAGCTACCGACAGCTGGCATCCTAAATCAATACACCCAGTTACAAAGTCAAATAAACCGAAAATAAACAGGTTTAATGGACCCAGACCGATCCAATATCATAATGGTCTTACCAAGTATCACACCCATCGCTTCTGGAGCATATATGTGTCTACAACGAGAGAATTTAAGACATACTACAAATGTATTGATAATGATTACGATGAATCCTTCTTGATTATCAGATTAATCACAATCATAGGCAGGTGTGCATTTGATGTGATTACCACTGTAATGACTTTTGTATTAAGGACCATAAAATGAGACAATTATTATGTTTCATCAGCAATAATTGCATTAAGTATTAACCGTAATTGTTGGTGAATCTATAATTTTATTATGTTCGTGATCTTGCAAGGACCATTTTGCATTTGCATCACAGCTCACAAATAGAAAATCTTATGTCTAAGATAAGCTTTGTTCAAAACAAGGGTTTTTGATATACTTAAATGCTATAATTTAGCTTTATGTTATACCACGTTTTAACTCAATTATTACCTTAAAATTTACAATTTCAGAGAATTTAAGAAAGAAAAGATCTAGCTAGTCGTTATTCCTATAAACCATGCACTTTCGAAATACCAATGTTTTTTTTTTATTTAATTAATAAAATAAACTTTTCGTTTTTACTATAGCAAAGTAAAGAAAGACAAATTCAGTGAAAATGCAACGAGATCAACACTGATGACCATCTATAATCTATTAAGATACCATAAGTTACGATTGACTGGCTTTAATACAATATCAATTGAAGCGACATAACGAAGGAGCTCGAAATACGAGCCACGGAGCGTTCACTAATCGGGCCTCGCGCGTCGCCGCACCGTTCACGTGTCGTTAGACATGATAGATGCAATAGTAATTCAGTTCACCAAGGAGACCATGAGAAATATAATTAGTTTGGTCATATTAAATCCACCGTGAGTACTGACGATAGAGTTAAAAGTATGAAGAAAAGCAATTAAGATTGGGGATTAAGTTTATGAAACAAAAAAAAAATATATCGTTATTGTTGAGAGGATATATTTTGGTGGTAATGATGATAATGAAAATACCGTAAGGCTATGAGAAGTGTAACTTGACACTGGAATGGAAGGAAAATAATGTATTCATTTGTCAAACATCAAAAATGCAGATGCACTTAATAAATTAGCAAACAAAAAGTATGAAAGAAACAGCCCGCTATATTCCCATGTCTAAACAACTAAACTGGAAAAAAACCTAAGTGAGTGATAATTAATGCACTTACGATTTTGCTTCTAATTATAATGTACATAATTATTAGGTAATGAAACCCCATTATACGATATCATCTGACAAGAACCCACACGGTTAGTATTTATGAAGATGGGTTTTTACAAGATAATCATAATCTTGGTTACTTACACGGGGGCATGTAAACATAGTAATAAATTGTGCTGTAAAGAAATTAACGCCCGTGCGTTAAAATGAAGATAGTATATTAATGCATAGTACTATATAATCGTCGAACTTTTATTTTGGTAGTATGGTGTTGGTAGAATATAGGGGACTACATTTTTTTGTATCGAACAGAAAGGCTCTAAAATTCTATATTTATTTAATGTTAAACCAGTACATGTAAGCAAATAATCACAAAAAAACAGTCACCATTAGCAGTTTCCATAATTAATTATATACATAATATATTTTCATAAAACATTACAGAAGACAAGTTATATTTTTATTAAAAATCTCATAAGCAGGAAAAATCTAAACATCCATTAACTGTTTTATGCAAAAATAAAAATAAACCGTAATGCAAGTGATTTAAAGCTACATTTACCAAACATTAAAAATCAGTAAAAGTTAGAGGACATAATATTAAAAATCGCTTGTCAAGAAGACTTTAATGGAGACAAGAAGAGTCTGAAATGTGTCACAATCAAAAAGAGTGCTCCGATAAAAAAGCTATATAACTTTGAGGCGTTTAGCGATCATGAGGGTCTCGGGAGTGGAAATGTATGAGTAATCACATAAAAACATTTTCGATGGAAGTTGGAACTGCGAAGTGAACGTTGGGATCGTACGATTCACAGACTTTAATTCTGCTCAGCTTAATGTGTTAATTTCCATTTGCTTCGTCTTTAAAGACAAACTATGTTTTATTTTTTCAGGGTACTTTATTGCTTACATTAAATATTCTTAACAAGATTTCGAGTTAATCGTAAATTGTGAATAACTGTTTCTTAGAACCTGCACAGGTAATTTTAATCTTACATTTAGATTTCATAATTAAGATTTTTTCTAACAACATAATTTTAATATTATCTTCGAGTAAGCAAATATCAACAATGACAATATCACATGCTGTCCTCAGACGTAATGTGGCATCGACAAGACAAACGAAGTCAAGGGTAACCAAACGTTATTAAACAGGACCATTAAACGACCATTTTATGGCTTTACCTAATTTTAATGGTTTATCGAGTTAATTACATACGCGAGTGGCTATAACATTTCACAGTCAATGTTCAGTAGCTCTAGTTTCATTTTCGTTTGTTCTTTCGAGCCTTCCGGAGGTATCGGGCAGATAAAAATCTTAAATTACCTCGCGTGTTACTCCATGTTTAAATTTGGGGGAATTTTTTCACGGGCCAAATAGAAACGTCAGTCATTATAATGGTACTATACATAGCTTCCGCTTCGATTTCGTCCGTGTTATAATTTGTCGAAACAATGGGTCCATAATTACTCAGTAACGATTCAGTCGTCGAGATTGTTAAAATGAGATGTTGAAATGTTGAACACGAAATATATTTAACGTTCATTAGGAATGTTATTTTGGGTGTCGTGATAGTCATCTGCGTGAAATTAGTCGAGTGTGTACCTTATTAAGATAAGTGGTGCGTAGAATTGTTTAAAAACGCTCCTTCCCCTGATTAATGCAGTACACAATTTGAATGGAATGAATAGTAAATAATTTTGAAAAAATATTCCGACGACAGAATTGAGGCAATTTAAAATTTCGAGTTGTGGTTTTCCGTTAGTAGCTTTTTCTTTTTCAATTGAATAAATAAAGTCGCGCTTAATTTGAAATGCATTATGTAAACTACGACTCAGCATCCTGTGTCGATATTTAAATTTGATCTCGTAAAAACTTAAGCTGATTAAAGCAGTTTAGTTTTATAGTAGCATTAGTTTTTATTTATCGTCCACTGATTTGCTGATTCATTATAATAAAGTAAATCCCATCTCACTTTCGCGTAGGCCTTCATCGAAAGATATGTGCGTTTAGATTGCTATTAATTTATTTTTTTTATAATCTCATGTAAATGGTTTAAAGGTTATTAAAGTAATTTTGAGCCCCTGTCAAATTAAGTATTTGATAAGTTATAATCAGAAAATGACGCATATGTATAAATAAAAGTTATTTGTAAACAGATGTACAACTAGATATTATATCAGTCCAAATGCATTTGGTATCTAATGAAGCAATTACAATTAATCATAAACACTCAGCACGTAAAGACGTTTTTTCTAACAAAACAAAACACATTAGAAGTTACATTAGACGATTTGGTAACATACTTTAGATAATGTCTCTGCCGAGACACTCGAAAAATCCAATTCGAACGCTTTACAACTCACGTACGTACAATTTGCGAGGCATACGGTCTCGACTTTTATTGGCCGAGATAATATTGGGAGCTCCTTTGATTCCGTCGCCATGGTTACCTATTGTCGAGTGTAGACTTCTGCCTACCCACCTGTTTCCTTTATGCTTTCGTCTTTTACATTTTATTGTATTTGCAATATTCCGCTCCGAGTCACCTACATTTATTTCTTTTGAGCAATATTAGCTAACGTATGAAAAAATATAATTGACATTGCTTACTTTTGACTTTTTTGTGACAAAAACGAGTCGACTGGGCTTAAAAAGAAGTAAATTAGTACGATAGGTGCCGAAATCATTCTCGCTTTTTCCGATATCCGTGTTTGATATGACTTACAAGACTGATAATAATCATCAATCATCAGTTTTGTAATCATATTTTATGAGTACAAAACGCTTCTAAGCCTTGAAAAACGAATCTTGGAAATAATTGTTCTAGCACTACTTCTCGTATTCGAGGTAGTAACAGCAAACACTTCCTAAAACGTTTTGTATGCGAGGTTCATCATCATTATCGTTAACTTATCTAGAGGAAACATTTGAATCGTCACGGACTAGTAGTGTTCCTCTGACCTTGTCTGCGTTTTTTATATTCTAAACGCTCTATATAAATGGTAGCATGTTCTGTTTTTGTGTAACGCTCAATAACGCTACACTTCCTTAAGTCAATTAATTAGTGATAATTTATTCTTGTTCAATTGTTATGAATAGATGAATATATAAATAATTTATTCCAAATTTCAATGAAAAGGTTATTTATACGAAGTGTGAAATGTACAATTAATAAAGGAGAGGGCTCAGAAATTAATGATAGATTATCCAAAATATATTTATCGTTATTTGTTTTCATTTCGCAAACTGTAAGTTACAAAACTTAAAATAAAATTGTCTCTTCCATCGAAATTTTCTGAGAAAGAGAGAAAGATATATATTATTATCCGTTTTTAAATAGGTAATCTAAATTTTCATAGACAAAACCATAACATAAATTAAACAAATGCGAATTGGAAAAGAGGTGGTATTTAAATTTCAAGGATTGCTGTTGAAACAAAATCAATGACAGGCGCTCCCATGTAGCTGCAAATGCACTTGCGAATAAATTAGTTTGTTAGCTGAAAGCGTTCGTGGGAACCTTTAGTTATAACTTATAAGTTACAATAATTCTAACATTATTTAGATTATTTATATAATTGCTCGGCGGTCCTTCGTTTATCGTAGTAGTATAACAATTTTTCACACTGTTATATTACAATGTTACCAAAAAGAGAGCGGAGACAGGTTTTTAGTGTTGTAGTTCACGTGTGACTAGGGAAATGGCCTGGCACACCAATGGTATCAATATTAATTCTTCGATCGCAGATTCTTGGAAGTTTTCGGAGGAGTTTAGTAAAATAGTAAACCTTTTGCCTATAAAAAAATCTGCGGGCGAGGATAAAATATCGAATATTATGATAAAACAAGCGTGCTTAGCGGCCAGTTCATCGATTCTACATGTTTACAACAGATGTATCGCAGAAGGTATATTTCCAAAAATTTGGCGCACCGGTTGCTTAAAATTAATACCTAAAGCGGGAAACAAACCTCCTGACGACCCAAAATCTTACCGTCCGATAACGTTACTGCCTTGCTTAGGTAAATTACTAGAACGTCTCATCGTACCTCGCCTGCTACCCGGTGGCCCTAAATTTCATAGTCATCAGTTCGGTTTCACCGCCGGGAAATCGACTGTTGACGCGGCTATGGAAGTTAGAAAAATAGTAAATCATTCGGAATCTAAATACGTGGTCGCCATTTCATTAGATATCTCCGGCGCGTTCGATCATGCTTGGTGGCCGATGTTATTATTAAAACTAAAAAATCGAGGTTGCTACTCTAATATTTATGCCATAATACGTTCTTATTTTTTTAACGGTCAAACTAAGCTTCGACTTGGCCATTGTACACACGCCAAAGATTTAACATGCGGCTGCCCTCAGGGCTCTGTTATCTCGCCAAAACTATGGAATTTCGGATTTGATGATTTATTAAGTCTTCCCCTACCACCGCTGTGCGTACTAGTTGGCTACGCCGATGACGGTTTTCTCATCGTTCATGCAAATTCACGTTCCGAAATTGAATCTAAAGCCAATGATAGTCTTAATTTAATATCGAGCTGGGGTAAACGTAATCGCCTGAAATTCGCCGCGCATAAAACTTACCAAATTCTTTTAAAAGGGTCCCTTATATCTTCCCCTAGCATTAAACTTGACAATATTAACGTTAAACGCAAACAGTCACTCTGTTATCTTGGTTTTTACTTGGAAAATAAATTTTCATTTTTAGAACATATAATTCAAACCGGTGAGACAGCGAAGCGCAATTTTTACTCCTTTACCAAAATATCTACGTCGACATGGGGCCTCTCCTTCAAAACCCTAAAATTAATTTACACTGCTACTTACCTAGGCAGCATTTGCTACGGGGCCCCCGTGTGGGCTGACAGAGCAACAATCGGCGCGGCTCGTCGCAAGTTGCTACAAAGCCAACGTCTTGCTCTTATATTCTTATGCAAAGCTTACAGGACCACAAGCACCGAAGCCTTACCTGTGTTAGCCGGAGTTTTACCCGTTGACCTTGAGATTCAGCGTCGTGCGACAATTTACTATCATAAAAAAAACATTGACAACCCGTTCTTTTTAAGCGCTCGCGATAAAATTAAAATAGCAAGACTGTTTGAACCTTTAGAAAACTCTGTGCAAAGCCTAATCTCCGAATGGCAGTCACGATGGGACTGTTCCACCAAAGGGCGACACCTTTATAATTTTTTCCCTAATATTCGTGAACGGCTATCCAAACATTGGATGGATATTGATCACTGCGTTTCTCAATTCCTGACCGGTCATGGAAATTTTAAGGCCAAACTTTACGGATTTAAACTAGTAGCATCACCCATGTGCGAGTGCTCGACCGAAGGCAACATGTTTGAACAAACCGCGCATCATGTTCTCTGGGAGTGCAGTCTCTGGCAGGACGAAAGAACTACTATGCTAAACAACCTATTCTGTACATCTGGAGTAGCATACTACGGTGATCTCGTGGACAGCGCTAGGAACTTCCGTGCCTTCAAGCGTTTTTGCCACAATTATTATTGGCAACAGTCAAACACAATAAACTCCAATATTAACTTAGCTTTAGCTTAGGAGTCACAATTATTAACCTTATTTCCGTGGTGCTCCCCCTTAAGTTCTTTGACTTTCGGTCATTGCAACTTTGTGCTGTCTCCCGCTTTTATGGGGAGGGAAATTGGATTCTTCCTACTCCTCCTATTTTCTTCTGATTAATTTCGTTGCGGGTCCCAAGACAGTATTAGCATGTCCCTCGGGCTCCCTGAGATCATATCAAAGGGTTTTCGTGGTTGGATGCCGCTGTCGATCCTGGCGACACAGGAGATACAGTGGTGGGAATGTGTGGTGGGCCAAAGATTCTTGGAAGTCTATTGTTATTATATTGTTGTTGCAGTCACCGGCGTCCTTATGGGACTTGATTGGTTAATAATTACTTGTTAGATATAATTACGAAAGTGTGTCTGTCTGTCAATCTTTTGCCTCTTTAGTTGAAATTTGGTATGGAGATACCTTTAGTCCTGGGAAAGTACAAACTTTTTATCCCCGAAAAATGTACGGTTAAATGAATTTTGGTGCAGCGGAGTTGCGGTAGCCACCTAATTTTAATAGCGGCCTCTAAATCAGTGCGACAACTATTTATTACTTTGCGTGAAATAGTAACATCCATGATCCATCCATCCTTAGGCTTTGTCCACATCTATATCATTTTCGCGATCAGATCTCCGATCAGATCTCCGTCGCGTAGCATCGAAGCGTATCATGATCACTAGTGTGGACGCAAAATGATCTCGTATCATGATACAGATGTGGACAAAGCCTTACTTTCAAATTATAATATTGAATTGGTCCAACTCAGTTTGTCGGTCTGTTACGAATCGTATTTTATTATTTTCATAATGAATGCGAAATCTATTGACCATTAATCAATCCGGAGAACCGGTTGGCTTGTATGTGCGGGAAAATTGAATTATATTATAGTCGGCGCCACTCGGCCTATTAGCCTGAACAACTTAAATGATTTATGTTTATTTCCGTTTCATATAAAAACACCAATTAAACAGGAAAAAACAGTTTTGGTGAAATTAGCAATAAAGCTTTAGAAAACACCTTCGGTATAAGCTCTCCGAAATGTTTTGGCATTATGAGATAAAACTAATATTATAAATGCGAAAGTGTGTCTGTTACCTCCTCAGGCCTTAACGGCTTGAACGATTTTGATTAAATTTTGTAGTTTGAGTCCCAGGCCATTCCCGGGGACATAGGATACTTTTAATGCCGAAAAAAGTGTACGGTTCCTACGCGATAAACTAATTTCTGCACAACGGATTTGCGGGCGTCATCTAGTAGGTATATAATGACGATGGTGATGGTTGAAGAAGATGGTATGATCATAATGATGATAATCTATATATATAAAACTCAAAGGTGACTGACTGACATGGTGATCTATCAACGCACAGCCCAAACCACTGGACGGATCGGGCTGAAATTTTGCATGCAGGCAGATGTTATGACGTAGGCATCCGCTAAGGAAGGATTTTGATCAATTCCAAGGGGATGAAAGTTTGTATATAATAATACTTCTTAAAGCGAGCAAAGCCGCGCGGCGGGCAAAAGCTCGTAATAATAATATAATAATATCTATGGACGCTTCACACCACGTCAGTCTGGCCCCATGCTAAGTACCTGAAGGACTTGTGTTACCAGACAACGGAAATACATATATTTAATACTTATATACTATACATTTAATTATATTTAAGATTTTATTATATCATACAAATATTTAATACACATCCAGACTCGGGAACATTGAAAACTTTTTTGTTCCGTCGGCGGGATTCGAACCCGCCACCCCCGGCTTGAGCTGCCACACACTCAACCAATTGAGCCACAGAGGTCGTCGATGATGATAATGATGACCCTGATGATGATGATGGTAAACATCGTGTTTGTATCTGTGCACTCGATACATGGTCAAGTTTCCCTACGTTACCTGTACACTAACCAGGCGTTTTAATTTTGTTGGAAATCGAATTATTGTCGCTCTGAATTCATATTTGTATTTAAAACTGTGCAATCCATTCCCATCTAAGAGAAATCACTTTTGTATCATAATCGATGTAAAAGTAGGTTTCTACTTCATTATATTAGGAAAGAGAAATAAAAGTTACATAAAACTACGGAACCCGAAATCCTATAAAGTAATTGTTGGTACTACTGTTATAGCGATAAAACTCCCCACCATAAGTATTGTAAGTACTTACTACTTAGCAGTAATCGTCTTAACTAACCTCTACTGAAGTATTTGTCTTGGACGCAGAGTAAATATTGGCCACCTTAACCGACCGTGATAAGTTGTATAATGTTATTCGAACATGCGAGCCGTAATTTCGTAATTACTCGAGGTTGTTAAGAAAACTCACAATAGTGTTAAGGTCGCATCTTAGCCGAATTGGAATTAGACGAAATCGTGTAACTTCACACGCCACATAACACCATTTATTGAATTGAGAACACGATCCATACTAATAGTATAAATGCGAAGTGTGTCTGTCTGTTACCTCTTCTGGCCCAAACCGCTGAACCGATTTTGCTGAAATTTGGTATGGAGATACTTTGAGTACCAAGGAAGGACATAGGATAGTTTTTATCCCAGTTAAAATTTACTAAACGATTATAGTCGCGAAATAAGAAAAGAATGATAAAAAATGATATTTTCTATTTAATTCACATAAAGAATAAGAATAACTTAACCAAGAACTTTGCATCTGTTACATCATACATGATACGATATAAACAAATATAATACAGACATACACAGATACATTGAAGAAAAAATATTCCAAAACCAACAGGTCATCAATATAAAAAATACATTTTGAACTAGGAAGATAACACCATAAGAAACAACACAATAGATAGGAAAAAACCTTTGCTACACATAAACGCAGATCGCAGAGATAAAAACAGGTATCAGTGATTAGATTATATAACCGGTTCGGTAAATACTGGACCGGGGTAACCGGTTCTAGTGTTTGTCCAGTTAGGTTGACCCCTCAAATGTGTCTATTGAATCCTGTAGGAACTAGCGAGTGGACTCTGCAAAGGGTTTTAACTTTTAGATAGTAGAACCTACGAATCATAGAAAAAGAACAGCGCTTTTTGAAGATTTATGAACTGTGATTAATGATTTATTTCCAAAAATAGATAAAACTTACTTTGTTTAAAAAAACAGAAATACTATATGCCACTTTATAGAATAGTGCTAAAGACCTATAATGGGTAGCAACAGAGTAACCAAGTAGGACTACAAAATATCATATTGTTTGATGAAATGTCATTAGACAAAGCTTTGATTACTTTATAAGTTTATCCCACCTCAGGGAAGTATCTTTGTTTTCTCACAGAACGTTCTTAATCTATTTCATAGTATCAATTAGTTACAGACGTTTTATTGGTTTTCATACATGTTATTGATAAATAATATTGATAGGGCATGTATTGAAATTTTCCGTCAATATATCAGTAGGGCATTCGTGTCACTAAAACGTCCTAGAAATTGCGCAAGCGCGTTCAGAATCGCGTATGTGCCACCCACGCGGGCGTACAAGAGCCTGCGAGGCATCGTTATTGTATTATCTACCTTAGTGGCTCATAATTAAGCTTATATTTAAATGACTCGTTAATATTGCTTATTAAGTGCTAATTGTTTAGTACCGTCTCTAATAAAGTGTGGGAAATATAAATAATAATAGCATTATGTGATGTAAAATTAATTATTGTGTATTATGTCATTAAAAATAGTTACAAATGTTTCTGTTCTTCTTTATCATGTAGTTAAATCAAAACATTACAAAATCCCAAGTGGTATAATGTCGAAATGTCAAAATATTACATCTATGTTGATGACTCAGCGAATACTGATGATGAGACAACGAATTCTCGTGCATAATTTAAAAGTGACAGAGTCCCTAAAACCACTCCAAAAGTAAACGAGGCGGAAAATCGTTAAAAGAAAAAAGGAAGCCTTGAAAGTTAATAAAAATCGCTCCCAAATGACTTTAGTAAACTTTCGAGTAAACAAACCGATGCAGTCGATAGAAGGTGACGCCTTTCCAAACAAGGAAAAACAAAAAGTACTCTGTCAAGCAAATCCCGTAGATCCCCACTTAGAGCGGGACGGCGATACAAACGAGAGAGAGCTCTGATTTATGATGAATGCCCCATTAATGATAAATGGAAGCTTTTACACGAAACATTAAATTCGCTATCTATACATTGTAGAAGTTACACAAACTGAACTAGAGTTTATGAGCGGAGCATTAGTCGAGAGCGTCACCATTAAACACAATCATGACATAGTAACATAGTGCTTAAGTGTCAGATCTCTTACAAATATGTCATTGAGCTATTATGTAGTGAGTTTTGTATGGATATTACCAATTACATTACAGATTGTATACTCACTAGGGAATGCAATCCCGACTAGAGATTGCAAATTCGAGATCCCGCGGGATAAGAAATATCAATCCCGCGGGATCCCGAAATTTTCGGGATCCCGTCTAGTTTAAAAAAAATGTTAAATTCGGATGACATAAAAAGCTAGTAACTGCTTGTTTGTGATAGTGAGGTTAACTAAAATAACATATTACTCAAAAGAAAATAAAAAACCTTTATTCTTTAATCTAACCAACTAAATAATTATCAGGTTTTAAGGAAATTAACATACTATAAATCAAAAAAATAAGCATGTTTCAAGAGAATTAGGAAGTAGTTGCCTACGAGTGAGTTTGAAAATTACTCCTACAAAAATAAAGGGTATTAATAGTGTCATTCGCTAAATGGCATCTAATGTCCGTTGCAATGTACCCCGCTGCTGAGAATGCCCTCTCCGACTCAACACTGATTGGCAACAGCGTGGCGAAGCAATTATATGCAAACTGCAAAAATCGCCCCCTTGTTCCTCCACACTCAAATAAATCCATTTCTTTTTTTATGGTAGAATCTAATTTTTCTAAGCTCGTGGACGTGGATATACGTGCAAAAGGACTTTTAGACGCCCGCAGAGTTCCTCTTGAAGCGATTTATTAGTTCCGCCCAATCCCGTCAATCTCGAACGGGATCTCGTCATTTGATGCGTCGGGATTGATCCCGAAAAATTACACGAGATCTCGTGAGATCGGGATCCCGCGGGATCGGGATTGCTTTCCCTAATACTCACACACAGTTTTATTGGACATACAAGTATTTAACGAACATTATTATAACGCTTTTACGATTAAATTAATTAACATTTTCTGTACAAAATCTCTAAAACAAACACTATGATATTTCCGTCTTATCTAATCAATCTTAATAAAAATACCATTTGGAACTATAACACATTATTTTCGTATAAATTTAATTAATTTTTAAAAAATCGAACATAAAATTTCAATAAAGACAAGATTATTTGGTAACATCAATATAAAATTATTTTTGATATGCTACTAACAGACGATAACGTAGCAATTACCGATTAAATATGTAAATAAGTAAGACGTAGGGTTTTATGATCATTTAAATTGAAAACATCTAACACGGAATTTACCAAATGATAGGTATAGTCATTTAGATGTAAAACATTAATTTTTTATAAAAATGCATAATTATATTTTAAATCAAAAATATAACTCAAAGTTACAAATAAAATCACAACTAGGTACTATATAAAATATTAAAATATTGCATTTGTAATATCTCTATTATAATATGGGTGTTAAAAATAAAAAAAAAAACAGAAAATTCGTAATCGCTGATCATGTATCCAAATTCTCAGGACCCCAATATGAAATAAGTCTCTATTACTGAATTGTCACGGGAAATATTCGTAACGTAAAATAAAAAACAGTTGATTTGCATAGACATCAACGTGAGCCCCCTCGCTGTCAATTTAGTGTGATTAATGAACCCCCAGAATATTGAAACGTTGAACCAACGCATAGGGTTGTGAAATCTTAAAAAGAAAAAAAAAATAGTTTTGTTTAACATTTGTAAAGCCAAGATATTAAATACAAGTTGTGTAGTTATTAGGTGATACGGAGCGGAAAGCCAGACAGAAAAATATATTACTCGTCAAATTACAAAAGGCATAAGCTTAACAAAATAAAGACAATGTTCTGAACACAATTTACCGAACAATCAAGGTTTGACAAACAAGCAAAAAAGGTTTACTGTATACAACTTTACTCGCAGAGCTGGAAAAGACAGCCCTAACAACGCGAATTCTCGGTGAAGTACTAACTGAAGCCATCTCGAAGAATCAACTTTTATTAAAGTCAGACACGGAGGAAAAATTCGTTTGGGAAATAAGAGTTAAATATGCAGTTAAACGAAACTATGTTGCCAGAAATACCATTTAAGAATAATTAGGTGTTTGCTATGAAAATGTTTTGAGAACACTCATGTTACAAATTCGTGAAACTGGAAACCAAATAAATAATGTAATATTTCTCTTGGTCGCAACCGATTTAATTACACGAGTTGTAAAATTTTATTTAACCCATCAGTCGTGGCAAAACGCGACACAATAGCTTTTTCATTGTTATCGCGGCCGGATGTGGCCGCTTGGGGCTTCATGAATTAGACACATTTTACAGCGGCAGTTATCAAAATATGTTTTCGAAAGTAAACAGAATTAATAAAACGTTATTAAAAGCGACAAAAGTTATAGGGCCATCACAATAGTAGGTCCCTTGTGTTTCTGACGAGCAAATTAAACATTTTCAAAGCCATGGGCGCCACTAAATTCAATTATGAATTCGAAATTGATTTCGGTCGCCGTGAGCTATTTTAAAGAACATAGATAAAAGTTAACTGACAGCATAAATTTATAACAACATTTTGCGAAAATAATTATTTCCGAAACAAACGATGGACTTATATAGAGTAGAGAAATTTGGCACAATACTTGGTTGTATTGAATTCAGGGCCCAATCTAAGGGGGGCGAGCCGGGCATTTGCCCAGAGCGGCAAAATCTAGGGGCGGCAAAGTTGACTTATTTCCTATCTTCCAACTAAGTCATTAGCAATCCTCCACCCAAGTTCCAAAAATTAGGTGATCGTGAACACACATTTTAATACAGCCAGTAGAAAATAATCTACTGGCTACATTAAAATGTGCAATAAAGATGTAGATGTGAGAAAGCTTTAATATCAGGTTAAGTTGAGATTTATCCGCCACTTAAGTAACTAAACAACATTTTAAAAAACAATTAGTTAGCGGGGGGAAAGCATCAATTCTCAGGCAATAAAGGCAATTGTCTCATAATATGGCTCGGCTGCCAGGAAAAATAGTCATTTAAGAGAGGGAACTGTTTTTTCAAAGTTGGCAACATCGAGACGGTTTATAGCGACACTTTACCGCAATCAAGAGGATCATTAGCTTGTAGGAGTCTGCCAAATACCCTTTTCCCTGCTACCGATGTTTTCACACCCTTCTGCTTCAACGACGCTGTAACGTACACCTCTTTTGGAAGACGGCTCATCGGATATTGCCAAGTTTTAAGATTGGACGAAACGACGATGCTTCTCGGAATAGAAACAGTTTTCTCGTGTGTTTATTTTACTGATGCCAAAACCATTGTAGTAAATGCTTATCTAAACAAAATTAATTATGTTTCAAAGCGAAGCATTCATCTTGCTGCTGGATAAATTAAACAATTTCGTATTGGACCCAAATAAAATAATGCTCAAGTTAGGGAATCACTCTCGGGAGAAGGCGGGCGTAAAAAAAAACAAAATATCAATTTTAATGAGTCGAAAACCGAACATTTTCTCTTCCATTTAGAGAGCAATATTTTTTCTACAACATTTAATCAGAGTTAGAAGCGAAATGGTAATTTGTATGGACCGCTCGATGTAAATTTTATGCAAGAATTCGCTCAACTCCCACCCTTAAAAAGGGGAAGATTTTTGCAACGGACAGAAAATTTTGCTTAGCCGAGTGAAATTTTAACTGCCTCGACACAGACAGCTCTAGAAATGCGAATACTTAATGCTAACTTACTTCCCGCCGGTTCATTATACTACATAATTTCCAAAGAGATTATACTACGTAATTTCTAATCAAAGGTTTCGTACATCTAAAACATTTAATTTCGAGATGGACTCGAGTAATCCAATTGAAAGCGTTATTAAAAGTTTATGTATCTTTCAACTCTAATTCAATTATTTGCAGTACAAAGTTTGTACGAATGTATATTGAATTATACAAAAACGTCGAAAATTCCACCAGATCCGAGGGATTCGATCCAAGTTTACGGTAAATTAATGGATTCTTGCCTCCGTTTGATGGCATTCACTAAACTCGGGAGTTCCAGTTTGTTATAATTTGTCAGAACCGATGGGACCCGATGAGTATGACACTGCTCGGTAACAAACAAAAGATGTTCCATTTTGCTTTGGAAACTTCAGTCATTATCTTTATATTAAGTCACGATTCGCTTCGTCTTCTAATTGTCTCCATAAATCAGACCCTATAGAAAATAGTAAGACGAGTGTTTTAGATCGGATATTTCTAAAAAAGCACTTAAATGCTTTAGATTTATTAATTTATTTCTTCGGACATCAAAATTGCATGTTTGTCAGGAATTACCCTTCTGTTTGGAGATTTATCTGTATGTAATCAACTCAACATAAACCACTGTATCTGTAATCAACAAAACTTGGTTGACTACTGTAACAAAAAACGGAACCCTAACCAGCAGATTTTTATATATATAATTTAAGAGTGACCTTGTCCTACAAATAAAACAATCCATATTTTAGGACCATCAAGTCAAAGTATGAAATCCTTTCTATCTCTGTTAACTACCACTTTCGAGATTTTTCGAAAATAAAAATGTTGTTCGTCTTATCAAAATGTAGCTACTCACAAAAAATTTGCTTCTTAGTAATCACAAAAAAATTTGTTCTAGGGCTCCCTCACTAATATAACTCATAAATTAAAAAAAATGTCTCTCTACTATCAGTTTTAGACGAAATCAGTAACAATTTTATAATCTTTATTATTTTTGGGGCTAGTGGACAGATTTAATTCTGGTTTCATTTGCATATGCAAAAGATTAATTATTGCGATGGTTTGAGCTGGAAACAGCTGCTCTCTCAGCTGCGAATTAATAAATATGGTAATAAATTTAATGACATACATTTAAAAACCTCTTAGCCATGTGTCCAAAGAAGTTGATTTTCCATAATTCTGGAAATTTATCCTTATGAATGAAATTTATATACGCCGTTGATTTTTAAAGTTGGCTAAGACGTTTTTGAAAATTCACTTACTACGAAAATTTCATTAAAAAATTAATTATACCCTCACCAAAATTTGGCCGTAAAAGGTAATTGAGGTCAAAATTTTAATTAACTCTGAATTTACGTTACCATCCACACCACTAATTGCTTCACTTATAAATCAATGCCAGATTTTTTTGCCAGATTCACTAGAAAAAATATTGCAACTTGAATTTTTAATTTTTCAAATATAATATGATTTTGTTTCATTTATAGCATTTATGTAAAAAACATAATATAATACTAATTATAATCATTTGATATTTGATTTTTTTATCGGATGGATATTTTACGAATGTACCGACTACAGCGTTGAATCCAAGAGCAGTCATTAAAAACGAATTTTCGATCAAATAAAAATAGAATCGTAAAAATAACACGTTTCCACTAAATGTGCCTATCGGGTAATGATACAGTATGACAATATGTCAAGGTCGGTAGTAAAAAACAAAGCAGTCAGTCCATCGTCAGCGATTTTGCTTTTATTGAGATGTCACGTTCACTATACAAACACAGGAAGATAAATTTTAACACTTGGCAAACGAACAAACAAAACGATAATATATTTGGTGTAAAACCAAAAGATGTTGTAAATGAGAGATCCAACAATTTATGGTTATTACCCAAACGGGACATTGTATTTCATAAAGCGTACCCTAAATGTGGTCTTGAAAGCCAGCGTGTTATAAATCAAATGTAATACAGAAATGAGAAGCAAATAATTTTTGCTTAGAATTACCAGAATATAGAGCAGTAGCGAAGGCTAATTCTTTGTAACGATGAAGACTTACATAAGAAGTAGGATTCGGATGATGATCTTCAAAATGATAATGGTATATTAAAAAGAAATGGGAATTTCAGGAACCCACGTTATTCACTGAAATATTACTAATTGTAGTATTTTCTAGTTTTTATCTCACATCGTGCATCTAATAATAGTTTTAAAATATTAAGGTGACTATAGAGTTAAGTGGTCGAGACAGATTAATAGCATTGCGTTTAATGAGGATGTGGCTACTTAAGTGCACGTACGAATTAGTGCGACAGTTAAAACAACGGAAACGAACTAACAAATCCTAGATTACAACTACTTGTATTAATTGTCAAAAGGTAGTTACAATGAAGAGCGGGAGAACTGGTACAAGAACAGCTTTTTAATACGACTTTAAATTAACCTATCAACTCCCAAGCGGTCGAATTCGACCGCGTAAACAAAAGATTTCCAAGAATCCGCGATCGAAGGATTAAAATTGAAAAAAGAAAATACTTGAAATCAATTGAATTCTCTTTCGATTTACTCGCTTATAATATTTTAAACTTCTTTGGTCTACGTAACGAAAATGTCTCTATACCAATATGTAGGTATTTTGAGGTAGAAACATGGCAAAGTTTCCAAACAAAACATCAACATACCCCTTCATATATCATTTTTCTCGTCAGGTAATAGCAAACTCCTGGATACTCGGCGCACGGGAATAAAAATCAATGAACACATAAACAATGCCGGAGCTCGTTAAGGTCTAGACTGGTATAAAATATGTTTGGAACTTGATGTAGTGGCTCACCGTAGTGCGGAACGCTATTTACCTGTAACAGAGAGATTTACTATTAAACATAAAATCCTTTAAGTATCAATTTATTTTATTAACGATACAGGGGAATTTTTAAATAGTCCTGGATATCCGGGGATGATGATGATATATCAAAGGGATGTATAGTTTTAGGATCGACAGAAATCGCTTCATTGAAGATGTCAATATTCAATTGTGATTTTTTTAAGTTAAATGTATAACTAAACGCGATTTCAATAGCATGAAATCAGTGTCCTTTTTCCAAAGTTGGAATACAATATTTTTATCCTTTTCTTTAAGTAAAATACTGTAAAAGTTTAAAATGAAGATCATTAAAATAAATCGATGTAACTTATCATAGATTTTGGTATCTGACCTTAGACGTTCGAATACATTGTGAGCTGTTAGCTGTTACATAAGCACAAAATACACAGATCCGTGTAATTATGTGGCTAGCATCAATATCGGGGGAGTTATCTCGTCTCGTCTCAGACGCGTTAATTACAGCCATCAGACTCCTGTTCAAACTGTCTCAACTCTCAGGCTCTCGGCTTGCGTCTCTCTCGCTGGATTTATTTTATTTTGTATCGCACAGATTGTTAATTGGAGATATTAAGATTAATCGCTATTTTACTTTTCTTTTTTCTCGTGTCTGTCATGTTCTGTTTTATTTACTGTAATTATTTTATCCAATTCGGTACTTATTTAAAATTTTATAGTTGTTTTAGCAGTAATAAAATATAATATTAATATATCTTTGTGATAACATTAAATATAGTTTAACATTTGTGTAAAGGTTCCCATTGCTATCGTAGCTGAAAATACATAGTAATATTCCAATGTCTTAGCTAATATATTACTGGAGAGCGCCCTGGGGCTGTTGTCATACATGCCACTGGCTATGTTCATTTACAATAACATCTGAATTGACCGTAGAGAGGGATCGCGTGTATAATATATTATATGTGTGGGTATATCACAAGGCTATGTTGGTCTTATTGACGTTTCTCGTAACTGAATTCGACTGCTAAGAAAATATGGAGATTTGAAAATATGAATTCAAATTATATGCTCAAGTATTAGCGACATTCCTAGAATTAAAGCCCGACTAAAAAGTTACATAATGTAAGTTTATCGAATTTTAGTTCACGAACTAAACATAATTTACTAGAACCAAGGTTAATATTACTCCAAGTTTAGCCTCCATTATACAATATTATTGCCCAACGGGCCATCTGTTTTTGGCATATGCCAGTTCTAAGTTTATTATTTAACGGGTATGTGTTTAGTTCTATAATAACAGTTTATATTAAAATGAGCCGTCGCTACTCATTTATACTCTATGTTTTTAAGATACGGTTAAACGGAACGAAGAGGAAAAATTCTATCACTTTATTTTTATAAACACGAGTTTCAAAGCTTTAAAATAAATTCCATTTTAGATTAGAAAAGCTGCAGCAAAATTGGAAACTCCATTGCAAGAAATCGGTGTAACTACTCAGCGCGCTACTTAAGCCGAATCCATTAGGAGCCTTGAAAAAATAACATCGGTACCCGAAAATGTACAGCTCAAAACGAGCATCAACATGAAGGAGCCAAATAAACGAATGAGTTTAAGCATTTCGGTTAAGTTATGCGTCGGCACGTACGGTAGCAGACGACGAAGAAACAAACGGACAAAATAAAATGGGAGCACCCGAAATTTTCCTTTGAAGAGTTTCGAACAATAAATCTCTTAATCCTCTTATTCAATTTTATCGGGATCTTCCGAATCGGAACCGAGTTTAAAAACTCGTAAAACATGTAAACATGTTTTACCCGGCCCGCTCGTGTTTTAATTACGTTTTACAATCGAATAAACATACTAAACTGCGAGTATAAACTATCCAAAGTTCGATTCGAATCTGAGCGCATCGGACGAGGACGATTTAACACGAGCACCTCCAGCGGCGTATTCAAAACACATCAATCACACCGGACAGACATTAGACAACGTTCGAGGGAACTTCGCGTATAAAAAAAGTATTATTGATGAAGACAGGTAGACCATTCTTACATCTGATACGAGCAGGACGTTTTGATGTATTATTCTATTAGATACGTATCAGCCTCATACGCCACGGGAGCCACTCGCAATAATCGCTCCCCGGTAATTTATCACGGTAATGTTTCATAAAAGGGAAGTGTTTATTAGACACGATTAAAACTTGGCGCTGAAAGATGTCGAGTTGCGCCACGTGCAGCTTCTGAATCTAATAAAATCTAAATGTTGTAAATTCGTCAAGGTTTAATATCCCATTAGAAGTTTAATTGAGGATTCCACGTCGAAGCTGACGTTTCGCTGCATTTCGGCCGTCGGGAAACATAATCATTTGAATAATATTAATTAAGCCATTTACAGTTATTCGACTCGGGTGTTAAATTTGATTTAACTACAATTAGTGTTAAAAATTAAATTTAATGACAGTAATTTTACAGCGCATAGCTAATTGCGCTGTAAAGTCAAACATTGCGAGTCGCAAAGGGGAGTTGTAATCGGTGAAATTGGAAACAATGGTAAATATTTCATCGGCGGTCTCCCCGATTGTATCTACATTCTAATAGATTTTTTGTAACGTGACACTGGAGCAGGCCGTATTGAACTCTTTTTCAATGTTTTGTCGCTCGCCCCCATGTCGCGGACAATAAAACGAACTTATCTCTCCGCTATGTTTTCGTTTAAAACCCATTTTTCGTTGCGTCATTTTTTTATCCTTCGTTACCACACTAGCGGGTGGCCCCTATGTTTGCTTTTATGAATTTCTCGTCTCTATTTAACTTTGTGAAGCGTATTGTGAGCAGGCTTCATATTTTCTATGAAACCTAATCTTTGGTTTACTGGAGTTAAATCTCGATATGATATTTAGTTTCGTATTTTGTAATATTTATCACTTATTTTTGCCATTAAAATCCAATGTCATAGTAATTCCCAAAGTAATAGACACTGACCAATTCACGATTTAAACCAACGATGGTTAGGTATTATAATGGAGGTCGTATGACATTTCGAATTGGGTAAGCATTGTTCGATTTGCGAGTTTACAGTTTCGCCGGTACTGCCACAAAAAGGCCGTTAACCCTGCCTTTTAAAAGTTCATCGCCATTAAAAAAAATCTGATAGAAACTTCGTAAAGGGGAAACTCGTGAACCAAATGCGTAATTATTTACTCAAGTGTTCAAACACAGTGAAAACAATCCAGAATTTACCGGAACAGATGTTATTCTCGTTACTCGAGTGTGCGAAAATTTTCGAGTCAGGTGATACAATCGTAGCCCACAATTTGGAATTTTGTTCCACGTTTCTTTGGTACGCCATATTTGACCTTTTCCTGCTTTTTGTGGGGCGAACCTTAATTTGCAACTTCCGTATCTTCGTATGCTCACTCAGCTGTTATTTTCGGTTGAAGATTCATGCTACCAACTTATGATTCGATCAATGATTATATCAACATTAAGACATTATTCTGATGTATGAGGATTAGATAATAATAGATACATAGCTAGAGAGTATTTACTATACCTCTCACTATATTATATTCATTTAAACATTTTATTATGTTGTTTAAATACTGGTTCTGTTGGAGTGTGTCAAACGAATTTGTCTACGATCTATTAAATGGTTTCTGAAACTAATACATCATATAGCTAAATTTGAGGCTTACCTTGGATGGGTTTCCGGATGATTTCAGCTTCACAAGTAAGTATAGTTCACAAGTAAATATAGCGGAGCGGTTTGCGGTTTATACAAAATTCGTGGCTCACGCGGCGCGGCGGATACCAGAACAGAACAAAAAACTTCACTCAGCGTAGCGTGCGAGGATTTGCGACGATATGTTGCGAACTTCAATTGGTGAATGCAGCGCCAAACTTGCGTAGCGGGAAATTGTGAAAAGACAGGATATATAGGATAGGATTGATAAGACCTCGGTCAAGCCATAAAAATGCACAATCACAAAAACAGATGGCGTTTATAAATTATACGGTAAACAATTCATAGCAATAATAAACGGCGCTTTCAAAATCTATTGAGTACTTGCTTTGTCTGCTATATTCCCACTCCTTCTTAAATTTTGTAAATCTGGCGCATTATAGTTTTATGGCGGATTTACTATCGTGCCGGCGATTTTTATTCCTTATCTGTGTAAACTTTATCAAAGTCGGGTCGGTTAAGTTGTTTAATTTGATGTCGACATCGAGTGGAGGCGGAGGAAAATATTGTTTGAGTAAACATTTGTGAGTCGCGAGTCTCTTATCGCGGCGCAAATACGTCTCAATGGTGCAACAATGGCGCAAGTGCGGCGCAAGCGGCAAATATCTTTGTGATATGCGCTGATTTTACTATCAAGTAAGGAAATCGCATTAAGGTTGCTAAATATTTCGAAATTGCATCAATCTTACTTCTGCGGTCACTGAGCGATTTAGATTTAGCTCACACATCGACAAGTAAAATATATAAAATACCCTTAGTATAAAATTAGTTGAAGGTTAGAAACACAATAAATAACTCATGATCGTTAACATTAAAAATTTAATGGACACAAAATCGAATGATGCCTTTTATGTAAGTAAATAAGTAATTATTGATCTAGCAACAGTCATTTTCCAGAGTAACCTTTGCAGAGAATATCACAAAAGTCAAGGCGACTCAGCATCGGTAAGGAAATGTAGTGTTAAGTATATTCAGAACCTGTTAGTAAAAGGGCATTAACTGAATAATTTTCATTTTAAAAAGTATATTTAGTTACTTGTAGTATTTGGTATCTTGTAATGAAAATTAGTAATACTATTTAGTGTCTAGTATTTTTCAAACTACGATCACAATATGATCTAGGTTGTATAGTAAAGATAAAAGCAAAGATGTAAATATAAAAGGCCATAATTTTAAAATCACAGAATCACCCAATGCACATCAAATACAAGAAATCCAGCGGTTAGTAGTAAGCCGTAGATAAAGCAAGGCGGTATTTGATTTAATCTGCTCGCTTAAGCTAACGTCTGAACGACAATAGTTCAAGGGTATTTATTGGTAACGATTAAATTGGTTTCAGTGTTATTGTCCGCTTAATCACGAGTACCTAGCAACAGATCAACATTTGAAACAGAAGTTTTTTTACTATAGCAAACAACAGAAGTCAATTAAAAACATACATTAAGAACAAATCAAATCGTTTTATCCCTAGATGAAGTAAAATGATTTTATTAAAAATAAAGAAGCATTAAAATGAAAGAACCTATATTGTTCTAAGTCTCAAGTCAAGAGTCAAAACCGTATTATTTCGTCGTAAATAGGACGTTACAATCTATATAATGTACTGAACATGATCTACAATGTAGAGAATATAGAGTGCAGGACGCACACAGCAATCGTAGATTGCAGATGAGGTTAGCGAAGCCGGTTTTGCACGGTCAGACACCTAATGACTCAGCAACACACTAACAGACCAACAAAACTACGGAATAACAAACAAAATTTCAATTCGAGTCGGGTAACTTTTTAATTTTCAAGTCTAATTGAACGAGAAATATCACTTTCGTTCCGACTTCTTAGGCTCAGAGAATCATGCAAGTTACGAATTCGCTAAAACTTCTTAATCTTTCCGAGCCGAGGGACAAGATATTTTACTTAAGTTGAGATAAGTTATATTCGAATTGAAATGTGCTCACTAAATTACAGCCGAGTTTTACGCTCGAGTTATTATGTATCGGGGAATGGTAATTTTTATATTTTGTACATCTTTAATGTTTCATTTCTTACGGAACGTCCCAGATTTGATTTAATGTAATCGAAAGCGATTGAATCTTTTCTCGAAATGGGAATATAATGATATGTTATTACGGACCTCTGCTCTTTCTTTTATTATGTACCAAGAAGTAAAGATCAGTTTTACTCTCGGTTTATTTAAAACAGACCGTAGCTCATATATTATTCGCTTTTCGACTGACACGGTCTACAATGCTACAGTTATTTGCTTTGCTGACTCAGCGGAAAATGGCATCCTTCCCAACTTTCGTATCGGTTTAAACGGCTCGGCTCGGCTCATTAAGTGAACCATTTCTAAAACGCTGTAAACAAATTTCTCTTCAAAAGTAACACAAAATTTGGATATTTGGACTTTTGTGCCCTGCTGTGTTGATCTTTACAAAGCATTTAAATCGATAAAGATGTAATACGATCAATTAGATTGTAGAGGAAATAGCGAGCGATGACTGGTAATTGGCGATATAAAATATGATTAAATTATTCATTTAATAGATCAGTAATCAATGATCCGTGCAGACGGCGTGACCCGGCATCGCCTGACTGCAGTCACATCTTCTGCATAATTGGCTGACGCGAGCGATGACGTGCCGCGTACACGTGTAGTTTTTTCGTTAACTGCAAATGCGTAGTGTCTTATCGGTTTATTTACAAGTGGCCGCAACAATGTTGCCAGCGGTGAAAATAGAATAGATGTATTTGTTTTCGATTTTCACATTAGATTTACTGTTACAGCACTCGTGTAACTACTAACTCATGATCGTTTCGTTGCTTGTGGAACGTCATTTTAAAAATGAGATGTATCATTGAGACGTTTCTATTCCACAGTACCACTGGGAAACGTGATGACTTATAAATTCCTTAAGTTACGCGGTAGGGTTGAGAATCGATGGAAACGGGTGTATTCACGGTATTTACACTACCATTTATATAAAACCACGTAGATCCATCGTGTGATTCGTTCCGACGTTTAAAACTTCAGTTTGATACGGTCAATCAGATATCGTTTTAAAATCTATTTGGAACTAAATTTGAATGCACGACCGACTCATAATAAATGCGGAAGCGATACCGACACAAAAGGTATCATGTTTTTTGTGATTTTAAATTTTCTTAAGATATTTTAGTCGTTTCATACCACAGAAGGTGTAAACTTCTGTGTAAATATTTGTTATTTTTGAGTCGGAATATTTGAAAATATAATCATTACGAATAACAATAATAATGACGTCATATCGATAAAAAGTATCACGAATCGAGATCGAGCACAATAAACGTTATCAAAGGTAAAAACAATGTAAATATTATTGACCAATTCACTGTGAGCGCAACAAAAATATCTACGCCGGTACGAGTATCGTGCGACAAGTAGAGAGTAATGACATTGCCAATAAAATTTATCGCGCATTGCAGTTTAACACCAACGACGGGCCTTTGCCCTGCAGTAGGACAGTAAGGGGCTATTACTTCAGAGATAACAAACCACGACAGATAACGACACAAATATACGTCGAATACGACGTTATTATCTGAAGATGCAACGATTAATACAAACATTAAACAGCGAGATAATAAATATGGAGCTCCTTAAAATAAAGGAACAAATCATGGTCGAAATTTAAAATTAGTTTGATATCGTCAATAAGTCATATAAGATAACGCTATCGTTTTCAACATGAGTACATTAGGTACTGTACTATCTTATGCAAATGCGATGCAGGACGCTGTCATGAGTAGAGCCCACACTCGTATGTAGACGATATGGGGATTAGGGTCACAATACCGAACATCGAAAAGCGGATTTAGACTTGAGATGATTTTTATCAAATGATGATCCAATACCGAAATCTTCCGCAGATGTCTGAAGATAACTTTAGGAAGGATTATTGAATTCGAACGTATTCGAAAACTCAATATGTTAGGATAAGGTTAAACTGTACTTACAAAATGTTGATGAAATTATCTATCTGAAGTGCATTCTCCATTACTTCTTATGTAGAGTGTGTTCTTTTGAAAGCTTTGTGGCCTTAACGAGGTGCACGTCTACACACTACATTGTTACATTCATCTTAATTGTTCGAGTCTTTACAAAGGTTTATAATTAAAAGAAATGTTTCCTCACTCCGACGCGAGTATAGTTAAACCTCCCATTAACACGTTTATGATGTACTTAATTTACACTTATCTTTTTACGCTACATTTATGTGGCTCGACAGAGATTTTAACGGATTTGAAACACATACTACGAGCGCATGTAAGAGCGAAAGTCTGTAATATTAGCTTAGCGAGCAACACGTTTATGTGGAATAAACGCTGGCGAGCATTTACTATCTGCTACATAATTTTAGAAGCTGGATGTTTTAGAATTCTAGTTATTAGAAAGTGAATTTCCACGCCACCATGTAACCGCCGGCTTAGCGCGCGGCGCAAGCGCATGTACGGCGCACTCGGCACACGTGCTGTTTATAAATACGCGGTGCAGGACCGCGCGTGTAATGACGTCACAGCTTTACGATTGTTTTGATAAAACTCTGTGTTTCATTGGAGATCTTTCACGTGTGGCTCGCGATCAGGAGAAATTATCGAGAGATGGGGAAAACACTACAGAACGTGTTCCACCACTATTAAAAAGCAATAAAGATAATCAACAACCGAAAATTAATAAACTCAGTGATTAAGCTTGTTTACGAAATATAAACAGGACGATTACGAGGGCCGTTATTGAAAATTCGAAAGAGAAAATCGTTTTATTCGCAACATTTAGTTAACCTTTCTTGTTATTTTCGGTAAACATTGGATCAATAAAGAATCAGGAGTTTCGATACAAGCTGGCACGTGCCAAAACTAGAATTTATTGTATTATACTTGAAAATCGTTTGCTCGACTTCAAACAGCGAATTGATGATATGATTTATTATATAGTTTAGTACGACTCATACTTAATTTGAAGTAGAATTTATTGTAGGATCAGATTCTCGGGGAGATGAACGAGATATTTTGTTGGTTCATGATGGATGAGTCAGCAAGGTTCTGACGCTCGACAGATGGGCGACCTTTGTTGAAGCGTTCGAGTTCATTAAGGGAGGCGTAATAGATGGAATATTGGACCCCGTACTTAATGGTTATAATCTTACGAATAGAAATCAGTCAAAGAGTTAACTGCTGACATTCCCCGATTGAAAATTATATTTTCTTGGGCCGCCTGCCCGAATTTATCCAGGGTTGGCTTACAAGTACGAAGAACGACAGATATGACGACGTGATATTTAACCCAAGGTCATTTCGAACCCAGAGCATGTAGACTTAAATGGTAATCGGTACTAAATTTGTATAATCACAATTTGACATCTTTACACGAACCTTGATCAAATCGTACTGTCGTATAAATTAATTAGAGGTGTGAGTCACAATACATTCTGGAATTAATTTCCACCTTATATTCCTACGGGTCATTCAATGCAAATTTAAATAAAAATATACAGTTATTTGTGTTAACGGGTCATTGCGTCGGAATCTTTAATCGGCTATTTTAAGGGAACACAATTAGTGCATCAAAAACTAGAACGTAATTATACTAATAAAAATAAAGTCCAGAAGTGTTAACTCCTCTGGAATGATAATCAACATCAAAAACATTTAACGACAAAACACAATAAAAACTAAAGTAAAAATTATTATCATAACATAATATCGTCGGACAAAAACAAACCGCGATGTAGACCGACATAAAACTTTAAAATAGCAGGTAGTAAAAGGTGAGGTTGGGACGGGATCCAAAAATGTTTAAACAGGTTGTTATCTTTATTAACAAGTGACTGCATTAAGATCTCAAATGTCATGGCGTCCGCCTGTCTAACAGTGGGATTCTGATCTAACGCCAACTCTACGTCTGCTGTAAACACAAACATTAAGATTATCTACTTTAATGATGTACCATCATCAGTGATTGCACGAGACTCCCAGACGTGAAGTGCCCGAATCCTGCTGGTATTTTTTCCATCATTACGTGCGTAATTACAATATTTCCGACTCTCGAGCGAGAGATCCGTTCATTAATTCGCGATCCGATACAAAACACTTCAGCGGAATTATATCAAGTACTGTTTAAAAATGAAATTATCATTTACATACAATATGTTTAACGATAAATATTATGTTTGTGATAAGCGAATACATGCAGATTTTTACTGAGAATCGGGATCGACGCATTCTGGTAAACATGCTCTGCTTAATGCATATAAACTGTAATTAACGTTAATCACCAATAAAATATGAACGAAAATTAAAGCTGTTTACTTTTTAACATAATATATATTATGTTCCTTAACAGCTATTGATGATAGTTCGATTAATCCTCTGAAAGTTTACTATCAGATCGAAAACAGCAGAAATAGAATGTGAAAAGCCGGAACGTGTACTCGATGCCGCTACGCAAATCGCTATTGCGTCGCTCAGATTACGAGCGTTTGATTCTGAACTAATTCCTATGTTGACAGATATACCGATTTCAATATACTCATCATGTTTTTGTAGATCCGATGATGCAAGTATTGCAGTTTATGATCGTGTACCCGTTAAAATAGTAGAAGCCGTTTCGGATGCA
The DNA here is from genome assembly GCA_963422495.1 of Polyommatus iphigenia. Classification (NCBI taxonomy): domain Eukaryota; kingdom Metazoa; phylum Arthropoda; class Insecta; order Lepidoptera; family Lycaenidae; genus Polyommatus; species Polyommatus iphigenia. The sequence continues at coordinate 29,747,241 of OY730177.1, read as the reverse complement.
CAATTCCAGTGGGACCTAAATTTCTAACCGGAGCTCTGGCCTAAAATATAGCGTGCAATGTTTACTATATTGGATTCCTCGAGACAATATGTTGTTAACGACACGGCGAATGCAAAAGCGAGAGAGATACAAATTAAATGCAATAAACACTCGAGGGTAGATTTATTTATAAATCTCGTGTAGAATTACTGAAGACGTTTCAGCTCGGTCTCTGCTGAGAAATTTGAGATTATAATATCTCGTCTTCCCATTAGCGTCAGTATTCTTTCTCTACATATTTTGCTGTCGTACAATTGAGCGGAATGTCTCCCGGTTAAAACTACCGAGTGTGAAATGAGTTCCGTTTTTATGACAGGCATGTCAGTACGTAATATTCGCTAAGTACTAAGCGACGAGATCGTTGACTTAGGAAGCGGAGACGTGATAAAAATGACACAGCGAATAAACTTAATTTTGTAATAGCTATATGTTTAATAACCGCTGTATGGACTGTTAACGCATTTACTGTTTGTATAAATAGTGTATAAATCATCACAGTGATAATAGAACTGAGTTTTATTACGATAGTCTAAGAAAACATACATTACGTAGAATCAGTGGAGCCGAGTAGAGCAGCTGATATAATTATATAATGACATCATATATCAGCGGCAGCTAGTATGGGAACAAAAAACGCTGCGTGTACACAACAGTAATTTTCCGTGTATAGTTCTGTTAATTCTAGAGCTGCACACTATATTTGCCCTAACGGAGCTATATGCATCTCCCGAGCGCATGGGAACGGGGCACACAAGTCGATGCAAAATGTTACATGCAAAGTACGATTGAAGAGTGCGTTTTTGCAAGCGAATTCTCAAATGAACGGTTTAATATTGACTACAAACTGACTAGTCGAATCTTTACATTAAATCTGAGATTTAGTTTCGCCGCAAAATATCGCTATTGCAAACGTTTCAGTCGGCAAGAAAAATTTGACACGCTTAGATTTATACATATTGAGGCAGAATGCGGGATCCGCTGAAATATATGTCTGCGGATCGCGGCGACATGCGTCGACAGTATATTACGGAGCCAGCCATGGATGCCCGTTTAGCACTCGCTGGGGATTTAATTACAAACGTAATGTCGATTATACGGAGTGTGCCGGATTGCCGGGACTCGAGACGTTAAACGTAGATCTTAATTATATTTCCGTGATTACAACTAAACGTAGTAACACTTTTAATGTTGCTTTTAGAACTCGAGAAAACTGAGTTACCGAGACTGCGAAGTTATTAGGAGCGGGGCTATTACTGGTTTAGTCGCTCGGGAAAATTATAGTGTTCTACAAAATCCCGTTCCCGATCAGTGGTCGGACGCTCATTAGTGTGATCACACCGACTAAACTGTTTCTCGAACGACGAAGTGAACGCATATGATTATAAACGCATTAAGCGAGCGTATTAAGATCGAGATCGTTTCCATCGTGTGGCTTACGTTTCTGCGCCTTGGTTTTTATCTCGGTGATCTTTTTTGATCTTTAAACGAATTCGAGAAGAGAAATAAGGAAGGAGGCATGCTAATTTACCGAATGGGCCACTCGGTGCGGATTTGTGTTAAAACAGCGCACCGTATAAAGATAAAAACCTCGGGGGGATAAAAAGGAAACGTTTCTAAATTCAATGTATCCCGGTCCGGGGTGAGGCGAAAGAAAATAAAAAAGTTTGACGAAGTGAAAACGATAATGACGGCCGTAACAAAGGAAAAGAAACGACTCTAACGTTTGATTTGCGAAATGCGGTGAAAATATATTATTACATAATGTATATTGCTCTCGCACATGCGAGAAAATATTAGTTAATAGGAGCTAAAATCGATAACGTCGATGATGTTATTGAAGGAAAGTACGTACGTATCGAAACTGATGAATCATAAGCTCTCATTATGTACTCACACGTAACCGAGCGCACAAACGTTAATGCTGTGTTTAATTTACTTTTATTCATTACTGATTCGGTTTTCGATTACGAGATTAATTCGAAGCGATTCCGTTTATTGTTTTTGTGTTTAACTTATTACGAACTTTCGCTGATCAAAGACACTCAGTTTCACTCGAGCGAAGGGCCCTTTCTTTCGTTTTCAAAGACGCCGGAACTTTTCTTATTCCCGAAAGCCGGTGTGGGGAAATGAGTCAGATTACAGAGTCAATAGTGAACCGAAAGGAAAGTTGATGAGACTCCCATCCCCTTCGCCGTTTTTGATTACGAGTCTTCGAAACGAACCATGTAATTTAACAATTCGCAACGATGTCACAATAATAAAGGCCGATTAGTCTTATCGGAGCTTGCGTGACTCGTGTCAGGAAACTGGGGCACGAATTGATAACTCGATAGGCGGTGGTCGAGCCGGCGGGGATCGGAAAATATCTGCTGCTGCGGATCCTCTCGACGACGAGGACCATCCAGCACGGCCGACCTTCGCCAGATGGAGCCAATCGATGAGTCGAACCGGAACGGACGCAGATGCAATTCGACGGAACGTGAGCCCGTACTCGATACTTTGTTACGAATTGAACTTTTTATAGCCGTACAACAAAGTGGTCGGGTTTTCGACGTTGTAAATGTAAAATTTATAGCTCACTCGCTTAATAAAAAGTATGCACAGGCTCGCTATTGAGTCGAGCGTATGAAATGTGAGACCGCTTTACGTCCATTTGCACCGTAATAATAGTAGCGGACGTTATTAGAAATTACTCTCAAAGTGTGAAAGGGTTTACGAGACGAGACCGAAAATATCGTAAATCACAATCCGGTCCAACCCTTTATTTGAAAATAAAATTGCTGGAGATTCGTGAGCTACTTTTACTACATAATAAAAAGTTACTTCTGACGTGGACATTATAATATATACTTCAGACCCTGTCTCGGTAGTAAAAACGCAAGTTAATATTACTATAAGTGCAACATTAAAATCGCTTTAGAAATAATTGAACAGAAAATTTAATACATCGAGCGAATAGGATTACGTGTGGCAACACAAGCAACGTTTCAAGGATGCATTACAGCTAGATGTAACGTTTAAGATATTCTGTTTAATAGAACATCTCAATAGTGCATTGTGTCGAACGAGAAACAGATGAGGTCGAATATAGACCGGGCTTATTTGTTCCTTACATGTTTATTATAATTGAAAATTTAATTAATATCTGACTGACGCGAGATACCGTGTATCTTGAACTAATCAAAGAATAAAACGAAACTTTCCTATCTGAAAGCTATAAAAGGAGCATAAAATTAAATTTTACGATACGAGAAAAGAAACATGAGCATTAATTTAAAATTAGCATGGTGTTAATAAAAATAGCATCCTTGTTTTGTAAATTATACATCAGCTAATCAATAGCTAACACTTTAACGCTTTCCGTGAAGAAGCCATTGTCCGGCGTAATTAGCTTATACCTATGATCTTGTAAACTAATTCTGAATCAACACGTCCGCTTTCAGAATTGAATCCGAAGACAGATGAAATTGGATAAGAATATTTACACAACGAAGCGTCCCGGACTCCCGATCCTCCGGGACTGGACAAAGTAAATATTGGTGGTGTATTACCAACTGTAACGGGCAACTTTCAAAGTACAACAGAGCTGGGATGAGTTTTAAAATTTTGTCTTTTGTTAAAGGTTGGACAAATGTGGTTTTCATCAACTAGTTTGTTTACTTTATAAGCTAAATATATCGGCGAAGTGTACTGATGTAAAGCTGTAAAGTTCAACAGGAATATTTGTATGAAATAGCAGAATTTAATTTTCTTTTAAAGTTTGTTTTCATAAAAATATAATTTCGGAAATTTGAATACAAAAAGAAATTCTAAAGACGCATTCAGAATAAACTGAACATACTACAAGATTATAAATGGCGGACAACAGGGGAACATAAAGCGAAATTCAAAAACGTAAAATAGAAATACTTATCATTCATATCGAAGATTTATTAAGAAGGCATCGCAAAATATGGCGTCGAGACAGATTCCATTGAAACTTTTTTAAGTGCATACCTCCCGTCGATGAAAAATAAATTTGCAAGCAGACAGTAGTAAGCCAGACATTTTTTGCATCTTTATTGACATCATATTTTTATATTGAATATTTTATTAAAACAAGACGAAAATTATGTTATGGTATGTTCTTGGAAATACATAATAATAAAATATTTGCTACTTATATTACTTTTTTGTATTATATTACGATGCTTTAAAATCTTTAGGAATTTTGGTACACACATTTTCTCTTAGTTCATATTATTTTTCATGATACAGTTCATTATCCGTGTTAAGAAACGTACCTCCATCTTGAACTTCCTGTGCATTATCATTATCTCATAATCAAAGTCCAGTATATCGACTACTTTGGGGTTCTGGGTGAACACATCCCAGAGGCATGGCCCTATGCCACTCCCCGCGTCGCAGGTTGCGGATAGCGAAACGGTCCTCAGATATGGGGACTAGCTGCCTTGTGCAGCCGCGGACAATCGGGCGGTCCATATGGAGGGGTGTTGGGGTTACTCATGGCGGGGTAACTTCTACAAAGTGACACCAAACCCAATGAAATGTGGGCGACAGTGGGGAGCAGGAGCCGCCACTCTAATATAAGCTCTGACCCGGGGAGACCAACCCCGTGAGCCTTGGTTGGCAGTTGGTCTAGGAGAAGGTACTCCGAACAATAAACCAAAATGTGCTGCCTTGCACACAGGTGTTGGATCACCAAAGGCTAGGATGTATACCCGATACGTATACCGAAGAAAACATGCAAGCAGGATTGGAAAACACAATTCCCCAGGAAGGTACCGGCCATGCCGGAGAATCCTTCTCTGAGAAGACCCCTCTGGGAAACTCAGACAGCCCCGTCGTATCTGGCAAAATTTTGCTTTCTAGACGAGAAGATAAGAAGATGATGCAACAAGTATTTCACCCGAGCTTCTTTACTAGACCAAGAAGCTCCTCTCTTGGAGGGAAGGTTCCCGAAACACCACAACTGAGACCTTCTGAAGACAATGCTGATGTAATAATTATCGACAATTTAACCAGCACAACCAGTAAAGATCCCGACGCACCCAGGTCAAATCATGACAACTTTCCACCCACCAACAACACAGGAAACTATACAACTGCTCCCCCAGACTGGCAACGGGTACCAACTGCTAGAGCCTTTAAACGGAAGAAGGTATCACAGTCACCATCTCCCGAAGGTGTGAAAACCTCCAATAGATTTAGCACCTTGCAAGTTGACCAAAAGGACACTGAGGCGAGCACTAATGAACCACGTCCGAGCAAACCACCCCCAATCATATTATATGACATTGAAGATGTCAATAAATTAACAGAACTGGTGTACACCATTGCCAACAAAGACGACTTTTTCCTTAAAATAGTCAATAAAAATCAACTCAGGATCAGTAGTGTCAACCTAGAAGCTTATAAGAAAATACTAGCGCTGGTGCGAGAAAAGAACTTGATAGGCCACACTTTCAATAGAAAAGACCAAAGATGCTGTAGGCTGGTGATAAAAAAGCTCCATCATACAACTCCGCATGAAGCCATCATAGAAGAAATAAATAAAACAGGAAATAAAGTTTATGGTGAAATAATTAATGTTAAATATGGACCTGAAAAGAAACCAACCTCAACATTCTTTGTGAATATATTACCTGGTCCTAATAACAAAGCTGCCAAATTAATAAAATATATATACCATCAATCGATAGTAATTGAGGAGCCCAGAAGGAGAACAACAATTGTCCGGTATCAAAGATGTCAAAATACGGATACTCAAAAAATTACTGCATGAGGCCCTATCGATGTGTTAAATGTGGACAATCACATAAAACATCAGAGTGCAAAAAACAGGATCGGTTGACTCCAGCCCACTGCGCCCTTTGTAATGGCGCACACCCAGCTAACTATAAGGGATGCGAAGTGTACAGACAAATCTTGCTAAGACGTACCAAGTCCATGCCAAAGAATCCCATTATAACAACAACTCCAGTAGCAGTAGAAAAACCACAGACAGAGATGCCCAACAATAAAAATAAATCCCCTAAACACAGCAAATCCACTAGCTACGCCGATGCTACTAAAATTGGCCAACAAACACACGTCGAGACCTCTTCACCACCGCCCAACTGGGAGCAGATATTACACAAACCATCAGAAAAGTTTGAACTAATACTACAACAAATGAGTACTCTAATGATGCTCATAACAAAATTAGTTGACAGGTTAACTAAATGACGGCAATACGAGTAGCAACCTGGAACATTAATGGACTGACACCAAACAAAAATGATGCTGAGCTTTTACTTACGCAACAAAAACTTGACGTTCTGCTAATATCTGAAGCGCACTGCACCGCAACAACTAGCTTGAAATTTAAAAATTTTGAATGCTACATCACCCTGCATCCTGATGGCACTGGACACGCTGGCACAGCAATAATTATTAGGAAATCTTTAAAACATCACATTATGCCAGAATACAAAACACCTCACCTTCAAGCCACGACAGTAGCCATTGCAGATAACAAGGGCTACATCAATGTGTCTTCAGTATATTGCCCCCCAAAACATAAAATCACAGAACAATAATTTAATGATTTCTTTAAAACACTTGGAAACAGATTTCTGGCAGGGGGTGACTGGAACGCCAAAAATACACACTGGGGATCAAGACTATCTAGCACAAGAGGAAGACAACTAAAACTCTGTATTGATAGTAATAAACTAACATCAGTCTCTACATGTGAACCCACTTACTGGCCAACTGACACGTCCAAGATCCCCGACCTATTGGACTTTTTTGTTCTGAAGGGTATTGGTGGACACTATATAAAATGTGAATCTTGTCACAATAGCTCTTCGGATCATACTCCTGTTATACTGACTCTTAGCGATAAGATTATCGAATATCAGGGACCAGAAAAACTATATAACAAGAGAACGGACTGGGATGGTTTCAGAAACTATATAGAAGAAAATATAAACCTTAATGTCCCATTGAAAACTGAGGACCATATAGACAGTGCTACTAAATACATAACGCAATTAATACAAGAAGCCTGTTGGAAGAACACTCCACTTCCAGATCACAAAAAAAGAAGTAATGACTTTCCTCTTGAAATAAAAAAAGCAATCCAAGAAAGACGGAGGCTAAGACGTGTTTGGCAGCTTAGTAGACTTACCGATAAATCTGCATTTAACAAGCCTCGCATCTAAGAAAAATTTTAAAGGACTGGCAGGATAGGACTCTTGAAGATCAACTCGAATCACTGACAGCTACTGCAAAGACTGACTACTCCTTATGGAAATTCACAAAGGCGTATAATAGACCTCAGATAACTAAACCCCCACTTCGAACGCCAAATGGCTGGGCCTGTTCTTCACAAGAAAAAGCAGACCTCTTTGCCAACCATCTAAAGAATGTTTTCCACCCAAATGAAACGAATGTAGAAACTGATGACGACATAGACTCTTATCTCGCGCAACCCTTTCAGATGTCGAAACCTCCTAAACCGACAACAGTACGTGAGGTGTGGAGTACCATTAAGGGGCTAGAAGCCAAAAAGGCACCCGGCTATGACCTCATTACAATGGAAGTCTTGCGGGAATTACCGAAAAAAGCCGTTGTATTCCTGACATCTCTTTTTAATGGAATATTAAGAGTTCAATACTTCCCCTACTGCTGGAAAATTTCGCAGATACTCATGATTCACAAGGCCGGAAAACCTGCGAACGAAGTGTCGTCATACAGACCGATCAGCCTTCTTCATATACTCTCGAAGATATTCGAAAAACTGCTGTCTAAACGAATTTTGCACTTTTTGGAAAGCAATAACACCATCCCTAACCACCAATTTGGATTTAGACAGAAACACTCCACTATTGAGCAGGTTCACCGGGTCGCTCAACTAATTAGAAACGCGTTAGAAAACAAGGAATATGTTTCCTCAGCATTCCTAGACATTCAACAGGCATTCGATAAGGTCTGGCACAAAGGCTTGCTCTGCAAAATAAAACAGTATCTACCACATAGCTACTTTCTGCTTCGAAAATCTTATTTAACAGACCGGTGTTTTCAAGTGAAAGAAGCTGATTCCACCTCTGATTTCTATGAAATACTGGCAGGTGTACCTCAGGGCTCAGTGCTGGGGCCAATCCTGTATAATTTATACACATCAGACCTCCCAACATTAGAAGAGGTAGAGACCGCCACCTACGCTGATGACACAGCTATTCTAGCGACCAACACAAACCCAGTGACCGCATCTGAGCAGCTGCAACTTGGTCTAAACTCCATTACTAAATGGCTTCAAAAGTGGAGAATAAAAGCCAGCACCACAAAATCTGTGCACGTAACTTTCACTCTGCGAAGGGAAGATTGTCCGCCTGTCTCCCTAGAAAACTGCATACTACCTCACAAAAATAGTGTTAAATATCTGGGATTACACTTGGACAGACGCCTCACCTGGAATAAACACATCACCAGCAAGAGAGAGGAGTTAAGAATCAAATATAAACAACTAAACTGGGCTTTAGGCAGAAACAGTAGACTCTCACTGGAAAACAAAACACTGATATATAAAACAATTCTGAAACCTGTATGGATGTACGGAATTCAACTATGGGGGTGTGCGAGTAACTCCAACATCTCAATCCTACAAAGAATGCAGAACATCATACTAAAAACGATTTCAAAATCCCCGTGGCTCATCACAAACACGGAGGTTCATAAAAATCTAGGCATACCCACCATAAAAGAAGAGATACTGAGGTCCACAGAAAAATACAAAAAAAGGCTGGAGGTCCACCCGAATACCTTAGCTTCTGGCCTCGTCAGCCGTAATTATAACAAGCGCCTGAAAAGGAAGGACATCTTTTAAATGAAAGAACTATATAGTAAACCATGAGTAATGCTATCTACATTGGTAGAAGCACTCTACCTGCCATGCGTAGTACATCTCACCTGCTTATAGTTAAATACTGATTGCAGATTAGAAGAGAGAATAAAAAAAAAAAAAGTATATCGACTATCGTTAATTTGCATGAGCTGTATTTACGTGATTCAAAGCACATACACTACAGTCAATGGAATTACAAATACATACATACAATTATAAACTTACCAGATGACCCGGTGATCTTCGTATCACTTCCCTCCTATTTTTTTTTTTATTGTTTCCCCTATATGTAATACAGGACAATTATCTGCGTTATTTTTCCTTATTACACTGTTTCATGATACCCTCCTATTATAAACCTTCCCTGGACTTCCACGAATATTCCACGAATATTTCAAGACTAAAATAACCATATTGGTTCAGCCGTTCTCTAGTTTTACTGAGGCTAACAAAATTCATTTTATTTAAAAAGATTTTAAGAAAATACTCAACGGAAAAATCATTACAAATAACATGGTTTTAAAAGGGCCAAAGTGGTATACATTAAACAAAAGATGCTTAACAAGTACGAAAAATTCAATCACAGCATTAAAACACTTCAAAAGCATCAATTAGGTTGAATTTGAACGTTTTCCGTTCACGAATACATAATTACAGAGTCCCACTCGCTGCGAATTAACTTCCACGTTTAATATCGGTTGTGCCTTTGATTACGAGGCTACAACGCGGCAACGATTGATTGAGATATTGCATTTGAAAATACAGTTAAAGTAGTATATTAAAGAAGCTATTAGCACTGATATTAACACCACCATCGTGGGTATCGCAGACACAATAGATTTTCTATTATCATGCGGCAGCCGGCTGCCGCTTGGGGATTGATGGGTTAAGCAGTATAGAGTCAAAATAATAGCATGCAAAAGGTACGATTAATATTATAATCGATCGAGACGTATGTCGTTGCGGTCACTTCGATCAAATAAATATTTTTGGTATGCAAAAGCGAAGTTTTAAATCTGATCAAGCGGGAACAATAGCAGATATTGTACACGATGTTAATATTGATGATAAAGCACATAATTATACAACAGAGTTAGTTCAGGTTGAGCCTCTTTAATCATTAGGGAACAGTTGTCATTTGTTAAGTGTAAGGATTCATATTATGACGTACAGCGTCAAGGGGGACTCGTATGAAGTTGATTTGGAAACTATTAAAATTTAAATTAATCCATTTCATGAAAATTTATGTGGGTAGAGTGACTGGGGGGCGACATTAGAGGTCTGGGAATACCTCCTCCCTCAGCTGTTAGTTTGAATATTACGTACGAGGAAATAATATTAGTATCATAATTTCAAGAGCTAAAATAGACCGTTGGCAAACTAAATAATCAGAGTAATATAGAATATAATTTATTAAATGTAGCTTTCATTAATTATAAAGAGCGAAAATTAATTATCTTAAAAGGTACTTTGAGTATATTTTCATATCTAGATTCGTTAATTATGTTAAACTTCCAAAGTCGTCGTACACGCGAGCATCACGTCGCCATCGCCACATCAATTTATGGAAGAAATTCTTTTCGTATGTTATTTTATAACACTTTTACACATTACACTTTCGGATTATTACTCGGGTGATTAATCAGAAGCTTATTTCTGCAAAAAATAAACGATGTCTATTAGTCAGTCCCCAAGATGGTCTAGAGCGAGCAATAAGTAGGCAATCATTATTCTTGTTTTTTCATTTCGAACGAAATAATGTGGGTGTTTATTAAAATCTTTGTTTTTATGCTACCAAAAAAAGAACGCCCGCCTCTCGAGGAGGATAAAAACATTATTAGACAAGAATTTTCCTCACCGGAGCGCTCCCAATTTCGACCATGCGAATAATTCCAAAAATTTAAAAGCCATTTTGTCTTACAACAGAAGCCGCACGATTTCGTGCACGGAACTTGTTTCCCATTTCCCGTCACTCCCATGGGTATTCCGGGAAACATCAGAGTGGATTACGCGGTGAGGAATATACCTGTCAAATTTCATATTAATACCTCCAGCGAATCCACTGATGACTCAGGACCCGTTCCATTAAATATGCAATCTAAACATTTTTTCTCGCTATTAATTATTATATTTTCCAAATCTGGTTTGTTCGGTGTCATAAATCTGTTAATAGACGGAGGTGACATTAAATGGGTGCTAATTTAAATGTTTGCATGATCCAATATCTAATAGGACAATAGGTCGACGATCTCATTAGATATGCGTCATGAGATAATGATCGTAATCTGACGGCTTTGGAAGCCCAAATCGTTCGAGACGTGTCTTCGATCGATATCATAATATTATGAACAAGAATATTGATTGTTATGATGTCTCGCTTACGTCGTATATTATTGCGATCCATACTAATGTTTTTACAAATATGAGTGTGTACGTCTGTTGGTCAACAAAACTTGACAAGTATAACAACGAACCATACGAAAATTAAAAGAAAGAAATTAAAGATATGGGGCTACCAGTGCTTATAGTTATTTTTACTGTAGACTTTAGTGTTCCAAACTACAATGGTGGAAGGGTTACACAAAAACACAATAATGAGTCTAATTTAGGTTAGTTCGCGATCTCTCGTACCAACCAATTCAGGTTTCATAAAAACTTGAGCAGCGTACCAGCATCCCCGTAATTATTTTTGGATTTTATTGCACATTTAAGGCTTTGTTAAGATTTTACAGCCCAACTTCCCAAAAGGATGTTCCCGATTTGTTTTTATGTCTGTTCGAGCATAACTTTTAAATGGTGATTTTGATAATGCTTAACTCCTTCTCCGAAAACAATTTAAATTATAGAGGGAGCGTAATTGTGCTCAGATTTAAATATTTTGGAAGCTGGGACAATTAAATGAAACCAGGACGTGGATAAGAAGGAAGTACTGCGAAGTGCACACACACCACACAGCTATCAACGCAAACGCATTATCTGTCGATTGTTAAATCACTCGACCCAATTATATAATTGTCACTAAGCTAGATAAATAATGCATTTAGTTTTTAATCGTCATCCCATTCGAGGCTAAATTGGCCGCCGACAGGTCACGACACCGAGATCCATTTCCTTTCGGATTGTTAAAGTTTGTTATTGAGACTTATTGTACGGCCTTATCGGGGATCAAATTATGATTAATTCGTAATTCACCATTTGTTGCCTTAGGGGAGTTATAATACACGAGTACGGTTGGATATTTTTTAATTCATTTTTGTGCGTCGCTCGTAATAACTAGTTCACGTTTTTGATAACTTCGTCACTTTTCGGTCTATTAAATTTGGTTTGGTGGTGCTATAATAAGGTTTTTATATTATTTTTAGATAACAGAAGAAATCAGAATCCGCAGTAAAACAATTTTATGCTCGAGTCTAAGCTAATCATGAGAACAAACCAGATCTGAGTAGGCACTATATTAAGTGCAATCAGTCAACGATGAATGATAGCGGGATCTACAATTTTGTAATATCAGTACTAAATTCGTGACTTGTAAATTGTGTGCACAATCAGAACTCGAATCATCACGAGGATAACATGGGCAAGGGTAGACTACCAAGCTATAATAACTTTAGAGCGAAATATTGCTAATGAGGGAAGAACATGGAATTCGAATCTATTTCATAATATATGAAGTTCTTGAGGTTTCCACGCTTTTACTTAGCAAATTGCTTTCGTATGTGCAAATCATCGAATCCATAGACATTAGTCTTAACTAGATTGAGTAAAACACAAATTTAATACGTTTAAGATGTGGAATCGAGGAGAGATCCGAGATCGAATTTCAATTTACTTAGATTGCAGATGAAAATTATAAAGTTGGCGATATAGCGGGAGATTTGGGACGTGACAAAACTTGTTTTGAAATTCTTGCTTAAACATTTCGAACAACAAGTGTTGTTTGCTGAAACAATTTAAAATTCAGGCGTGTACGTCTGAATTGTTGTTTTCGAACTTTAAATTCCCTGGTAGGGATTACGGTGCACCGTTTAGACGATAAAGGTGTCGGGCGGCGACTAATTCTAGCCGTGCATGATAATGTAAACTCAGTTTCACCGACACCACACTCCGCAGTCGCGTCCAAAAAACGCGCTCTAATTCGCATTATATTCGAGACATGTAAAGAGAAAAGCTAACCCAAAGAAAACAATCGCAGGAAATAAAACGAAACTCACTTATCTACTTAATGTATTAAAAAATCTGGCTGGCTGGTTCGAAAGGGAATTTCGACTGAACTGCGCTGGAAGGGGAACTCGAGTCGGGTGATTAATTTCGCTGGCATTCAAGGGATTTGCCGTTCGTTCCTGGAGTCACGCTACTCGCGATGTAAATCATCTCAGTGCCGTACTAGGGTCCCGCGGGATTTATGAAGCTTCGAAAAAATATTCATATGATTAGTAGCGACTAGTGTTTTGAACGCAAATATTGATGATTGAGAGTGTGTTATTAGAATTATTGGATTTAAAGCTTCAAATTGAGAGGCTGTTACGACTTTCAATATATTAGTCTTAGCTGAAACAATAAGTACAAACATGCTGCGGTACAATTTTAAATTTCATCAGTTTTGTATGTTTGCTTTTCGAAAGACCTTGGTAAATAACACAATAATACGCAAAAGAAGAGTATCTCAAAAACAAAGAGAAAATAAAATATGACAAACGGAATAGTACCAAGATATACTGATCCAAAGTTGGGGTAAATACTAAATAATACATTTCACAGAGTTAGTTGAGATGTGTTTAAATTTAAACCTAAACAGAAATGCTTCGCTCCAACACGCGACTTTAGCTGGTGAAAAGAATTCTGTATTTATTGACTTTATTTCATTCTTTTTACTCAGAAATATACTGTACATTGCATAGGTACAATCGTATATTATGTTGCTCGGAATAAAATCTGCATACAAAATTTATTATATCTGTCTCAGTTCGTAAAAAAATTCATTTTACCACATGAAGAATTTTAAAGCGCATTTCTTAACTTTTAGAACGGAAAATATAAGTTTTTTTTCAATAAGGGGCGAACCGGGAAGATGTCCGCAAGTTAAGCGGCTAACGCGATTACCGCAGAGTGAATATCACGAGAAAAAGTTTCTTGAACAAGGGAAGTTGTTGAACACACTCGCGATAACGACACTTCTGATACTGTAGCAATTATTAGTATAATTGTGCTCGACTGCCGTTCTATTCACTCCGTTTAGCATATTATTTCCTCTTATATTTCTGGAAGACTTTATTCTTTGAGTTTCAGAACGAAATTCAGCGACTTCTGCTTTTGAAACTTTAGGTATTTGTATTTCTTTATACAAAGAACAAAAAGCGCTCATTCTTTTTTGCTTTTCAGTTGGCTCCAGTTTTAAACTAGTTTAGTTTTAAGCACATAAGTTTTATTCGAATCGTTGTGACTCATCTCCTGATAAATTATTTAAAAGTTGCCATCAAAAGGTAGGTACAATAAATTGGATCGGACGTATCAGCGAGACGTCTAGTTACATTTAATAATACGGTAAGTTGTAAAATATCAGACCACTTTACTATAGAAACACGAAAACAGGTCTCGACTTAGATCAGTAACCGGTTGCAGCTCAGCGGAATAAAAGTTGTTAAAGGTCACTGCCGATAATACGAATGGCAGAATTGAAAACTTCCAACGAACGAGATTAAACTGAAGCACTTTGCGACAGAGTGGAAAATCGATCGGATAACAAATGAGGTAATACATATACATTTTAATATAATAAATGCGAATGTGTGGCTGTCGGTCTGTCACTCTTAAAACACTGAACTGATAGGATTTTAGCATAGAGGTTTGGCAAGGAGATACTTTGAGTCCCGAAAAAGGACAATAAGTTTTTATTGTGACAAAATGTACAATTTCCGTATGATAAATAAATTATAGTGCAAACGAAGTCACGGGTAACATCTAGACTATAATGAAATAAAGAAAACAAACACGAAAAACATACACTTGTAAATCGCAATGTCTGCGATATCACAAGGTTTAATAAAGATTTTAACTGAGCGCTCTCGACGTTACTGGAACATAAAAAATGGCAGTCTCAGCAGGGCGTATAAGCGAATTAATTACGCCATAAACCGAGACAGCTGATAAGAGAGGAGTCATAAAGTGAAATAACTCGAAGCAAGGAGAAATTCTAGTTTTAAGAAATTTCTTTTTCGAAAGTAAAGAGGACGGTCGTCCTGTGGCCAGTCGTAAAGTTTACGGCTAGGACGATGGCGCAGAATTAAATTTAAATGGACGATTAGCGATTATTGTTCGACTGCGCTAATTACGAGATACAACAGTTCAAACATCGTGAGGATTGGGGATATATTTGTCAATGTCCCTATCGTTTAATTTACAACGGAGTAAGTAACTCATGTTGTAAAGCGAGATTAGCAAAAAAGCCGCCTCCGTAGGCAGCGCTTACGAGTTTTTTAAGAAACCAACTTTGGAATATAAGCAGGTAATTTATTTAAAACGAACATCCATTACTTAGCTTACAAAATTATTTGCATGTTCAAGAAGTTTGTGACTGTGTAAAATGAGTCAAGTAAATCATTTGGGTTGTTACGACTCGCGACAAAAAATCACATTTATAATAACAATTTAAAACCAAAAAGTAAACTAATTTGAACTTGTCACAAAATAAAACATTCTCATGACAGTTTATACTGTGGACAACCTTCCAACTCCGTGGGGTGGCGGACATTTTATTTCTAAAGTTTAAAATAACGTTAATGACAGTACAAAAGTCGAGCCGCAAGTTTTGATAGAGATTTTATTTTCGAAATTACTGTCGGACCGATATAGTCACGTACTTTTGGCGATTATTCTCGAAGCGTTTTGCAAAACTCTCGGGTCCCACAGACAAACCAATTATAGTTCCCGCTGCAAATGACAGTAAGGACCCTACCCTCGAACCTCTTAGAATCCGACCCGCTGGCTACAACATCCTAGACGACCTAGACAGTTTGCTATCTAGACGCTATCTGGGCTTCGTATCGAGCTGCGTCAACAATACGAACACCGGACACGACACAATAGTAAACTGTCGTCTAGTTACATGGGCACATGTCAGCAGATTTGTACCGAAATGATACATTCTCAACCCTGATGGGCAAAATAAAATATTTTGTCTGCTTGAGAACATATTGTGGTTTCACAAGTCAAAACATTATTTCAAGAACTGATAAATCTGGAATTTAACCCCCAAGTCGACATAAAGTTCTGAAGAAATCAATATAGCACGTCTGATTATCGAGCCCAGTTGTAAACGTTTGACCTAATAAATTCAGCTTAAGAGTGATTTAGTTCAGCGAGCTGGCCACTAAAATAAATTAAGCTTACTTTCCTTACGATACAGCTAAGTTATTACACCAAATGGAACATATAATTTTGTAATTTTATCCGCTCCTGTCACAATATAAACCGAGGGAGTAATATCGAACATGCTTAGGGTGAGCTAAGCTCGGTCAACCACCTGATCAAGTCTTTAATCCCCCGAGAGATATCTGTTATGAAAACCTCGCCGAGTCCTCTAATGATCGATTATTGAGTTAGCTTTGATTGGATTTGACAGTTTTGGCATTAGTGGCATTGCAAGTTAATGGTGATGATAACATTGTAGCATTAGTACATCTCTTCATACATGACTCGTGAATTTAAATAAACATGATCATTAAAATACATAATACAGTGAAAGATGAAAGAACCCTGGATGTTTCCGTAGAGTTTCCTTCGCTGCCTAGTCAGCTGCGTGTTGAAAAGGCAGATGCATTCATAACCTGACATAAAATTGTAATTTAATATTTACAGCCATTAGCGCCATATAGTTTAATTCCCGCTCATTAGCGACATTCACATTACAAAATAAATTATAATGAAGCGTCTGATTTTATGATACTGCACCTACTGTAATACCTTAATTAGCGTCAATGCTGTATATTATTACGCCTCTAACGAGCGCCGAGAGGTATCCCGATTGGGTTTTAGTTAATCTTTGCTGCACGATAATTATGAGGTCCAATGAATGACATTTTGTGTAGAAATTAATACGCAGCAGCGAATATATCGCTTCTGGGAATTGTGAAATGTTTTGAGTGGATTGATAATGGTTTCGTTATATTGTTTACCGTCGATTAATTAATATGTACAATTAGTTTCGGTCGCTGATTCGGAGCGTTCATTGTCTAGCTCCTGTTCCTTTCCATCGGTTCGTTCGAATGCAAACAGAACTCCGGAGCTATCTTTAATGAAATTAAAAAGTTTCCGACGAACATCGTCCGATAAAACAAAATAGCGATGTAGATGAATAAATAATATTTGAAAATTCCGAGCGTAAATTGTTTTCAGCCAGTCCGAATTAATAAAACTGCAGCGGTATTCCTCGGACGCTGGAAGAATTTTAAGATCGATCGCCACCGTACCCCGTTCCAATAATACAGATTTATAGGAGTTCGCGAAAACAGCGCGGATGGCTTAAACATACGAATTCCAGCTTAATTTGGTAAAATCCCGCGTGTTTACAATCAGCCGGCGAGCTAGAGCCGGATTGAAAGATATATGGCTCAGTTTCGGTGTTTCGCAGAAGTTGGCCGGAGATGTTCGGTTCGGCGTCACCGTGCCGGATTTATTGCTAGTCGGACTTTGTTTTCACATGTCATGAGGTCGCATTTTAAAAGTTTATGCTCCGCGAGAATTTACTGTAATACACTTAGTGTGGAACTTTATTCTGGCTGACGTAACTGATACTCACAAGGATGCATTGGTGCGTGGATGACGTTGGGGTATGGATGCGAAATAGCATTAAAAACGATAAGTTAAAATTCGTTCAGCTGTCACCTTAGATGGCTTTAGTTTTAATTTAGGTCAAAAAACCTTGTGGGTCTGTATTACAAATATACCACTTGGAGTCATGGCTTTTGTAGAAACAGTACGTCTATGCGTATGTTGCAATCGCATCCGACTCGGACGGTACTCGCCGTAAGAACCATAAATCATAAAGATTAAGACAACATAGGTCTCAATCGAGCACATTACAATATGAAATAAACATCCAAGTAATGCACGAAGGTAATTCTTGTGCAACCGACTCCATTCTCCAGCATAATAGCACCATTTAAACACCACCCACAAGTGTAGAACAAATTGCGTTTGCCGACACGGCCGTGTATTTTACAATCAAACCTTGATTTCCAGTGCTGCCAAGAGCGCATTAGGGTACATAAATTTGCTTACTTAAACGATAAACTTGAGGAAAGGATTCACACAAAATTGATTCTGAAAGCGGGTAGTTGTGAACATAATTTATTGTCTGGGAGCGTCGACTATTTGTTTTACCCTTTAGCTTTCGAAAACTCCGTAATTTTTGACGTTGATTTGGAAATTGTTTTAATGGGAAGCATACGTGTTTTGTTTTTCCTTTTGGGGCTTATCTTTAGAATAAATTAATTCAATAATTTGATCAATATTTTACATCCTATAAAGATGGCTTCTTTTATCGACTATTAAGACGTATACTATTGGGTTTTTTATACACATCACCATCTTAAAAATATTTCAGTAAATCATTTTGTAGAAACTAGTTTCCATTGCGAAGTCTTCCATCAGGCTTCCCAACCTAATGAGTAACCCCCCTTACTTACTCCCAACCTTATAATTTATTATATTTATTTATTATATGTTTATATTATATTATATATAATCTATTCTATTATATATATAAAAAAAAGTCCATGGCGTGATGGACTGCAATTAATTAAAATTAATAATATTATATCAAATATCCTTGGTGCGAAAAATATAAATAATAAAATAACAATAAAAGGATATGGGCGAACAGCCCATAGACGGCTCCAATTTTATAAATAATAAAAAAAAAAAAACCTAATGAGTAAGATTAGTGGGACAACATTAAAAAGCAATTACGCCAACTATCCTTTTAGAACCAATCTTATCCCTATCCGGAACGCTATCAGTAGCTACTAATGCAATACGAGTAGCTACTTTGATAACAGCCCAATAAAATTCAAATTTAATTGCAGCACCGTTTGATTTTATCAGGTCTCAAGAGGGCTAGGAAGTTAGGAATTCTACAAACACAGGGTTTCGTGCACTCGTAATGGTTATGGCAGACAGACACGAAGAAAAAGTTGCCTTTTCCAAGGAAGTGTTTGTACCTAAATTAAAACAGTTCGGGCTAATGCTGGCCATGATAAATGGAACTTGGCACTCTGTTCCTTGTACAGAAAATCATATTTCGAACACTCTCTGTATTGTTCTTTTATTTTAGTTTACTGATTATCCAATGATTTTAAATTGTATTCTTTCTGGACGTTTATTATTATATTCCTACCTATTTGTTATAATGGTTTATAATACTTTCTTTTGAATATTGTGTAGTTCGTAATAAAGTTATATTGTATTCTACAATAAGTTTGGGCATTATCATCCTATATTATACCTATTCTACTTTATGTGTCTTTAGAGTTTAGAGTTTAGAGTTTTATTTTACAGTTAACTAACTAAATATCTATTATTTAAGACATGGAATAGATAAAGATAGGTCCATATTTAGGTGTAAAAATTATTAAATATGGATCTATCTTTGCAGCTTTGACTGGAGGAAAACCTTCCGGTGGTTCTGTAGTAGACACATTTATCATCCTGCCGAACCCTAAGTCCATGGTTCCCGTAACATTTTTCCGTGTCGATTACACAAAACCAACAATAGACACAATTACAATGTACATACAAATGTATAACAATACAATTATAATCGTAATTAATTTCATTACAATACAATAATCATTATAATTAATCATTTCCTTGGTGGTTTTGTATGGGCAGCGTAATAAGGGTCAGTTACCTTGTGATCAGCTGAACCCACG
Source organism: Polyommatus iphigenia (assembly GCA_963422495.1). Lineage (NCBI taxonomy): Eukaryota > Metazoa > Arthropoda > Insecta > Lepidoptera > Lycaenidae > Polyommatus > Polyommatus iphigenia. The sequence goes on along the minus strand of OY730177.1, from coordinate 29,727,384 downwards.
CCCACTTCACTAAAACCGCCTTCTAGAAAAAATAATGTTATAGTTGAGAAGGTGTCAAAGATCACAGTTTGGTTTTAATTAAGCTGAATACTCATTAATCTAAAAACACTGCAAAATATTCAGATGTGTCAACCAGCCGTTATCCCAACCCGCGGCCCGCGGGCCGCATGCGGCCCGCCGGGACTTTATTTGTGTTGTGGCCCACGATATGTTAAACCATTTTGAAATTCACGTCCACCGGCAAAATAATGTAAAGTCGTCGTGATAGTCGTGAAATTATTTCCACTTTTAAATCGTTAATTTTGAAGAATATTATTTTTAGCCCTAAAAAATTTTTGTTATGGCCCGCGACACCAAGACCAAAACATGTTTGTGGCCCGCGTGAAAAAAAGGTTGGGGACCACTGGTCTACAGAGATGGTCAACCTTTGGCACCTAAGAAAATATCAAAAGTAGCAAAGAAACTGATGGTCAAATGACGCAGGGCAGATGTATCGAACCTTTGGCACATGAAATCTCAAAATCAAACGCGAGCTGCTGATGGTCAAATGACAGCTAAACACCTCGTGCAGAGGTGACCAATCTTTGGCACATTATTAAATCTCAAAAGTAGCAAAAGTACTGATGAACGATGGTCAAATGACAGCTAAACCCCCAGTGTAGAGGTAACCAACCTTTGGCACATAAGGAAATCTAAAATGTAGCAAAAGTACTGATGGTCAAATGACAGCTAAGCCCAGTGCAGAGGTGACGAACCTTTGACGCACATGCGGCACGCGACAGATATTACAGGCACGCCAGCGCCCGGTGCCATAATTAAATTTACATACAACTTAACGATCGTTTAACTTAATTACGCTTAAACGCCGGTTAACGAAATATAAGAGAGATTAACCCAGGCGAAGGCATATAAAATTAATTTGAATAACGTAATACATGATGCTAAGATAATTAGGTTTAGAATAAGCTGAGTTCAAGGCTTCTAAAATTCATTTTAATTTTGCACCACTCGTGTTTATACCCATCGAAATACAATACAGTATAGAACGATAACCCTAATAGATTCGACATGTCTATATTTTCATAAAACGACGAAAATTGGTTGTCTACCAACTAATTTTAGTCCACCTTGGTGTGCATTTTGTGGAGTCACTTTTTGACCGACTCACTCTTCCATTATATTGTACGTACGTACGTATCCGCGAGAGTAGCGATAAAAAAAGTAAAAATCGGCGGGGAATGACCGGAGATTATTTCCTAGTAAACACAAGCGAGGTCACACACACACACACACACACGAACTAAAAATACAAGATGACATTGAAATGTTAATGCACCCGCCGCGGTACGCCGCGAAACGATTTATCAACATTACTCGATTTAAATTATTCGATTATTGTTTTAGAACTCTTCCTAGGCATTCGATTCCGAGAACGAAGTTAGAATAATCAGCCAAGTGCGAGTCGGACTCGCGCACTAATGGTTCCGTACCATTATAGAGCAAAATTAGCCCAAAAATTGTGTTTTTTGTATGGGAGCCCCCCTTAATTTTTTATTTTATTTTAATATTATTATTAAATATTAAACTGCACATAAAACTAAGTACCTTGAGTAAAATTCAAGTACCTACCTGTTGCCATTATTGATATAGAGCCAAAAAGGCCAAAAAATCACGTTTGTTGAATGGGAGCCCCCCTTAAATATTAATTTTATTTTGTTTTTAGTATTTGTTTTTATAGCGGCAACAGATTTACATAATCTGTGAAAATTTCAACTTTCTAGCTATTACCGTTCTTGAGTTACAGCCTGGAGACAGACAGACGGACAGACAGACGGACAGACATCGAAGTCTCAGTAATAGGGTTCCGTTTTTACCCTTTGGGTACGGAACCCTAAAAATTGTATTTATAGCGCCACGCTAATCGAAGAAATTGATTCATAGGCAAATGACGAACCTACGTTAATTGGTCGGATTATGTCAACTTTGTAAGTCGTCACCTGTCGGCTGGGTTTCACAAAACGCCACCAAAATACGGAGGTCCGCATCTGCCTATGAATCACGGGTCACCTTCTCTGATAGTACATAATATTTTGTCGAATGCAAGTTGTCCAAGTATTCTGTTGGTGAGTTCTATCTGGGAGCCTAGGGAGGAATTTTTCAAGTGGGACGGACGTATAGGAAAAGGAGTAATCAACCATTTTTTTTTTGTTTTTTTTTTTTGGTTACAAGTTGTTGATACTTTACACTTTATATAGGTTATTATTAGACTTGTGTATCCTCTGATAAAGCAAATAGATTTTATCATTTAGTATTGATCGCGTGACGGAAAACACTTTATTACAGACTATTTTGCCATAAGTATATAAATTATTTGTTTTGAAATTGTTTAATTTTTTGCCTGTACTTAATACTTACTAATGTTTTCTATGCTGTTGATTGTAATTTGAGATGTAATAGGTCCTTCTTCTTCTACTATTTCTACAGTATTTGCCATTTAAAATTGCATTTTTTAAATCTATTTTAATTAGAAATTAAAATACTAAGATTTTAATTTTACATTATATTATTTTTTATTATTTCCTGTTACCAGAAAAGACTGTGTTAATTTAATAACTAATATAAATTTATTAAGAATTTTCATTGAAATTCTTTAAAATAAAAGTAAAACATTTGCAGAAATTCTTACATTAAAGCACATGCAATTTAGAGAATTAAAAAAACATTAAAAAATATGTGGTGAAAGCTGGATAGTTGAACCAGAGACTTTATACTTTGATTTGTAACTTTTTATTGACTAAAATAAATAATTTCAGGCGCATCTGTTTAATAATTTTTTAGATATTTATTTACCTGTCGGTACTAATTTTTAAATACTAATATAAAAATCTTTAACTAACTGCATAAATATTGAGACTAGTCAGGGAAAAATTTACAAGGTATAGAACGTAATAAACGTAATGTGTATTTAATCAGAAGATTACCGAAACACCATCTTTCCTTATGGCTTATCCAGGTATTAATAGTCGATCACAGCATTGCCCTAATGAAGCTGTTCAGCATTTTGTATTTGTTTATTTTTAAAATTTGTAAGTCCCACTAAAACTCGAGAACAGCTGAAACTATTTAGCTAATTTTGGTCATGAAACATTCGTGGAAGTCCAGGAAAGGTTTATTTTATTAGCAAGGAAGTGATACGAAGTTCACCAGGTCTAGTTGCACAATAATAATTATTACAGTTACACTACTATGCGTTAGATAACATTTTATAGGTCCGCACCCTTTTTAATTTCCAGTAAAATTACCATAACGGAACCCGACGTAACTAGGCTTATAAAAAGGAAATTATAAAATAAAAGAATGAAGATCAAGCTATCTTTGGCTGAACAAGTCCAATTATTTTGAATAACGTCTCACTTACAGTAATATTAATAATAATTGTTCTAAAGAAGTACAAGAATTATTGAAGACTGGTGCAAGTTGCAACTATCCGGCTTTTACCTACAAAAAAAACAAAAATATGTTTGTTTATCAAGTATTACATAAAGAGGTTAACAAACTAATCAATTTAAAATCCTTGAAAAATTTTACGGGTTTTTTAATTGTTTGTGTTGCTTTTATTTACCTTTAAATTTTGTTTATAGTTTTTAATGTCAAGTACTCGGCGTTTGTACAAATTACTTCTTTATTTCTGAGTATAATATTTGCAAATTATATTCATCATAAAGCGAAATATTTAACGACCCAACATTTACTTTTATTTTATTTTCAAAGATTTTTTACAAGAACCTCTCTCTATAATATTTTGAATAACCAAACATATTGGAATCAAAAATTGTTTTTAGCGAAAAATCTTGAAATTTTATTAGAAAACGCACAATATTAATAAATAATAAGTATTATTTTAAATACCTACTATGTAACATGTATTTGTTTGTTGTTCTAACTTCTAGACGAATGCTTCCAATGATGAAATAGAAATAATACTTTTCGAAAAAACATAGTAATTCAGATTATTTCACAATTTTTAAAACAAAAATAAAGCAGTAACAACGACCACAGCTTTTTAAAATATTTTTTTATGTAGTGTGATCAAAGTTAGATTAACATTTTTCATTTCTTTTCCAAGTTTAAAAATCTAGTTTTCACGGAAACTCATAAGTTTGTTTCATAAACACTCAACTCACGCACTACAAATAAATCTAGTTTCGTGAGAAAACCTAATTTTCTGTCTAGATTTTTACGTAAAATCTAGATATATTTATATTTTTTTTGCAAGTACAATTTATATTTTTTAGTAAATAGTAGGTAGTAGGTATCAAGTTAGTAATTATAAATTCTGACAACACTTATTTAGTGTAATTTTATTTTAATCGTTGTTGGCTTGTAGCATGATTTAATTACATTTAGTTTAAAAATTAGATAAGGATAAATAAATAAATTGACTGTTGACACACATTACGTTAATTATGTCATTAGAATAACGATATGAAAATTGTTAATTTAGTTTGAGTGTGTTAAATAAGTTTATTTACAAAAAAAATGTTTATACGTATTTAAATATCTATCTAATCAAAGTTTGTATTCTTTACTGCAAAAAATATTTTAAAATTGCAATAAAAATACTTTGTTATGGTCGTGTTTGTTATCGGGAAAAACATGTTTACGGAATTTTATAAATGCGTTTTAGAATTTTTCTAAAACGCATTTATAAAACGACGAAGATAAAATCTATTACGCACCATTTTAGATTTTTGACACCAACGAAATTTTTCTCCATGTTTGAAATTTTTTTTTTTGAGTTTTTATTTTAGAGTGCTTCGTATAATTAATTTTTGACTTAAGATTTTTGAGTTGTTATTAATTCTTGTACAATTTTCGTTAATTAATATTATGAATTCTATTTCAAACAAATTATACTTTTGAATAATTTATTTTCATATTATATTATTATTTTGAATAGTTAATTTAAAGTCAGTTGACAGTGCTAATTATTTTTTAAAGTATTAAGAGGGTAAACATTTTTTTTATTTCGAACTGTCACAAGAATTTTGCAATGTGAAATTTTTGGACACGAATTTTGCGTGCATACAATTCCCAATTTTTTTATTTTAGTTTACGAGTATTTCGAAATTTTTTAGTTGACCCTATTTTTGTGTTGGGATTTTTTTTGTCTTTTTAATTTGTCATTCAATGTTTTTTATCCTGCGGCCCTATTCGGGACCTACCTGAGTTGCATCCGTGTAGGGGGTGGAGGAGTTCTTGTCGACGAGCTGAGACCCGAACACCACCCCGCTGACGGTCGGCGTCAGGGACCGCACATCCGAAATCTGCTGCGGGACCATCTTGCGAAAAAAAAATCCCTCCCGGAAAAAAAATAAAACACAAACACAGTTCACCTATACACTACACTATCGGCCGGCTTCGCCGAAATCCCAGTACATGGACACTACTATGTGCGAAAGATGCCCATAAGTCATAATTTCAACGAACACGGCTGTCGCGTCGTGATTCGCGCATTGCGGCTACGTGTGCACTCCGCGAGAGCTGGGCACCTACTGGCGCGCGGCAGGCCGTGCTGTCAATATGCCGCTCAGCTGTTCGCCCCGCCGCCCGCCCCGCGCCCCGCACCGCCGCCCCGCTCCCCGCGCGCTTTTTATCAACATCGTATGCACGCGTATGTATCCTTCCTAGAGCGTATTTACATACAGGTTGGCGCAACCACTGTTGTTGCTCGCAACTCGCAAGTGTTTACATTAGGAATTACAGTCATATTATTATTATTATAACACTAATGACAATATTATGACACTGAATTCTGAAACTATGACACTGTGACACTATGACACTAAGTCACAATGACACTATGACACTATATTATGATACTATGACACTATGACATTATGACACCATGACGCTAGGACTAATATTGACAATTGACACTGATATTATAAAAGCGAAAGTTTGTGACATGTTTTATGTTTATAACTTCTTCTCGTCTAAACGGCTGGAGACTGGAGTGAATGTAATAGGCATGGAGTTATGTGGTACCCTTGAATCTGGATTAGCACAGCCTACTTTTAACTGCGCGAAAATTCTCTTAGAAACTGCAGGGCACAGCTAGTAAAAAATATTATTCAATACGAAGAGACTGAGAGTGATAATTATTTTGAAATGACCATTTTTACTAATCCAAAGGGAGCCTAAGTCGTGTACTTATAAGGATATTTTAACAGCTGTAGGGATAGTTAAGTACGTATTAGGTATTATAATTATATTATAGTATTACAATAAGGCTTATGCAGACTGAGGACTGTTTACATAGTAACTGTTAGTAACCATGCATAATTACTATTTAGTGATCGGTGAATTCTTGTGAATGGTTCAATTCCTTTTGATGCAGATGTATGTAAATAAAACTTAGTATTTGTGGCAGTTTTGCTAGCACAAGACTAGTTAGTACTACTAGTAAGTAAGACTATTATCAAATCGCTGAATTCTGTCCGTAGCGGTTAGTGGCCCCCTGTCAAAAAACTTGTCAAAATTCATCGTTTTCTATACAAACCGTGATTGAAAATATTATAGCGATATTATAAGTTTAAACACTTACGGATTTTGTCGCGGAGCTTTCGGCTGCTTTACAGCGGCCGTGGACTGAGGTGACAGGTGTCCAATTTCTTGAAGTTATTTAAGGTGACGCAGCGTTAAAGTAAGAAACCATGTTGGATATATTTTAGATTGCTTGTTTTCTATGAGAGGCCGGCCCGGCCTCTCATAGAAAACAAGCAATGGAACAGCAAAAAATGGAAAGGGCGTAAGCGACAAAATGGTTTTTGTCGCATAATTTAAAAACCATAAATACATTTCATATAAGCTATGCACAAATTAAAGTGCATGCTTGAACCAATTTATGTACAAATTTTGGAACCTTAAATCACTCTCCTCTGTTGGAAAAATAGGAATCCCTTTTTTTACAGAGGTCTTTTCGATTGATTATTCTGTGCTATAAAAGTTGTCCAATCGTGTTATGCTATGGGCAATTAAAAGACAAAGACATGATGAATACTGACAATGAACTTCAATTTCTTAGCTTTAGTCATTGCTGAGAAAAATCGGCATCGCTACAGCCAAATTATCAAGGCGTCGCCTTAACTACCCGAAGATTCATCAATTTTTGTTTGCGTTCCGATCTACGCAGAACGAACTCACAGTGTCTTGAAGCAGAGGTGTCATAGATTTGTGCTTTAGTTTGTTTATCACTGGATCCCAACTAGATGGCAGCACCCAACCATCTTCGCGGTTAAAATTAGGGTGTTTTTTAATTTCTATGGCCTCGCGTATCATTCTTGGGCGGTATCGTGCTTCTTTTGCCAGTACTTGTGGCTTATCAAATCTTATGTAATGGCGAGGTTGATCCAGTGTGTGTTCACAAATTGCGGACTTGGTGTTCCTACGGTGTTTGACATCTGCAATGTGTTCCTTGATAAGGGTTTTGCCCTATACATATAAGAGAGGCCACAATCACAGTCGAGTTTGTAGATTCCTGCATCTTGAAGGGGTAAGTTGCATTTCACTGATGGTAAACATTGGCTGATCTTTTTGGGCGGCTTAAAATATTATGTTTTTAGCTTTCCTTAGAATATAGCTCACTTTATCAGTGACTCCCTTTATAAATGGTAACACTGCAGGTAATATTTCCACTGTTGCTGGCTTCACTCGGTTGCTGCTCTGTTTGCGTGGTACCCGAAGCTTAGTGTCGCGTAAAACTTGTGCAACATGATGAAGTTCGGTATCCACATGCTGTTAATCGTAGATTCCTCGCGCTCTTTGAAATAAAGATTTTCCAACAGTACTTAAGAGTCCGTATACGAAATTTTGCCGATTTCGCTCATTTAACAGACGTGATTTAACAGTTAAAATACAGTATTTCTATAATTTTTAATGCACAACATGTAAGACCATTTCAATTATAATCTAATGTTGCAGCTAGATTTTTAATTTTTTTTAAGTATCTTTAAATAATCCAACTCAAACCCGCGACAGTTTTGTGATTTTTGCTGTAAAAGGTTTAGAATATTACCTTTTTATGGATTGTATTGACTTACACGGAACGGAAAAATATGTGTTAAGAAATCCAAAATAAGTACATAAAATATGGACTAAAAAATCTAAAATATGGAAAAATATGGAGTATAAAACAGAAATATGGAAAAATATGGAGTATAAAATTACAATAATTAAACATTGTTTTAGTCTTAATATAGGAAATAATTACTGTACCTACATAACTATGGCTGCATTACAAAAAAAAACCTATAAAATACATAAATTAGATAGCGAAATTATTATTTCAAGAAAAAAGAACAGTTTTATTCAACTTCCATTGCAATAAACAATGACGTGCTTCTTCAAATTATCAAAATTAGAACTCTGACTAATAATAATAATTTATTATAATCTCTGACAAACAATAATACTAAAAATTGATGGCTGCATACTTAGACATCAAAAATTATCGGCACAGAATTTTGTCTTTTTTTTTGTGTGTCACTTAAATTCTTTATTTTACCCAAAGACCGAAACATACGTCAGTTTTTGTTTAGCCATGTCAGCAACAGGACCTTCAGAATCTGAAACTTTATTTTCTATTTCTTCAATAATCTTCTTTGGAACGATAAAACGCGAGAGGAACGAAATACGCAGCCGTACATACGTATATATGTCGCAGGGAAAAGAGGATATCAGGGATTTCACGATATCCCTAGAGATATCACGAACTTCCGGTAGATGCCGAATATTCTTGTTTGTTACGTCTTCTTACTAAAAATATCTAGTGATATGTCATTTCACTAAACTAAATCTAGTGAAATGTCAGAAACGCGGATACCGCCGAATAAAAATCGAGCCACTCATTTCTCTCGCTTGCTCTAGTATACACACGGGTACTTTGATAGGATCATCTAACATCTGAATCTGACAAGTAAGATGTTAGATGATCCATGCGTCGGATGGGCATGTAAAAAGTCGGTCCTGCGCCTGATCTCTCGCCGGTTGTGTCAGTCTTCCGTCCCACCGGGTTATGCGAGTAAAGAAATATAGAGATTGCTCTTATGCACTGCGCACACACTTGGGCACTATAAAATTACTCTTGGCCTAGTTTCAATGAAACCGGCCACCGTCACCAAAACCAGAGTGGGAGTTATTATTATTATTATTATCACAAGTGTAATGCAACTATAGCAGATCTGAGGGGGCATCACCATATCTCTGAATCATACAGTTGAAACCGACTGAGGGTTCTTCATCAGATACTTCAGACCTTTGATTTTTGACGTCAAATGAAGCGGCCGACCAAGTTGAATATTATTTGTAAAGGTGGCATGTCGATCTCTGGTTAGGCTCTTGTACAGGCACAGGTACTACAGGTACTCCAGCTCTTCGATTATCTTAGTTTTTACGGTTCCGTACCCAAAGGGTTAGTCTGTCTGTCTGTCTCCAGGCTAGACGAGCCGCGCCAGCTCGAGCGACGCATTTGTTTCACTCCCACTAGTGCCCGTTTCACGTGTGGGAACTAGAGCTAGCGAGAGAAATGAGTGGCTCGATTTTTACTCGGCGGTATCCGCGTTTCTGACATTTCACTAGATTTAGTTTAGTGAAATGACATATCACTAGATATTTTTAGTAAGAAGACGTAACAAACAAGAATATTCGGCATCTACCGGGAGCTCGTGATATCCCTAGGGATATCGTGAAATCCCTGATATCCTCTTTTCCCTGCGACATATACATGGTGGCGGGAACGTATTTTTTGTATTTTTGTGAAAATATGGACAATGGTGACATTTTCTTGCAAAAATATGGACTTATCTTTGTAAAACCCTAAAATATGGAAAAATATGGAAAATAAAAGTTGGTTTTTCACAGTCTAAACATGATAATTCGTCTAAAAAACACATTCTAGGCCGAAAATCACGTAAAATAAAAATATGTATTTACATATAAATCCGGGCCCTACTAATTACTAATACGTCCAAGAAAGCTAAGGAATTATCTCTCTCCAACTCCATTGTGAACTGTATTTTGGAGTTGAGGCTGTTCAGGTGCTCAAGAAATATGGATACTTTGTCTGATGGTAATATTGTGAAAGTATCATCTACATACCGCTTGTAGAAGGTGGGTTGTATAGGTGAGGACTCAAGGCCTAACTTTTCGAAGTCTTCCTTAAAAATATCAGCCACAACAGGTGAAACAGGTGAGCCCATCGCAACACCATCTACTTGACTGTAAAAGTCATAATTCCACAACATATTATAGCCAAATGTAAGGCAGTGTTCTAACAAGTCCGCATATTCAACCGGTAAGTCATTCTCTCTCAGCCTTCTTGTAACAATTTCGATACACTACTGTATTGGTAGGCAAGTGAACAGGGACTGTATATCGAAACTAACCAGTTGTTCATTGTCTCTGAGGCGTAGATGTTTAATCACATCGACAAAGTGGTAGGAATCCTTTACTATCCTTCTATCCTTGGTCTGTCCGCGTAGAGGCGAGAGTACATTAGCCACCAGCTGAGCCAATTTGTAGGTTGGTGAGTCAATTTGGCTTACAATTGGTCGAAGAGGAGCATTGGCTTTGTGTATCTTTGGCAAACCAGACAACTTTGGAGGTTTAGGGCATGAAGGCAACAAGAATTTGGGATCCAGATTCAGTGAGTCGGAGTACTTCTTTATAAGGTTTTGAGTTGTCTTCAAAACTTTGTTAGTGAGGTCCGTTTTGACTTTTTTGTACGTGTTCTCGTCCGATAAAAGATGTTGTATTTTGTCACTGTAATCTGTTGTATCCATAATCACCGTGGCATTACCTTTGTCTGCGCGGAGAATAGTAATATCCGATCTGGAGCGTAAGTTTTTCAATGCACTCATTTGTTCCCGGGAAAGATTTGGTTTGGACACTGAACTACGTCGTAAGAATGACGATATATCTTGTCGTATGGCCTCCGAATCCTCCTTGCTTATATTATTGCTTAATAAACAATCCTCAACGCTGCAGATAATACGTAAGTGTTTAAACTTATAATATCATGAGTGATACTTGCGAACACTTAAGAAATCAATATTATAGTGACAAAATATTTCTAATCTAAGCTCTAAGGGGAGATCGTAAACTCAGAATGAATTATATCACTTCAAACCATCGATTGTGATCGAAGCTACAAACTCATAAAATATAGATTGTAGAATATCGTACTAAGATTTACCAAGAGGTTTTTCACGAGTATAGTTTTTTACGAGTATAGAATAGTACGAGTTTTTATAAGAGTTCAATTTTTTTGCTTAAGGAAATAGAATGCAGTGCGAGCATTTTTCTCATAGCTCCTAGACAAGAAAGGTCAATGACCGCTCGTGCCACGTTAAAATAATTTGACTATAACCCATCAAGCCCCGTACGAGCACCGGTGATCGCGACAACAATAGAATACAATAGCATTTCCAAGAACCCTATCGAATCGAGAAAGATCCCTATCGAAGGATTAAGTAGTTAAGTATTTATTTCAATTAATGACACAATGATGAAAAAAAGCATTAACTTCTAGTTTCCGTTTTTATTTACATTGAGATTAAATTAGTTAAAACATGTAGTAGGTACGTATCTTAAGACTAATGATGATGACAATAACTGATTTTTATTTCTTTAATCTAATTTCTAGAAAGTTAGATAAAAACTTAAATAAGTATAAAAATAATCGTTATCAAAAATGCGCAGAAGGTGCATTAACTTCTATATTTTATTCATTTATTACAAGTAAACAAATTCGAACTTGTTTTTATTTTAAAACGTGAATACCTATACATTTTATTACAAAAAGGAAGATCGGTTTTGTTTACAAAGTTCTAGAAAAGAAAATGTCAGTAAGAATTAATTTTTGTTTTACAAAAAAAAAAAAGATTAATTGTAATCAAAATCCGAATATCTGCGAAAATATTTTTGCTGTACCTCTTCGGGTTTACCCTTACACTACAGAACATAATATTTTGATATTAATTAGAGTCCTAAAAAGGAAATATTACAAAAGATTTCTCGCGGTATAGGTGCTCCTTCACCGGGAGCCTCGCCAGTCGCCTCGCGAGTCGCGCGAACTCGCGACGCGACGATACAATGTGAATTGATCCTTATGGTCCAGTCAACTTAGGCTTAATTTAGGTAAGAACCTCGGAATTCGAGATACCCAGCTGTAAGTTTGTTTTTGCGTTTTCGACTGGAGGCACCGGTTAACCTGAAGTGATACTGTGACCGCGTGCTCTCCGCCCTCTATACCGAAAACGGTTCACCGTATAAAAATTTTTTGAACAAAAGTTGTAGAGAATTTTGTATTCTACATTATGGTAATAAATACAGATAGCAAAAAACCCATAGGAAATGAAATATTTACAAAAAAAGCGACCGAAACAAATTTTTGAGACCTTTTGACCTTGAAATTTAATAGTTGCGCACACCCTACGATATGTAGGTTTTGAGACAACATTTAGGGTGCTATTATACAAATATTTACAGACTTACAGCTGGGTATCACGAATTCCGAGGAGAAATTACTATACTGCAATCAGTATAGTAATTTCTCCTCGGAATTCGAGTAATAGTCCAATGACTATTACTAGTTTCTACTTACTTATACAATCCATACTATTATAAATGCGAAAGTGTGTCCGTCTGTTTGTTACCTATTCACGCTCAAACCGCTGAACTGAATTTGCTGGGTATGGAAATACGTTGAGTCCCGGGAAAAGACATAGGACACTTCATCCCGGAAAAATGCACGGCTACCGCGCAATAAACGGGTTGCGGGTGTCATCTGGGATAAAAAATTAATTATAATAATATTATAATAACTAGTTAGCTGTTAGGCACACCTGACACCGCACACTGCAGTCAGGGAAATCAAAAATTCCATAATAACAATATTATCATCATCATCATCATCAATCATAACCATTCATCATCATTATCACATCAGCCACTTACTATACGGCAACTTCGGCAAGCCATTGATGGGGATCAAGCAAAAATTAAGGACTAGTCAAACATTTCCCCAACTGTTTTATTATAGTACAGTTGGGGAAATACTTAGGCTCCGGTAGTAGGTACCATAATAATGTGTAGGTAGGTAAAAATTAAGGGCTAATTAGACATTTACCTAACTGTACTATACCTAGGTAGGTAGGTACTAGGTAGGTAGGATGTTAATTCCGTGCCGCTATTTCATAAGGTACAGCGCAGTAAGCAATCAGCTTACATGTTTACCTACGCCTAACAATTCCGCCCAGGGCTGCCACACCCGGGAAAATCGATTCCGGAAACGGAAAAACACGTTTCTCGCTAGCTGTACGTTAAAAAAGTATTATTAGAAAATTGATTCAGAAGGAACCTACGTAATTTGGTTGGTTTATGCCAAGCCCAGCTGTTCACGACTGACAGGGACTTGTCATAATCCAACAAAATTACGTAGGTCCGCCATCTGACTACGTATCAATTTTTCTGATAGCTGTACATTAGTATACATTGTAGCTAATATAATAACAAATATTTGAAGCATAGGTAATATACTTAAGGCCCATTCTCATAAAATATATAGATGACGTATCACTTCCTTCCTAACACAAACCTTCCCTGGACTTCCACGAATAATTTAACCCTAAAATGTGCCAAATCGGTTCAGCCGTTCTCTAGTTTTAGCGAGACCTTCCCTGGACTTCTACGAAAATTTTAACACTAAAATTTGCCAAATCGGTTAAGCCGTTCTCGAGTTTAAGCGAGACTGATAAAATTTTAAATTCATTCGTATTTATTTACCTACTATTTATACAGATGTTACATACCATTTGTCCATCCACAGTGAAAATGTGCCGTGTCTTGCGACCTACTAGCGCGACGCGAACGGCTCGCTTGCGATGCATCGACATCTGAAAAAATGATCCATTTATTACGTTTCAACCGACTCCACACATTTAAAAAGAATATCCATACGCTTTAACCAACTCCACATATTATTACTTATGTAAAAAATATCCATACTGTTAAATCGATTATTTTAATCGTGCGCGGGCAACACTAGACGCGTCGGCTCACGCGCATCCCTAGGGTGTGCGGGGACATGGGATTGTGACAAAATGGCAGTACGACGCTTTTAGTTTTGTATATTGTTTATTTTGGTGTTGTTTATTGTATGAATAAATCGTGCTAACGGACATTCTGTTTTAATAGATTAACAATACGTTTTAACCGCCTCTTCACATGTAAAAAAAAATATCCATTCATATTAACGGACTTCCCAAAAAGAAGGAATCCGTGTTCGGCTGTATAAATTTCTAACTAATTCAATTTGACAATTTTCTATAAAAAATACTTAGATACAAAATTTCCATTTTGTGGCAACCCTGAGTTTTCCATCGGTCGGCCGAATTGGCTCGAACAAGATGACTGGCGGTTGTGAAATGACTGCTTAAGAGGCCGGGTACACTTGGAATTTCTCATACAAACGTAATTCCAAAATCATTTTCTCATACGAAAATATTTAACATGTTTGAGTTATTTTTCAGTTTAAGATAGTAATTACCTAGGTTCCTACACAAAAATTTACTTCAAAATATTTAAACAAAATTTTTTTTTTGTTTTAAATTTTTTTTTAGTAAATTTACTACTAAATATTTAAACACTAAAAAATAAAGTAAAACACTAAAAAATATATAAATAAATAGTAAATTTACTATAAAATATTTAAACTCTAAAAAATATTTTTTAGTATTTAAATATTTTGTAGTAAATTAGTAGTAAAATAGTAAATTTACTACAAAATATTTAAACTCTAAAAAATATTTTTTAGTATTTAAATATTTTGTAGTAAATTAACTATTTATTTATATATTTTTTAGTGTTTTACTCTATTTTTTAGTGTTTAAATATTTAGTAGTAAATTTATTAAAAAAAAATTAAAACAAAAAAAAATTTTTTTTGTTTAAATATTTTGAAGTAAATTTTTGTGTAGGAACCTAGGTAATTACTATCTTAAACTGAAAAATAACTCAAACATGTTAAATATTTTCGTATGAGAAAATGATTTTGGAATTACGTTTGTATGAGAAATTCCAAGGGTACCCGGGCCCTTAATTACTACCGTCATAATAACCTGGGAGTCGGCACGAATGGGCCGGCCGAAAACATCCTATATACAGTGTGTAACAAAAGAAAATGATAATACTTTAGGGTGTGTATGTGTCCTTATATCGAGTTCACCGTGAAAGTAGCAGCGCTGAAAGAGCAAATTTTTGAAGTGAAAACTTCTTTAGCGGCGTTGAGCACTTTTGTGGGATGGGTAAAAACTGTGAAACTCGCGCCAGATTTTCGTGTTGATCGAAAAACCATACAAAACGCGTAAGACGGTTGGAGAGTAGTGTTTTGTGTCGAACTCGAACTCGAACTCGAACGAAATGTACAGTCGGGGAAATGAGTTGCTTAGCAGAAATGTACAGCGGGGAAATTAGTTGTTTAGCAGAAATGTACAGTCGGGGAAATGAGTTGTTTAGCAGAAATGTAGTCGGGGAAATGAGTTGTTTAGCAGAAATGTACAGTCGGGGAAATGAGTTGTTTAGCAGAAATGTACAGTCGGGGAAAATTGTGCTAAGCAGAAATGTACAGTCGGGGAAATTAGTTGTTTAGCAGAAATGTACAGTCGGGGAAATGAGTTGTTTAGCAGAAATGTACAGTCGGGGAAAATTGTGCTAAGCAGAAATGTACAGTCGGGGAAATGAGTTGTTTAGCAGAAATGTACAGTCGGGGAAATTTGTTGTTTAGCAGAAATGTACAGTCGGGGAAATGAGTTGTTTAGCAGAAATGTACAGTCGGGGAAAATTGTGCAAAGCAGAAATGTACAGTCGGGGAAATGAGTTGTTTAGCAGAAATGTACAGTCAGGGAAATGAGTTGTTTAGCAGAAATGTACAGTCGGGGAAATGAGTTGTTTAGCATAAATGTACAGTTGGGGAAAATTGTGCTAAGCAGAAATGTACAGTCGGGGAAATGAGTTGTTTAGCAGAAATGTACAGTCGGGGAAATGAGTTCTTTAGCAGATGCGCTGATTAAGGCCGCGTTTCCACCTGCAAGACAACTGTCGCGAGAAGTGTCAGACAGTCTGTCTGACAGCAGCTTTTTTTTTCGACTGTCGATATTTTTTAATCGATTGTAAGGGTTTCGATTAATTAATTAAAACGATCGTTTTTTTAATATTATTTTTTTCTTAAATCGATTTTCATAAAAAAATGGGTTGAAAAAATAATGCACAACGTTAATAATCAAGTTTTCACTTCTGCCGGCACTCCCGGAGTGCAACCCATCTTTTTTTTTATTTAAGTACATTTAGATCAAAATCTATTAAAACGGTATTTAAAAGACGTGTCTCTCGAAGTTTATTGTGGTAACTCAAAAGTCAGAAAGAAAATATATTTATAAAACCTACAACAAATTTCTTTGAAAAATTAGACACAAGTTTAATTTCGGCTCAGTGGATTTGCGTTGGTAGCTCAATCCGGGGTCGCGGGTTCGAGTCCCGCCGACGTGACGAATTTTTTTTTCGAAAATGGCGTGACAGTTTGGACAGTTGAATAGTTATAAATTATAATAAAAATCCTAAATATAATATTATTATGTTGTCTGGTACCCGTAACACAAGTCCTTCAGGTACTAAGCACGGGGCCAGACTGACGTGGTTTAATGAAGCGTCCATAGATATTAAAAAAAATCTTCCAATCCAGTAATCCAATCCAGCACTGAATAGCTACTGGAATGCTCTGGAATGAAATTCAATTCATTCCAGTGCATTCCAATTTCCAGTACCCGTTTATATTATTCCAGTAGCAAACCAGCGCTCGATCCCTGGATTGGAATAGTTCAAACCGGCTATACCTAATGTCGGCACTACATATAGGCGAACGCGTTGGCCTACGCGTTGGCCAACGCGTCGGCCAACGTGTTCGCCTATATGTAGTGCCGACAAAACGCGTCGGCCAACGTCTAAATACCTACCGCCAACGCGCGAGTCGCCCGTTCTACACATTGGGTCGACGCGTTGGCCAACGCGTAGGCCAACGCGTTCGCCTATATGTAGTGCCGACATAAGTGTTATCACGGTTCTTACAACAAAAATAATTTTCTGCGGTAAAATCGCACGGTTTACGACGTGTGCTGCCATCTAGTTTACTTTAACGGTACTATGTACTTACTACGTCTTGAGAAACTACGTATTATTTTACTCGTCTACGATACGACTTACGAGTAACTATAAAATTATCGTACTATTAATATACGATAATTATTAATTATTATTAGCTCATAGTATTATTATTATGTGTGTAACATATTCCATTTTAGTTATTACGTTACAATTAATTATAGCAAACATTGGCGTACTACTAAGACTTTGCTGATAATTATTCAACAAGACCAAAATTAATTCTTGCAACTTTAAAATAATGTCGTCTTTAAACTCTAAAGGCTGTCATAGACAGAGCAGGTAATGTAAAGATGTATATTATAGCACGATACATCTCGATACATCTCGATACATCTTTCTATAGAAATCGTCAGGAGACCACACACAACAGCTATAATGTATATTTTTACATTATGGCTATTGTGTACGATTTCTATAGAAAGATGTATCGTGCTATAATATACATCTTTACATTACCTGCTCTGTCTGTGACAGCCTTAAGGTGATCACGCGGTGTAGAGATAAGCTACGATAACATGGCGCGCCCCTCCAAAATTCAAAACGTTGAAGTGCGTTGTCAAAACGTTTTAAGTGCGTCGTCTTGCGCGATCGGCTAGTTATGATTAGTTGACCAACAAATCTTGGTAATAAGTGACATTAAGTGAAATATTACGAGTACTGGTTGATTGGTTGAATACTTACTACATACAGACTCTTTCATAAGGATGTGACAACACACATTGAAACAGTCATTTGGAGGGGCGCGCCATGTTATCGTAGTTTATCTCTAGCCGCCAAACCGCGCGTTCGGGCGGACGTATTATAAATCCAGCCTAAGTCGCAATTCATACTTATAAATGCGAAAGCACAGATAAGTACCTAAAATCTAAATAGTTACTACGTAAGCGAAAGTAAGTCTGTCTGTCTGTTACCTCTTCACGCCCAAACCACTGAACCGATTTTGCTGAAATTTGGATTGGAGATACTTTGAATCCCGGGAAAGGACATAATATTCTCGAAAAAAAATTACAATTAGCCCGCGATAAACGAATTTTGGCGCAACGGAGTTGCGGGCGTCATCTAGTTAAAGTATACAGAGTGTAACAAAATTAAGTGATAATACTTTAGGGTGTGTTTGAGTCCCGTGTCTATACAGTTAACTCTATAGTTCACTGTAAAAGTAGTAGCGCTGAAAGAGCAATTTTTTTTTTCTCCTTTGTATGGAAAAGCTCATGACGCTGGGGTGCTTGCCCTGGATACAAATCATAAAAAAAATTGGTCTTCCAGCGCTGCTACTTTCACAGTGAACTCTCTCAAGGAACACGTATACTCACCCTTAAGTGAGTATTATCACTTAGTTTTGTTACACCCTGTATAGTAATAATAATATTGTGATGTCTATTTTTTACACTATTACGAGTACATTATATTTTGTACCCCCTTATTGTTGTACAGAGAAGTTGTACAAACTTTTACTATTTTTAGGCGCTCGGTCCATGGGTTGTAATTATTGAATTTTTTACAAAATTAATATTTCGACGATAATGAGTCCGCCAACTCGGCTTTTAATTATCACAGTAATTGCAAAATATAATTAAAATGTATACCGATTGTAACCTTTAATCAGGTTTCCTTTGTAAAAGTGAAAAATAATTTTCCATCGGCTATTGGGAGATGAAAATAATGTCGAAAATAATACTGTAATTAAAATATTGGAGATGTTTCTTTAACATTAAAATTCATCATCATTGCCGCGGCCGTGCTGGTTTAAAGCCTCCGTAGACCAGTTGGCTAGCTTGGCTTGTGGAGGTCGTGGGTTCGATTCCCGCGTTGGGTAAATGTTTTCAAGTTCGGTTAAAAGTAATTAATTAATTACTAAGTCGTTTGCGCTTATAACTGAAATTAACGATTTTTATGTAATTTAAGATCAAGATACTTTGCACATCATAAAAAATCTTAACAAAATCGGTAAGGTGTTTTTAGCGTGACGAGGTAACAGATAGACAGACAGACAAACTTTTATGACGTTTAATGGTGCTCCCACACCGCAGTTAGAAAATGCTTAGTAACGCTAGCAAACATTTGTTAGCAAACATTTAATCACAAATGTTAAAAAATGTTAAAAATGTTTTCATGTTAGAAAATGTTTAGTAAACGTAAGTTAACAAATTATAGCAAAACAAATTATAACAAAATAAAACATATTGTGTTACCTTTTGTTTGTAAACATTTTATAAAGGACGACGGGGTATGCGGTGAGCCAATACCAGATTTAAATGTTATAAAATGTTAGTGAACATTAGTAAACATTTTCTATAGTGTAGGAGCACTTATAACATGTAACAGTTCCTAACAAAATGTTCCTAACAATTGACAACATTTGTAAGTAAATGTTTTTATGTTAGAAAATGCTTACAAACATTTTCTAACGGCGGTGTGGGAGCACCATAACATTAAAATATTTGAAACCTTCATCAAACTAGATGTCAACAAAAAATGTGAGCAGCAAATTAATATTGAAAATAACAACAACATTTCATTTGCCTCAGAGAGCGAATTTATTCCACGCTAAATAATAACCTGAGGGGACAGCTGTTCTCGGTAGAAATTGATACTTGTCTATGTCGATGATGTCAATGTATTATGTAAAGTATCAATTGTAGTCGATCGATCTATAAAAGTGTTTTTCAAAAGATAGATTGAACAATTTGAATAAGTAATTTTATTGAAAGTTATAAGTGTAATGTGTGAACCCTGACGAATACCTATCCAATTACTGATATATATGCGAAAGTGTGTCTGTCTATCTTTTACCTCTTCACGCTAAACTGCTGAACCGATCATGATGAAATTTCGCATGGAGATACTTTAAGTCCCGGGAAAGGATATAGGACACTTTTTATCTCGCAAAATGTACAGTTTTCGCGCGATAAACAAATTTTGGTGCAACTGAGTTGCGGGCGTTGTCTATAGTTAGTAATAAACCAAAAAAACCTCCTCCTTTTTGTAAGTCGGTAAAAAAACTGATTGTGCGCTAAAGTAGTAAGTACTAACTGACATGACGCTAAAATACAACACTACATCTACAAGTTACAACACAAAACATCATAATAAAAAAATGAAATAATAATTCTGTATTTTTTTTTTTGGGAACCTAGTACGGTCTACATTTTCAATGAACCCTTTTGCATCATATTGTGAGCTGAACGAAATTAAAGTTAAATTTAACTGCGGTTTAATTAAGCCCGGGTCTAACGCGAAGAATTAACTAAAATATAAACCGTAATCAATATGGCGGTCATCGGTAACCGCGTGCAGCCGGATTCCAGTTAAAATATATCTCGTTTTGATAGATAATAGTGATGGGACATTCGTTATTTTGTCGATGTTTCACGTAGATATTCAACAATCAAACAAGTTCAAATCAAAGTTTTACACCCTTTTTTATATTTTGTTACGTAGTGGGATATTCATAAATAACAATTAACTAGATTTATTTCAAATAGCGTTTGTCAACGAGTCTTAAGTTTTAACTCTTAACATAATATACTATAATAATTTATTACTTACCGTAAGTTGCAACTCACTGTAACTTACTATAGCGATAACAAAAATGTCAAACCAACAGTCAAATCTCAAGTTGATTCCATTATGAGACTTCCAAGTTCCATACAATAAATAACAATTGTAGAAATGACGCCATATTTAAATTTTAATGTTTAGCTAACAAGTGTCCAAATTATAACCTAATCTAGTTAGTAACCTAGTCGTTAAAGACTAAAAAATTTTAAATAAGACGTGCCCGATATTTCTTTGGAATGTTGTTTAATATTATGAGCATCGACTAGCAAATAATACCATTTAAATAAAAAACAAGTAATATTAACAACTCATTAAATGACAACTTAATTTAAAAAATTCTTGAAATTATATAACAATTTTCCCCAGTTACAATGCCCGAATCAGCAGTAACAGTAAATCAAAAGTTTAAAATAGAGTTTAGTCACACGCAATGCGTGAAACTTATCGTCGGGGCGATAAATAATTTGTGTAATAAATAAACGTTACAGCGTATTAACGGTTAAGTTAAACTTTGGTCAAAAATGGTTCGATCATAGAATATACGTGGGAGAGCCATGCTTCGGCACGAATGGGCCGGCTTGACCGGAGAAATACCACGTTCTCACAGAAAACCGGCGTGAAACAGCGCTTGCGCTGTGTTTCGCCGAGTGAGTGAGTTTACCGGAGGCCCAATCCCCTACCCTATTCCCTTCCCTACCCTCCCCTATTCCCTTCCCTTCCCATCCCTACCCTCCCCTATTACCCTATTCCCTCTTAAAAAGTCGGCAACGCACCTGCAGCTCTTCTGATGCTGCGAGTGTCCATGGGCGACGGAAGTTGCTTTCCATCAGGTGACCCGTTTGCTCGTTTGCCCCCTTATTTCATAAAAAAAAACCCACCGCAGTGTCCTCCTGTCCTGTTACCTCTTCACGCCCAAACCACTGAACCGATTTTGCTGAAATTTGGCAAGGAGATACTTTGAATCCCGGGAAAGTACATAGCATACTTTTTGTTCCGAAAAAATGTACGGTACCCGCGCGATAAATGAGTTTTGGCGCAACGGAGTTGCGGGCATCATCTAATTATTACATAATATCAAACTAACACAACTAACTAAAACCATAGCTAAAACTAAACTGTATATTTTGTAGTAAAATAGAGCAGTAAAATGTAAAACATTAAAATATATTTCTAGCGCAGTTCAGGTGTGCGTTTCTGTAATGAGATCAACGTAAAAATGTTAATGTTGCTAAGTAAATGCCTAGGACTTATCTACTTAAGTCCTAGGTTTTATGTTAATTCCTGTGCACATAGCGTCCGTTGTGTTTACTAAATATAGCATATCCTGTATACTTAATTCTGCAGGATAGTTTGGTGGAGAAGAATGTAGATTTTCTTTGGAAGTTGGTTAAGAAATCTATATTTATAACTTGATAACTTTATTGTCATATTTCAGAAAAATGGGTCCAGCGGTTTAAGTGTGAAGAGTAACATAAGGACTGACAGACATACTTTCGCATATTATATAATATTAGTATGGACTATGGATATTATCCATGCCTGCGGAATGCATTTATAATAAAACCAGTGTAAAAATAAAACGAAGCTTTGGGAGCAACTATACAAGTAACAAGTTCACCCCGCGATAGAGAAAGAGGAGAATATTCCTTCTTTCCCTCCGTTTAAATTTTTGATCAGATCACGTGTCTCAACGCATAAGGGTTGATTCAGACCGCAACGCGACGCGTAGATCATGCATTTCTAAATTTATATGGATTTTACAGATTCGCATATTTCGCAAGAGGTCTCACGCAATAGAAATCTGTCAAATCCATACAAATTTATGCCGCGCCGCGCCTCGCCTCGCCTCGTCGCGTTGCGGTCTGAATTGACCCTAAACGTAATATTTTTTACTTATCCAAAATTGAGCACATCACCTTAAACTTTAAAGGTACGCTTAAAAAAAAAACGAGACAAAAATATCGACACTAAGCCTGGACATCACTGGATAAAATAAATCAGCGCACGTACAGAATTCCCTGTAATTATTGAATCGAGTCGCTCTTTCACAAGAATTTTAAATATTTTTTGATTGATTGCCCGTGTATTTGATAATGTTGCGAGCGCCTTTTGACTGCGCTGCATTCATCCAGAGCGAGAATTTAAGATAAATAAAAAACATTCTCTATTTGCATTGCAATTTCTCATTAATTCACATAAAAATCGGTATGTCGAACACTCTAGGGATCTTCACTTTGAAATACCTCGTACGATTATGGAGTTTTACTACAGAAACAGTGACAAAATCAACTAGACAACAGACGGATCATCTTATGGTAAGCCATAGCTGCTTATGGATACTGGCAACACCATAGTTACATGTTTAAGTGATATTATGACGTCTTCTATTCCCGTTGTGTTTCACCACAATATGTTGAGTTCGTAGTGAAATCTCCACCTCCTATGACGAACCTCACTTGACGACATGATAGAAGCGTTATTTTTGCCGGTTGTTTAAAAGCCAGGTTAATCTGGTCGAGCCAGCCCATTCGTGCTGAATCGTGGCTCAAGTTTAAATCTTACAAGGTAAGAGAAAAAGTGTAAAAAGTCTTCAAACGATGCATTTCCCTGAGTTCGATCTCAACAAAATCAACTAGATTAGAGCGAAGCCACGTTGCTCGATTACGATGCGTTGCGTCTTGCGTCGTCAGAACGGAAAGCGTTTTGTTTGCCACACAATAATAGCTATGTCCACAATGTGCCTTTTTTTATGAACAAATAAAGGCATGCGTTATAGCACAGTCAACAGCCCACGTGAAGCATGCCAGCGACGCATGCGCTCTGACCGTATCCAAAACATTCGCCTTGTTCTTTGCGTCGCTGGCATGCCTCACGTGCACTGTTGACTGCGCTATAGCGCATGCCCTTGATGAACAAAAAAGGCACAGTGTGGACATAGCTATTATGCGGTGCGATGACGAAAAGACGGCGATATCACAACGCATCGACCATCCCCTTCATCTTTCGTCCGTTGTTGTCTCGTCAAAACACCGCGTCCGACAATGCAACGAATTAATGTGGCATGTTAAAAAGTACTCGTATATTGTAAAACATCGAAGCGACGTTGCAGCCACGCATCGCAACGCAACAGAACGACGTGGCCTCACTCTTATGGAGGATTAAATATAATGGAATGCAGAAAGGTACTTGAAAGCTTTCTGAAAACTGCTAAATGCTAAGATTTTGATCTTATCCAATTCTTTTCTAAAGATCGTGGATTCTTCAGTGATGAATAGGAGTGTCATACAAAATTTTGACTTTATCACAAGGATTATAATGTTATAAGCAGTTAATACATATCTAGGTACTAGGATGGGATGGGATGGGATATTATATGTTTATCACTTTAAATGATACCAACGTTAATTTGTGATAAAACTATGCGAAATTATTGTAAAATATTGACAGGTTTGGGTGTGAAACAGATGACCTTCAGTCACTTGAAATTCAGCTATGTGGAGCCCGTCAAGTGTCCCTTTGCAGGATGGCGGTATTACTGCCCAACGCAGAAACATCCTGAAAGGATTGCAAGTTGCAACCATTCAGTTCCCTCTTTATAATATGGGAGATATACCTCTTTTTTATATGCTTTACGCATTCCCGGCGGATTGGGGCAATCGGCCGAGGTATGTTGGCTCCCCACTTCCACTACTAAAACCACCAAGACTACTAAAGCCCCATGGTGCTCCACTCCCGCTTAAGGCTGATTTGGGCAACCTGCCTCCTTCAATTTTGGGTAGCTAGCTAAGTTATTGTAGTTCTTATGTATTGTTAGTACCTACGATCAATAATTAAAAGTGTTTTAATTATAATTTAGTAACAGGAAATGATGCGTCAATCGGAAGTGATATTATCATCGCTTGAATCATGGCAATTTCGCTGACACAACGAGAAGAGGACACGTCTTGGTCATGACACTAATATAGATATGTACGTCTGTATGTTTTTATTGGTTAGTTATAACCAGCTCTGGATTTGTGTAAAGGCAGTATAGGCCATGGCCTATGGGCGGCAGCAGCGTCCTATGGCGTCGGCAGAGTTCGTATGTCCCTATAGGGGCGGCAAAATTAAAGTGGCCTATACACCATACAGTATACTCATAAAAAATATAAATCCGGCCCTGGTTATAACTTACTAGTTGTTGCCTCCGACTTCTCTTCCGAGAAATAATATCTCCTATCTTTCTACCTCGCAGCCAAAATGTCAAGCCTGCTGTTTCGTTTTTACTTCACTTATCTAGCACTCCCGGAGTGGAAGTGCAAATCGTTGTTTTTACAGTCAGTGGTAGACTGAGCTAACTCAGGTAGGTCAGAAGTCTGCCAAAGTGTTCCCATATTTTGGTGAAAGGCCTGTCCCAATATGAGTTAGACCGGCTGGTCGTGAAGGGTGCCCTGTACTACGTTCTAGACAGATTCGTGACATTCTCCGTTCAACGGACGGTGGCAAACCGCAGATGGTTCTAGTGGATAGGCTCGTCACTTTTCATCGACCAATCGCAGGTACCCCGGGGTGCTTCAGCTTTACTGAGGTACATTCCCAGCCCGGGCACGCATAGAGCGTTTCCCCTGCGAATCAAAAAATCACAACTCACAAGTGAAACTTACAACGAAATCGCGATGTATGTCAAAGACGCTGATCATTGAAGTTTGTACCCTTGGCCCAATAATGACTAATGTCATACGAAACCCAAAGCGCTAGATTTATTGGTGATTAATATTAGCATAGGAAAAATATCTAGGACATAGCCAGCGTCAAAATATTACTCATTGGATGGGACTTTGATATCATACCTATTTTGTTATGCATTCAATTTTTTGCAGCTAGCAAAGAAGTGATCGGCAGACTGATGACTGAGTAAAGAAGTAGACATAAATAAAGAAGTAGGTACTTCTGAATAGTTAGGTGAATTATTAGATTGATCTTACTGTGGCGTAACTTCTTTAAGGGCTTTCGCACCCTTGAGACAGGAGTTTTAAGACAAATATGTAACTATTGTCTGTCTGAAGACTGTCATGTTTTTAGTGATACCTAAATTGCCCCTTAGACTCTTAATATTGTTATTTTAGTCTGAATGATAAACGTAGCGAAAAATTAAAAATAGACACCAAAGCTTTAAGAAAAATTTAAGTTTTACTCACAGCTTTATCTACCCAAATCATAGAATATAGTTTAAATCATTAAATCACGAATGAAAAGGTTCTGATGATGATAAATGTTACAAAATCATTACTCTTCCTTTTGGCTTAGGCGAAGTCGGTAAAAAATAGAACAGACTGACATAAGCACGTATTGTAGAAACCAAAGGTCGAGACGTACTTTTGTTGAGTTAAAAAATCATATCAACGAAAATCTTTCTTCAAAACCGGTCCGTGAAAGAGCAGGACGGAGCATTTTACCAATAAGAGGGAAAGGGACGAACTATAACGACAGGGTTCGCGACACAAAAATGCTTCCAGAGCGAGATAAACTACGATATGGTTTGTTTACAATTTCCTGCGTTGGAAAACAATGCTTGGGCCTTGACGTTAGGGTTCACTTTGTTTTAGCCGCATTGTTATTTAGGATGTTTTAAAATTTAGTCGTTTCCTAGCCGTGCTGACATGGAATGGTCAATTGCATTCTATCAGCGATTCGTAAAATGTAGTTTTTTGCAATTTTTTGTCGCTACTTTGCAGTTTTTTTGGCTTTTTAAAACCGATGGACATATTTGATGCTGGAGGATTTTTTAACGTGAAGCTTGAAATATGTCCCTGAATTAATCGAAGAGATTATTCGATATCCAAGCAATTGCTTTTGATGTAGTGTAACAACTTATATGTGCTAGAACCTGTGTGTGGCTCCCTGTTAAGGCGGTCCCCCGAGCAAACGACCTTGACCATACATTTGCCGCGTTGCCGAGATCGCACCAAAAACCCTATTTTTTTACTTATCTTAGTTCAAAATTGTCATAAAAAAATTAAAACGTGGAATACATATTAAGTAGTTTATGATATTGTCGATCTATTGGCGTGTGTTTCAAATAAAAGTTATTTGTAAATACTAAGGAGATGCTGAATGTATGCTTGAATTTCAATAAATTGGTTTTACTTTGGAAGCCGATATCATGACTCATGAGTATAATGAACAAAAATAGAACATTTAAAACGTGGAAAGGAATGTTGATATACTGAAGATTATTGCTGTATTTTTATCATAACTTTGTAGCTTTCAAATTATGAGTTTATAAGGCTCTAAATACGGTAAATTACGGAATCTCCGTAGGGAAGGCCCTTAAGGCCGTCCCCCGAGCAAACGACCTTGGCCATACATTTGCCGCGTTGCCGAGATCGCACCAAAACCCTATTTTTTTTTACTTAACTTAGTTCAAAATTGTCCTAAAAAAATTTAAAACGGGGAATATGTAGTTTATGATATTGTCGATCTATTTTTTTTTTCAATATGTGTTTCTGCAATCTGTTTCATCGAACATTCAGCAAAAGTTTAAATATTGATTTTAATCTTGTAGGGTCGGCTAGCCCAGTGGCTGCTCCCTCTAATTGTGGCTTTCCCTATAAGTCTTTAGGGGTTTTTCTCTTGAGCCTTTGAAATTTTGTATCAATGTTCATTAATTGTGTTGCAAGTACTATGTTTGGATGCTTGTTTAGCCTTTGCTTGTAAGATTCAATTATATATTTTGTCTCTCCCTGGACAGTTCTTATTTTGAGGTCATGATGAAGTTGTTTATTTGTTATAAACCAAGGAGCCTTTGTAATGATTCTTAGTATTTTTGATTGAAATCGTTGAAGTATTTCTAGATTTTAATTTGAGGTTGTTCCAAAGAGCTGTAATCCATATTATTATGTCCAGATTGGTTTAAGTATACATTTATAAATTAGTAGCTTGTTCTCTAATGATAGCTGTGATCTGTTGCCAAGCAGCGAGTACATTTTTGTTAGTTGGATACCAAGAGCTTTTCTTTTCTTTGTAATATGTTTTTTCCAGGTCAGGCGTCGATCCAGCCACAGTCCCAACTTAGTTCAAAATTGTCCTAAAAAAATTTAAAACGGGGAATATGTAGTTTATGATATTGTCGATCTATTGGCGTGTGTTTCAAATAAAAGTAATTTGTAAATCCTAAGGAGATGCTGAATGTATGCTTGAATTGAAGAGAAGATTGAGAAGCTGATATCATGAGTATAATAAACGAAAATAGAAATTTTTAAACGGGGAAAGGAATGTTGATATTTTTTTTTATTAGCCTATAGTGTCCCACTGCTGGGCAAAGGCCTCCCCCAGGATCTTCCACTGTTCTCGCTCCTGCGCCATGTTGATATATGTTCGGTATTCTTTGGTTCAGCAAAAGCCGGATTCCTCGTTTTTTTGTCTTGTACGCACACGACTACCAGGATTTAATGTCAATATAGCTTTAGCTTGCATCAATTTCACTCCAAACTTCAGAGATATAATATTTTAGCTACAAAAATGGTTACTTTTCTCATTGATATCTAAATAAATACCTTTGTAATTTCCGTAATTACCTTTGTTTAATACACTTTTTTATAAAATGTGTGGACCGCGAAGGTCATTTCATGTCTTAAAACGGACCCCGAGCGAAACTAATTGGTGACCCCTGGCCTATAGCCTTCCTTGATAAATGGGCTATCTAAGACTGAAAGAATTTTTCAAATCGGACCAGTAGTTCCTGAGATTAGCGCGTTCAAATAAGCCCTTTCATATAATTTCCCTCGTTTTTTTCACATTTTCCTCTATTTCTTCGCTCCTTTTATTTGTAGCGTAATAAAATGCCTTTCTCGATAAATGAACTATCTAAAACTGAAAGAATTTTTCAAATCGGGCCAGTAGTTCCTGAGATTAGCGCGTTCAAATAAGCCCTTTCACATAATTTCCCCCGTTTTTCCACATTTTCCTCAATT
This sequence comes from Polyommatus iphigenia, assembly GCA_963422495.1. Taxonomy (NCBI): domain Eukaryota; kingdom Metazoa; phylum Arthropoda; class Insecta; order Lepidoptera; family Lycaenidae; genus Polyommatus; species Polyommatus iphigenia. Next base: position 29,698,595 of record OY730177.1, on the reverse strand, counting down.
TCTTCGTTTCTATTATTTGTGGCGTGATAAATATAGCCTATAGCCTTCCTCGATAAATGGGCTATCTATCACTAAAATAATTTTTCAAATCGGACCAGTAGTTCCTGAGATTAGCCCTTTCAAATAAGCCCTTTCAAATAATTTTCCCCCATTTTCCCACATTTTCCTCTATTTCTTCGCTCCTGTTAGTCATAGCATGATAAAATATAGCCTATAGCCTATAGCCTTCCTCGATAAATGGGCTATCTAACACTGAAAGAATTTTTCAAATCGGACCTACTGGTCCGATTTGAAAAATTCCTGAGATTAAGCGCGTTCAAACAAACAAACAAACAAACTAACTAACAAACTCTTCCTATTTATAATATTAGTATAGATGAATAGCGTTAGTCTTAAAATTAGACTTAAAACTTAAGGTAACCATTAATTTTTCTTGTAACAGTAGGTCTTTTGCAAGTCTTGTAAAATAAAAAATACTCTTAAATTTTTGATTTTTTGGTATCAATATTAGTATTCAATATACAAACTTTATAAAACATATTATTTAACTTTTGGTAACATGATATTTTTATCTACACACTAATTTGAAGTTAGCCTTATAATTCTTACTATTTGGAGATCAACAGATCGATCTAAATTGGTGGACTTGACGAATTACTTGTGGTTTTATGTGGTACTGAAATATTTGGCTTCAAAATGATGAAGATTGAGTACAGAAATAGTTGAGTTTTAGCCGAATTCGGAAAAAGGCACTATTAGATAGGAATAATTATTTAATACTTTTTAGTTCATATTATAAGGATGTTATTATTGTTTTTACCTTGGAAGTCGGTTTTAATTTTTTGTTAAAAATAACAATCTATGCCACAGTTAATCAAAATCGCCCTAGTAGTTTCAAAGCCAATTTGATGCATTTTTTCATTCAGATTTCAGAGTAAAGGATATTGTAGATTGTAGGAAAACATTTTCCTCTTTATAATAATTAGAATAAATTAGTATATATATATATACGAGTAGCATTAACTATTAGTGTTGTTTACTTAGTTATATTGTGATGGTGATGATGTATTGCACAAGATAACGCAACTGGGACTGTTTGCCGTCAATTATGTCAAATTAAATAGGTGATACTATCAATTAGCAATTAAATGATAAGACACTTGAATGGGATGAGATATAAGTTATAACATTATAAGTTATAACACATAATTAGACTATAAGTAGAACCGAAATTAATTTATCGTTAATTATACGTTTTACCGGAATAAAAACTATTCTTATATAATCCTTCCGGGATTCAGAGCCTTACGAAATTTATCAAAATCGGTTTAGTGGGTTGTAGTAAAAGACAGGTGTACAGCAAAATATGGTCTTCATAGGCAGTAGATAGCTTGACTCATCTGGTAGGTATCTTATTTTCATGCATCGAATTAATTTTTCAAGCCCCATAAGATCACCGGTGATCGCGACAACAATAGAATAATAATAGATTTCCAAGAATCCGCGATCGAAGGATTCTTCCATTAAAAAACAGTCGCACTCACGCACTTTCGTCAAGGCTACATTAGAATCTACTCCTGGAACTACGTTGTAGGATCTCCATCTATTAGGATTTAGGAGGTTGATTCGGACTGGTCGCAGGTCGACCTAACCAGACTCGTAAACACACACGGGAATAAACAAAACTATTTCAGTCAGATGAACCTGCGTCATTCCAACTGGATGCAATCGGCCTCCTACAGTATACCACAATAGATATAACTACTCTGTCTACTCAGACTATACTGCAGGGTGTAACAAAACTAAGACGTGATAATACTTTAGGCCTAGGGTGTGTATGAGCTCCTTAAAATATTATATTATGTATACTGTACTAGGCGAAACATGGTGGTAGCGGTCATTGACTCCCTGTCAAGAACTTGTCATTTTCTATATAAACCGCGATTGACAGTGATTAGTGAAGTGTCAGATGTTGCCGATCGCGGCTTAGTATAGTATGTACACAATTTTTTTGGCAGGGAGTCAATGACCGCTACCGCCATGTTTCGCCGAGTACAGCTGTTATAATTGTAAAGTGTAATATTTTCACAGTAAACTCTACATAAGGGACACATACACACTCCAAACGCTCTGTTTTATTGCAACATTTACGCCTCTACATACTAAAGTAAATAAAAACATCAAATTCAATAGTTACAAAACCTATCATGGCGAGTTAAGCGGTAATAAGTAACTAATTTGGTTACTGGAGCGGTTCTAATCACGTTAAACTTACCAAACAAAACGTTCACACGGTCGTTTTGACTTGTATCATAACTGTACTTAACTGACTGAAAAATAGAGGGTTCGTTTAATAGTTTATACAACTACGTATTATGTATAGGGTATATGCCATTATAGTCATTATAGTGCCCTAGACTATAAAGACGTGTGCGCAGTAAACAACTCTTTCTTTACTCTCAAATACCTCCCACACCAGATTCAGTGACAGTGGTTGAATTCATTGAATCCAGGCCAGTTACGCATGAGTAACTTTATAGTCCCCAAGTGTGTGCGCAGCACACAAGAGCATTCTCTATTCCTTTACTCAATTGGCAAGAGATCAGAAGGCGCATAACTTTTTTATGCCCATACGACGTATATGTATCATCTTTCTAGTTAACCAGGTAATCAGTTTGCGTTAAACTTAAAAAAAATCATTTTGTTCATGCAACATGGGAATCGAGCCAACGACATCTGAATCTTGAGACATTAAAGCCACGAGGCCATAGAGTTAATCATTTCTATAATAAGCCATCAAAAGGTTAGGCAAACATAATAAGTAAATAAATAATTATCACCTCATACCTTACTAATGATCTCATTATTGCAGTACGAGTATTTTCTTCGCCATTTTTAACAATGTCTAGTTGTTAGTTATTGCTATTAAACAATAATTATATCCTGTCACAATAATAATATTGACATTTTCTGAGAATTTTTCTAATAATAATCTCGCAAGAAAACTTTGGTGTAGTACCTCGGCTTTATGTAATATCCATAATAATATTATGTATTATGAATCCAAAAATTTACTGTCTGTCTATATTATATATAAAAATATTCAAAAATATTAAGAACATGTTTTAGGCACGCCGAAAAAAATTACCACAGCAAGTACATTGAAAATACTTTTTAGTTCATATTACTATTGTTTTTACCTTGGAAGTCGGTTTTCATTTTTTGTTAAAAATAATAATTTCACTCTTTTTAGTGTCGTCTACAAAATAAGGCTTTATGCGTAAATAACCAATACGAATGTTAACTATTCACATTATGTTACTGTAAGCAAAATTGTGGTAAATGCTTGCAGTTATCTAAGCGATGCTGCAATTTCCAAACTTTTATCTTTAAAGGTTCAGGAGTTCTGTTCAGTGCCTTTGGACCAAGAGACACCTTTGTATGAAATTTTTCTTATTCGTAATATATGTTTAACTTACTAGAAACAACATTTTAACCACTATGAGCGTTTTGATAAATTTCAAGGATTTCCCTCGATTGCTCATAGATCCCATCATCAGCCCACCACTTTCGTAATTGTTATACAAAATTAAGATTATATCCTATACAACAACACGAAAATTTCGAAAATCGGTCCACAAACAGTGAAATCATCGTCAAAAACATCTGCTTCTATGCAAAATATCACGAAAAGTACCAATAATTGGGTCATAGTGTGATGACCATGGTATAATTATGGTTGTGATGATGATGATTAATCAAATTGATGTGTTGGCTTATGCTTTCAGTTGTTTAAACAACGCCGAAATCCCCGAACCTGTACCTATAAGCATTCAAAAGTTCTGTTCGGTACCTTCGGATCCAGGGTATAACCTGGTGCAAAATCTTACTTTTTGGTAGCATTTATCACGAATGCTTCAGAAAAAATCGAAATCACTATATATTTTTATACAAATTTCAAGGAGTCCCCTCGATTCCTCAAGGATCCCATCATCAGATCACCATTTTTGTGAACATGGTACTAAATTCGAGTTAAACCCTATACAATACAAAAAGAATTTTGAAAATCGGACCACAAACGGCTGAGTAATCGTTGAACATACAAAAAAAAAGAAAAGATACATACAGCCGAACATATTACCTCCTCCTTTTTGTAAGTCGGTCAAAAACAACTTAATAGTTATAGACCTATTACGCTTGTTCCTATATTTTCAAAAATATTTGAAAAAGCTATGCATAGAAGGATCACTAGCTTTATAAAAAAATATGATATCATAAAAAACGAACAGTTCGGTTTTCAAAAAAAAAAAAAATCAACGCTACAAGCTCATTACAATCTAACGAACCAGATCATAAATGCCATGGATAATCGAGAATATGCTACTGTAGTATTTATTGACATGACCAAGGCGTTCGAATTTGTATCACATAAAATACTCCTCAACAAACTAGAACGACCAGGAATCAGAGGGCCTGCCTTAGCTTGGATAAAATCGCTTATCTCTGATAGAGCACAATATACTGAAATAGAATATATAAATATATACAAAGAATTAAATGATTGTAAATCGAGACGTAAGTTTAATCGTTATGGAGTGCCTCAAGGCTCAGTATTAGGTCCACTATTATTCCTTTTTTATATAAATGACATTCCCTATTTGACTAAACTTTATAAATTGACATTATTCGCAGATGACATTTCTATTTTATTTACACATAAGAAAATTGACATAACGAAAATTGAATCTGACATTAACAAAACACTAAAGACCATCATTGATTGGCTGACATTAAATAATTTACAAATAAATATTAGTAAAACAAAATACATACAATTCATAAATTACAATAAAAAACCACTAAAACTACAACTATCTTACGAAAATCAACAAATTACGGAGGTTCATGATAACTTATTTTTAGGGATTCAGATAGACAGATATTGTAATTGGCAGGCTCACATAGATAGAGTATTTAATAAAATTAATAGATTTGTATTTGTTCTAAGTAGTCTTACGAGAACAGTAAACGAACATGCAGCGCTAATGGCTTATCACGGCTTTTAGTTGCGTGTGTACGGTAAATTATACGGCTATTGCTGAACCAAAGATTTCCTTTGGTAGGATTGGTCCTTATGGCCCAAGGATGGATTCAAGATGTGGAGCCACCGCGATTTTTGATGTTAGTTTTTTGAAATTTTAGCAGCTTCTGCTCTGGAGGAAAATAGAGTCTCAATCTGTATAGAGGCATTAATTATGGTACTATTCCAAGTTCGGTACCATATTCGGATGACTTAAGAATGCTAAATTCATTTTAGGACTCATATTTGCATGATAAAGATGTTAAACAATGTAAAAAGAAGAAGAAGAAGAAGCATTATTTAAACGCGCTAATCTTAGTATGATTCAGTAATTACTGGTCCGATTTGAAAAATTATTTCAGTGTTAGATAGCCCATTTATCGAGGAAGGCTATATAGGCTATATTTTATTACGCCAAGAGAAGAATATAAGCGAAGAAATAGAGGAAAATGTGGAAAAAACGGGGGAAATTATTTGAAAGGGCTTATTTAACGAACTACTGGAATAATTTTTCTGTTATTGGGCACAGATAAAAAGTAGGAACGTGAAGGATCATAGGCTATTTATTGTGTGCTAATTTGTCTGTGAAATACCTAATTTAGCGGGCGAAGCCGCGCGAAACGTCTAGTAATATTATAAAGCTGAAGAGTTTGTTTGTTTGAACGCGCTAATCTCAGGAGCTACTTCCGATTTGAAAGAATCTTTCAGTGTTTGATAGCCTATTTATCGAGGAAGGCTATATCCTATATTTTATCACGCTAAGACCAATAGGAGCAAAGATACAGAATAAAATGTGAAAATAAAGCTGAAGAGTTTGTTAGTTAGTTTGTTTCTTTGAACGCGCTAATCTCAAGAACTACTGGTCCGATTTGAAAAAATCTTTCAGTGTTTGATAGCCTATTTATCGAGGAAGGCTATAAGCTATATTTTATCACGCTAAAACCAATAAGATCAAAGATACAGAGGAAAATGTAAAAAAACGGGGAAAATTATTTGAAACGACTAATATTTCACAGACTACTGGAGCAATTTTTATGTTATTTGACACGAATATATAGTAGACTACGTGAGACATGGGTTACTAATATATGAAAAATATATGGTTTCCGTGAACTTTCAGATTTACGCGGACGAAGCCGCGCGGAACGTCTAGTAATATTAATATATTGCTCCATTCATCACCATGTCTCTGGCATGCAGAATAATGCGGCTATCAGCCTCCTTATATTAATTAAGCCCTATCAACAGCGTTTTCGTTGGTTGAAAATCATATTATATTCTAATTTTTTTATTTTTTTATTTTTACTATCTTTTATCAAAATATTATTCCAAAACTGGCATTTAAACATTCGATTCAATCGAAAATGATACCAAACTCGACTATATACCTAAATCCCATGCAGTTATTGACCTCATACCTTGTTAAACTAAAAAACCCCCCCTCCCCCATCTGCATGAAATATTCAGGTGGCTCCACATCGTAAACCCATCTTAGGGATATAAAGATCAATCCTACCAAAGGAAATCTTTGGTTCAGCAAAAGCCGTATTCCTCGTTTTTTTGTCTTGTACGCACACGACTATTACATGTGTCAACTCTTCTTAGTTATGGACTTATTATTTGGGGAAACTCCTCACATATAGATAAGGCATTTATAGCTCAAAAGAAATGCCTCAGAGCAATGGCTAAAAAACCGCCGTATGAATCCTGTAAGCCTGTGTTTAAAAAATTTAACATTCTGCCTTTACCGTGCATGTACATTCTACAGGTGTTTAAATTTGTCATCAAAAATAAGAATTCTTTTACACAATTGTTAGATAAATACCCCTCCAAATATTTTCGTAATCAACACAGATTAATTATAGACAAGAAACCCAAAACAACTATTTTTCTTAAAAATAGCCACTCCATGTGTGTTAAAATTTACAATAAGGTTTTAAATTTTAAATTTTAAATTTTAAAGGCACATTTTAAAGGCTTATTAACATACAATAGATCTGTAAGAGAACTAAAAAAAATGCTGATGAATAAGTGTTATTACAGTGTAAAAGAATTCTTAGAGTCGTAAACTTACCGGTGAATTATGATATATCTTTTATTATTATTATTTTTTATTAATTTCAAATTTATTGTATTTGTTGTATTTTGTTTAGGATTTTAAATTGACATGTTATACAGCATAAAATTAATTGTTCATTATTTATTATTGCATATAATATTTTAGGAGTATTAATTGAATTGCAAAAATTTTTATAATATTATAGTATTATTTTAGGAATTTTAAATGAATTGTTAAAAAATGACTATTGAGTACTTAGATTTAAGACTATATTGCACACCATACAGTATTATGTGGTAGAATGAAAGCTCCAAATAATTAATCTTAAGACCTTTGTAACTTCATTGTAGCAATAAATAAATTCTGATTCTGATTCTGATTGTCTGTTAGCCCATCACGCTTAAACCGCTGAACCGATATTAATGAAATTTAAAGTGAAGATATGTACTTTAAGTCCAGAGAAAGGACATAGGATGCTTTTTATCCCGAAAAAATGTACGGTTCCCGCGCGATATAGAATTTCCACGCAACGGAGTTACAGGCATCAACTACTTAGTTATAACTTATGAGAGATTGCGATGCCTTCTCAAGTTCATTGACAGGATTTTACCTATTCAATAACATATCGAGCGAAGTCCAGTTCCGATATCATCTAGAGGGTAAGGCCAAATTAGCCTCGAAGAAGCTTGGTGTTCTTAACAGAGCGAGACAGTACTTCAGTCCGGACCAACGCCTACAACTCTACAAGGCGCAGGTTTGTCCTCATATGGAATATTGTTCTCATCTCTGGGCAGGGGCGCCAAAATACCAACTACTCCCTCTGGATCGTATCCAACGAAGGGCCGCTCGAATTGTTGACTGCCATAGTGTTTCAAACAGCTTGGACCCCTTGGAATTACGCCGAGATGTAGCTTCGCTCTGCATCCTCTATCGGTTGTATCACGGGGAGTGCTCTGAGGAATTGTTCGGAATCATACCACCTGCAACTTTTCGCCATCGTCTCACGCGAAAAACATACCATCCTCATCACCTTGATGAGTGGCAGTCTTCCACAGTGCGTTTTTCGCGTAACTTTCTGCCGCGCACTGTAAAACTCTGGAACGAACTGTTACCAGCAGTATTTCCGGACCTATACGACCTGCAAACCTTCAAGAAAAGAGCGTATTCCCTCTTAAAAGGCCGGCAACGCACCTGCAGCTCTTCTGATGTTGCGAGTGTCCATGGGCGGCGGTAGTTGCTTACCATCAGGTGACCCGTTTGCTCGTTTGCCCCCTTATTTAATAAAAAAAAAAACAATTTATTGTTTAGCTTAGCTAATCAAACATCACTTTAAACAGAAAGCCTTCGGTCAAAAAACTCAGAAAGTATTATACGCCTACTCATAGTCCCAGGGTCATCATAAAATTTATTGTTACAACCTCATAAAGGCAATAAATAGACTAAACACATTTTGATGTAACAGTTCAAACAACAGTATTGACATACAGCATGCCACAGATAGGTTTCCACTAAATCTTATCAGTTCGAATACCTGAGATGCTTCAAACATTAATCATAATTTGTTTATCATCTGAATATTTTAATTATGACTAAAAATAATTGAAATATCACATCACATTACTATTTATAGTAATTTTAGTGTAAAGTTTGTATGTGTGTGTGTAATTATTTATTTAGTTATTTATTTCTTCTCGAGTTAAATATCTAATGAACTGCAAAGAAGAGACAAGTCTTTTTCTCGCTCTTCACCTTCCAGTCTTATTTTACGCACTCCCTAATCCCTATAATCAGATGGATGTTTTCGAAGTACCTACGCAAGATTCAATTTCTAAGTGTGCAAGCAACATTAGAAATTCTAAAAAAAAGGGTTACACTCCAAGAGTGCCGGCAGAAGGTCAAACAAAACAGAAAAGAAAGACACGGGGATAACTGTTTCCTCTCCTACGATACGATTTAAGGTGAACGCAGATTTGGCCGCACCGCACGCACCGCAGTCGCGCATTCGCAATTCTTCATATTATTATGAAGTTGCGAAGACTGCGGCGCGGCATGGGCGTGCGTACCATGAAGGCATAAAAGCACTGCTTACCTAATGATAAATACTTGCTATACACATATTTTAATTTAACTTTCGCACGTTTTAGACGACGTTAGTTATTATATAAAGTAAAAAATGAATACACTTAAAACGCCTAAATTTATAAAATAGCAAAAACTAATTTGCAAAACTTCATAAAAACATTATAATTTAATCGCAACGGCCCGCCGAGCGGAGATATATGCATTTGAGGCCTCGCAGACCTCGGGCATATGTGTGCGATGAGATTTTTATATCGGTGCACAGATTGCAAACGCACGCAGACATGAATATCTCATTTGCCTAGTACGGGCAAGTAGCTTCAAGGACTGCGGCAGCCGGCAGGTCTTCCGATTTCCGAACTTATCCGAGCGCCTCCGACGCGGCGTTCGGTTCGGGTTCGTTGCACTTCACATTTCGTTGCCTATTATAATCCGAGTAAAAATAATGGACGGAAATCTAATTACGCGTATGCACGTATAATGCATTTTTGTTTAGTAAGGGTTATATTTGTTTACATTACATTAATGTTTAGTATTTTTGGAACGCCATTTTCTTTTTTCATGTGATGAGCACTGTTACGATAATTTTTGTTTGCGCAAGTTTATAGTTTTCTAAAACGACTTTTTTGTTTTAACATTTAAAAGTTTGCACATTTTAACAGTTTAATAGTTATTACTGAGTTTCTATATTAAGTGCGTTTTTGATTTCTTAAAAATGTTATTTGACTGTGAGGTCTGTGTTGAGAATGTGTGTTTATTAAAAATTAAAAATAACAAGTTTTCACAACTGTCATTCAGTGAAAAGATTCAAATTGTGTCGAAAGGTAGGTGTGTACCCGAGTTACAATTAAACCAGCAAAAAGGCAATGTAACTCGGAAGTTTCATGTTAAATGTTATGAATCATATAACTGGCTGTGTGGTTGTGTGCACACGATTAAATTATATTGTTTTCCTTGCATATTGTTTAATAATTGTAGTTCAGTGTGGACTGATTCAGGATATTCAGATTTAAATAATTTCTATAACGCGGCAAAGAAGCATGACCATACAGAAAAACATCTGGAGGCCTGCTTAAAATTAAAAACTTTTGGTAAATCTCGTATTGAAATGAGTATCAACAGTCAGCTACGATTAGATATTGAGAGGCATAATGCTAAAGTCGATCGCAATAGAAACATTTTTCATAGGCTGATCGATGTTGTTTGCTTTCTGGGAAAACAAGAATTAGCTTTTCGCGGTCACGATGAGTCAGTATCGTCGTTAAATAGGGGTAATTATTTAGAAATAGTAAATTTATTAGCCAAGTATGATGGAGTTTTAGAAACCCATTTACAGAATGCGAGTACCTCATTCACGGGCATGTCAAACCGTACGCAGAATGATTTGATCTCGAGCCTTGCATCTGTGATAATCGATCGCGTTAAAGCCGAAATTAAACAGTCCGATTTTGTCGCCGTCATGGTAGATGAGACTCCTGATGTTAGCGGCCGTGAACAATTAGTATTAATTTTGAGATATTTTCGTGATTCAGAAGTAGTTGATCGATTTATCAAATATGTTGATGTCAGCGCGGGTCGGGCCGCTGTAGCCTTGAGTTCTATAATTTTGGAAGTTTTAGAAGAGTTCGATTGTGTATCCAAATTAGTTGCACAAACTTACGACGGGGCAGCAGTTTTATCCTCACAAATTAATGGCGTGCAGGCTTTGGTGAGGCAAAAATGTCCACAAGCTATGTACGTTTGGTGTTCAGCACATGTATTAAATTTAGTTTTATCGAAATCTTTCGAACGAGTTGCTGAAACAAAACGCTTTTTTAGTATTATAAAATCAATCGCGGCTTTTTTTCACACTAGTACAAAGCGAATGGCCCATTACAACAACTTTGCCGATATGAAAAAGCTGCCTCGTGTCGCGGAAACAAGGTGGACGTATCACTCGCGCACGGTTAATGTAATTAATAATGAGTCCACCCACCTCCTAGAATTGTTTGAAAATATAAACGAAAATACACAAGACTGGGATGGTGAAACAGTGACACAAGTCAGTTCATTTTTATTTAATATGAAAGAATTTGAATTTAATTTTCTATTAAAATCTTTCGCAGATATTTTTGCAGAAACGGATATTATGTATGATATTTTGCAAAAAAAAAACTAGTGACATCGCGTATTGTGTAAGAAAGATAAAAGAGTTAGAGTCATTTTTAGAACGTTTCAGAGAGAAGTTCGAGATCTATTATGATACCGCCGTTCACATAACCGGACCACCTAAAAGAAAGCGCAATGTCGATGATGTAAAAATACATTATCGGCGAATTTTTGTTGAAATAATTGATAATGTAGTGAGTGAATTAAGAAATCGTTATAAAAACATTAAAGATTTAAAGTTTGTTGAGCTACTTTCTTGTGAGAATTTTAGAAAATATAGTGAATGTTTCCCTGAAAATGAAATCAGAGAATTCACTAGTAAATATCAGGCAAATTTTAATTTTGATAAATTGAAAAATGAATTGCGCTGTATTTATAGATCACCTCAATTTGCAAATAGTTGTGTATTTAGTATTATTCAACATTTGTATAATGACAATTTGAATAAAGTTTTTTCTGAAGTGTTACGATTAGCGAAATTCATTGTGACTATCCCAGCAAGCAGCGCATCGGCAGAGCGTTCATTTTCGAGTTTAAAACGTATCCACACATATTTGAGAAACACACAAAATCAACAACGACTCACAGATCTTTCCATGATTTCTATAGAAAAGGCATTAATGATAGAATTAAAACGCAATCCAACTTTCTATGACGATATCCTAAAATTATATTTAAAAAAGGATAGGCGCATAGATTTAATCTATAAATGAATGAGTAGTTTGTTTTTTACGAACCCATAGTTTTATTATTAAGTTTATTTATATATTTTGCGGATCACATGAAAATCGGCCTTTTTAACGGCCACATCGGATATCTTGCGAGGGACGTATTCTGTAACTATCACTCACTTGCATAAGATATTTGAGGTGGCCGAAATCTTGCATCTATAGTATTTACATCAGAATATAGTAAATCTCAAGTAACCGGAGTCCGGAACCATGAGTATGTGAAAATTGAAGCCGATTAGGTGAGTACTTAAAATAGTTCTCGATGTTCTCGATAGATGGCGCTGGCAATATTGCTGTCGCTGGCTACATTGCGCTTTTAAGATTTTTTCCGACCATATAATATAGGCCATCCAACTACTCCGCTGGGCCCCGCATACCCTGTGTCATATTGCTCTGCACGCCACTGGCCGCGGGTAGGTAGGTATGCGAGCTTGCCTATAACTTCATATAAATAATTCCGAATGCGGCGACTGCGGTGCGAGCGGTGCGGCCAAATCTGCGTTCACCTTTACTCTCGGTCTATCTTACAATCGATCAAGTCACATGTTAATCCTGACGCTAACACTTTTTACCCATCCCATAAGGCTCACAAGTCACTAGTCACTACGCAGTTAAAGTAGTAATCAATAGCAACTTAGATACAATATATTTCTGAATCCATTACGCCCAAAATCCATTACGTCCATTCATCGCGCGGGAACCGTACCTTTTTCCTAGATGACCTTTCCCGGGACTCAAAGTATCTCCATACCAAGCAAAATCATTTTATGGGTATAGGCGTGAAACAGCTCTTTAACAAATCGCTTCTATTGTTATGGAATCTTTTACTACCTATGGGCTTTGTCCCTATAACTCATCCACGTTATCTGGCAGACCATATATCCTTCCACTTGACCGGGATCCGTTGTTGGGACTTCCGAAACTGGGACACACCCTGGAAGACGCTGGAATTATGCTGGAGTCTAGTGCAGTGCTTGAATTAGAACAATGATTGCGAAATGTTAGTACGGGTAGTTTTGCGGCTTCTCGTATTGTAACAGTTCTGCACTTTCATATAGTATAGTGTGTACAACTTTCTATCTGCAACCGCTTCAAGCTTAAATCGCTGAATTGATTAGGACAATTAAATTTAATATGAAAATACTTTAACTCCTGAAAAGGATAATTATAGAATAGTTTTTATTATACTTACGGTGTGCCGTGTGAGCGATAAATAATTTTTAAAACTTAGATATTTGTCTCCAACTCTCGTAATTTCAGAAGTAGCCAAAGCGCAACATCTAAACAGACTCAAGCCAATGCGACAAAACAGCCAAATCCAGTTCCAAAAACAACGATACTTTGGATTCCAGCCTCAAAACTTTTCTTGGTAAATATTTAAAATTTTTCATATTAGGGATATCGACAGCTAAAAACTGATTTATAAGAATTCACGAACTTCACAAGATGTTTTGCTGTGCTTGGGTAAGAATAAAGTAAACAACTGAATGTATCAAACAGAAACGAAAATGGGAAAGTATTATGGAATGACTGTCCCCGAAACTCCGTTGTGTCAAAACCCATGTATCGTGTGGGAACCGCACATTTTTCCGGAAAAAATGCATCTTATATTCTTACCCGGGTTTGGGCGTGAAGAGGACAGGTTAAGAAGACGGACAGCAGACTTCTCGCATTTATAATATTAGTATGAATTCTTTTACTAAATAGTTTTAAAAATTTGTTTTATTATATAAACATATATATATAAATAATAAATACTATTTCACCGAAAACTTATATCACCAGAACAACCCCTGAAAAAAAGATTTTATCCGGTCAAATTGACTAGCCCCACACCATATTAGCCTCGAAATGGGCATTTTCCGGAAAAAAACAAAACAAAAAGAGACATAACGATAAATAATTAACTTCTAAGGACAAATAAAAAAGATAGAAACGACTCTGCCCCACAATGAGTTTTGTGCGTAAATTGAATATTCCCCCGCAAAAGTTTGCACATAAATATAAGATAACGCAGATTTATGGACAAATCCACACCTTTATTGTCTTAAGATTGTTCATATTTTGGGATTAAGGATTTAAATACAGGTTTTTAAACGTATTTTTAGACATACTTTAAGTGTAAGTATAATAAGTACCCTTCTACAATGTTATAACTTTTAGTCCTTTCTTCTGTAAAGACTAATCTATACATATAATAAATCTGTAGAAATGTCAATTCTGTACATTAAAGATATTCAAAAAATAATAAGCGGAGGGTGTCACAATATCGCTATAGAAGCCGAAAAGTTAGTTAGTTTTTTTGTCTGTCTGTCTGTCTGTCTGTCTGTCTGTCTGTCTGTCTGTATGTTTGTTCCAGCATCACACGAAAACTACTGATCCGATTTGAATGCGGTTTTCGCAGATATATTTGTCTTCTTCCAACTTAACATCTGGTGTATAAAAAAAGTTCTCCCCACCCCTCGAAAGGGACGAAAGAGGGGGTCAGATTTTGTATAAGACTTTTGCTTTAACACGAAAACTCCTGATCCGATTTGAATGCGGTTTTCACAGATATATTTGTCTTCTTCCAACTTAATATCTGGTGTATAAAATTCCCCCCCCCCCCTCTAAAGGGACAAAAGAGATGGTCAGATTTTGTATAAGACTTTTGCTTTAACACGAAAACTACTGATCCGATTTGCATACGGTTTTCGCAGATATATTTGCCTCCTTCCAACTCAACATCTGGTATATAAAAATTACCCCCCCCACCCCACCCCTCTAAGGGGACCAAAGAGGGGGTCAGATTTTGTATCAAACTTTTTTCTTTAATGGACTTACTTCATATTATTAACTGTTTTTCCAACTTAACATCTGGTGTATAAAATTTTACCCCTCTTAGGGGACAAAAGAGGTCTTAATCTTACCCAGATTTCGTGTCAACTGATGAAGTAGAAATACTTTAAATGGCAAAACAACGTTTGCCGGGACAGCTAGTTTATAGTATGTGTGTACTTGTTTATAGCTATGTTCCTGTATAATCATCTCATACGTTGGAAAATTCACTTGAAAGGCATGTACAGCTTTATGAATTCGGCCTAACTTTACGCTAAACTCTAAAGGTTTAATTCCTTGTAAATAAATGAATATTAATATTGTAGAAACTGTAAAATATAAATATTAAATATTCATAGCATATTTTAATCCTTTGATCGCGGATTCTTGGAAATCTATTGTTATTCTATTGTTGTCGCGGTCAACGGTGTCCTTATGGGGCTTGATGGGTTAATCAGTACATCACCTAATTCTTAGCTTCTAAGGATCAGTACATCACCTAATTCTTAGCTTCTAGGATAGAAAATATCTTTTAATCTAAAAATCAAACATTTTAATTTATTGAACAATCATTAGTATTTAACGTCATTTTCCTTAGTATCTTTACAAGAATTCTTGGAAGACAAAAGTGACCTAAAGATAAGATCTTTTAGATTTTCCTGGTGGTCAGAAAGGTTTCAGGAAGTGCAATGAAATCGACAGCAAATTCCACAATAAATGAATCATCGTTCGATGACCCTCGACAGACCATAAAAATATGTTGAAATAGGCGTAGGAAATAACTAAGTTCTGACTAGATTTTGAAATTAAGACTTTGAAAGACGTATAAATTAAACAAACGAAAATTGCATACATGCATACTTTTGAGTTGTTTTTTCTTGTTTGCTTTCGGCTTACAAGTATTTTATAATAGGATTCTTGCGATCGCGTTACAAGACATTCAATAAAATAATATTATAATTATTAATTATTACTACGGTACTTAATTTTACTGAAGAGTGTGAAATTAAATCTTTAATTCTTTATGAAATTAAATCTTTAATTTAATGAAGATCTTGACAATTTGTTTTGCAACGGTTCTATAATAAAATACCTCTTAAAAGTTACGACAATATAATAATATATACTCACTATAATAATAATTATAATAAAATATTTGAATTCTATCTGCCTGTTTGTGCCTTTATCGTCAGAAGTCAGTTTCTTACTAACAAGTCCAGAGATTAAAATTAAATATGGTTATAAGTATTAAATTTATCTAGAAAGTTCCGATGAAGTTGTCAGACGCAGTATTTATTAATTAATTAATAATCTTGGCAAGGGTTAGGTTTCTAATAACCGTCACCACGTGCTCCTCCAATATTAATAACTTTATATCAGGGGAAAGTTATCACGGCGAGCGAGATACATAAAGTGAATAAAGCACATAGTACTTAGTAAATAGATTTATAATATAACGTGTAACAAACTAAATGTTAACACTTTAGGGTGTGTATGTGTCTCTTAAACAGGGTGTAACAAAAACAAGTGATAATACTTTAGGGTGTGTACGTGTTCCCTGCAGAGAGTTCACTGTGAAAGTAGCAGCGCTGAAAGACCAAAATTTTTTTTTCAATTTTGTATGGGGAAACTCGTGACGCTCGGGCCCTTGCCCATACAAAAGTGAAAAAAAATTTTGGTCTTTCGGCGCTGCTACTTTCACAGTGAACTCTCTACAAGGAACACGTACACACCCTAAAGTATTATAACTTGTTTTTGTTACACCCTGTATACATAGAGTTGACAGTGGAAGTAGCAGCGCTGGAGGAGCAAATTTTATTTTTCTTATTTGGGTGGACAAGAGCCCCGCGTTTTTCCATACAAAGGTGAAAAAAAAGTTACTCTTTCAGCGCTGCCACTTTCACAGCGAACTATATGAACCCACAAACACCCTAAACTCTAAAGTATTATCACTTAGTTTTATTACACCCTGTACACATAAATTTAAAGTGTGCGTGTTAAAATGACTTTTGGCTATATTATTATTTTTGGCCGTGTCTCTAACATTTTATTTAGATAACAGTCACTCTTTACATAATGCGACAGTAAAACTAGACTTCGCAGTAATAATTATTATGAAATTACCAGTATTATATAGATGATGACCGCAACTCCTTTGCGTCTAAATTCACATAGTTGATAGTACCTGTCAACGTAGTAAATAGATTTTATAACGATAATATAACGAACTCACATTCATATCCTAAATAATTTGTATCGCACAATCTAATACCAGAATTACAACGTTTCCCGTAAATTCCCGGAATCGCGGGAGATTTCCAAACATTTTCCTGATACGGACTTGTTAGCTCGGAGGTTTTATTTAACTTTTCGGCCAAACTTTTTGTGTTTCGGAAACCGTTTTGGGGGTAATTATTGTGATGGAAGAAGTTTTGTGATTGGTGCGTGTATTTTTGATCTCATTCATGGACTGAGTTCACTCGACTGAAGCATTATTTGAGCATTAATCCTTTAAGCCCCATAAGAGCACCGGTGATCGCGACATCAATAGAATACAATAGTATTTCCAAGAATCCGCGATCGAAGGATTATTTAATTTTGCGTTCAGATACGAAATGCATTCGGAAAATGAAAAAAAAAATGCCTCATATTAGCTAAAGTTGTTACATTAATTATAGTCGTATAACCTTTTATTTTATGCGGCATAATATTAATTGTTATTGTAGCCTCTACAGACGCGGAAATATTTCACATTTTGGGTAGACCTTTGATTCGCACTCGACTACGTCAAAATTTACCTGTCCTAGGCAAGTTAGTGCGTGGAATATGCAGTACCTACAGGTATTTGAAGGTGCTACCTTATCCGGAGAATACCTTTAAAATCATCTAAAACTAATAGCTTCTTATTATTTAATTAATTATTTAGTCTTTTTATTGTTTTTAACCGAACTTCAAATTATTGAAACCTGCAATATACCTGCACCACATATAGCTTTGACTAGAATAACAAAGTAAGACTACAGCACATCCTGAATCAAAGCCAGTCAAAGGTATCTTGGTCCCCCTCATTATCGGCAGAATATCCCCCGCCTCAATTAGGACGAATATTAGGAAAAGGTGTTTTCCCCACTGACAGGAGACTGACTACGGAAACTATGGACTTGGGAAATATTATACAAACCAAAAAAAGTAATGGTTTACAAAGAAACTAGGTGTCGCCCCTAACTCCTTTGCCCCAAAATTCGCTATAGTCCGCGCGGAACTAGTTGGCCGCTCTGCCGGTATGTGAATATATGGGCATTGGGCAGAGCGGCCAACAAACGCGCAGGAACATTTTTTCGGGATAAAAAGTATTTTATGTCCTTTTCTGGACCCAAAGTATCTCCATACCAAATTTTAGCAAAATCGGTTCAGCGATTTGGGCGTGAATAGGTAACAAACAGACAGACACTATCACATTTATAATATTAGTATGGATATATTAACCTATCAAGCCCCGTATTAAGAGCACCGGTGATCGCGACAACAATAGAATAACAATAGATTGCCAAGAATCCGCGATTGAAGGATTAAGTAATGTTACGACTTACGAATATCGTCAATGTTATGTCACAAAACACGCAAAATGGCTTTATACCACCCAAAATCTTCTTTTCTGTCGCCTGAATAGTCCTCCTTTCAGATGCCTATAACGCTTGTACTAAACTACCGAAGTAAGTATTCAAAAATAATAACTTATCACACATACCTATTCGTTTAACATACATGGATTTAATTTATATACCTAATTCAATATTAACCTATTTTTAATTGTGCATTTTCCAAAGTTTCAGTGGTCGTTCCTCATTCCATATTGTTTCCTCCTGCTAGTGAAATATCAGTTAATTTGTCACTCTCACGGTTGTGATCGGCCGTGACGAGATGTTTGTTATCATTAGCGATTATGGCAGCATTGGGGACTGTTTCTCAAAGGTTCGTTAAGTTATGGGCCTCTCAGATTAGAAACTCACTGTTATTGTAAGTCAAAGTCTACAAATAACATTAATTTGAAAGTACGTATTTCTATACGTCACCATTTTATGCTTGAAGAGCTGAATTGATTTACATGACAATTATACTTGGCCCTGGTTTTGCAGGCTATATCTAGGAAACTTTTTAGAAACTTCTTGAGTTGGTAAGAATACCAAAATGATGGTAAGCAGAAACTTACCTTTAAATGAAACCCGTTTGACTTTTCTGAAAATCTCTTTAGTTCCATTTCACTAAACGCTTTCACGGATTTCTGTCAGCAGTGTAAACGAATTTACATATATCTCTTCAAAAACTGACAGCCATGAGATCCAGATCGGTTTTCCATTTCCGACAAACCGAATATTTCTAGCACTAGTACATACTATTATCGCACTATACAGTAGAGTAACTTCCGCGTGCCTTTAAACCTTTGCGATGTAGGAAAGTTTTGAGCGTACAACGTTATTCTGCGTTGTTTTTATTACCGAAGAAGCTAGGGGAATGTTAAATAAGCTAGGCATGTATGTTTGACCGTTGCATCGTAGAATAGAATCATCAGAAGATCTAGACCGATTCTGATTTAGCTGGAAAATTTGGGTTTGTCTTTTATGTAAGAGTGTAAATTCTAAGCAACTTCCAGTGATTGCATCGGTTCAATAATTTGGATTCTAATTGCAATGTTAATATTTTCTAACGTATGTTTTTTTTATTCGACTTAAAGCTATAATGATATTATTATCACGCTAACGTGTGCGTGCGATGTGGGCGGTTTTGTATTAAGATCAGTGTACCTACTGTATATTATTTTTACTATGCTAGTACAACTTGTGCTAGCACTAGTACTACGAACTCCGGTGAGCGAATATTTGCATAGACTTGAAGCTGTTACCGGATATTTTAATTCTTTTACTCTCTATTCGCTAGTGTTGTAGCATTGCTATTGTTCATTTATCGATATAATTATAAATGATCGATATTTATTCCATTTCAAGTTAAGATTAACCCATCAAGCCCCATAAGCTCACCGGTGAGCGAGACACAATAGAATAACAATAGATTTCCAAGAATCCACGATCGAAGGATTAATATTGCGTTTGCGAATTCAGGGTATATTTTGAAGAACCGATGAATATCGATCAATAAGCTTTACAAGATTGAAGCTGAAGCAAAGGAATTAAAGGGAATTTTAATTTGGTGATTAACATTAATTTATGCAAGGAAATCAAGGATCAAAATATCACTTAAGGATATCTCTAATATGAACACAATAAGACGCAAACTAAAGACCATAATCAAGATCTTTTTTTCAAGTAAGGCCTTTTATTTGCTTACTTTTTATTAGGGTTCCGTACCCAAAGGTTAAAAACGGGACCCTATTACTAAGACTTCGAAGTCTGTCCGTCTGTCCGTCCGTCCGTCCGTCCATCTGTCTGTCTCCAGGCTGTAACTCAAGAACCGCTTTAGCTAGACTTCTGAAATTTTTACAAATTATGTATTTTGGTTGCTGCTTTAAAAACAAATACTAAAAACAAAATAAAATTAATATTTAAGGGGGCTCCCATACAACAAACGTGATTTTTTTTGGCCTTTTTTGCTCTATATCAGTAATGGCAACAGATAGGCGCATGATATTTTCACGAAGGCCTTGATTGTAATATGTCTACTTCAATAATTAATAATAATATTAAAATAAAATAAAAATTTTATGGGGGCTCCCATACAAGAAATACAAGTTTTAGCCTATTTTTGCTCTATAACGGTACGGAACCCTTAGTGCGCGAGTCCAACTCGCACTTGGCCGATTTTTATACTTAATGTCCTAAATTATTTTACCAAAAATCTAAATAAATGTATCGATACGTGTCACCTCACTATGTCAAGAATAAGGTGAGGTGTTCAAATATTGACAGGCAACTTAGAGGATACGGCACAGAAATGTGACCAAATAGTGATGTTTGTTTGTGCAGGCCGCGCGGGGACCTGTGTGTACATTACGGCCTTACACCCTTACGCCACAGTAGAGGTATATACAGTAGCATAACTAAATAATAATTGTTATTGCAATTTGCGTGATAAAGGACAAGCGTACGACCTTTAAGAAGAGAGCATACTTCTGCTTAAAAGGTTGGCAACGCACTTGAAACTCTGCTGATGTTGCCAGTATGGACACTCGCAACATCAGAAGAGGGCGACCCGTTTGCACGTTTGCCCACTAATTTGAAAAACAGACGGACAGACTTCCAAATCTTAGTAATAGGGTCCCGTTTTTACCCTTTGGGTACGGAACCCTAAAAAAAGGTGTGGTGCGCTGGTTATAGCATTGTTCTACTCACTTAGCTTATCAGTTTAGTAGTGTGTTCCATGACCAGTGTCTTTTTTGTTTCCTTTGTTTTTTGTAGTCCCTTTCAGGCGGTCTAACAGTAAGATGAATGATCTACTGTTTAATATCTATACTGTAGTGTCTACAGTCTACACCACCGGGAACAACACAATTGATGTATCATTGACACGTTCGTAATTATTGGAAGCTATCAGTAAATTGTGGGTGAGCCATGCTTCGGATTGAATGGGCCGGTTCGACTTGATCAATACGAGTACCACGTCCTTACAAGAAAGCTGTGTGTAACAAAGCTACTAGTAGTAGTGAGCGTCCAATGTCCATGGCAGCTATCACTTACCAATTACCATTATATGATGCGTCTGCTCGTTTCTAGAAAAAGGTCTAGATTACTAGACTTATGTCATAAGTAGTATTTTTTTAATAAGAGGCAAACGAGCTAACGCGTCACCTAATGGATAGCGACTATCGACGTCACCCATGGATACTCACAACATCAGAAGAGAATAATCTCTCTTCTTGAAGTTGGTGTAATTGGTGTTATCTTATTTTATCTAGTCTATAATAATATTGTGAACGCAAAAGTGTGTCTGTTTTTCTGTTAGTGTGTCTGTCTGTCTGTAACCAGTTCATTCTTCAAGCTCTTAAATCGTTTGTCTTGGCAAACATTGAGTCTCGAGGACAAAGGATAGTTTCCTGAAAAAAGTACGAATTCCACGCTATAAGCGTTGCAGGTAAATATTCTTATACTATAAATGTGAAAGTGTGTCTGTCTGTCTCTCTGTCTGTCTGTATTGATATACTTTGAGTCCCAGGGCCCCCCTAAGGGCTACTGGTGCCTGTGTGCAAAAAAAAAAGATTTTGGCGCCCCTTTAGGCAAATTTTTTGTGTCCTTGGTGTTGACACCCCTAAATTTGGCGATTTGGTGCCCCTAGAAGATGGTACCCGTGTGCGTTGCACACTTTGCACAAATCCGCACATAGCGGGGGCTCTGTTGAGTCCCGGGAAAAAACAAAGAGGAGCCTGAAAGAAGTACAGACTCCGCGCGATAAACGAATTATGGTGAACCAAAGTTGCGTTTATTATTAAGTATACCATAAAGTAAAGCAATAACTCTACCCTTCCTCTAAATGTATTTCCCCATCACCATTAAACTGATGATAATGAACACGAACAGTTAACGGGGAACAAGTGGAAATTAATGTACAAAACGAATCCCTTAGATTCGAAGAAAATCTCAAATTTTCGATCTCCTTTCCAACGGCGGTACTAATTATTTGGCCCGTGGAGAGGCCCGTGTTTAGCCCCTCGCAATTATGGCCCATTCAGTGCGAATTGCTTTTCAAAATTTCAATATAACTGAGTTTCGTTTATGTTTAAATGGTTTTAAATTCTCCCTTGAAGATGAGGTCAAATTAATTCTTTGGGGGATTAAAAATCGGTAATGGATGTGATTGTACGGAGTAATTCGTTATTCTAATTTCTTCCGTAGATTAACAGTAATCTTATTTATTCCGTATAGCTCTTAGGGCCACCGCACTTTAGAGACACGACAGTTTTTAGACAGACTCTGAATCTGACTCTCTCTGACTCAGAATCGCATAATAAAAAGTACTAGACGCGCACATTTGAAACAAAACGACTCATAGACAAAGTTGTCTTGCGTACAAGAACTGCACGGCGACTAGTTTGACCGACCGACTGTCGGTTTCCCTTTGAAGTGTATGCGAGCGCGCACATCAACGACAAAACTGTCTAGCAGTGTACCTAGTCCGATGTAATATGCGTTGCGTCGTCGTAGACAAAACAGTTTCGTCTTAGTATGCGCCGCGTGGTAGACACAACTGTCGTAAAGCTGACTTGTCTATGTGAAACAAGATTGTCTAAAAACTGTCGTGTCTCTAATGTGCGGTGGCCCTTACACTAATATTATAAACAGACAACATTTAACCCAGGAACATTGAAAACGTTTTGACCCCCGGTCGAACTTGAACCCGCTACCTCCAGCTTGGCATGCAAACCACTGAGCCACTTTCGTTATTCTGTGAATTGGGTAGATGACGATGATAAATCAGAAGTCATTGGTCCGATGACGGAGGCGGAAGCGAGATAGGATCTGAACCCACACCAAATTACATTACACGACTCGTTGGGCTACCTGCGTACCACTTCACAACTTAACAGTGTATGACTTCATTTTTTTTAGATTTTAGCCGAAAATAAACAAAAAGGTGTCATTTAGCTGGCGAGATATTGAGGGCAAAATTTAGCACCTTGATAAATTGTGCATAACCTACATATGAGTGAATTTCTGTGATTAAAGTTATCAGGGCGAGCGAAGCGAGCCCTAGTATATCCCACAACCTGAGCACTTTTGTGATACACTTTACGGAAAAACTATCACGCCTATTGATTTGTGCTTTAACATTTTTATTTATATGTAGATTTCTTATCATCAGTCAATCATCTCGGCTTTTAGCTAGTAACGACCATGCGCCATAGAAGGCCACGTTCCTTTGAAGGCTAACTATCAAAAAGTCGTAGTTATTGTCATGTTAAGACATAATATTCCTTCTACTACACACTTACATCTATCCAAGTTAAGGCCACAAACGTGGCGGCGAGTCGATCGCGCCGCAATTGTGGCAGTGCGATCTCACTGTTTGTAAACTTTGATTGTCGAGGCTACAATACTAATTATAATTTCCGCACCCTGAAAAACTTTAGTTTTTACTCAGATAACCTATATCTATCTTATATTTTATTACAGGGCATTGTCGTATAGTGATATGTGTATGGTACTAATAAAAGAAAATCTACTTATGCCTCGATTTAAGTTAAAATATTGGTAATGTTCCTAGGAAGGTGGTTCCTTATAAGGCCCCACGAAAGATTTGATAGTTGGCCTTGCTAGGGAACATGAACTTTACAAGGAACATCTAAAAATCATTAACATAATATAAACATTTATTTTTTAGTTATAAATGCGTACCGTAACAATTAGAATAAGTAATGTTGTTTTTTAAAATATCGTTACTTATTAAGGGGCCGGGTACCCTCGAAATTCTTATACATACGTAATTCCAAAATCATTTTCTGATACGAAAATATTTAACATGTTTGAGTAGTTTTTCAGTTTAAAATAGTAATTATCTAGGTTCCTGCACAAAAATTTACTTCAAAATATTTAAACATTAATAAATTTTATTTTTTTTAATTTTTTTTTAGTAAATTTAGTACACTTAAAAATATATATAAATAAATAGTAAATTTACTACAAAATATTTAAATACTAAAAAATATTTTTTAGAGTTTAAATATTTTGTAGTAAATTAACTATTTATTTATACATTTTTTAGTGTTTTACTATATTTTTTAGTGTTTAAATATTAAGTAGTAAATTTACTAAAAAAAATTTTAAAGCAAAAAAAAAATTTTGTGTTTAAATATTTTGAAGTAAATTTTTGTGCAGGAACCTAGGTAATTACTATTTTAAACTGAAAAACAACTCAAACATGTTAAATATTTTCGTATGAGAAAATGATTTTGGAACTACGTATGTATGAGAAATTCCAAGTGTACCCGGCCTCTTAAGATTATTAAACTTATACACGCAAATTGAATATTTTGGCCTTATAAAGAACGGGCCCATAAGAAGGCCATTTTAGATTAACATTTTCTTTGATTGCATTATAAAACGCATTGGCAATTAGTTGTAAGTTGTCAATGTGATACTCATTACTACTATTTTTAAAGAATTTCCAATAATATATTCTTAGTTATAAGATGATGTTCAAGCAATGCTCGTTATAGTTTTTTTAGATGATATAAATATATTGAGCATTTTATGTGTTGCTTAATTGAAAGAAATTATAATGTCGTTTTAGTAAAAGCAGATCCCACCAAAAACATACCTGTTAAAATAGGGCCTAGTTCCTATAGGCTGATTTTTGGCCTAAAAAAAGAGTTGAAATCTAATCCAATGCCAAGTTCAGACTTCAGATGCACTTCACCGATCATAATCATCTTCATCAACAGCCTGATCCATAATACTTCTAATTTAAGCTTGGCATGTTCATTTAATTCTATAAATATTAGGTATATAATTAATCAAGTGTAACGTATAGCACAAAAACCTGCCAAGTTCAAATTTAGAAGTATTATGGATCAGGCTGTTGATGAAGATGATTATGATCGGTGAAGTGCATCTGAAGTCTGAACTTGGCATTGGATTAGATTTCAACTCTTTTTTTAGGCCAAAAATCAGCCTATAGGAACTAGGCCCTATTTTAACAGGTATGTTTTTGGTGGGATTTCAATACTTTTTTTCAAGAAATCATACCTAACTATGTTTATTGTTTTCTTTTTGTGCCACGCCCGATATAAACAATAGTTTCGATAGATGCCGCTCGTGGTATTTGTTAATCTATCAGTAGAAGCCAAATTTTTAAGTAAACAGTATTTATTTATTAAGCTTTACAGTGTGAATTATACATAACAATATTTTATACTCCCCTTCTCCTCTTCGCACCATCCTCATCGCATTCTCATTGTGTCACTAGTACATAAGAATATTTATCTCAAGTTCGTAGATGAGCCGACTCACGCTTGACCGATTTCTTAAATGTCTTAATTTTGGTAATCTACATATAATCACGACCTGTGTGCCAAATTACATTACGCTAGGATATTTAGAAGTAGCCTCTAAAGTTCGTAGATGAGCCGACTCACGCTTGACCGATTTTTAAAATTTCTTAATTTTTTGTTAATCTACATAATATAACACACGACCTGTGTGCCAAATTTCATAACGCTAGGACATTTGGAAGTAGCCTCTAAAGTTCGTAGATGTGCCGACTCACGCTTGACCGATTTCTAAAATTTCTTATTTTTTTGTTAATCTATAGTATATATATTATAACACATGACCTGTGTGCCAAATTTCATAACACTAGAACAATTGGAAGTGGCATCTAAATTTCGTTGATGAGCCGACTCACGCTTGACCGACTTCTAATATTTCTTAATTTTTTGTTAATCTACATAATATTATATAACACACGACCTGTGTGCCAAATTTCATAACGCTAGGACATTTGGAAGTAGCCTCTAAAGTTCGTAGATGTGCCGACTCACGCTTGACCGATTTCTAAAATTTCTTAATTTTTTGTTAATCTATAGTATATATATTATAACACATGACCTGTGTGCCAAATTTCATAACACTAGAACAATTGGAAGTGGCATCAAAATTTCGTTGATGAGCCGACTCACGCTTGACCGACTTCTAAAATTTCTTAATTTTTTGTTAATCTACATTATATTAATATAACACACGACCTGTGTGCCAAATTTCATAACGCTAGGACATTTGGAAGTAACTTCTAAAGTTCGTAGATGTGCCGACTCACGCTTGACCGATTTCAAAAATTTTTAAATTTTTTGATAATCTACATATTACACACGACTTGTGTGCCAAATTTCATAACGCTAGGACAATCGGAAGTGGCCTAGAGGTTTTGATTACCGGTCAGTGAGTGAGTGAGTGAGTGAGTGCCAAAATTATCTATTTTTACAGGGACATATTTCAGGATCTACCAAAGCTATATCTATGAAATTTGGTATACTGCGTAAGTACTAGTATATAATTACGTAGGTATATTTTTATCTTTGCACTTGCAATAGATACTGAGCTACAGGGGGGTCAAAAGTGCGTCGAAACGGTTCGTGTAAATAGTGCACGGCATGCGCGCGGCCTGCTGGAACTAGGCCTGCGCACTTCCGTGCGCTTTGATAAATAAATACTTGTAACTCTATTTTCAAGTTAAACGACTGATGTATAATATTGGCCTTGCTTGGAGCTGTGTTCCTTGCAAGGCCATTTGGAAGAGCTTAACAAAACTTAAGTTTATTAAATGGCTACTTAAGCTAGGTTAAAAAGAGATTTATAATATGATACTTACCTTATAAAACAGAGCATTACTTGATAATTCGTTTTCTTAAATTATTTAGATAATAAACGATTAAAAAGCATTTTCCCGTTAAGGTGGCCTTACAAGGTTCAGGGTCCTTATTAGTGTACTAGCTGTTCCGGCAAACGTTGTTCTGCCATTTAAAGTATTTCTACTTCATCAGTTGATACAAAATCTTACCCCTTCTTTTGTCGCCTAAGAGGGGTGGGGGGGGGGGGGATTTCATACACCAGATGTTAAGTTGGAAAATTAATTAATATGAAGTAAGTCCGTTAAAGAAAAAAAAGACGGGTTGCACTCCGGGAGTGCCGGCAGAAGTGAAAACTTGATTATTAACGATTTCAAAAAAATAATAAAAAAACTATCGTTTTTATTAATTAATCGAAACCCTTACAGTCGATTAAAAAATATCGACAATCGAAAAAAAAAAGCTGCTGTCAGACAGACTGTCAGACACTTGTCTTGCAAGTGGAAACGCGGCCTTAATCAGCGCGTCTGCTAAAGAACTCATTTCCCCGACTGTACATTTCTGCTAAACAACTCATTTTCCCGACTGTACATTTCTGCTTAGCACAATTTTCCCCGACTGTACATTTCTGCTAAACAACTCGTTTCCCCGACTGTACATTTCTGCTTAGCACAATTTTCCCCGACTGTACATTTCTGCTAAGCAACTCATTTCCCCGACTGTACATTTCTGCTTAGCACAATTTTCCCCGACTGTACATTTCTGCTTAACAACTCATTTCCCCGACTGTACATTTCTGCTTAGCACAATTTTCCCCGACTGTACATTTCTGCTAAACAACTCATTTCCCCGACTGTACATTTCGTTCGAGTTCGAGTTCGACACAAAACACTACTCTCCAACCGTCTTACGCTTTTTCTATGGTTTTTCGATCAACACGAGAATCTGACGTTTGACACGAGAGTCTGACTGAGTTTCACAGTTTTTACCCATCCCACAAATTAAGTGCTCAACGCCGCTAAAGAAGTTTTCACTTCAAAAAGTTTGATACAAAATCTGACCCCTCTTTGGTCCCCTTAGAGGGGGGGGGGGTTATTTTTATACACCAGATGTTGAGTTAGAAGAAGACAAATATATCTGCGAAAACCGTCTGCAAATCGGGTCAGTAGTTTTCGTGTTAAAGCAAAAGTCTTATACAAAATCTGACCCCCTCTTTCGTCCGTTTAGAGGGGCGGGGGGAAATTTTTTTATACACCAGATGTTAAGTTGGAAGAAGACAAATATATCTTCGAAAACCGCATTCAAATCGGATCAGTAGTTTTCGTGTGATAGTGGAACAAACATACAGACAGACAGACAAAAAACTAACTACATTTTTGGCTTCTATAACGATGTAGTGACACCCGCCGCTTATTATTTTTTGAATGTCTTTAATGTACAGAATTTCCATTTCTACAGTTTTATTATATGTATAGATTTTACAATTGAAATGCCTGCAAGCTAACTTTTCTTGTCCTGAAATCTTGAAGGAATAACAGTAGATAAGCTGAATTAATGTGGATTGAGACTTTTATAAGCAAACTACAACAAAACGAATAGATGACCTGGTGAACTTCATATAACTTCCCTCCAAATCCTAATACAAACCTTTCCTGGACTCCCACAAATATTTTAAGACTAAGCCAAATCGGTT
Source organism: Polyommatus iphigenia (assembly GCA_963422495.1). Classification (NCBI taxonomy): domain Eukaryota; kingdom Metazoa; phylum Arthropoda; class Insecta; order Lepidoptera; family Lycaenidae; genus Polyommatus; species Polyommatus iphigenia. The sequence continues at coordinate 29,669,699 of OY730177.1, read as the reverse complement.
CAGCCGTTTTCGATTTTCAGCAAGGCTAACTTTAAAAGCAATTTCCATTTATAAAAAAAAAACATTTGACCCATTTTATAAAAGGGGTTGAAATTTTATCACATAACGGTCAGCCACCTGTCCGCATAATCAAATAATTGTAAATCTTACGTTTAATGTATTTTGTGACAGTTAAACATACAATGGGGTCACCGTTACCCATAAAAATAAAAAGGTTCTAATTAAAAGTGTTAATTCGTTAATTTGCTATGGAAATGAACTCGTAAAAAGCTTTATGTGTTTTATTCTAAGATGTCAATGATATAGGAAAATACATAGTACATGTCAGAAATAAAACTATTCCTTAACTAGCTGTTTCCCGCGACTTCGTGCGCGTTAGCATAGTAGATCACATCCCAAGTATTATTTATTGAACAAAAATATTCAATGTACAGAATTGACTTTCCTACGATTTTATTATATGTACATATGTCGCAGGAAAAAGAGGATATCAGGGATTTCACGATATCCCTAGGGATATCACGAACTCCCGGTAGATGCCGAATATTCTTGTTTGTTACGTCTTCTTACTAAAAATATCTAGTGATATGTCATTTCACTAAACTAAATCTAGTGAAACGTCAGAAAAGCGGACACCGCCGAATAAAAATCAAGCCACGCATTTCTCTCGCTTGCTCTAGTATACACAAGGGTACTTTGATAGGATCATCTAACATCTGAATCTGACAAGTAAGATGTTAGATGATTCATGCGTCGGATGGGCATGTAAAAAGTCGGTCCTGCGCCTAATCTCTCGCCGGTCGTGTCAGTCTTCCATCCCACCGGGTTATGAGAATAAAGGAATATAGAGATTTCTCTTGTGTACTGCGCACACACTTGGGCACTATAAAATTACTCTTGGCCTGGTTTCAATGAAACCGGCCACCGTCACCAAAACCAGAGTGGGTGTTATTATTATTATTATCGTGTAATGCAACTATAGCAGATCTGAGGGGGCATCACCATATCTCTGAATCTAATTCTAAGTACTGACATACGGTTTTGCTCGATAGTTTTACTCCAAATCGAGCAATAACCACCGTGTGGACCGCCAAAACTGACAGCTCGAAGGCTCGCTTCGAGCCGGCCCGATGGCATTAAATATGTCAATTATGTCATTTTCTTCAATTTGGAGTAAGACTATCGAGCAAAACCGTATGTGAGTACTTAGCAATACAGTTGAAACCAGCTGAGGGTTCTTCATCAGATACTTCAGACCTTTGATTTTTGACGTCAAACGAAGCGGCGGCGCAAGTTGAATATTTTTTGTAAAGGTGGCATGTCGATCTCTAGTTTGGTTAGGCTTTTGTACAGGTACAGGTACTACAGGTACTCCAGCTCTTCGATTATCCTAGTTTTTACGGTTCCGTACCCAAAGGGTTAGTCTGTCTGTCTGTCTCCAGGCTAGACGAGCCGCGCCAGCTCGAGCGACGCATTTGTTTCACTCCCACTAGTGCCCGTGTCACGTGTGGAAACTAGAGCGAGCGAGAGAAATGAGTGGCTCAATTTTATTCGGCGGTATCCGCGTTTCTGACATTTCACTAGATTTAGTTTAGTGAAATGACATATCACTAGATATTTTTAGTAAGAAGACGTAACAAACAAGAATATTCGGCATCTACCGGGAGTTCGTGATATCCCTAGGGATATCGTGAAATCCCTGATATCCTCTTTTCCCTGCGACATATAGATGTTCCGCGCGGCTTCGCTTGCGTAATTTAGGAATTTCACGCAACCGTACATTTTTCCGCCAAAAATAGCCTATGTCCCTTCACGTGGTCTATTCTTCATGTTTGCCAAATAACATAAAAATTGCTTCAGTAGTTCTTAAGATAATAAGTAATTTCATATAATTTCCCCCATTTATTTCTTCGCTCCTATTAGTCTTAGCGTGATAAAATATAACCTATAGCCTTCCTCAATAAATAGGCTATCTAACACTGAAAGAATTTTTTAAATCGGACCAGTAGTTCCTGAGATTAGCGCGTTCAAATAAGCCCTTTCAAATAATTTCCCCCCTTTTTTCCACATTTTCCTCTATTTCTTCGCTCCTATTAGTTTTAGCGTAACAAAATATAGCCTATAGCCTTCCACGATAAATGGGCTATCCAACAGTAAAAAAAAAATTCAAATCGGACCAGTAGTTCCTGAGATTAGCGCGTTCAAACAAACAAACAAACAAACAAACTTTGCAGAATTATAATATTACTAGCTGTTCCGCGCGGCTTCGCCCGCGTAATTTAGGAATTTCACGCAACCGTACATTTTTCCGATAAAAATAGCCTTTGTCCCTTCACGTGGTCTATTCTTTATGTTTGCCAAATAACATAAAAAATTCTCCAAAGGTTCTTAAGATAATAAGCAATTTCATATAATTTCCCGCGTTTTTTCCACATTTTCCTCTATTTATTCGCTCTTATAAATCTTAGCGTGACAAAATATAACCTATAGCCTCCCTCGATAAATGGGCTATCTAAAACTGAAAGAATTTTTCAAATCGTTATTAGCGTGTTCAAATAAGCCCTTTTATATAATTTCCCCCGTTTTTTCAACATTTTCCTCTATTATTTCGCTCCTAATAGTCGTAGCGTGATAAAATATAGCCTTTAGCCTTTCTCGATAAATGGGCTATTTATCACTGAAAGAATATTTAAAATCGGACTAGTAGTTCCTGAGATTAGCGCGTTCAAATATGCCCTTTCAAATAAATTTTCCCCGTTTTTTACACATTTTCCTCAATTTCTTCGCTCCTATTAGTCTTAGCGTGATAAAATATAGCCTATAGCCTTTCTCGATAAATGGGCTATCTAACTCTGAAAGAATTTTTCAAATCGGACCAGTAGTTTCTGAGATTAGCGCGTTCAAACAAACAAACAAACAAACAAACTAACAAACTCTTCCGCCTTATAATATTAGTATAGATGGTATCTAAGATATGTGCTTCCCCAGAATACAAAGTATCTCATCAAGAATCTCCATCAAGAGATAAACAAAACATTGCAATTTATATATCGATCTGTTTAACCAGCTTTTTAATTCGACCAGTCCTGGCAACCATCATAGACTTATGACAAAGTCGCAAAAACCTTTATGCCTACATAGTGATGAGTGATGACTGATGACTTTAGGTTAGGTCAAAGGTGATTATTAGGTTAGGTTAGGTTAGGTATTGTTTTGGGGCCATTATCAAATTACAGTTAGACATTAAACTTAGATGTTGTTTCACCACTTTCTGATAAGTGTCGGATAGGCTATCCACAACTTAACTTTACCACAGTATAGCAATATACCTTATCCCTATAGAGCATGGAACATGTGTCAGATAAGTTGTGGATAGCCGTAGGGATAGCCTTAATCCGGCACTTATCAGGAACTGGTGAAACAGTTCGTTACTTTTGTATTAAGACTTTTCTGTTTATCGTAGCCTATCCTAACTTTCAAAAGCATTGGCCGGTGGCCCTAGCGTGGTGCTATGCAGAGTGCATAATAATGACAAAGCCAAAAACCTTGATAGCTATAAAGTTGTAACTTTAGGTTAGGCAAGTATTTTAGGGCGACTTTGGCATTAAAGTTCCACGTAAGTTTTTCCCGAAATAAGATTTTAACACGCTTTTATTAGCTTGGGCTGTATGTATGTGACTAAATATTTGAGCACGATTTTTACTTATCTCCAGTAGTCGAATAAAGAATCATGGCCAAATTTGTATAGGAGCTGGACTCAACTTTTATTTTTGATGTCCCAAAATAAACTATAGTTAGATTTGGTTGTTCTTATGTTCTAAACATAATTCCGTTTGAGAATTATGTCTAAATAGCCACGATTTTGTATAATAATTAATAACGTTTACAATTATTTTGAGGTTAGACTTAAAAACTACCTTTTTCCCGACTGCGGTGTAGCCTACAAGTGTATATTTGGCGATCTCGTTTCTAATTATTTCAATTTTTCCTAGAGTATTACCCAAAAAATAGAACGAATGCGAATGATCGCCGGCTGTCAGAACATAACGAAACTAAAATATATTGATCTTTTTTTTTTGTGGCTATTTATAGACACATTTCTAATGATTTTCGATGCCTTAAAATATAAGGGAATTTTTGCTACTAATGGCATATCGGGACGCCACCGCCCACCTGGTACGATTTGGCCATTGTTCTTTAAAACTTTGCTGACGTATAATTAAGAGCCAATGACAATGCAATAATTTGTTAAAAAAATGAAATGAAAAAACGTTTTTTTTTAATACATTAATATGTACTACTTATTTGTTTTACGTCCTAACTCCAATCCCGACTTTCGAAAGCACTGGCCCTACTAGCGTGGCGGAGTATGCAAATGGAACGATGTGTTAAATATGTAAAGATTTTGAGTGGCAATAATTAAGTTTGGGGCCGTCACGCCAGCGGCCGGCGGCCCTCTGTGTACATTTTGTATCATTTTCCGGTGCGTGACCGCGTGATAATCGATCTACGATTTTTGAGTTTGGAAGTGTGATTTACTGAGTAAATCACCAAAAACTTTTAACAAAGTTTAAATGTGAAAGTCTGTTTGTTACCCGTTTAAGAAACCACTAAAATTACTTCTATTTTTTATGAAATAAGGGGGCAAACGAGCAAACGTGTCACCTGATGGAAAGCAACTACCGTCGCCCATCTAATGTGTCCATGGACACTCGCAACATCAGAAGAGCTGCAGGTGCTTTGCCGGCCTTTTAAGAGGGAATACGCTCCCTTCTTGAAGGTTTGCAGGTCGTATTGATCCGGAAGTTCCAGAGTTTTACAGTGCGCGGCAGAAAGTTACGTGACAGACGCAAAATGGATGACTGCCACTGATCTAGGTGATGAGATTCTACGATGAGATATGATATAGAGCAGCAATTCTCAAAGTATGCTTCATGGAGCCCTGGGCCTCGCAAAAACCTTGTAACTCCGCGAGCAATACCACTACATGGAGATAAAACATTATTTTCGGGGGTCCGTCCGACAAAAATGACACTTTTTGAATGGTTTCGCCACCAAAAAAGTTTGAGAATAACTGACATCGAGATAAATTACTATAAGTCCCAAGAAAGGATTGGATAGTTAGTGTTATCATTGTTTGTACGGTTTCTGTGCGATAATGGAATTCCAGGAGTTTCCAAGGCTCTGAGGAATTGTTCGGAATCATACCACCTGCAACTTTTCGCCATCGTCCCACGCGAAAAACATACCATCCTCATCACCATGATGAGTGGCAGTCTTCCACCGTGCGTTTTTCGCGTAACTTTCTGCCGCGCACTGTCACCAGCAGTATTTCCGGACCTATACGACCTGCAAACCTTCAAGAAGAGAGCGTATTCCTTCTTAAAACGCCGGCAACGCGTCTGCACCTCTTCTGATGTTGCAAGTGTCCATGGGCGACGGTAGTTGCTTACCATCAGGTGACCCGTTTGAACGTTTGCCGCCTTATTTAATAAAAAAAAAGTAGTATTATAAAATACCTCTGGTCACGGCTATTTATAATATACTAACCGATGCAGGAATACCAATGAGGATATAGGCTACACAACATAGAGCATGTTTAAACAAGTCTCGTCAAGTACGAGTATTGGCGTTATATTTATAATGTTATTTTGTTGATAAGGATTGACTCATGTAAACTGTAAACAATTTCTTGGCGACCTAGGTCCAAAGTTCATTACTGTTCATAATAACTACATAGAGATTGATTGAAAACCAAGCTAATCAAAAGAACTGTCAAATCTCTAGTAAAAGTCAATAATGGATGCCATGTTTGACGATAACCTTAACTATAGTCTATATTATTAACAACTAAACGCCTGGTGCAACCCACCATTAAAGTGTCTAGGTTAAAACTTAAAATCCTTAACCCCTGACCCGTTTTTCTTAAAACCGGCGTGAAACAGCGCTTGCGCTGAGTTTCGCCGAGTGAGTGAGTTTACCGGAGGCCCAATCCCCTACCCTATTCCCTTCCCTACCCTCCCCTATTCCCTTCCCTTCCCATCCCTACCCTCCCCTATTACCCTATTCCCTCTTAAAAGGCCGGCAACGCACCTGCAGCTCTTCTGCTGTTGCGAGTGTCCATGGGCGACGGAAGTTGCTTTCCATCAGGTGACCCGTTTGCTCGTTTGCCCCCTTATTTCATAAAAAAAGAGCGTTAACACTAACAGACGCTGGTGAAATTGGAAAAAAATATCGGTTGTATAAAATGCCTACCTGTCAGTAACCCTTTCTTCAAGTATTTCCACTTCCTTTCCACAATATTTAATTATTCCAACATCAATCACTCACAACATCAAATACAACCTTTTTACCTCCTTCATAATTCATAAAAGATTTTTTTGGTTGCTTAAATGGTTATTGTTTTATAGGGTTGTTTTAACTGAATTTACAAGAAAAACGGTATTATTCCTATTAATATTGTAATATTATTTATAGCTATTCTATTTTATATACTAGACTAGCTGTCCTGGCAAACGTTGCTTTGCCATAATATTAGTATTTCGCCCATATTATTTTATTGAAGTGACTAAATAAGTATGTCGCCATGGCAACGTCGATCGCTATCTCGTCGCACAAACAATGGTCGCCGTCAGTCTCAGGTTGTAATAATTTACTATTATTTATTCAACAAATGCACTTATCAATATTAAAGTACCCAGTAGCCGTTTCTCAGACCTACTGAATATGCATATAAAATTTGGTAAAAATCAGTAAAGCCGTTTCGGAGGAGTTCGTGGACTAACATTGTGACACGAGAATTTATATATAAGATGACACCCGCAACTCCGTTGCGCCAAAATTTGTTTAGCGCTTGGGAACTGTATATGTATTTCTGAAATGAAAAGTATGTTATATCCTGTTCCGCGAATCTAAGTATCTCCTTAAACTAGATTTCGGCAAAAATAATTTAGAGGTTTGGGCGTGCAGAGGTAACAGACAGACCGACAGACACACTTTCTATTTATAATATTTGTATATGGATCTGTCACACTCTAAGTTTTAGGTTAAAGTACTATACTGTACTCGGCGAAACATGACGGTAGCGGTCATTGACTCCCTGTCAAAAACTTGTCATTTTCTATACAAAGCCGCGATTGACAACACCTGACACTTTATTGTCAATCGCGGCTTAATATAGAAAATGACAAGTTTTTGACAGGGAGTCAATGACCGCAACCGCCATGTTTCGCCGAGTACAGTAGGAATAGGTATACTACACCAGTACGATTTGATAATAATTATTCCCTCAGAGCTTTTTCTAAAAACATGATGCTTTTAATGCAGTCAGGTCAAAGGGGAAGTTTAGCAGATGAATTGTTTTGGCTTTAGAAAATGTAATTTAACGTGAATTTAACACTTGTTTTTTGGTTTAATAAGTAGAATAGATTAGTCATTCCCCACTTTCAAATTAATGCAATAATAGTTTTAGGGATCCTCAACGTACATTCACAAACCCTTAAATAACTTAAGTAAAGACAGACCTGCAACTTTTCGCCATCGTCCCACGCGAAAAACATACCATCCTCATCACCTTGATGAGTGGCAGTCTTCCACAGTGCGTTTTTCGCGTAACTTTCTGCCGCGCACTGTAAAACTCTGGAACGAACTGTCACCAGCAGTATTTCCGGACCTATACGACCTGCAAACCTTCAAGAAAAGAGCGTATTCCCTCTTAAAAGGCCGGCAACGCACCTGCAGCTCTTCTGATGTTGCGAGTGACCATGGGCGACGGTAGTTGCTTACCATCAGGTGACCCGTTTACTCGTTTGCCCCCTTATTTAATAATAAAAAAAAGACAGAAAACTTTTTGGAAGTCGTTTAAAAATAAAATAACAACGGGTTACACTTACGTTTATGAGAATAAAACAGCAGAAGCAGACATATATTTTCGCCGCGCTGTAGAAAGAGAAAGGGATATTATTACCTCAATAATTAAAACATTGATTTATTATTTTCATCTACCTCCATCTAACGAATTTTCATCAGTCCAGTGCAGTGTTCTGACGCGATTTTAACATTTAGGTCCACATCTAAAAGTGCACTGCGCCGCTTCTTTAGAACTTCCCATTTAAAAATCACGGAACCCACCACCATAAAGGTAGGTTCACGCTTCACCACTTCGTTTGTCGTCACGCATGGCGCTGCCCCACACCTACTAACTTACAATTAATTATTCTGATTACCATAAATAATTATCAGATTTTTTTAGAACGTTATAAAACTTATCATACCGAAATTTTAATAGCAAATTAACTTTATATTTGGTCGCTTTATCTTCATGGAAATGAGATTTTTAATAGATTATTTATGGGTTAAGATGATAAGATTAAATGCTAGGTGTCGGATATAATTGGCCCTTAGTTTAGGGTTAAGTAGGTGGAATCAATTTTAACCTTGCAAATGGTAGTTGGTATCTTGTACCCATGGACGTACATTTTAATAACTATGTATGTATATAGATGACCCGGTGAACTTCGTATGACTTTCTTCCTAATTTAAACCTTCCCTGGACTTCTACGAATATTTCAAGACCAAAATGAGCAGAATCGGTTTAGCCATTCTCGAGTTTTAGCGAGACTAACAAAATTTAAAATTCATTTTTATTTTTACAGATTTTACTAGAAATTGTTCACAATTTCGTCCGAACGATTTTTTTTTAGACGAAAATTTATCACAGGAAACGAAAAAAAAGTACGGTTCCCGAGCGATGAATGAATTTTGGCGCAACGGAGTTGCGGGCGTCATACGGCATACCTAATTAATACCAAAATAACACAATTAATATTAAAGTATTTCTTAATAACTCTAATTAAAATTTTAACTTTTATGAGAATCTCCCAATTTCTATACAATCAGCGAATTTCACACAATTTTAAAACACATGCTGAGTCCTACCACCTGCGTGAAATTAAAATTTTATTAATTTTTACACCTTGTTATTGTCATAAATCATCACCAAATTGGACAGGCGTAAAGGCTATATACGGTTTATAGACAACTAGATGACTCCCCCGTTGCGCTAAAACTCGTTTATCGCGTGGGAATCGTACATTTTTCGGGATAGAAAGTCCTTTCCTAGGACTCTAAGCATCTCCATACCAAACAGCAAAATCGCTTCAGCGGGTTTGGACGTGAAGAGGTAACACTATAGAGTGTATAGACAGACACATATCCATATCCATACTAATATTATAAATGTGAAAGTGTGTCTGTCGTCTGTCTGTCTGTTACCTCTTCACGCCCCAACCGCTGAACCGATTTAGCTGAAATTTGGCACGGAGATACTTTGGGTCCCGGGAAAGGACATAGGATACTTTTTATCCTGAAAAAATATACGGTTCCCGCGCGATAAACGAATTTTGGCGCAACGGAGTTGCGGCCGTCATCTAGTTGTAATATACATTTACTACACTGTTTTGATTCTTGGCTTACCACACATTGCCACCACTGCATGCGCAAGCGCAAACTTCTAGGCTAAAACTTTTGGCTACACACGAGTAACTAAAGTCTTAGCCAAGATGTTTGCGTTACTCCCACCGTTGAAGCTACCTTTGTATAAGGTAAATAACAAATCTAAATGTTTAGGTAGGGCTCCCTGACTAGTATCTAAAAAAAAATGTTCTAACAATTTTTTTTTATTACTAACAAGATAATTTTTTGTGAGTAGCTTCATTTTGTCATCAGACAAACGACTTTTTTTTCTGCGAAAAATCTTGAAGGTGGTAGCTAACAGAGATAGAAAGGATTTCATACTTTGATTTGATGGTCCTAAATTAATAATAAATATGGATTGTTCTATTTGTAAGACAATGTTACTCTTAAATTATATAACTATTTATAACCTAATCATATACAAAAATCAGCTGGCTATGGTTCCGTTTTTGGGTACCGTAGTCAACCAAGTTTTGTTGATTACAGAACCCTAAAACGGAACCCTAACCAGTTGATTTGTTGTATATTGGTAGGTTAATAGTTATATAATTTCAGAGTAATATTGTCCTACAAATAGAACACTCCATATTTTAGGACCATCAAAATATAAAAGTATGAAATCCTTTCTATCTCTGTTAGCTACCACTTTCAAGATTTTTCGCAGATAAAAATGATGTTTGTCTTATCAAAATGAGCTACTCACAAAAAAATAGCTTGATAGTAATAAAAAAAATTGTTCTAGGGCTCCCTGACTATACATTTTTGATTTCACGGGTAATTTACAAAACTGCTTCCAATTATAAATCAGGGCGCTAAGTTTTGATAATAACTATGATCACTTACATTTACACAGTGCATACTGAATTATTTCGTTTCTAAAATAAACTTTATACTGTGGACATAAGAGTCACTGTTGAAACTCCGGGGCACTATAACTATGAACGGACAATAAACCGGTTCCGTAATTAAAAGTAACTTTAATTTTATTACTCTATTAATAAAGAAAATTGATTTAATTTAGATAAGGAACCCTAATACACGTGTAGTGCGTAAAACCGGCTGAGGCTTTAAGGCTCGATTTTTGACGACCTCTGTGGCTCAGTGGTGAGCGCGTTGGTAGCTCGCGGGTTTGAATCCGGTCGACGGAACAAAAAGTTTTCAAAGTTCCTGGGTCTGGATGTGTAATAAATATAGTAGAAAAGTATTAAATATAATATTATTTCCGTTGTCTGGTACCTGTACCTTTTTTTTTTTTGATGCGCAGGGGAAACCCATCATGGGTCCCCCGGATTGGGGATGTGCCTCAGTAGGCTGAAGCACCCCGGGGGTATGTGAGACTCCTACTCACTAAAACCACCTGCGGTTCGCCTTCAGCCGTATAAAGGAAATGTCCTTAAAAATTCTAACAAATGTCCCGGATCGAACAAACACGAGACTCCCTCCACGACCGGCCGGTCTACCTCAGGGGCCGGACTTCCACCAAAAGTAAGGGAACGCTTAGGCAAACTAAAGGTCTGGTACCTGTACCTAACACAAGTCCTTCGGGTACTTAGCACGGGGCCAGACTGACGTGGTGTGAAGCGTCCATAGATAATAAAATATTATAAGCGTCCGCCCGAACGCGCGTTTTGGCGGCTACACCGCGAGATTACAAGCAAATGTATGAAACGATTTATCCATACTTAATATTATAAATGCGAAAGTCTGTCTGCCTCTTCAGTCTTCACGCCCAAACCGCTGAACCGATTTTGCTGAAATTTGGTATGGAGTTACTTTGAGTCCCGGGAAAGGACATAGGTTTCTGCGCGATAAACGAATTTTGGCGCAACGGAGTTGCGGGTATCATCTAGTTTATTATAAATCAACTTATATTATAAATTATAATATAGTGGCGCGGTCGTACTATCATATTTTACATAAAATTGCGTGAAATCCAAACCGCGCGTTCGAGCAGACGAATAGGTATAAATCCAGACTTATAGAGGCGATGATCACTTTTATGCTGTTTTATTAACCGACTTCCAAAAAACGAGGTTTTATAGTCCGGAATTAGAGAGGCCAGAAAAATTCTGAGCTCTAAAAGTACTTGTATATTATTCAGCGTAGAAGTTGTATTCTTTTAAAACTAGTCAATCTAAAGTTATGAATAATAAAAGACAGTTAAAATTTTATCTAAAAACAAGTTTATGCACGTAACTCCGTTACGCCAAAGTTAGTTTATCACGCGGGAGCTGGGAACCGTACATTTTTCCAGGATAAAAACGGGAGCCGGGTACCGTATATTTTTCCAGGATAAAAGGTATCCTAATTCCTATGTCCTTTCCCGGGACTCAAAGTATCTTCATACCAAATTTCAACCAAATCGGTTCAGCGTAACAGACAGACAGACAGACGGACAGACAGACAGACACACTTTCGCATTTATAATATTAGTATGGATGTGAACATTTGAGCCGGCGATCTAATGCAGCAAATAGGATATAATATTTTTTCACCTGTACTTGTGTTAAACTAATACTTATTCTGTGCCTGTACCTAATGCTATTTACCTTGTCAATGGTACGGAACTCATTATGAACTCGCACTTGGCCGGATTTTTTCTATAGTCACCTATCAGGCGTTTTCACACTGCGACGGTAACGACACGACACGATACCACAGAATAGATAAAGGCCACCGCACATGTAATACAATTTCAAGTTGGACGACTATCGTACAAACTTAATTGCGTAGTGTCACAATTTAATTGGACAACTTCATCTTGTACGCTGCCAGCCGCAGACTTTTAGATTTAAGTTGGTAACGGTGTTGCTAGCCTAGCGACGTGCGTGTTAAAATGCGTAAAAAGCACGCTTTTATTGTGGCACTAATAAAACGAAGGCGAAAAGAAAGGAGAATATTTTGGCTGCATTCAATACTAAGTGACAGAATATTAGAATTAGTACTATAGTCAGTTTGTATGATAGTCGGCCAACTTGAAATTGTATAATATGTGCGGTGGCCCTCTATTCTGTGGTATCGTGTCGTGTCGTTGTCGTCGCAGTGTGAAAACACCCATTGGCTTTATAGTCCGTACCTACTCCAATTTCGTAGAAAACTTATTTATTTAAACCTTCAACCGGTTTTGAACCCATTACCAAAACGAGGAGTTTATTTTCAACAATAAAATCACTCCACATATCCAATTAAACAATAACAATAAAATCGAAACAATATCGATCGACTATAAAATCGATTCGAAATCGATTTTAAAATGTTATTGACCTTTTTGGCTTCTGTTCGGAGTCACAATAAAAGACACTTCGCTTTTCCGTTACATTAGTAATATTACGATGCGATTGTGTTGTTCAAATATAAATTCTGCTCCAAGATTATAGGGTTTAAGGTCCCATAGCAGGTCCAAAGGGACAGTAAACAGAGGAACTTTCAAATAAAATAGGTTAATAGGCGTTTTAACACCGAAACTTAAGTCTTACAGTTTAAAATGGACACCTCTTAGATCATAGAGTAATTAGTGATTAGAGTAGATTTTTTAATCACTTAGTTTTGATAGGCAAAGGTGTATTTTTTTTTAAATATTGTTAATGGTTTGTTAAAGTATTCAATGATACATCATACAATACTATTAACTGTTTTAATTTTGTGTCAAAGCAAAAAATATGAGGCTTTGTATTTCATTTATTCAATAGGGTCTTAAAGGAAAAAGTCACGCGACAGTCAAAAACAAGGGACTTAAAGCAGTTATAGGATATCCTTACTATTAAGGGCCTTACTTTTTCTATACTATCCAATATTAACACTCTGACTGCCATACGGTCCGCCGGCGGGTCGTATGTTTTCGAGTGCGGCACGCCGTCTATATGTTACACTAAGCGAGACTAGCAAGCCGTACGGGCTGCCGGCGTACCGTATCTGTCGCGCCAAATTCTTACAAAATTTCAGTTATGATTTCAAACAATTGACAAGCTTGTCACGCCACACCTAATAATTAATTAGTAGCCCGCCGGCCGCCCGCTCGGCTTATAACAGTCGCATTTTCACGCGCTTTTTGTGGAATCGCATTGTTTTCTTATGCATTTCGCTAATCGAAATAACCAGTATAGCTCTGTTAGACGAAGATGCATCCACTGCTACGAAAAGAAGAGAGAAGAAGGTTTGACAAGTACATATATGCATGCAAAGTAGTCAAAAAGGTCAATAAGAATAAAGAATAAGAATAAGAATCATTTATTCAATTTAACGTAACAAAAAAACACCACCATTATAAAATACACAGAAGAATACAAATAATCATAGAAAAAAAAGAAACTTAGAAATAAAAAATAAAATATTCTAAAATAAACAAAACATGTGTTATGAGAAAAAAATACATACAAAAATGGCAGTGCATTGCCACGAAAAAAAGACAAGGTGATCACTCAGGTTTTGAGTGTGTGCCTGCTACGTGTCTGAAGCTTCCTCTGAAGGCAGCTGAGTGGTGTGACTGAGACATTAACAAATAACTTGACCCTCTTGTAGTGTATTGATAGGTGTTTGTCTCCAGCCCACTGCAGTTTGCTGTAAAGGTAGGAAGGAGATTTAAGCTTTACCACTCCGAATAAAAGCGTAGCCAAATGAAACTGCCGTCGACTCTCCATGTTTAGCCATCGCTAGCTATTTATATACGGGGAGACACGGGTTCTGGGGGCCTGGCACATGCATGTTACACTTTTTGTATCAATTTCTTAGATCTTGATAAAAGACATGGCCCGGTGACTATATCTGCATAGTTTAATTTGGAGAGAACGATAGATTCGCAAATGGTTACACGTAATTTTTGGGGCAAAAAACTTCTAATTTTATACAGCAGTTTCAATCTATAAAAACAATTACTCACCAATTTTACTATATATTTTTCAAAATGTAGATTTTCGTCCATAAGAACTCCTAAATTTCGTGATTCGTTTACTCTTTCTATATTTTGGCCTTTAATGTGCACCGATAAGTGAGTGCTGCAAATTTTTTTTACCTGATTTTTTGTGCCTAAAACCATAAATTTTGTTTTGGTGGGATTTAAAACTAGGGCGTTGTTGTCGGACCATTCGGATATACGTTTGAGATCATCGTTTAATGAACGTAAGGCCTGAATTACATTATCTGGTTTAAAAGAAATATATAATTGTGTGTCATCGGCATAAATATGGTATTTACAATTAACTATATATTTTATGATGTCTGCGGAGTACAATATAAATATTAGAGGCCCGAGAACTGATCCCTGGGAAACGCCTCTATCGACACTACACGGTTCCGATCTTATAGGAACGCCTTCGCTATTTCGTATTTCGATGACTTGTGACCGTTTTAAATAACTAGAGAACCAGGAAATTACACTGTCGTCAAAACCGTAATATTTCAGTTTAGCCAAAAATAGGGGTATGTTAATGGTATCAAACGCACGTGAATAATCAAGTAAAACTAGAAGTGTTCCTTCGCCTGTATCTTGCGCGCTCAATATATTGTCAACCACATCAAGGAGTGCGGTAGTCGTGCTGTGTTTTTTCCGGAATCCAGATTGTGCTGTTGGCAGAATGTTATTGATTTCCAAAAATTTACTAACTTGGTTACTAACCACTTTCTCGAGTATCTTAGACATACACGGTAAATTGCTTATAGGTCGGAGGTCTTTAAAATCTGTCACATTGTCTATTTTGGGTATTGGTTTGACTATAGCACGTTGCAAAATTTGAGGAAAGGTGTTAATGACGAGAGATGTATTGATTACTTGAGTGATAGTCTTCAAAAATATGTCAGAACGCCGGACCAGTAGTAATAACATATCAAGTGATATACCGTCAATACCTATTGCGTTCGAGTGTAGGGATTTTAAAATTTTTAACACCTCATTTTCGGAAACGGTAGAAAAACTAAAAGTGGTATCGCCAAACTTATTTGTATCAAAGTATAATAAAGTAGATTGCGATATTACGTTTGTTCCAGGAACGTCAAGAAAAAATTTGTTTATAAGAGAAGGATCACAGAGATGTTGCGGTAGTGTAAAATCAGATTTACTTTTACTGTCATTTATATTATTTTTATGTGGTTCCACATCTGTTTGGGCGAGTCACTGTTTGAATTTATGTAAGTATCAAAATAGGCTACTTTTTCTCTGTATATGGCACGAGTTACTTCATTTTTGAGATCTTTGTAATGTTTCATGTGGGCAGTATTTTTGGTTTTACGGGCTCGTCTGTAAGAAGCGTCGCGTAGTTTTATCATTTGTTTAATGGTGTGAGTTATCCACGGCCGTTGTCGTTCTTTAATATTCAATGTTTTAACTGGGGCTAATAAGTCAAATAACTCTAGAACGCTTTCGGTAAAGTGTCGCGTCATGTCGTTAACGTCTTTCATATTCATAATTGAATGCCAGTCAATACTGTTAATAACAAGATCAAGGTCCTTCATGTCAATATCTTTAATAGATCTAAAGTTAATTTTCGTCATTACAGGTTTTATCTTGGGGATGTCTATGTAAAATGAAAGAAACGCGTGACTACTGAGGTCAGCTATATAGTCATTAGATATTTTGCCCAGGGCAGCATTCGTACAAACGAGATCGATAAGAGTTTCAGTATTTGCTGTGAAATGTGTTGCTCGCGTCGTACATTGACGCAACTGGTGTATGGAGTGAAAGCAATTTATGTTGAAGTCTCCAGTTAGGTATATAAAGTCATATGAAGGTAGGGCAGAGATTGTGTCAGTCAGGGCGTCTAACAGATTTACAGAAAGCCAGGGCGGCCTGTATGCAGTACCAACAAATATTATCTTACCGTTAGCCTTGATAGACAGCCACATCTGCTCAACGTTAGGTGGTGATGTATAGCGCGTGTATGTTTGAGTTGTTAATCCTTTTTTTATGTAAAAGCCTACACCACCACCGCGCGAGCGCACGACGTCCTGCCGGGGCTTGTGGACGAGCCGGTAGCCCGGCACCTTCGGCGCGCGGCCGTCTTCACCGGGTCTTAACCACGTTTCGTTAATGGCCACTAAATCACAATTGTGTTTATTCATAGCTACTAAGAATTCATCGTGCCGAGATCCTAGAGAGCCGGGATTTATAAATCCAACCTTAACTTTTTTTTGTACAAGCATTGAAATATATTATTAAATTATCACGTCTAAAATATAATAATTTTGTAGATAGTATTCCTAATATGTTACCGGCGACGCAGACGAGATTATATGCAATAGAATTATAAAAATTAAATATAGCAGTGCTTGCCAAAAAATACATAATTATGCATAAGTAAGAGAATATAATATAATAATGAGTATATATATATATATATATATATACTCATATATATATATACTCATATATATATATATATATATATATATATATATATATATATATATATATATATATATATATATATATATATATATATATATATATATATATATATATATATATATATATATATATATATATATATATATATATATATATATATAAAATGTTGTGTGCGTGAAGTTTTATAGCCAATATTATTATTGTTGATAATATTTTGTGTTTGTGGAAGTTTAATCATATAAAGTAGGTACGCTTCAATATTACTGTGTACACAATATTGTGCCTTAACTTCTAACATGCGTTTTCTTAAAACGAACTTACCAATATTTGAAATTAGTTGCATAAAAAGTGTGAGCAATAATACATTAAAATTATAGAAACAATAGTACAAAAACTGTCGATGACCAATATACTCTAAACAAAATCTTACGGAACTACTTGCAATAATTACTAGGCTAGAGTAATATTGTTGTCGACAGAAAAGTATAAAAGTCAAAACAAATTTGCCTAATTTGCCCTTCAAATCCAAGTGTGTGTTCCGAATTTTTTTATGAGCCTATGCTGTCCCACTGCTGGGAAAAGGCCAGGTAAGGGAATAATTGTGTTATTTCATTAATAAAAACTAATTTTCTTAAATTTTTAATATCTTTTTTATGTTTGTAATAACCCGCTTAGAAATCCTATAAATTTAAAGATACAGCCATGTTTTTTTTTTGGATTGAAGGTATAGAAGTAAACTTTTAATTTGGTAGCTTTACTTTTCTATAATAGCAGGCCACACACTACAAAATTGATATGAAATTACGAGGTCGTAGCGGACCGCACGGCGTGCTGGTGAAAATAAACAGTGAGCCCGCCCGCGGCCCGTGTGGCCTGCTAAACTCGTTACTGAATATTCACCTTGGCCTGCAAGGGTAGACAAAATTACGGCCGCTGGCGTCCCGCACGGCCTGCTGCACTGAAAAAATCTGTATAAGGGTGGCAGTCAGAGTGTTAAGTTTATAATAATTAAGTCCATCAAAGAATGCACTATTGTACACAAAATAAAATCAGTTTAAACAGTTTTTTTTTATCCATAATATTATATACTAGACTTAACTCCATTTCCAAACCTCTCCTGGACTTACACGAATATTCCAAGACTAAAATAAACAATATAGGTTCAGGCGTTCTCGAGTTTTAGCTAATTTTAAGATTAACTTTATTTATATAGAAGTAGATTGGTTAAGATACTGGAACTTGACGCGTATGATAATGTCTTTGTCTTTATCTGAAACGCAGAAAAGACAACGTCAACTACATCGATTATCGTATCGTACTAGGCGTTAAATTTTAGATTGTGGTATCCACTATCGAGTGTGGCCTCTGCAACATAATCTACGTCAGCAAATAAAGAAGTTCGATAAGAGGCAATCGTGTTATCTAACAGAAGCCCTCTGGTGACAAATCGCTTGTCCGTCTGTATACACGTTTACACACATACATGACAGCTGACAATACTATTTTAAAACCTGACTTTTTTTGTTTAAGTATAATGCTTCTGGGTAATGGACGTTTCTATACATATTATAAAACAAAGTCGCTTTTTTTCCTCATGTCCATTTGTTACATTTAATCTTTAAAACTACGCAACGGATTTTGATGATACTTTTAATGTTAGATAGCCCATTTATCGAGGAAGGCTATAGGCTATATTTTATCACGCTAAGACTAATAGGAGCGAAGAAATAGAGGAAAATGTGGAAAAAACGTGGAAAATTATTTGAAAGGGCTAACTTGAACGCGCTAATCTTAGGAACTACTGGTTCGATTTGAAAAATAATGTCAGTGTCAGATAGTCCATTTATCAAGGAAAGCTATAAGCTATATTTTATCACGCTAAGACTAATAGGAGAATGTGGAAAAAACGGGGTAAAATTATTTGAAAGGGCTTATCTCGCGAACTACTGGAGCAATTTTTATGTTATTTGGCACAGATAAGAAGTAGACCACGTGAAGAATCATAGGTTATAGATTTTAATAATTTTTTCAGTGGCTATATATTTCATACCCATGCGACGCCGGGGCGGGTCGCTAGTTTATGACGCCAACGTTGGAAATTCGTTTATCGCGCGGGAACCGTACATTTTTTTGGGATTAAAGAATTAAGGACTCAATGTATATTCTGAATACAGAAATTTCACCAAAATCGGTTTAGCGGCTTGGGCGTGCCGCGTGAAGAAGTAAATCAAGACAGACGGACTCACTTAACTCATATGGATGAGGTTTTTACCTCATAAAGAATCATGGCCAAATTTGTATAGGAGCTGGACTCGACTTTTATTTTTGATGTCCCAAAATAAACTATAGTTAGATTTGGTTGTTCTTATGCTCTAAACATAATTCCGCTTGAGAATTATGTCTAAATAGCCACGATGTTTTACAATAATTAATAACGTTTACAATTATTTTGAGGTTAGACTTAAGAACTACCTTTTTCCCGACTGCGGTGTGGCCTACAAGTGTATATTCGGCGATCTCGTTTCTAATTATTTCAATTTTTCCTAGAGTATTACCCAAAAAATAGAACGAATGCAAATGATCGCCGGCTGTCAGAACATAACGAAACTAAAATATATTGATCTTTTTTTTTGTTGCTATTTATAGACACATTTTGGGAATTTTTGCTACTAATGGCATATCGGGACGCCACCGCCCACCTGGTACGATTTGGCCATTGTTCTTTAAAAAACTTTATCCCGACTATGTGGAAAATACAAAATTTGGAAAAAATCAGCCAAGGCAAGCCAAGCCAAGTGCCAGTTGGTTATTTTATAGTTCTTACAGTTTAGGAGACAAGTGGCTGTGACATACGGATGGACGGGCAGACATGACAGAATAAGCATTCCGTTTTTCCAATTCGCTACGGAATCTTAAAAATATTTTAGTCGTCTTAGAACTGTGGTATCATTAAGTAGTAGCCATATTGACGGCTTATATTTTGTTAAAATCGGACCAGTAGTTTACGTGACGCTACGAGGGCACTTACGTACATACATACATAGACTGCAAAAGCTTTCCCTTCTTTTAAATTAAAAGTGTGGTAAAATCATTAATTGAAATTTCTAGTTTTATTTCTTTTGTAAGTATTTGTCACCATAAAAGTTTTACATTAGGACACAAATAAAAAACAAATGGGTAATTTTATGTTCAATTTACACCATGATTCATAAAGCAAATGCATAAGAAATGCATTGTACTTGTCATAGTATAAATACTATCATACAGTATAATAACTCAGCTAGTCCTTAAAATCGAGATGATTCAGCACAGAGACAAGTTTTGCGGCTTAAAAAATGATACGAAGGTAAACATTCAATTTTTTCGACAGTGCAGTTAGCTAACGAAAATGTATGCTCTCATAACATTATCTAAGAACTAGAATTATATCTAAGAAGGTGACATTTGCGTTTAAATCGAAAATCAGGACATCTTCCATACCACTTTTTTTTTTGTGCTTTTAGTGTGTGAATAACAGCACTCTCTTTCCTTACTCTCATAACCAGTGGAAAGGAAGAACGACTTAGAAACAACATTTTTATACGATTTGACGAAGCATTCTACACAAGTTTACAACAATTCTCGCAATTTCAAATTATACGAATTGCACCCGATTTTAACGCTCTAAAAAGATGTACTACTGTATAATATTATATTATGACGCTAGGACATAAAACAAAACGTGTACCACATCATCGTCTGAGCTGTTATGGTGTTATAGACCCATGAATCACGGGTTATTAGAGACAGACACACATAAAATATGTGTATAGATAATTATCGTAATGGGCTACTGTGTTGCGTTAAAGCTTTTAAGAATTTTTAGAGCTTACAATTAAAATAAAAGCTTAGTCAGTTGACATTACAAAGTGACGAGGAGCTTTTTTAAAATAAACAAACACATCAAATCCTAAGGCTTAGTATCAACACTCTAAGAAAGCCTATTTTTATATCCAACTAGTGGTTCCATGCGGCTCTAACCACGTAAACTAAGATTTTCCCGGGAACCGTACATTTTTCCGCAAAAAAGTAGCCCATGTCCTTTCTCGACCCCCGCAGACCCAGTCTTCTATAATAATATATCTGTGCCACTGCCAAACTACATAAAAATAGCTCTAGTAGTTCGTGCAATTAAATTAGCACGTTACTACTCCTTTTTACGTTACGTCTCCTACTATATTTAACATAATATTGTTAATTAATGAATCATTTCATTCACAATATTCCATTTCATCCCATTGTCGCAAAGAATGTTGTATTTCACCTTTCATTGGAACACATTTCATCCATAAAAAAACTCAGTTGTATCATTTTGTATTTTATTAAATGTGATTCTGTTGGTGAATAAATAAATAAATAAATAAATTAATTAAAATTTAAAAATAATTATTCTTGAGATTAATAATAATAATGATTAAATTACAAGTATATATGTATTGTACGTGCTATTGCCCGCAGCTTCGCTCGCGTTAAGAAGTATTATTACATACAAACTTTCATCCCCTATTTTTAACCCCTTTGGGGGTAAAATTGATCAAAATCCTTTCTTAGCGGATGCCTACGTCATAACGTCTACCTGCATGCCAAATTTCAGCCCGATCCGTCCAGTGGTTTGGGCTGTGCGTTGATAGATCACCATGTCAGTCAGTCACCTTTGAGTTTTATATATTTAGATTCTTTTAGTTTAATTTTCGGTTATATAAAGAAAAACCAAATTTTTGGAAAATTGATTTCTATTCATAGTCTTTTATAAAAAAGGCCATAAACAGAAATCTAGTGCTACAATAAAACCTAACATCTTCCAATAGTCTCAGTGCTCATGTCTAGACTTGAAGTAAACTTGTTCAAGTCTTTTCGACCGCGTGATTCTATATTAGTAACCAAAGATCTGGCCATTGATACATTATCCAACTGAATTCAAACTTTATAAGCCAGAAGTTTTAGTTTAGAATGGCTGATGTATTTTGAATATTTTATTTATCGGATGCGCCTTTTAATTTGTAGATAAGAAATGACATGGGTTATTAATCGCTTGCGTCCAAAATGTCATCTAATGACCTGACTAAAAATTGTGTTTTTAATTGATTCTTTGATATCTAGAAGTTTCTTAGGTGTCTCCGTAATTTAATGTAATACATACATATTAAAATTTTCGTGTTGTGATGCTAGTTGCGAAACTCCTCCGAAATAGCTGAATCAATTTTGATGGAGTTTTGTACGCTAATCCTTTGGTTTAAGAAGTTTCTGTGATATAAAATTACGTTAACCCCTGAAATACCTACTTTTAAACTAAGCTATTTGACCTCAAAATTGTGTATTTAAAATCCCGGGAAGCCTTTGGATACTAAATACTAACCCAAATATCCTCAACAAATCCACTTCGCTTTATCACATAACGTAGATCAAAACAGATAGCCTGCAGGGCCTAGGTATAGACTATATACAGTATAGGGCATACAGGGTGCAACGAAACCTTTCATAGAGTTCACTGTAAAAGTAGCAGCGCTGATTAAAGTAAAGTAAGTGAATTCTTTTTTTAACCAAATCACAAAAAATGCTCTTACAGTGCTGATACGAGTACATTTACGGTGAACTCTACAGGATGTAACTAAACTAAGTAATAATAATAATAATAATAATAATAATAATAATAATAATAATAATAATAGTAATAATAATAATATCTATGAACGCTTCACACCACGTCAGTCTGGCCCCGTGATAAGTACCTGAAGGACTTATAGGAAATATATTTAATACTTTTATACTATACATATATTTAAGATTTTTATTGTATGATACACATATTTAATACACATCCATGACCCAGGAACTTTGAAAACTTTTTTGTTCCGTCGGCGGGACTCGAACCCGCGACCCCCGGCTTGAGCTACCGACAGCCCACCCACTGAGCCACAGAGGTCGTCAATACTTTAGGGTGTGTACATGTCCCTTATATAGAATTCACTGTGAAAGTAGCAGCGCTGAAAGACCTGATTTTTTTGTGATGACGCCGGGGCGCTTGCCCATACAAAAGTAAACAAAAAATTGGTCTTTCAACGCTGCTGCTTTTACATTGCACTTACAGGAGACTTATTACAAACGCTATTAGTATTATCACTTGGTTTTGTTACACCCTGTAGACTATAGCCAATGCCCTATACTCTATCTATAGTCTATAGTGCTCTATAGGGTAGTCTAGATCCAGCTCAAAGCTTCAGGGCTATCAGGTAGCAGTAATTGGGGATGTGTGTACGGACGGGAAACATACGAAACCTTTTATGCATTCGAATGTTGCAATTATAACGGAAACCTGAATTCTACTAGCTTGTGCAAGTCTGCTGTAGCATATGTAGGTATGTCTTGTTTGATCTAGTATGAATTATAGTTACTTAATTTTTTAAATAATTATAGGCCTTTTGTACTTTAACTCTTAGTTACTAAGTTTTGTATGTCATGTTTGTTTTGGTGCAATTAAGTGTTTTCATTAGGGGTGGGCCGAAATTCGTTTTACATTCGGTTTAACCGAACTTCGGCAGCTTGAACCGAACTTCGTCATTCGGCCGAATTTCGGTTAAAATGCCGAACATTCGGCACTAAATATACTTGCACTATCATAATAGAAATCAATGAAAAAAACATCTCTGTAGTGACAGTGAAATAAAATAAGTCTGAAACAAGAACTATACTCATTCATAGTCATTTACTTATTTAAATTAGAAAAAGTAATCATTCGTGATAAACAAAAAACTTAAGGGCGTTCCTTACGTAACGTTCCGTACGTACGGAGATACCGTAATTTACCGTATTTCAAGCCTTATAAACTCATAATTTGAAAGCTACAAAGCTATAATAAAAATAAGTACAGCAATAACCTTCAGTATATCAACATTCCTTTCGCCATTTTAAATTTTCTATTTTTGTTTATTATACTCATGATATCAGCTTCCAAAGTGAAACCAACTTATTAAAATTCAAGCATACATTCAGCATCTCATTAGGATTTACAAATTACTTTTATTTGAAATACACGCCAATAGATCGACAATATCATAAACTACATATTCCCAGTTTTAATTTTTTTTTTGGACAATTTTGAACTAAGATAAGTAAAAAAAATAGGGTTTTAGTGTGATCTCGGCAACGCGGCAAATGTATGGCTAAGGTCGTTTGCTCGGGGGACGGCCTTAAATAGGTCTTTTTAACGACCAGTCACAAAAAATTTTGGTTAGTTAAACAAACAAAACATAAAATTAAACCGCTCTTCTTACTAACCAACCAGCCTTAGAAATCTTTCTTACTTAATCAAAAAACAAAATTTTACTGCCCTTCTCAACAAGTGTAAGAAATCTCTCTTACTTAATCAAAAAACAAAAATTTTGACTTTACTTTTACTTTACAAGTGACTATAATAGCTGGCAAACGGCCCCGCGGGGAAGCGCGGAGTGCGGGCAGGGCACATCTAGCAATATTTGCAGCAAGTGCGTAAACAATTTCTAATTAGTCACAACACGAAAAAGCGCGGTAAAATTGAACCGAAGTTCGGCTGAGCTTCGGCCGAATTTTTCATTTTTACCGAATGTTCGGCCGAAGTTCGTATTCGGTTCAAACCTGCACATTCGGCCCATCACTAGTTTTCATTCATTTTATTAATTCATACTAAATAGATCGGTAACTAAATAGATGATGCGCTCTCAGTTGCGCCTTTGGTTTATCTCCAGAGAACCGTACATTTTTCCAGGATAAAAAGTATCCTTTGTTAGTTCTCCATACCAAATTTCAGTAAAATCGGTACAGCGGTTTGGGCGGGAGCTAATTATAGACAGGCAAACTTTGGCATTTTTAATATTAAGTATGGATTTATCTTATACATAAAATTCTCGTGTCAATGTTAGTAAGCGAACTCCTCCGAAACGGCTTTACTGATTTTTACCAAATTTTATATGCATATTCAGTAGGTCTGAGAATCGACTACTGGGTACTTTATATATTGATAAGTGCATTTGTTGAATAAATAATAGTAAATTAATACAACCTGAGACTGACGGCGACCATTGTTTGTGCGACGGGATAGCGATCGACGTTGCCATGGCGACATACTTATTTAGTCACTTCAATAAAATAATATGGGCGAAATACTTTATATTATTATGGCAAAGCAACGTTTGCCGGGACAGGTAGTAAAATGTACGATTCCCGCGCTAAACCAATTTGCGAGCGTCATCTAGTATAGGGTAAATTTTGATGATTTGTCTACACCATGCCTATTACAAAATTTGCAACTCAACAGAACTGAGCAAACATTTGCCTCATGTTTGATGTTCATTACAACGTTTGTTCGGTTTTGGTTTATCAATTATTCATAGTTTAATAAAACATGGCAAATTTGTAATCTATTATTATGAATTAATACTCGTATAATACATAATATTATGTTACAACATCATGATGTACAACATGGCTGCAGAATAAATATTGGCTCTGCCCTGCATGAGATACCAAAAACGCGATGTGTTTCCCGAACCGGTGGTGGGCCTCATGTAGACGTTTTTAAAGTGTTAACTTTGATAACCTATTTAGAAATAAATATTTTGATTTTGGTTTTTGATTTTACAACTTCTACGTATTTGATGTAAACAAACCTCTTTTCTCTTTATAAGATTACATTATGTTCCACGTCTCAAGCGCAGTCGCAGGAAGTTATCAGTCGCGCAGCGGAAATTGGCAGACGATAGTGTATGAGAGCAAAAAATACCACCAGCTATAATATAATATGAGCTACAGTGAATGAGCTAAAGAATATTCCGCATGTGAATTTGCGAAAACGAAAGCTTGACTTAGGGCCGTTTTACCACTTTCTGAAGTTCCTGATAAGTGACGAATAGGATATCCACCAATTAACTTGACAGATCAAGTATGGAGAATCTGTCAAAAAAGTTGTAAATAGTGTATTCGGCACTTTATCAGAAAGTGGTGAAACAGGCCATTAGAATAGCATGTGAATTTACTTTATTAACTACGCTTTGTGATCAATATAATATTTTTCTGAAGAGCTTTTCAGAAATCCAAATCTTTATCTCTAGAAATTTCATCTTTATCAGTTCAGACTTTAGATTTTAAAGCGTAGCAGTTTAAAAATAAGAAAGAAGAAAGAAAGAAGAAAAAGCAGTTGACATAATTTGGATAAGAAGAAATGAAATAAAGATAATAACCATCACGTTTTGATGCTTAGTTTTAAATTAATGCAGAAAGTAAACTCAAAATGGAAACTAGTTTTTGTGAACTAAACTTTGGGCATTAGTTAAATATTTAGCACTCTAAAGTACACTTTCATACCATGAAAACTAAAACGTGCAGTTTCCTTGGGACGCGAGCGAAGTCACGAACAAAAGCGAGTATTATAATAATCTTATTAGTAGAGGCGAAGTTTGAGTTGCAGTTGAGTTTACAAAGGCGAACAAAAATAACGAAGTACACATATCAAAGCTGGCAACAACTTGCAAGGAGCGTCAGCAACAAACAACACGAGAACTTTTAAATAAGCCTCATTAATTCATTATACAACATAGCTTGAAAGATTCTGAGGCCGTGGGTTCTAGTCCCGGGAGCGAAAAATGTTATTTCCTTAGTTAGGACGTTGCAAGTTAATTATCTAATTATCCTGCACCTGCGGGGCTAAAATGGTCACATAGCAATTCCTCTCAATCAATTCACAAAATGAATTGTCAAAACTGTCAAAGTCTCGAATGTCAAATTAGTACGAATTTAGACCAATTGAATTGGTCAAACTCACGAATGTCAAATTAGTACGAATTTAGACCAATTGAATTGGTCTAAATTTGACATTCGTGAGTTTGACAGTTTTGACAATTCATTTTGTGAATTGATTGAGAGGAATTGCTATGCGACCATTTTAGCCCCGCTGATCTCTAGCCAAACGTGTTTTGTCATCCGTTCCTCTGGGTTTTGGGAGTAAGAGAACATAGATATTGCTCTTGAATACCTACTGCATACGCACTTGGGCACAGTAAAAATTACACTTGCGTATCGGCTCTGGTTTCTATGACACCGGCCACTGCTACCAATATCGGTGTTGGAGGCCAAGCAATAAGTGAGATGGTAGGTTGAATACCAACACTATTGGTTAAAGCAATATCTGTATTTAGGCAACGATATCAATACTTAGATAGGGCATACGCCATCAAAACTGTAGCAATGTTTTTGCATGCAAAATGTGTATCGAGAAAATATTGTCGTTCTTTTTTTGTCTTATAGTAATAGCATATACTACTTTCTCTTTCGCTCATTTTACGCTTCGCTTTGATGTTTCTCTTAAAATGGAAGACAACAATTTAAGTAATTAATTAAATCTTAGTAATTACGTGTGAAATGTTACACCTTTGGCTTTAATTTGTATTCCTCGTGTTGTTACTGCACTGCCGGAAGGCACACGACGGCATTCTGGAGCGAAATGTAGCGAAAAACAACGCGGTAATCAATGAATTTAACACGTCCGACTGTCACCGCGTCCTAAGGCACACTGCTCTCAGATGAGTGAGCTCACTCATTTCGAGGGTGACACATTTTCACGCTGACGATTGTATGGAATGCCTCTTCTAAAGGTTATAATTCTATGTATTTAGGTGTTGCAGGCTCAAGAATACTTTTCATTGCAACCGTAGCCTTAGGATCTGTCCTAAGGCTGCGTTTGTTCATTGGCGTAAGAACCAATAAGATTGATGCGCTCAGCGTCAGATTCAACCAAATGAAACGGTTTTATCAGTTTTTTGAAGCACATTCCTCGCAACGCAGCATAGGGTACGGTCACCAGTAGTCAGCCCAGTGGAAAGCGCAAGTTTAAATGTGGATAGAAAATTGTTTAAAATAGTAATCAAAAACGTTTTGTACTCATTCACTTAATAATTTATTAAACTTTGTTATTAAATTAACATGTAAGATAATTTTTCTTAATAAGTATTGAAAATAAAGTATTTTTCAAAAAAAGGCACATTTCCCCAGTACTCAGAAGTTACAACCCAGTTCTCGGCCAAATAGCTACCAGTAGTCAGCATCTCCTAAGATAGGCCTCGAAAGAGACCTATGGAACTGAAACTTGATTAGAACAAATAAACAATGCCAAAAAACTTATAAATTACATTGTAGGTAGGTGCTTCATAAATAAATGAATAAATTAAGCAGCGTAAGTTACTGATGGCTGAACACTGGGTATACCTCACCAGTACTCAGCCGTGGTTCGACCGTATCTAGTTAGCCGGCCGACTACTGGTTTTTATATGGAATTGAGCAAGATGATGTACAAGAAACGCATACCCAGTAGTCAGCCACCTCATTATTTAAATAACTATAAAGAAACTGTTCTATAACTCATTTGATTTAGACGTAAAACATGTAATAACAATATATTTTAATAAAACATGACACAAAAGTTAAAAAGAAATCACAATAACTCACCTTTTTGTCGGGCAATTCCCACTAAGAAAATTTTGCCGCGCACGCCGCATCTTGGCTCGACTAGTGACAACGTCGAATTGGAATCAGATTACCATTTCTTGCAGCCACTTAGCGTCATTGTGACGTTCTGAGCTGACCAATAAGAAGGCCAAGCTTTTTTTAAAAGTAACTTGATTGGTTAATTTGCAATAGAACGCTATTTCTATAGGTTTTTAGCTGGAAAAGGCTGACTACTGGTGTGGGGCTGACTACTGGCGGCCTTACCCTATCTCATTATCTGTGGTAGAAATATTGTATCCTTTGACAATTGAATTCAAGCTACAAATATCACTTTCGATTGTATAGAAGTTTTCTAATTTCCACCAAGTTTGGGAATTGTATTTCAACGAATATTTTACTGACCGTACACATGCTCTGCGTAGTTCGGTAGTAGGACAGACGCTCTTACAAAACCGGTCGCAAGCGTAGCTCAACCTCCGCCGTCGCCTTAGCGCTTAACACCAGTAAATAAAGTTTAGAATTGCTTGAATCACCAACAGATCAGGTTTGAGTTCTCGAAAGGGCAAGAGGTGTATAGGCAAGCCTCTGCCCGTGACTTTGGCTGATATCATCAGGCAACACGGCCAATATGCTGTGGTCTAGCGGGTTTGAGCTTGGATCAAGACTCAGAGGTCGTAGGTTCGATTCCCGCGTTGGGGGAGTAAAGTTTTCGGAGATGGTAGTTTCTTAGTTTACAGATCATCTTTGAGACGGAAACCTTGACTCTTTATATTATTATAGAATATTTAATAAGTCACTTACTTCTTAGTTTCTTTCATCTGAAAAAAAGAAAAGAAAATTGTATTTTTTTTAACTATTAGGACTAAGGCAAAAAGCAAAACACTTAATCTATTAATATATATAATAAAAGCATAATCACTTAATCTTAAAAACTAATCCTTAAGTTAAATGTTGTTAATTTAGTAATAATGTTTATTGTTCTGGCAATAAAACCAATATACATGACAAGACGTAACTCCGTATCTATTCCAATGTTGCCATTTT
The DNA here is from genome assembly GCA_963422495.1 of Polyommatus iphigenia. NCBI lineage: Eukaryota > Metazoa > Arthropoda > Insecta > Lepidoptera > Lycaenidae > Polyommatus > Polyommatus iphigenia. The sequence goes on along the minus strand of OY730177.1, from coordinate 29,640,334 downwards.
TATGAATCCATTGAACTGGACTTACTAGCTCTTCTGGAGAGAGTAGACCAAGTGAACTTATATCCATAAACTACAACAATTTTGTGGCCTTTTGATGACATGCTTATGAGTTTTGAGACTTTGCAATAACTATTTCTGTCTTTCAGGAAATAATTTTACGAGACGACATTATCACTCACTAATTTGTCATACTGACGCATATATTTTGATATCTTTTCGACTCCATTGCAAAAAATGTATGCTTTTCTATCGGTAACTACTATATTTTTAAATATTTCCGGCTAAAGTGGTAAAAAGCAACTTTAAGCGGTAAATCCCCTAGACTGGCAACACCGTCTTCGACTTCTGCAGGAATTGAAATGGAAACCCCAGCCACGAACTCTGTCCAATGAACCTCGTGCCCCTGCCCACTGCTGTGTGCTAATAAAAACCAGTTTTACATATTCACACCACACGATATATCGTACGATATCTTAAATATAAAATTATAGTAAATTATTGTGATAAAAAAGTATGATATAAGTTGAAGAGAAATATAAAAAAAATTTATTTAATTTATTTGTTTGAATAAATCTTATGCCAACTTAATAATAAAAAAAACATCAACAACAATGATTTCCAAATGATTGCTTAAGCGTAATTATATAAAAAACTTCCTTAAATACGAGTATATTCTGGTAAGTGTACAAATTTTATAAAGGAATCTGGTCAGGCATAAAGTGCCCTTATATATTATACTAGCTATATGACCGAGCTTCGCTCGGTATTCAAAAGATTAAAAAAACACACATAAAATGACATTTTATGAAAATGATTCCTGGCTTGATTGATTTATCGCCCCCGAAACCCCCTATATACTAAATTTCATGAAAATCGTTGGAGCCGATTCCGAGATAAAGATATAAGATTATTAAGTTTATAATATAAATGTTAGACGACATCTCAACAACAGTAACAAAAATAATACAACGACACGATTTTTGCTCCTTTCCATGTAAGTATTATTGCTACTTTGTAACATTCAAATTATAAGTAAGAAATACTAATAATAAGGATCAAGTTTAGTTGGTTCATTAGCATTTACATCAGAATGTACTAAAACAGAAATGTCGTACGCACTAAACGACACGTCAATTTTCTCGATCACATCTAAGCTACGACTTGTTTATATGAATAATACCCGCCGCTTCCCCGGAGCGATATTTCACAGCGGTAACTGCTCCATATTTAAAACACCATCATCATCGTTTACCCTCCTTCACTGTTGAAGGTTTTAAAGAAAAATCTGGAAATGAGCAGACAGTTTACCTGATGGTAAGCGATATTCACCCTCCACTCGCAACACCAGAGGATTGACTCTATGGTCCAAAGCCCTAGTCTCAAAATAGTTTATTATCATATTGTTCCTGGTGACTATCTACCTACTTAGGCCTCCGGTTAGGGCATCAGTAGTTATGTTTTGGGTTCGAAACCCGTTTTTTTTTCTTTCAGACATATTGTATAAACTCTGATATGTTATATATTTTTATTTCCTTTTTTATGCATATTTCAAAACACCTATCTGAGCTGGATTGCGTACTGTTTTTAATTCCTGATACACGGAAATACTAAAAAACTATCGGTAAAGGATCAGGACTACCAGGAAATAAACCCGAGCGGAGGTGGAATCGATATGAATGCCGAGGGATTCATGGGAAGTATCAAAATAAAACAAAAGGTATTTCCGCGTTTCCATAAAACTCGGTTTTTATCAAAGAAAAGCAGATTGGTAAGGATTTTGTATGGAAAACGTTACTGGGACAGTCAGATAAGGAGGGCATCCATTAATTTTGCAAGGTTTTTATGAGGGAAGGTTGCAAACTTGCAAAGTGCAAACTCAACGGGAACAGAAGTGTAGCTTATAAAATAATTGATGTGTTTTTTAGCTTTGCAATGTAATAATTTTTATAACAGTTGTTTTGCTAAATTATCATGTAAATAGATGGAGGTGACGTATGTAAATCTCACGATATCTAACCATGGTAGGCCATGAATTTATAAAAATGTCTTGAGAAATTTATGGATCGCATACAACTAAAGACTCGAACATGTTCTTGCATCTCTAAGATCTTTATTAGTATGAGCAAAAGAACCCAAACACCAACCATATAAGTCATTTAGGAAATCTTTGGAACTATTTAACAAGAAATCAAAATTATCTTACGAATGGAATCTAGCATAATGGCGATTAATAATCAGGCATTAGAAGTTTTCCCCATTATGAAGTTAAGCGGTTTAAGTTTAATTACGATCACATGCTACTTCTGCGAGGGGCTCCAGCGACAAACAACTGCACAACTTTAAGATTTTCCCAAAACTTTGGCGACAGGTAGCTTTAATATAGTTTTTATGGTAATATGGGCCTATGATCCTTTGTTTTGAAACCTTGGTTTGGAACCAGATAGGAGTATTCGTAGATATAGTATTTACCATAATTTATGTACCATCGAAGAAATTGATTCATAGGCAGTTAAGGTGACGCCGCGTTAAATTAAAAAAACCGTGTTGGATATGTTTTAGATTGCTTGTTTTAAAATGGAAAGGGTGTAGCGACAAAATGTTTTTTGTCGCGTAATTTAAAAACAATAAATACATTTCATATAAGCTATGGGCAAATTAAAGTGTATGCTTGAACCAATCTATGCACAAATTTTGGAAGCTTAAATCACTCTCCTATGTTGGCAAAATAGGAATCCCTTTTTTACAGAGGTCTTTCTGATTGATTATTCTGTGTTATAAAAGTTGACCAATCGTGTTATGCTATGGGTAATTCAAAGACAAAGACATGATGAATACTGACAATGAACTTTAATTTCTTAGCTTTAGTCATTGCTGAGAAAAATTGATATCGCTACACCCAAATGATAATTTATAATACACCCAAATGATAAATAAACGCCATGATAATGGCGTCGCCTTAACGGACCTACGTATTTTGGTCGCTTTTTGTCAAACCCAGCCGACAGATGATGACTTACCAAGTTGACACAATCCGACCAATTGACGTTGGCCCGATAACTGCCTGTGAATCATTTTATTCGATGGTACAGAGGAACACTCTTCTCTTATTCCAGTAATCCAGTGGGGGACGACACTGGTGATATATGAGAGATCGGGCGCAGAACTTTTTACATGCCCATCCGACGCATGGATCATCTTGTTTGACGACCTCTGTGGCTCAGTGGTGAGCGTGTTGGTAGCTCAAGCCGGGGGTCGCGGGTTCGAGTCCCGCCGACGGAACAAAAAGTTTTCAATGTTCCCGGGTCTGGATGTATGTTAAATATGTGTATAATATAATAAAAATCTTAAATATACGTATGGTATACAAATATTAAATATATTTCCGTTGTCTGGTACCTGTAACACAAGTCCTTCAGGTACTTAGCACGGGGCCAGACTGACGTGGTGTGAAGCGTCCATAGATATTATTATTATTATTATCTTGTCAGACAATCAGGTGATCAGCCTGCATTGTCCTAACCAAACTAAAAACATTTTATTTCTAAATTTTTCTTGACATGAAAAGTAATTCAGCGTTTAAGCTTACTACAGACAAATGTACAAATGTTATTTTGCTATTTATCAAATAATTTACTTTGGCACGTGTTTGCAAGTTCAAAATCTCTCGACTTCCTGATCTGCTCCCAAAAAACAGCATTAATTATTACGAGTATTATTTGTTTCCCTTATTCGTCTTAATTAATTTATCCTTAAGCTGCCTATCAGGAACGTGGAGGATAAGTTTTTATAAATATTATTGTGAAAATATTGTGTTATTATTAATTAAAAAGATAAAACCGACTTCAAAGTTGTACGAAATTAGATAAGAATTAAAATTCCATATTTCAAAAACTACTGAATCGATTTTGCTGTATTCCCTAAGTTGAACAATATCTAGTACTTATAACAAAAAAAGAATCACTTACATCGGACTTGCGGTTCCGGAGATATGCATAGTACATACATACATACATTAACTTTTGAAAGGCACAGTTCAGAAGCTGATATAGCCTAATATATACGAAAACCGGGCAGTTCTGGAAATATTACATACATACGGGTCGAATTGATAACCTGCTATTTTTGAAGTCGGGTAAAAAAGAATGTATTAGGGTTAAAACTTTGATCCCATTGCAACATGAGTAGTCGATGCGTATGGCGATTGGCGATATCATAATATTACTTTGGATGGGCATGAAAAGTCGCGATACTATATATATAGATACTAGTCGGTATTGCACCTAATCTATTGCAATGTGACGAAGTGATGCTGTCGGATAGGCATGAAAAAAGAGAGTCTGCGTCTGATCTCTCACTAGTCATATCGGTAATCCCTCAGGTTTGAAAGTAAAGTACGAGTGGTCCTATCTACTGCACGCAAATATGGTCACTATAAAATTATTACTCCTTTGCTTACCTGTATGAAACCTACCATCGTCACCGAAACCAGGAAGGCATCCATAAATTAATATTGTAAATGTGAAAGTGTGTCTGTCTGTTCTGTGATCTGTATGTTTGATGTGTCGAGATAGATACTTCGAGTCCCGGGAAAGGACATAGCACACATTTTATTCCGGAAAAAAGTATGGTTCCGCGCCATTTTGGCGAAACTATGGCGGTCGTCATATTACGGTTATTCATATTCCTGAGGTTTGGACCATGGAGAAATTTACAACAAGACCAATGATTTTAAAGCTACCGTTGGAACTTGGAACCAATCGCCAGGGTAATAAATCCAGTGTGAGTCCATTAGGCGATACTATCGGTGAGTCACCACAAATCACGATACCATCACTGGTGGGATGGCAATACCACGATCTGGAGACAGTAGATTCATATCGTGAACTGTAAATGGGTTGAAGTACTTAATATTAGGTGAAATAGGTAATCCAAATGCGCTTTGCAAGCGCGTGAAAAGAATACAACAATTTCAAAAACAAGAAACTTAACTACAATGTTACAATATTAAAAATGCGCAAGTGTGTCTGTCTGTCTGTTACCTCTTAACCGCTGAACCTTTTGCTGAAAAGCATGGAGTTACTTTGGTCCCGGGAAAAGACACAGAATATTTATCCTGGGAAAATGTACGGTTCCCGAAAAACTAATTTTGGCGCAACGGAGTAGCGGGCATCATCTAGTGTTACAAAAACTCCTACTATTTCCTACTAATATTATAAAATATGCAAAAGTATGTTTGGTGAATAAATTATTATAAATTTGAAAGAATGTATTTATGTCTGATTGAAATTTCTTAGCGCTTAAGCCACTGAACGGATTTTACGGATAAAGTGAAGATAGAGTTGTTTCTAAGTAAGTTTTGGGAACAGGGAGAGAGTTCTAGGGAGAATTTCCGACGTTACATGGAACATTATATTAGCATATTTAGACGTTCTTTATTTTATTCTCTCAAAAATTTGTTTACTATAATAATTTATTATGATCTGTACATATATAGTTCTGATTCACAAGTGCCATTTTCCTCAAAACCTGATCTCATGCACCGAAAATTATGATTTTGGTCTCGTTCGATTTGGAATAGCATCTAGAACATTCTATCAAAATTACAAGAGGGGCTGAAAAAAATACGAAAGTTATAAACAATTAAGTAAACATAAAAAGAAGGCTTTGGTTTTTTTTTAATATTTCGAAAACTATTTGAGACAATAAAAATTTGAAAATAGAGGATCTATTTTCAAATTTTGATCATCTCAAAAGAATAATAAGAAATCCGGATTTCTTGTTTTGAAATAATCAGCGTTTTATGTTAACATTAAAATGGTGACTTAATAGTCACCATTTTAATGTTAATACAAATTAAGAAAAGCAAAATAATTAAACAAATTGTGGTAATTCATTTTTGTTAACGGATTATTGTTTATTGATATGTCTACTTAGTACCCAATTTTTTTATTCTTTAATATTAATATTTAACCACTTAAAATATTTTTTTAGTTCGCGTGGCAGATTGCGCCTTGCGGCAAATCACGAGAAACTAAATAAAATTAAATTATCAATTAAAACTATAAGGATTATTGATAAAATTCCAGGATCTAGGATTTTTTTAGGAAATTTCCTGCTCTTTGAGGATCTATTTTGATTATCTCAAATAGTTTTCGAAATATTAAAAAAACCAAACCCTTATTTTTATGTTTACTTAATTGTTTATAACTTTTGCATTTTTTTTTTCAGCCCCTCTTGGAATTTTGATAGAATGTTCTAGACGGTATTCCGAATCGAATGAGATAAATCATAATTTTCGGTGCATGAGATCAGGTTTTGACGAAAATGGCACGTCTTGTTAACCAGAGTAATATTATTATAGTAAACGAGTTGACCAAAGCGTCAAAAGGTATGATTTTTGAGTGTAAGTATGTAAAATACAGTGTATACTTTTTCAGCGCGCTCTAGACTAATAGACTAGAATCTAGAGCGAAAAGGCGCCTCGGATTTGATTAGTTGGTAGAGTAACACTGGAATCTGGATACATCGCCTTCTCTGGAGCTTTACTTTATCTGTGCTATTTATCAAAATCAGCGCAGCAGTTTTAAAGTATGCGAAGAAAAGCAAGCAAACATTATTAAGAACATTAACAAGAAAATTAACTTAAAAACACAACTAATATAATCCTTATATATAAAATTCTCGGGTCACAATGTTAGTCCGCGAACTCCTCCGTAACGGCTTTACTGATTTTTACCAAATTTTATATGCATATTCAGTAGGTCTGAGAATCGGCTACTCGGTACTTTATATATTGATAAGTGCATTTGTTGAATAAATAATATGTAGTAAATTATTACAAACTGAGACTGACGGCGACCATTGTTTGTGCGACGAGATAGCGATCGACGTTGCCATGGCGACATACTTATTTAGTCACTTCAGTAAAATAATATGGGCGAAATACTTTATATTATGGCAAAGTAACGTTTGCCGGGACAGCCAGTAATAATCTTAATATAAATAATAATAATCTTTTTAAAATGTCGTTTCCGTTTTTGCGGTTTCAAAAGTTATGCCAAGCTTAGCTATTATTAATAGTTAATGAGCGGCTAATCAGCTATTGCTGAGTCAGCTCGGCTGGCGATAGCGCGTGAGTAACCGTTGCCATGGTGACTCATGCGCACGCGCTGATCATAAGTTACATCATTATCGACACAGCATATTATTATTATATTGATAGCTTGCGACAGGAAAAGTGCGCTGATTTTAGGAGTTATGATTGATGATTTATGAGTTATTAATTTTGTTTTTTTCTGTCTATTTAACCGACTTCCAAAAAAGAGGATTGTTTGGCTGTGTATTTTTTCCGCCGTTTGTAAACCGATTTTCAAAATTTTTGTTTCTGTTATCATCCAACTGGCTTTGACTCAGTAATTGTGAGTAGTGTCAGGTTTGATTATGTTAATAGAACATACTTGACTCAGTACTTTACTAGTAAGTAGTAAAAGTCGGTAATATGATGTCCCCATCGATATTTTTAAACCTTAGTGTCTAAACACACTAGGCCGAAGTTACGCGGCGTAAATTACGTCCGCAATGTCAAACGCATACAAAATACGTACGGAACGCGACGGAATAGTGTGTCGTCGGCAATTTAAAATGCATTGCGGGCGTAATCATGCGGAATTTACGCCGGCGTAACTTCGGCCTAGTGTGTTTAGACACTTACAACCTGAAAGGCTTTGCGTACCTGTAACGAGAGTATTAATTCCTTCTAAATTACCAGAACTTGCTATTCCTCCGGTGCAGCAGATTCCCATGGGTCTTTTACATCAGACGATTGTTTTGCTCATTTGTCGCCTATTTTTAAATGACCCCAGGGGAATGCATTAACCCAATTTTGTAACAACTAACAATACGCATACACCACGTGTGTCGCAACAAAAGTGTTTCAATAAGTCCTCAGTGAGGGGATAAGTCAAGCACGTGGTTCCTTTGGTTAGAAGAGACTGCCGTAAGGACAGGTCCTGATGAGGGTTATTATGTCCCCATCGCGAGTACCCCATGGGACAATTACGTTGTAAATGAAAGCTGCGGGCAAAGATCTAATTATCCTTACTAATTACTAGTAAACTTCTTATTAAATAAATATCTAAACTATGTAGAAATAATAGAGTTACAGCTATTTTATAATTGTTTTGGTCTGATACGAAAGAAAAGTCACTTAACCTTCTATAACTACAACGTTTGCATACACAGCGTGGATATTTTATTAGCAAAATATGGGTAAGTATCGTGACCACGCGAGAAAGCAAAGCATGGTAGGCAACTTTTTTTAGAAAAAGAAAGAAAAACTTTAGTCTTCATACTCCAAGTGAGAATAACTTTTATGCAGTAGGGACTCATCCTTCCCTACCATTGGGGTGCGCTCTTGGTCAGTCCCTCGGTTTTTTACAAAGGCTCTTATAGCGTTATTGTTGGGTAATCTAGTTCTTTGGACCCCAAAATAAAGTACTGACCTTATTTCAGATGAGATTCCATTATTGTGATGAAAGCAATTATTGGAAATAAATTGAATCAGAACGTTGACTTCGAGTGTGTTTGTTTGTTGTTTTTCACGAGTGCCAAAATAATTAGTATTTAGCAGGTGGCAGTGAAAAATCTTTTCTAAAAAAGTCCATATTATCAGGTATTTCACACTACATATTTTATGTGAGTCGTGACAGGAATTTTTGTTAAAGTGTTGTATTTTGGATTTTTATTTAAAAAATGTTATCTTGTGATGTGATGTTTAACAAATCCAATTCTTGAGTCGTTTTTCTTTCTGTGTAAGTATAATATTTTCATATCATTTGTATGCATAACAACCAGTTAAATGATGATTGTACATAAAAACACCTACACAATCCCAAACTGTGTCAAACTTTAGTAAACACTAAAGACGTCTTGACCCAGGTATTCGGCGAAACTAATCTAAGTTTGGCGTTGCGTGTATTGATAATATGTTTGTCACGCTTTAATTTGGCAATCACAAGTTTTCCCATTCCCGGCCGGAACTCCCGCACCACCCCGGGACTTCCCGGACCCCGTGATTTCCCGTACCTCCGGGACTTTGCGATCCCAGCAGCCCGGACCCCTGGATTTTTCGTACCCTGAGACTCAGTGACTTCCTGAACCCCGGGATATCCTGGGATCTCGCGTACCATGGGACTTCGCATTCCTCATGTTCCGGACTCTGCGATTCCCCGCATCTTAGACCCCGGGATTTCTCGTACCACGGGACTCTGCGATCCCCGTGCGCTGCGAATCTTTCGTACCCCGGCATAGACCGTACTTCCATCGTACTCAGACCCGGTGTCTTCAGCTCCCCGCAACTTTCTGTAACCCGCTACTTATGTCCGGGATTCCGCTATTACTACACCCCGGGATTTTCTATACCGCGGATCCCGGGACGCCGCGATTCTCGTACATCGGAACTCCGCGACTTCCCCGGGCTACTGAGAATCCCGGCTTATCACGTGGCTTATCTAAATTAAATCTCCTACGTGAGTGCTGTTACTATCATTTTCAATACTGGAAGTTGGATCTACATAGTCTTTATGGCGTGTGTTCTAAGTTCCAACAAAATACTTCCATACTAATATTGTTAATACGAAAGTGTCTGTCTATCTGTTATATCTTTAAACTTACACTGCACCAATTTTATATATCTTATATATAAAAACGGATTTTCAAATGTGTTAGTCGCGCTAAAACTCGAAAACGGCTGAACGGATTGGGCTGATTTTAGTTTTAAAATATTCGTAGAAGTCCAGGGAAGGTTTTAAAGTGATACGAAGTTCACCGGGACAGCTAGTCTTCTTATATATAAAAATCGGCCAAGTGCGAGTCGGACTCGCGCACGAAGGGTTCCGTACCGTTATAGAGCAAAAATAGGCCAAAAATTGTGTTTTTGTATGGGATTCAATTTTTATTTTATTTAAATATTATCACTAATTATTAAAGTACACATATAATTAAGGCCTTTGTGAAAATTTCAAGTGCCTACCTACTGTCATCATTGATACTGAGCAAAAAATGTTCGAAAAATTACGTTTGTTGTATGGGAGCCCCCCTTAAATGTTCAATTTATTTTGTTTTTTGTATTTGTTGTCATAGCGGCAACAGAAATACATAATCTGTGAAAATTTCAACTCTCTAGCTATTACCGTTCTTGACTTACAGCCTGGAGACAGACGGACAGACGGACAGACGGACAGACATCGAAGTCTCAGTAATAGGGTCCCGTTTTTACCCTTTGGGTACGGAACCTTAAAAATGGATTTTCAAATGTGTTAGTCGCGCTAAAACTCGAAAACGGCTGAACGGATTGGGTTGATTTTAGTCTTAAAATATTCGTAGAAGTCCAGGGAAGGTTTTAAAGTGACACGAAGTTCACCGGGACAGCTAGTCTTATATATAAAAATGGATTTTCAAATATGTTAGTGGCGCTAAAACTCGAAAACGGCTGAACGGATTGGGCTGGTTTTGGTCTTAAAATAGTAATATCGTAGAAGTCCAGGGAAGGTTTTAAAGTGACCTGTGACACGAAGTTCACCGGGACAGCTAGTATATATATATATATATATATATATATATATATATATATATATATATATATATATATATATATATATATATATATATAATGGATTTTCGAATGTGTTAGTCGCGCTAAAACTCGAAAACGGCTGAACGGATTGCGCTGATTTTAGTCTTAAAATATTCGTTGAAGTCCAGGGAAGGTTTTAAAGTGACACGGAGTTCACCGGGACAGCTAGTTTTGATAAAATTTGGAAAAGAGATACTTTTAACTCCGGGAAAAGACAAAGAATAGTTTTATTTTGAAAAAGTTTAGTTCCAGGGCGATAAACAAATTCATTTATCATAACTCGAAGCGCTTTTAAAAAGAGCTGCAATTATATCCATGATATTTAGGGGGTCTAAAAGGAGAAAAAGCGATCTATCTATGCCCGAGTAACCGTGCATTTTCAAGTCACTACTCTACAAAACTCGTTCCAAACATAACACGTAAACATTTCGTATGCCGGTGTGACGCTATATGCCTCACGACTCACCGTCACGCGTGATCCCAGATAAACTATTTCTTAATTGGTCAAAGAAAAACACGTATTGTGCTTTATCATGTGGATTCTGACGATATCACTTCTTCCATCTACACACCGTCCGTTAAAGACCCGACTGGTTCGCATCCTTAATATTTTTCCATTCTTTTTTTGGGCTCCTTAAACGTCGATGTTTAGTGTCGCCGCACACGGGCCACACGCGACAGCCACAAACGCCGTTTTAAGCTAGTCTATTGGTCGTAAAGTGAATCATTGAAGTGTGTGGCGGCCACCGGCGTTAAAAAAATGATGTACTCGTATGTATGATGTATGAAAACTACAGGAAATATGCCGGTGGCGGCGTTTATGGTTGTGGCCGGTGGCCCGTGTGCGAGAGCCCTTATCCGTGCATCTGTCCGTCTGTCTGTCATCGGTGAACGGTGATCAGACTGTCTCTCTGTCATCTCGCGAAATACTTAGGCAATTTTTAATTTTACAAAAATTATGTTTCCGCTACAATAAAAAATGTACACAGTGTAACAAAACTAAGTGATATAATACTTTCGGGTTATGTGTCCCTTGTATAGAGTTCACTGTAAAAGAAGTAGCGCTAAAAGAGTTTTTATTTTGTACAATTTTTCAACTATCAACGAACTCAAATTCATGACGTTAGAGCAGCCACCAAAAAGTTTGAGAACCGTTGTTTTAGAGCATATTATTATTTTCTCATAGACACATAGTAAAAATAACTCTTTTAGCGTTGCAGCTTTCTTCTCAACTCTCTACATAATATAAGTTCTTCATATTATTATATTTTATTGCATCTTGTATATAGTTATTAGTTTCACAACAACAAAAGCCTAGTAACTAGTAAATAAATAGTGAATCAAAAACGCAACCGCTAACAACCGCGGTCGTTTATCAAAATTAAACAGCCAAGGTTCAGTAATTTGTGGTAATCTCACCATATTGGTTTAACCATTAAAATAATTTAACCGATTGGTTAAATAACCAATTACGGCTACCGACGGTTTAAGCTATTATTAATAATAGATATGTCGAAACTTCGCCTCGGTAGCTAACACATACTAATCTTATGACCATCAACTGTTAATAGTATAATAATACACCGATTTCTGCGATGGTGGCCGGTTTATTGAGACAGACATTTAATATTTATAATGCCCAAGTGAGTGCACAATACAAAAGGTCCTCTCTAGTCTCTACATTTACTCTCATAAGCTAATACGACCAGCGATAGATTTAGCGTAGGCAGTAGGACCGACTTTTTACATGGTGAGGAAAAGGACATAATATTACAAGTCTAAAGATTGACGACCTCCGTGGCTCAATGGTTAGAGTGTGTGGCAACTCAAGCCGGGGGTCGCGAGTTCGAATCCCGCCGACGGAACAAAAAGTTTTTCAATGTTCCTGGGTCATGGATGTGTATTAAATATGTGTATGATATAATAAAAATCTTAAATATACGTATAGTATAAAAGTATTAAATATGTTTCCGTCGTCTGATACCTGTAACACAAGTCCTTCAGGTACTTAGCACGGGGTCAGACTGACGTGGTGTGAAGCATCCATAGATATTATAAAAAAATTATAAAAAAAGATATTTAGTTGTTACAAGTGGAAGAGAAAGAAGATAAATTGTTATCACGGTAAAATGTATGGTTCCTGTGCGAAATAATAAATAAAAAAATATCTACTTCATTCTTATACAAGTTACTTGAAAGATCGAGCCTTGTGACGATGCAATAAAATAATTGCAGCCTTTTCCGAAAAAAAAAACAATCAAAATCATTTCTTGGCTCCTGACTGATGATGATGACTAACTGTACCCATTTCATGTAATCACCACTAATACTATAACCAGTTCTTTCCCATACAATAAATTATTATACAGTGTTGTTTGTTTTCGATACAATAGAAACGCATCGACAAAGGAAATCCAACGTTATTCTAGTTAAATATGGTTGCTTTTCCATCGCAAAGGGCTCCGTATTAGGTGACCCTAAGTTCTTTGACAATAGTGCCCTTTATAAGGGTCCGAAATATTAACACGTTCAATAGAAATATTATGCCAATGGACAAAAGTAGCTCCAGTTGGGAATAATCAATAAACTTGATGTAATATCGACCAAACATCCGGTTTAACCTATTGGATTTAAAGTTGACTTACGGCCGTTCCCAATATTCAATCTATCTCTGGTTTGACATACAACCGATCGCAGTTAACGTTGAATTGACATAAAATATATGTCTCTTATGTCTAATGTGAGCTATTCCTATATATATTATAGAATATTGGGAACTGCCGTTAGCCGACTGTTAAAAAAGATATTATGTTGCTTAAGCTCTCGTAGGATAAGAAAGAATAGCGAGCTTTTTATTTTTCACAATTATAGATATTTTTTAACTTCTATGACTGACCAACTTGTGGAAAGACATCTGTCGGTCTGTTTGTCTGACAATCCTTACTAATACATATTATAAATGCAAAAGTATGTCTAATAAACGGTTGCCGCGCGATAAACGAATTTTGGCGCAACGGAGTTGCGGGCGTCATCTAGTACATATTACTATAAATGCAAAAGTATGTCTGTCTGTCTGTTACCTCTTCACGCCCGAACCGCTGAACCGATTTTGCTGAAATTTGGTATGGAGATACTTTGAGTCCCGGGAAAGGACATAGGATACTTTTCATGCCGGCAAAATATACGGTTCCAGCGCGATAAACGAATTTGGCGCAAGGGAGTTGCGGGCGTCAGCTAGTTTTTCCACAATAATGTGTTCTGTGAGTTTTTCTATAAATCATATTGTAATTTTACGTTTAAGCCGGACTGCCAAAATCATCACCCTTCCAGCTTCGCCTCAGCCGCAGCAGGGTAAAAAAATGTGACAGACAGACAAACTTACGCATTTATAATTTTACTATACAGACTAACAGTGTATACTATACAGCGTTAATACAAGATCATAGATAACGCATTATACTTCACTTTCTTACAACCTGCACCTGCCTGTTGTACAAATGTAACTTTTTAATTTTGCATACAATTTACATTTAATACAGTCGTATTTGAGTTTGTCACGCGATCGCTACTTTGTAGCATCATCATCATCAACCCGATGTCCATGTCGACTTTTAGGGTTCCGTTTCTAACCTACAGTAAAAAAACCGTAGATAACGTGCGAAAAATATACCATCCTTACCACCTTGACGAGTGGCAGTCTTCCACCGTTTTTCACGTAACTTTCTGCCGCGCACTATAAAACTCTGGAACGAACTGTCGCCACCAGTATTTCCGGACCTATACGACCTGCAAACCTTTAAGAAGAGAGCGTATTTCCTCTTGAAAGGCCGGCAATGCACCTACAGTTCTTCTGATGTTGCGAGTGTCCATGGGTGACGGTAGTTGCTTTCCATCGGGTGACCTGATTGCTCGCTTGAGTCGTTTGCCCCTTAATTTTAAGAAAAAAAGGATACTGGGCAGAAGTACTTACATACATTGGATCAGGGAAGCTTTATGATCTCATGTAGTTGATGATAACGATGATGATGATTTAATCACAACATAATCTCCGGAGACCGTTTTTACAAGGAAATTTTGGGTTCAGTCTCATTTGCCAAATTATCAACATCCTCAATGTGGGGATTTTATGCGAAGGGTTCCTTGTGTCATTTAATTCTTCGATCGTGGATTCTTGGAAATCTATTGTTATTTGTTATTCTATTGTTGTCGCGATCACCTGTGATCTCATGGGGCTTGATAGGTTAATACAATTATCTTTATCATAGTAAAATTACTGTCCATAATAATATTATAAACGCTTAAACCTCCGAACGGATATTGGTGAAACTTAGTATGGAGTCTAATTACTTAGGTACTGTTAGTCCTGGGAAAAGAGATAATAGTTTATGTCCAGGTAAAAGGTACGGTTAGCTAAATGAATTTTGCCACAACTCACAATACCGTACTAGGAAAGTTCTCACACAAATTAAAACATAATATTTTGTTACACTAATTGTTAAAATAATTGTTAAAATACTTTGCAAAAACTACATATTTTAACCTTATTATACAAAATAAAAGGAAGTGTTAATTACTTCTTTACCTTTTAACTTTTGAACGAATAAATTGGAAAAGGTGTAAATTTTGACAAGAGTAAAAACTACACTTTCGACAAAAATGTCCGGAATTTTTATTCCAGAAAATTCCGGAATATTCTCACGGAACCCCTCGGTGTATTCCGACTCACGCAACGCCAAATACTTTCTTTACATTTGTTCAATTAAAGTCAGTAATCGTTTAGTGACCCTTCACTTGCTCGACAAAAACTTTCAAAGGAAGCTCTCAAGTATTCACCAAGAACATTATTTAAATATTAAAACTGTTCTAAATAACTGTATGAAATACATATTTTAGAGAATATTATATAAGAAATTTAATCCTTCGATCGCGGATTCTTGGAAATCTATTATTATTCTAATGTTGTCGCGATCACCGGTGATCTTACATTGGGGTTTGATAGGTTAAATTCAAACGATATTGGAAGAACAAGACGTGTTGGATACCACGATAATTATCTGTCTGTCTATGTTATAATACCTCTTCACGCCCAAACCGCTGAACCCATTTTTATGAAATTTGGTATGGGAATACTTTGAGTACTGTTCCCTTTTTTTATGAAATAAGGGGGCAAACGAGCAAACGGGTCGCCTGATGGAAAGCAACTACCGTCGCCCATGGACACTCGCAACATCAGAAGAGCTTCAGGTGCGTATACGCTCTTTTCTTGAAGGTTTGCTGGTCGTATAGGTCCGGAAATACTGCTGGTGACAGTGTGTTCCAGAGTTATACAGTGCGCGGCAGAAAGTTACGCGAGAAACGCACGGTGGAAGACTGCCACTCATCAAGGTGATCAGAATGGTATATTTTTCGCGTGGGACGATGGCGAAAAGTTGCAGGTGGTATGATTCCGAACAATTTCTCAGAGCATTCCCCGTGATACAACCGATAGAGGATGCAGAGTGAAGTTACATCACTACAGCGATAAACTAATTTTGGCGCAACGGGATATTGCGGTATCATCTAGTAAGGACATAATTTGAATAAATACTTTAAAATACTTGAATAAATACTTTAAAAACTTGCGTAGACGACCTGCACCTCAATAGACTGCCGATTGGATGGGCTAAGGGCTTCCCGAGATCAGAGTGGTTGGCGTTTGTTGGAGGAGCCCTACGTTCAGCAATAGACGATGGTGATAATAATATTCTAATTCCAATAATAATAATAATATCCATGGATGCTTCACACCACGTTAGTCTGGCCCCATGCTAAGTACCTGAAGGATGAAAACTTTTGGTTCCGTCGCGTCGGCGGAATTCAAACCCGTAACCCCTGGTTTGAGCTACCAACAGCCCACCAACTGAGCCACAGAGGTCGTCTGTGTATATTATTAGTTGCAAGTAACAACATGAGTAAAACTCAAAACGGTACCTCCTAAAAAATGGAGTAATCTATTTTGCCGTACAAGAAGCTAGGAGCATTCGGGTCACACAGTCACAGGTCAGGACGTAACGATACTGCAGCAATACTGCCTCAAAAGGAACCATTCCCTCAGTTCATTATAATAACAGGTGAGGCTGCGACCGAAACGCCCCGGGCGACCGAACGTGCGTATAGTGGTTGGATCTGCCGTGAGTTATAAGCGGACGCGTGTTGAAATTATTAGAAATTAGGAGAGGAGATCGAGGCTGTGCAAAGCGGTAAAAAGTTAAATGAATGAAAAAATTGATGCATGCATTATGCTGTCCTGAATATATTTTATCATAAGAGAAACAGTGGCTGGACTACAAACGCGAAGTTCCAGTATTCTAGATGTTATCAACCAAAAGTGTCAATTTACCAGCAGATGAAAGTAAAAGTTCTTTATTATATTCTTTACTACCACTTCAATTTAATTCAAAATAAGTGTGCTTTATATACTAATATATTTAACCCAATAATACTATGCTTTATCTTTTTTGTCTGATGTATTTGCCCAATTGTAGAGTAACTTTTATTGTAATAGTAGTTATTTAAAATTTGATATCTGACTAACATGGCTATGCTAAGAAATCTATGCTTTCACAATAATGTTCAATTCATAATTTCCAACCCTTTTTATAAACAAACGCAAAATATAATCAACTTCCAAGTAAACCCGCTTCCGCTTATCACTCTCACCAATGCCCGAGTCTGTACCTAGACGTAGGGTATCCACTCCGCCGGTATCACGTGATATGACCGCCGGCGCTTCCTATTAGCATGAATATCTCAAAAATCAATTGGACTTGAACGGTTTATTATCCGCACTTGCTCGTGAGAACGGGGCACAGTGTAGCAAAATAGGGCTGCCAATTTTGATAAACCATTTAAGGCAAAAATATGCTACCGACACTATATGTATAGGTACAGTACGCACGCCGATTTTGATGACAGTGGCCAGTTTCATAAAAGCAGGCCATGCCTGCCGGCCTCGCCAGGCTATTTCTCTCTTCCATCACTCTCATTACCAGAGGCCATAGCCAAAGTCCCTTTCGTTGAAAACGATGACGAAATTGGTTATCAAAATGTATGGCATTTGACATAATACTCTTCGTCTGTGAAATATCATTTATGCCCGGGATACACGAGGCTAGTTTTTCAAGCTAGGATAGCAAGCTAGTTTTTTACCGAACTGTCCTGTCTTACTGACCTAGCTTGGAGCATGCTAGTTCTGTTTACATGAGGCTATATTATTTTAAGCTAGTATTATTGTTGTGACTGGGGTAACCACACGTCCAAAATGATCTGCACGTGAAAAAAAACACTATTCGACTGAAAAACGGTTACTTCAAAAACTGTGCCAATTCGCACTAGACGTACTAGAAGATGAATTACAAGAACGGGTGTGGACACGACCGTGAATTTTAAGACGAGATGACCGTGGACCTTCTGCTTTACTTTGGAAGAATTTTGCTTTAGGGCTTAGGCAAATATAAGAGTATTTTGCAAATGACGCCTGATTTGTTTGATATTCTGTTGAGTCTTGTGACACCAAAACGCGTGGTTACTGCTTACGAGTCAACTGAAAATTAGCTTCGCCGGACACATGAAGCTAGTATACAAGCCAGGTTGGTAAAATCAGTGGTGGGGGGGTTGCTACTAGCCTGAAAATAGAACTCCATCCTATTAAAAACTGTCCTAGCTTGTAAACTAGCTTACTAGCTTACAAATGATGATAGTTTTGTCTACACGAAGCCAGAAGTACTAGCTTGCTAGCTTGCTAACACTAGCTTGCTATCCTAGCTTGAAAAACTAGCCTCGTGTGTCCCGGGCATTAGCGATGACTTATGTCAAACCGCATACATTTTGATAACGAATTTCGTCATCGTTTTTAACGGAAGATACTTTGTCTAAGGGGGCAGGTGAGAGGATAAACGACTGGCTAGAGGTCAAGCGTAGTACCGACTTTTTAGACGCCCATCCGACCCATGGATCACCCTGTCAAACAATGAAGTGACAAAAACCAAACTTGGAAATAACATTTTGTTAGCGTAAGAATAGAACCCACGAACACAGTCAATACTTCAAGAGCCACACTTTAAGCCAAGCAGGTGTCTTTACATGGTTACTCATCATGATGGCCCAAAGTAAGCTTTACAAATTAAAGCATAAAATATTCTCCAACTCAATATCAATATTATATTTTAATACATTCATTTACGGACTGCAACAGCAGTGTGTAATGCAAATAAAAAATGAGTTATTTCAAAAAACACATACGCTAATGGATTCATTGGATGTTGAAACTAATATCCCCGTTCAATTAATGCCCTGGGCAGAGCTCGAAAAGCTCACGTTATTATAAACTATTTCAGGGAAGAGTCATAGTATAATTGGTATACAGTAGATAATTTTAAAAGTTGATTGCCCAGGTGCGGTCACAGTCTTAAATTTGGCCATGGATTATAATTAAAATTGGTACAATACCTATGTCGAAGGCATAGACAGAGGTATGTCACGCAGTCAATATTCTGGGGAGCCCTCGGACTAAGTTTGAGGGTTGACACCACCCAAATCAGCTGCACGCATACATAAGCGTAAAGCCGTCAGTCCACCGCAGCGCACGGAGAGACTACGCACGTGCGTCAAGCTTCGCTTTGCAAGAAAATATTATAATATGTGACTGTGTCCACTGCAACCCACGGACACGCTACGCACGAATTATTGACGTAGTCAAAGTAATAAAAACGTGCGCCGCGTGGCCGTGCACAGCGTGCGCCGCGGTGGAATGACGGCTTAAGTTCATATTATTCTGTAAAGTGTGAATGGGTGAGCATAAGTTTCTGTACGTAATCGTAACATTTTAGGCAATCTTATGTGAAATGGGACTTTTCAAAATCATTTGAAATCGTTATTGATTTTACGATAGAAATGTATTTGTGTTGCACGAATCGATGTGTAGAACACAGCTGATTTACTATACATCTTTGTATTGTGGCACAATCATATAACATAATATATTACAGAAACAAAAACTACGTTACAGTGCTTTTATTCGACGGCAAAGGGAGTGCATTTAATTTTTAAACGTATTTCCAGTTCTTTCAAGTCTTCTCAATTTAATTCCAGCGTGATGCTCTTATTGGGGCACTGTTGACTCCGGTTGTATTTCATGTCGATTATGCTTTGCTCTGGTTCATACAATACTCCATTGTAAACTGAAATTGCTTACGTATCTATTTGCCTATATTTCAGTACAGTGCCTCCAGAAGTTTGCACATCTATTTCAACTTTACACATGCAATTTCGATCTTTATTGGGATGTAACTAAGTATCAGATACGTGTAACCCATTTGTCAGTTTACAGGGCGCCGTGTTCTCGTACGGTATCCCAAATTCTGTGCACCTTAACTCAATTAGTGCGTACGCAATAATTGTTTCTATTCCGCCGCTTTAAGAGCTATTTGGGGTTGACTGGGTAACGACAATAGCATTAGACGCGACGTCACCGCCGTGACGTAGCGTGCATTGTTTGGGCTGTATTGTTTTCGTATTGCTCGTGCGGAGGCTGCCTTTGATTCCGCCTAGCGTGTATTAATTCGGTATGTGCTTCGAATGTTCTTTACCTTTATGTTTGTAATTACTGAGGAATGAGAATGGGAGTGGATGAAGTTTATAACTAACATTTTATAATATACGAGCTACTCTCCCTATACTCCTTTTTGTCCCTTATAATTTGGACGAACCTCTTAATTATCTACTTAATTATTAGGCTGATAGATCTGGCTATACATATAAAGCACTTTCTTTCAATTTTCAATCCGGAAGCCTCCATTTATTCAAAGAACATCAATTTTCAAATCGTTAGTTACCCACTTCACTCACGTCTTCGAATGTATTTACTGGAGTACCTTAAATTGAGCTGTGAATATCCTTTTACGTTGGTTTGGGTATGCGCTAATAAGCCAGCTCTGTCGAATTTCCACTGAATGATTTTCGACTAATAAGGGGGGAAACAGGCTGTTTTGTTTCTAGCTGGGTCTTTTGATCCTGACTGGTTAGGTTATAGTCTATAAGCCACCCTACTCTTGTACTTGATCCTGAATTTTTCAGTACAGTCTTCCTCAATATTACATACTTATTTAAGATACTCGTAGAGTAGGAATTGTCGAAGTTCGATTATCACGTAGGAAACGTTATTTTTCCCGAAAGTCAAAATAATTTAACATCAAATACTATCCAAATTGGCTCATCGGTTTAAGGATGAACACATAACAGTCTGAATCATGGGCGCCGGCAGGGGGGTGCCAGGTGGTGCACCGAGATTCCCCAGGGGTCTTGGGAATTTCGGGATCAACAGGAATTATTGAAATAAAAAGCCGTCTGTAACCCTATTACCATGCCGTACAAAAACAGTTCGTTATGTTTCGGCACTAAATGTATTCTGTTGGCGTAAATAAACAGTCACTGTTGTTCGTAAAAAGTAAAAAGAAAAGAAAGAAATAACTAAAATCTGCACCCCTTGGAAATTATTTCTGCCGGCACCCATGGTCTGAAAAGACACTCTAGCATAATTTCTAATATTAGTAACGATTCCTTTTAATATTCATATTCAACGTTATAATTAAATAAAAAAGCTTACATCTTTGAAAACATTAAATGCGAAATCATAAACTACATAAAGCGTTTGTAAGTAAAGCTCGAGTTTATAAAGTTGCCACGGTTTAAAGCGAAATTGTGAATTCTGTAAATACGAGTACAAAATGAAATATCTGCTAGTTTTTACATCTCAGACATGCAAAATACTGGTATAAATTTGGCGAGCGCGTGATGGCTGAAAAACAAGTTTAGCCAACGACTCATATTGAATAGATACGCTAGTTTAAAGTTAGGAATTACTCAAATTAAACTATTATTATTACATGCATAAACAATAATAATAATTAATTAATTGTAACTGTTTTATATATTAACACGTCTTGACAGCGCGGCGTCTGTTTTTAGCCCCCTTACGAGTACTAATAGAAATATTTTACAGTTAAATACTACACATGGTCTAGTTATCCTTATCTAACACATGCAAAAAGTTACATGAGAGACAAAGATAGCGGACCTTAAATAGTTATATATATATATAGTAATATCATTTCATATCATTTCATATTATAATTTCTGAATTTTCATCGAAAACGTTGCTTGTTTACAAAGCATAATATTTTTTGGGATGGTTACAAAACGGAATAGTAATAATAATCTACTCATGGTAATTTTAATTGTTTCTCTTTACTGCCTGTTTGCGTTCGATAGAGACAAAAGCTACGCCACCAAATTTTCACGAGATTTTTTTGCATTGCGATTCGCGGGCAACATTAGTCTAAATAAACTACCATATCTAGACTTAGTACATCTTCGGCACCGCTACCATTTTGTGGGATCAACTTATTTGAGGCGAACTTTAATAAATATAAATAGAAAAGGGTAAAGTAAATAAAAGCCTTAAAATTAGAGTTATCTTTTACGGACTGGCTGCGAACGGTTTACTCGTATCTTTACTATTAAAAAGAGCACATTCTATACTTATTTAAAAGTTCAATAAAATATGTTTAGAGTAAATTTTGTAAGATAGAGGTAAAATTATTCTGATGCTCTAAAATCTCCATCCAATTATAGAATCAAAATAACGAGGCATTGGATTTAATACAACTTATAATATTATGTAGTTTTGGACCAAAACTTTTAGTGTCTTAACTTAACTTAGGTATAAGTATAGAATTCTCAAATCACTTTTTATATCTGTGGTTATTTAAATATTTTTGACCGACTTCCAAAAAGGAGGAGGTAATACGTTCGGCTGTATGTATCTTTTTTTTTTTTTTGTATGTTCCTCGATTACTCAGCCGTTTGTGGTCCGGTTTTCAAAATTCTTTTTGTATTGTATAGGGTTTAACTCGAATTTGGTACCATGTTCACAAAAGTGGTGATCTGATGATGGGATCCTTGAGGAATCGAGGGGACTCCTTGAAATTTGTATGGAAACATATAGTGATTTCGATTTTTTCTGAAGCATTCGAGGTAAATGCTACCAAAAAGTAAGACTTCGCACCAGGTTATACCCTGGATCCGAAGGTACCGAACAGAACTTTTGAATGCTTATAGGTACAGGTTCGGGGATTTCGACGTTGTTTAAACAACTGAAAGCATAAGCCAACACATCAATTTGATTAATCATCATCATCACAACTATAATTATACCATGGTCATCACACTGTGACCCAATTATTGGTACTTTTCGTGATATTTTGCATCGAAGCAGATGTTTTTGACGATGATTTCACTGTTTGTGGACCGATTTTCGAAATTTTCATGTTGTTGTATGGGATATAATCTTAATTTTGTATAACAATTACGAAAGCGGTGAGCTGATGATGGGATCTATGAGCAATCAAGGGAAATCCTTGAAATTTATCAAAACGCTCATAGTGGTTAAAATGTTGTTTCTAGTAAGTTAAACATATATTACGAATAAGAGAAATTTCATACAAAGGTGTCTCTTGGTCCAAAGGCACTGAACAGAACTTCTGAACCTTTAAAGATAAAAGTTTGGAAAAAGAGAGAAAGTCTAAAAAAAGAGTTGAAATCTAATCCAATGCCAAGTTCAGATGCACTTCATCGATCATAATCATCTTCATCAACAGCCTGATCCATAATACTTCTAATTTCAACTTGGCAGGTTAATAAAATTCTATAAATATTATCTAATTATACAGGGTGTAAAAAGACCACTTCCGATAACTTTGGGGTATTATTATACTACATTTTCTGATTACAAAAATGTATTTTTTTTTTTTATTTTTTTTTTCAAAAAAAAATTTTTTTTAATATTTTTTTTATAATAAATAACCTTTAGACAAAACGATAAACCATTTACAAAAAATATTTAAAATATTTTTTTTACTTTTATTTTTTTTTATCCCGATACGTAATGTAAAAGACGCGAGTCATTGATATCAAATGTAGCGCGCTTAATAACATAAGGTCGTAAACGACCACACTGTACGGTCGCGGCAGTTTTTAACCTTATGCTCTTTCCAACCTATCAAGAACCATGACATTCAACTCTCTCAAGTAACTCAGAACTTTGACCTATGATCTCTTACCTAGGCTAATTTAATCCTTCGATCGCGGATTCTTGGAAATGCTATTGTATTCTAGAGTTGTCTCGATCACCGGTACTCGTATGGGCCTTAATGGGTTAAAACTTTAATCCTAACTCATGTACAAAACTGTAAGTAACTTTCTGAGCATGAGTAACAACTCATTTATCGATTAGTTAAAAAGTTATTCGTAAGGAACAAAACCGATTTTGTGTGATATGCGGATGCACCGTCTTCCGCAATCTCAAGAGTCAGGCTTTCTATCGAAATTACAGACGATGCATGAAAACTTCCGTACGTAAAACTATGGTAATAAACTTACGTGTAAAATGTTAAGTTCTTAAAGTGTTCTTATTTCTCTAGACTCTATGCATTTTGTAAGTATTCTTTAGCACTAAGCAATAATACCACCAACAACAACACGTTTCTTACACGAAATCTAACACAACACAAAGTTTAAACAAAAAAATAATAACACATTTTCCGTGTTATGCAGAACGATGATTGTGGATGGACAGTACCTAGATCTGCAATTATCGCTTTTTATCTACTACAGACGATACAGTATGAAAAAACTAGCAATTAATTATAAATAAGCGTATTCACGTAAGCGTGAAAAATGTTGAATTCTGATTTTTGAATGTGCTCTCTATGCATTTTGAAAATAGTCCATATCACCAATCAATAACACCACCAATAACAACACATCTCTTTTTACACGATATCTTACACGACACGTCTTATTTTTTTAACGCAAACAAATAAGAAATAATAGTTAATTAATTTACATTTTACACATTTAGTTATCACAATAATACGTTTTAAAAATATCGTAATACGCTTATTAATTAAACATAACTCAACAGACAACCTTCAACCTCAAGATGCAAATTGGAACTAAAGTCTAATTATGCGAAAATCGTCTTTAAAAACATGTATCGACTTTCGGTAAATTCAAAGATACCGACGGGACGACCAGACCGCTTGGCGGCAACGTCAAAGGCGCCGCCGCACGCGCCGCCGCGCCGGCCGCTCTGTAGGTGTACGACGCACGTGTCGCTAATCCATTTCAAGGACAATCTAAGTGTTGTACCCTATAAATTCAAAACGATGTAGTCGATATTTAAATTACCATTAAATAATAAAAATTATAACTATTATTTAGTAGGTCTACTATTCTCATTTTAAAAATTAACTCTATTAAGAGGTTATAAATTCAGAAAGTTTTTATCGGGATACATAGTCAAGTTGCATTCGATAATTTCGATACCGACATTACCGTGATAAAGTGACTGATAAGCCATGGCACGCGTTATGCGCGTCTACGTACGCAATGAAAATACTTTAATAATACCTAATTCATTAAATAACTTTCAATTAATGTCGCTATTCTTAACATTGAGTAGGTATTTGCTTATTTTTAGTTTGACTACAAATCAAAACGTACTCGTATGTAAAACAATACGATTTATCGATAAAAATTTGCGATAACTCAAAATATGCACAGGGATACATCCCTATTATTTTACAAAGTTTTTTATTCAATTTTGTTCAGTCGGCTGTAAACACGCGCCGCGCTGTGTACTGTGACGTTTTTGTTTAAGTTTTGTAATTTTATGGATGTTTGTAATTAATATTTATCTATGTTTGTAATTAATAACGGGCCGTGACATGATACGTGTCCGATGAATGTGCGATGAAATGTGAATGAACTTTTCATACTCGTAAACCTTTATGGAACGGGGGTGAACATCGCGTCGTCGTCGATAGACGATAGTGCGGTTTAAACAGTGCAGTAAAAAGTGTTTAAAGAATTGGAATGTCTCCTGTTTACTTCTGTTTCGTGTTGAAAAACTCTGCAATCTACATTGAGTTAGATGGAGCACAGCTCGAACTGCATTTCATAAAAGCAGACAGCTGATCACAGGTCAGTGAACATGTTATCAAGTATTTTTTCCATAGATAGGTGTAAGTAACTGTGTATTGTATTTTTACAACCTGATTCGGATGTGAATTATGATTTCTTTTCCTTTTTGGCCGGAAGTAAAAACTGAGTATTTTTGAGTAATAAACGAATAACCTAAGAAACGGTAATTTATAAATTCTAACATTATGTTATCTAATAATTATTACAATATTGGTGGTTTATTCACTACCTACGGGCTAGGGCACACCACGATCAGCTGTTTTGTCTAGCGCAGGGCCGCGAGCGCGGGACTCGGCGTGGGCCGGGCGGCGCGTGGGGGCTGACTCGCCCCGGGGCTCCACTGGCGTGCGATACTATCGCGCATTTACATCAGCGTTATACATTGCGTGTTGAAAATTTTGACTATTTTAAAAACTGGCGATTTAAAGAAAATTACTTGCACCAATGGATATATCTCATGCCCTATAATAACCCCACGAAGTTATCAGAAGCGGTCTTTTGACACCCTGTATAATTAATCAAGTGTAACGTACAGCACAAAAACCTGCCAAGTTCAAATTTAGAAGTATTATGGCTGTTGATGAAGATGATTATGATCGATGAAGTGCATCTGAACTTGGCATTGGATTAGATTTCAACTCTTTTTTTAGACCAACAATTAGCCTAAAGGAACTAGGCCCTATTTTAACAGGTATGTTTTTGGTGGGATTTTAATACTTTTTTTGAAGAAATCATACCTATTTTTCTTTTTGTGCTACGCCCGATATAAACAATACCAATAGATGCCTCATTGTATAACTGGTACATAAGAATTTTTATCTAAAGTTCGTGAAGAGCCAACTCACGCTTGACCGATTTCTAAAATATCTTAATTTTTTGTTAATCTACATAATAACACCTGTGTGTCAAATTTCATAACGCTAGGACATTTGAAAGTAGCCTCTAAAGTTCGTAGATGGGCCAACTCACGCTTGACCGATTTCTAAAATTTCTTAATTTTTCGTTAATCTACATATAACACACGACCTGTGTGCCAAATTTCATAACACTAGGAAAATTGGAAGTGACCTAGAGGTTTTGATTACCGGTTAGTGAGTGAGTGAGTGAGTGAGTGCCAAAATTAGCTTTTTTTACAGGGACATATTTCAGGATCTACCGAACCTATTTCTATGAAATTGGGTATACTGCTTAAATACTAGTATATCATTACGTAGGTATAATTTTATCTTTGCTCTCGCAATAGGCACTGAGCTACAGGGGTGTTAAAAGTGCGTCGAAACGGTTCGTGTAAATAGTGCACGGCATGCGCGCGGCCTGCTGGAACTATGCCTGCGCACTTCCGTGCGCTTTGATAGAATAGCTGTACTCTACTAACTACTTGATTGGCTTATACAGTAAACTCTACATAGGGAGGGGATTAAAGCTGCGCGTCCACCAGGTCGGAATCGGGACGTACGATGCGGACGGCGCGTCGTGTCGTCATAATATATATTTTGTCAGGCGCAGAATTACGTTCCAGTACTTCTAGTGCAGTTCACAGTAGTCAGTACCATACATACAAAGCAACAAATCCGTCCGCTGCGTACCTACGCTTCGATTCCGATCCAGTGGACGCACGCCTTTATATATACACACACTTAAGTATCATTACTTTGTTTTGTTACACCCTGTATACGACAGCTGAAATCTATCACGTGGGCTCAGGCCAGCTGCATACCACCTCACTTGATAAGAGGATTTTTCCTTGGTGGCCGTACCACTCATAATCCCATACCTTCCTTCTCCTCCTAAAATCTCCTTAACAGCTATTGCTTGCAGACTAAAATGTTGCAAACTAGTATAGGGACCTAAAAGTCTGAAATTAATTAAACATTTTTCATTTTCTACATTTCCAAACAGTTTACATAAATTATTAAGTATAGTTAATATAACCTCATGTATTATTACAATAAAACAATATACACATTTCAACATTTTCCAAATTAACTGCATACTGATAAACATTATATTATTTTCTATGAAATAGTAATCTATCTTTTTCTAATATAGTTTAAGTTGTAAATTATTGTACAAAATATATGCAAATAATTCTACGACATACTTTGTATTAGAACATGGTATGACATAGTTATGTTTTGCTTCAATTTATCAATTAACGGTAACATTTACATTTTACAATGGCTTACCTTTCGTTTTTCAATACCTAATTAATCCACTTAATTTCCAATTTTTGTATGAGTTGCTACAAAATAATTTTCACAAAATGAAAATCGAACTTTAAGTTTTAAACTTCTTCTTCGTCTTTTTTGACCGACTTCCAAAAAGGAGGAGGTAATACGTTCGGCTGTATGCTACGAATAATAAAAAACTAAGGAAGAGTAACTACGTCAAAAAACATGCTCCAAAATACTTGTCAAAAAAGTGTACCTTAGGTTCACTTTTCATACATTAGGTGACCTTGAGCGGTATAAAGGCTGACGTTACGTGACAGTTCGAATGGAACCAAATTTAAAACTGTATTAGTATGGGAGTTACGTTTCCTGGTTTTATTATTCGTAGGCTGTATGTATTTTATTTTTTTTGTATGTTCCACGATTACTCAGCCGTTCGTGGTCCGATTTTCAAAATTCTTTTTATGAACTATAGGGTTTAACTCGAATTTGGTACCATGTTCACAAAAGTGGTGATCTGATGATGGGATCCTTGAGGAATCGAGGGGACTCCCTAAAATTTGTACAGAAACATATAATAGTGATTTCTATTTTTTCTGAAGCATTCGAGGTAAATGCTACCAAAAAGTGAGACTTCGCACCAGGTTATACCCTGGATCCGAAGGTACCGAACAGAACTTTTGAATGCTTATAGGTACAGGTTCGGGGATTTCGGCGTTGTTTAAACAACTGAAAGCATAAGCCAACACATCAATTTGATTAATCATCATCATCACAACTATAATTATACCATGGTCATCACACTATGACCCAATTATTGGTACTTTTCGTGATATTTTGCATCGAAGCAGATGTTTTTGACGATGATTTCACTGTTTGTGGACCGATTTTCGAAATTTTCGTGTTGTTGTATATGATATATTCTTAATTTTGTATAACAATTACGAAAGTGGTGAGCTGATTGATGATGGGATCTATGAGCAATCAAGGGAAATCCTTGAAATTTATCAAAACGCTCATAGTGGTTAAAATGTTGTTTCTAGTAAGTTAAACATATATTACGAATAAGAGAAATTTCATACAAAGGTGTCTCTTGGTCCAAAGGCACTGAACAGAACTTCTGAACCTTTAAAGATAAAAGTTTGGAAATTGCAGCATCGCTTAGATAACTGCAAGCATTTGCCACAATTTTGCTTACAGTAACATAATGTACTGAATAGTTAACATTCGTATTGGTTATTTATGCATAAAACCTTATTTTGTAGACAACACTAAAAAGAGTGAAATTATTATTTTTAACAAAAAATTAAAACCGACTTCCAAGGTAAAAACAATAGTAATATGAACTAAAAAGTATTAAATAACGCTTACTATTTAATAGTGCCTTTTTCAGAATTCGTCTAAATCTCAACTATTTCTGTACATTACTACAGTCTTCATTACTTTGAAGTCGGTACCAGTCCGAAAAGTTTCATATATTCTAAGTTCTGACATTACTGAACTCACGATTAAATTAGCTGGTACTGACTTCAAAATAATGAAGACTGTAGTAATGTACAGAAATAGTTGAGATTTAGACGAATTCAGAAAAAGGCACTATTAAATAGTAAGCGTTATTTAATACTTTTTAGTTCATATTACTATTGTTTTTACCTTGGAAGTCGGTTTTAATTTTTTGTTAAAAATAATAATTAAAACTTTAAGTACGCTCACTCTACTCTCTATATCTATGGTAAAGTTTTTTAATCCTACTTGCTGATAGATACTTTTTATTTCTATCGTAGACTTTTTACAGAACGCATTATCTATACTCGTAAAGTAATCATTAAAGATGCTCAGCTCAGTAATTAGACGCTGCGATCATTATTTATTATAAAATTGTATTAATGATCAACTCGAATAAATCGGCATCAAGACGCCACGCCATTCGATAATCAACTAAAGAGCTTCTAGGTGTTAGAGCGTGCGATACGATATGTCGTACGATACGTTAAAAAGTTGTAGATTGTGATTATTCTAAATAAGGTAATCTACTACTTTTGGTATATTTTGTTGGGTCTTTTTGAATTTATCGTATTTTTCGACATAGTTTCGACGATTATAATAAGCTACAGCTTTCTAAAAATATAAACAAAAGATCTTACGCACACTGTATTTCGAATTTCGATGCAAAAAAGCAGTCTCCTTACTGCTTTTTTGCAGCGAAATACAGTGTGCTACTAAACAAGACAGATTCTAAGCGTGTTATAAATAAAAAAAACTCAAAATATTATGTCTTTTCCCGGGACTCAATTTCATAAAATCGGTTGAATGGTTTAGGCGTGAAGAGGTTACAGACAGATGGACTGGCACACTTTCGTATAAATTATAATATTATAGCTGTGATTATTGAAGTGAAAACTTCTTTAGCGGCGTTGAGCACTTTTGTGGGATGGGTAAAAACTGTGAAACTCGCGTCTGATTTTCGTGTTGATCGAAAAACCATAGAAAAACCGTAAGACGGTTGGAGAGTAGTGTTTTGTGTCGAACTTGAACTCGAACTCGAACTCGAACTCGAAAGCTCGAATACTCAAAAACTCGAAAACTCGAAAAAAATAACCCTTACAATAATCAAGTTTAAACTTCTGCCGGCACTCCCGGAGTGCAACCCGTCTTTTTTATAGTATGGATTGGGCCAGAACAAACTTAAGCTCAAATTTCTTATATCTTTAAACGAGCAATTCTTGTATATATATATATATATATATATATATATATATATATATATATATATATATATATATATATATATATATATATATATATATATATATATATATATATATATAATTGGAATCTCGGAATCGGCTCCAACGATTTTCATGAAATTTAGTATATAGGGGGTTTCGAGGGCGATAAATCGACCTAGCTAGAAATCATTTTCATAAAATGTCATTTTATGTGTGTTTTTTGAATTTTTTGAATACCGAGCAAAGCTCGGTCATATAGCTAGTAAGTATTTAATGTGGAAATATCGTACGCTGTAAAGCGCCTCTGTTTAGAATCATTTTTCTTATTCGAGTCTCAATAAATCACTATTGTATACATTACTAAGCCATTAGTTTTTGCATAACCATGGAAATAACTTTATTTAGTAAAAGGTTTCTAAATTGATGGAAAGGGCGAAATTCCCTTCGAAGTAATCGACCGTAGCTTGTGATTAATCATCATCATTATCGTTAGAGATTATACAAACTAATATTATAAATGCGAAACTTTGTCTGTCTGTTTACCTCTTCACGATTAAACCGCTGGAACGATTTATGCTGGGTATGTATATTAATAAAATAAAATGTTTATTTCAGACGAGAGTCCTGGAGACTGGAGACTGGAATCCTGGTATGGAGATACTTTGAGTCATAGAAAAGGACTTAAAAGTGTGACTTCGTCTGTCTGTTAACTCCTTACGCTTGAACTGCTGCGCTGAAACGATTTTGATGTGGTATGAATAATATATTACTTACTAAATTACTTACTAACGCCACCGTGGTCTAGTGGTTAAGTGCGTGGCTTTCGACTCGGAGGTCGTGGGTTCGATTCCCGCGTTGGAAACATGTTATTTCCAAGTTTGGTTAGAACAATGCAGGCTGATCACCTGATTGTCTGACAAGTAAGATGATCCATGCGTCGGATGGGCATGTAAATAGTCGGTCCTGCGCCTGATCTCTCGCCAGTCGTGTCGGTCTGACGTCCCACTGGGTTATGAGAGTGAAGGAATAGAGAGTGCTCTTGTGTACTGCGCACACACTTGAGCACTATAAAATTACTCCTGCGTACCTGGCCTGGTATCAATGAAACTGGCCACCGTCACCGAAATCGGTGTGGGGAGTATTATTATTAATATATTACTTACATCTAAAATAAAGGATAGCTAGTTATTATCTCGGAAAAAGTAACGGTTTTCGCGTGAGGTTTTTAAGCCTCTAATTTTGGGGTCCTAATTACAATTTACATAGGGTTCTGATTTTAAAATCTCTAATGTAGCTTCAATCATGCGAAGATGAGACAGCCTATGCCAGCGATTCTCAAACTTTTTTGGTGGCAGAACCCTTTTAAGATGTGATATTTTTGACCCCCAAAAAATTTACTGTTTTGTCTCCATCTCAACCTTTGAATGAATCGTCTCCGTTCTGACACTATATTATAATGATATTTCTAAGAACAATTTTCGTATCGCTCACAGAGCCCCAGGGCTCCACAGAGCTTTGAGAATGTCTGGCCTATGTGATATTCGAGAGTCGAGACTCAAGAATAAGGTCCCTGTTAACCTGCTAACCTAAAACTACTAACAAAAACTAAAACTTAACCGTGTTTCGACGATAACAATAAATATTTTTGATTGGATTTAAATTACGGAAAAATTTTATTGGTCGTAAAAAAGGAAATAAAATATCGCGTAAAACGCGATCTGACCGCCCACGGAGTAGGCTGTTTCGAGACATTTTGATCTTAATGTAAACAAAGATAAGTGGCAAATATAATGATACTAATTTAAATATAATGCCTGCACGTGAGGTGGGAAGGGGGTTTAGCGAAATCTCATCAAATTTCATTATTTATTGAAAGCTAATCCAATTTTTTCTGTTATAAATTTATAATAAGTTGCAAACCTTTTACATCAATTACCTACGTAATTTTTAAGGTTCCGTACCCAAAGGGTAAAACCCGCGACCCTATTCTGACTTCGTCTGTCTGTCTGTCTATCTATTTCCAGGCTGTATCTCAAGAACTATATTATATATTTATATTATAATAATTATAAGGTTGTTACCGCTATAACATCGAAAACTAAAAACAAATTAACCCATCAATCGTGGCAAAACGAGACACAATAGCTTTTTCATTGTTATCGCGGCCGGATCTGGCCGCTTGGGGCTTGATGAATTAATATGATAAATATACAAGAAACGTAATTTTTTGGCATTTTTGCTCGTATTTTGGTGCCTTAGCAAAAGGTCAAAATGAATTGATACAGAGTGCAGATTACAAAATAGTTACCTTTATAGCAGATCACTGCTATACATAATGTATGGGTTAATCACTCACATCTCGCTAATTAAGTATTACGTGATGGTATCTCGTGGACAATGCGAGGCTACGGTTCGAATTTTACATAAAAACTAACCTCAAAACGTCAACCGATAGATAGCGATCGGTGTGGTTTATGTGTGGTATTCGACGTGCCATACGTAGACGTCGCGGTACGCATTTCCTGAGATTTTTGGGAAGTTGAACTTGTAACGCGTTGCGAACTTTTTTGGGATTATGACGCGTTTAGACCCTTGACGAAGATCAAAATTCATAGCACGGATGACTAGAGATTAGCACGGCGTAGAATAGGAAGTAATATCCCCTCCGTTTCTACCGATCGCGATACACGTTTACACAATATAATATTACCTTTTTACTAAAGAGATCGTTTAGCGTAATATACTTTATAGTTGTTACGTATTCAGTCCATATCTGTCATGCTGTCATGTCAGTTTTTTAGTATGTCAGTCTTCAGACAAAGACGACTTTTTTGACTGTTCAAATGACAAGGAAAAAGCTTCATGAAAAGTATTTTGTAACTAAAACGTACGTGCATACTCAGTGTTTCTTTTATTAGTAATAGAAATGAGTTAACATAAAGAGTGTTAATAAGGGAACAGGTTAATAATTAAAAAAAATTGAATTATTAACTCTATACCGTCAAAAAAAGTATTCCTGCATCTACTGCATTATGAGTGTAACTTCCCTTCGCGTATACATCGCTGGCACTGGTATCTACATCGGTGAACTTAACATTGCTATTGTTGGTTCACAATAACTTGCGTAACCCGGTCAAGCGCGAGCCGCCCGTGGACCTTCCACCACCATCACCATCATCATCATGATCAATATTATCTTTCATCATCAACGTGAGAGTGGATAGATGATTAATCCGTCGCGTGGTAACCATAATATTTTTTCATGGGACTCTGGTACTCTAAGACGTATCTATAATGATACTAAGTGTCTTTAAAACACACTAGACCGACGTTACGCGGCGTAAATTCCGCATGATTACGCCCGCAATGTATTTTAAATTGCCGACGACACACTATTCCGTCGCGTTCCGTCCGTATTTTGTATGCGTTTGACATTGCGGACGTAATTTACGCCGCGTAACTTCGGCCTAGTGTGTTTAGACACTGAGTCTATAAGGATACTAAGAGTCACTGAAAAGGACTAGTCTATCAATCAATTCAGCAATTAGGCGTAAAAATATTACAGGCAGACAAATACATACATAATATATTCGTATTGTTGAGCATGGATATGGATTTCCATAATAAACAAAGAAGTAAATAAAAAAAATATTTTGTATTTAGGGAGTTTCTGTTGCCGCAAATGTATGTAAATTCTGACGGATGTTATCTTGAATAATAATGACATAACAGTGAATAACAAACGGAAGAAATGGCCAGAAATAATAACACTGTACTATACAGCTAACCAGTCGTGACTTGGCGGTGACGGAGGGATGGAGGTTTTATCGATAAAAATTGTCGATAAAATAAGGATACAAAAGGTTGGACATTAGTGAGAAAGGTTTATCGATAAAAGTATTAGTCTATCGATAAAAAGCGATGCGAAAGGTCGTTACTCGTAAGTGAATAATATTATATTATTATATATTCACTAACTTCATGGATTAAGTTAATATTATAATGGGTTAAAAATTAAGAATAATATTATAATGGGTGCAGTTAAATATCTAAGGGACACAGCTTTTTCTTTCAACGACTGTCAGGGATTGAAGTTAATCTTATATCTTTAAACGAGCAATTCTTGTATATATATATATATAAAATTGGAATCTCGGAATCGGCTCCAACGATTTTCATGAAATTTAGTATATAGGGGTTTTCGGGGCGATAAATCGATCTAGTTAGGAATCATTTTTATAAAATGACATTTTATTCGTGTTTTATCGAATACCGAGCAAAGCTCGGTCAAATAGCTAGTAAAAAATAAATGTTTAAATTAATATGAATATACCATACTGTTAGCACCATAAATGAATCATCGCAAAATGCAAAGGAGGTGACAATTATTTTTAACAAAATAATAAAATATATACTTATTAAAGTAAATGTTTTTTCACGAGCAACGCTCGGCAGAACTTATGCGCTTCAAGCAAAACTGATAGCAAGCTTACCTGAAGGATAAAATTAGCACTTAAACACACTTTCGTCAATGATCGTTATTAGAATAGGATCTATCATCGATAATAATTTATCGACATAGTATCGATACCGTCCATACATCCCTAGAGGCCTGGAGCGATCAAATCGTGTCCATACATTAAGAGCATTCATAGCTCTGTCGCTTAATGCAATTCATTGTAGAAGGATCCTCGCTACAACCAGCGTACCCTGAGCCTCCCGCCCTCCCCGATCGCCCAAAAACGCGACCAAAGAGGGGGGAGCTCGTACTAATCCGGGGCTCAGCTTACGCCAGCTTAGCACAACCCTCGCATAAACATCGACCAGTTTCAAAAGAGCCCCGACTCACATACATCCGTGTACAGCGGCAGAGGCCGACGTAGCTCAGTTTATATCGGCACCGTCAATCAAATGAAGCCTGTATGGTACGGTTTAAGTTGAAAGGATTCGTGTTGAGATTTTGAATTTAAAAGCTCCGGGTAATGGGGGGCTTATGAGGCTGTAGCGGTTTGTATGAGGTTTATAAATTAGGTTGTTGACGCCTCGATTTATGATGCTGACCGATGACCGGTCGTTATGGCTGCGTAATGCTACAAATTACAGAAAATATAAAAGTTTTCACATCTTGGCACCAAATATAAGCAAGGCTGAAAAGTAAAAACTATAGTATACTTCGGTCTAGCTTAAGCCCCCATACATCGATGGATTGGCCTGCTCCATTACGACTGGGTGCAATCGGCCTTCCTTTCCTGACCTTTAAGAAATTTTCTCTTAGACTAATAGTTGAAGCCAGGTTGTCCTACGGCGTTAAATAAAGACGAATAGAAAACCTTACAGGACGGCGTTTGCCCAGCAACGGGACAGCAAATGTTGTTAAAAATGGGCGAAAAGATTCTCAAGAAAGGTTTTTGACGTCCAATTTTTGAGTAACCTTTCCGGCCGTCTATTACAATGCTATCAGCATCTTTTGGCAACTTTTGCACGTGTTATTCATTGGGAGGGTAAAAAATATATGAATAAAGATATAGATAACACAGTGGGCGATATCTCACTC
Source organism: Polyommatus iphigenia (assembly GCA_963422495.1). Taxonomy (NCBI): domain Eukaryota; kingdom Metazoa; phylum Arthropoda; class Insecta; order Lepidoptera; family Lycaenidae; genus Polyommatus; species Polyommatus iphigenia. Next base: position 29,604,166 of record OY730177.1, on the reverse strand, counting down.
GCATCGCAGCCTCAGCGGACATGGGGGCGATGGAGGGTCTGCAGAAAACGTGGAAGCTTTAACGTTGGGCACTTTTTAAGCTAAATACATAGCTTTTATCGCGGGCTATGCACGCGAAAACTGAATCAAGAAATTCCGTTACGAAAATAAAGCTATCACCCTATCACCCCCCACTCGGCACAGCGGTGCGGCGTTGAAAGCCGTATCGTCTGACTTCGTTTCAGACAGATCGGCACGGTGTTTGTGTACATGCAACTAGACGTATACGAATAATAATTGCATATTTTTTTGGTATGGAAAATGTTGATGTACCTGGTCGAAAATTCGTAAGGAATGGAGGCTGCAGATGCGACGTAGGAGAGGAAGTGCTACCGGCGATTATGTATGCCCGATTCTTGTTGCTTACAGCCGCCTTCAGAGACAAATACTAATTAGTAATTACTTAATTGTAATAATTAAATTAAGATTTTGACATAAGCCGCATATATTATCTGTCAAACTCTTCATTAAATTGAAGCTATACTGTACTCGGCGAAACATGGCGGTAGCGGTCATTGACTCCCTGTCAAAAACTTGACACCACTGACAGTTGCAAATCTTAAGAATGCTGCATTGCAAGACTTCATGTTACATCCAAACGACGATGACTCCGTCACATTTTGTGATCCAAGATTGATGGCACATATTTTTTACCAAAAAAACTTTTTTGCTATCCCTCCGCGTCTTATCTATTGAGGTATACCGATATTATGGGCAGTTTTTTGCGGCCACATCGGGCGTTATCAAAAAAGTGGCTTCTGGCCAGATAACTGTCCCCTGTCCTTTGACCTCTCGGACCTTTATGGTGGGACTGAGGGTCATAAATTTGACTTTTATTAGATAAGTTATCGCTACGTTTTAGTGAAGTTTTGATAGTTGGTCAGGTGAAGGTTCAAGATTGTGGGTACTATTTACATCTTAATGTATCCAGCCTCCCTGACTTGACTGTTTCATTGTGACATTAATGCATCTTTTTTGTTAGATTTAGCCTGGTATAAATCAAACAGCAAACCATTTTCTCGGGATGACTACATTTCAGCAACATTAAGTATAAAAAAACTATAAGAGACTATAAATATTAGGAAGAACACTATATTAATATGAATATATTTTTTGCAATCATATTATATGGCACTTACTAATAATAATAAGTTGTTACAATGTAAAAATTTAAATAGCTAAGATGAAAATTCTCCATAGGCAACCTGCTCTTGAAATATAAGGTTATATTATTATATAGGTAACGAAACAATGTAATAATACTTTAGGGTGTGTATGTGTTTAAAGGGTTAACTGTAAAAGAAGCAGCGGTGAAAGGGCATTTTTTTGTGATTTGCACTGGCAAGTTACCGCAGCGTCGTAAGTTTGCCCGTACAAACGTTAAAGAAATTAAAAGAAGTACAAAAGTTATAATAAAGAGTATTCTTTCGCCATGGACCATATACAGGGGCCTCATACCTATACACCATATACCCAAAGTGTTATCACTTAGTTCTGTATACAGTATAGGTACCAGTGGATAATTATTTTGGTACCAATAATGCTTATGATTGTACTCAAGCGATTACTTAACTGTTTTTTACTACAATGGTTAGTTAAATTAACTAATAGGAGTTTCGTTCAGTAACCATTAGGCTTATCGCCGTGATCGGTTTGTTTGAACATTAACGACCATCTTGTATCTTTATCTGGGCCATCTTAATAAGATTATATAATGAAAGTTTTGGGGATCCGCCGTGCCATCAATAACTATTCAAGCGTAGATAGATGACGCCCGAGCATTAAAAAATTAAGAGCATAAAAATATATAAAGGAGTTCTTTCTGTTCTCTACTCTGCGGTCTTGCATTTTGCACATTTTGCAAAATGCAAGAACGCAGAGAGAATTTTCCGAAAGTGCAAAATAAAATAATCCTGAAGGAACTGTACATTTTTTCGTAATATGGCTTATTTTGTGTAGCCAAAATAGATTTTACTATTCGTGGAGCCAAAAGTATGAAGCCTACTTGATATGTCTATAGTAAATTTCATCAACATCGGTTTAAGCGTAAAGAGGTAACATACACACTTTCTCATTTATGACTTCATTATAATATAATAATAATATCCATGGACGCTTCACACCACGTCAGTCTGGCCCCGTGCTAAGTACCTGAAGGACTTGACGTGTTACGGGTACCAACGGGAACCCTTACTTACATTCCCGAACAGTCCAAAACCTATAGAACTATTTCTCTCACATAAGTCATACAGCATATATTACACAGAACCATATTCTCCCGCACGTTTCACGCTTGGCCGTTTTTTCGAATGTTCGTATTAATCCAGTGACCTCAGGGTCGGATCGTGGCGATGGTAGATACAGCGAGCCGATTGTCGACCTTCAGATATGATTTGGGGTTCCGTCGGCGGGTCAGAGATTTACTGATAAGATAAAATAGATTCGGCCAAAATGATGTAGGTATAATACTTGGGTTAGTACCAGTCGTCAGTGCGTTTCCAAAAATAGGATTAAATTAAAAAAAAGAATCTTTACTTCCATACTAATAATATTGTTAATGCCAAAGTGTGTCTGTCTGTCCTTCTGACTGTCTGACTGTCTGTCTGTTACCTCTTCACACCCTAATCGCTGAACGCTAAAGTTGAACAAACAAAATCTCAAATGTAAAGTTTTGAATATAGTTCTCTCAAGTCTCAACATTATATTTACAAAAAACTCACAACAGAAAATGCGAAATTTTAAGTTAGATTTTGAAATAATTTATTATAACATTGTTTGAACCTGACAATTTTCATTTTCAATATGTATAAATAATAAAATTGCTCTGTTGGCCATCTTGCGGCTACATGTTGACGCAGCAAGTTATAGGCCAAGCGATGACTGCAAAAATTATTTTTATTAAGTATTGGCTATTTTTGGTGGTAGTGGTATTGTTTCTACCACATGACCGTTTATGATCTACATAGACTACATTTTGTATCCCTTAAAAATACCGATTAACTTTAAATAAAATATGCTATGCAGGTTTTCATCTTTTAAAATATAAATTATTTTTAAAGTTTTTCATTAAAAAATATAATGTTAGGTACATTGAAACTTTATTTGTAATGCAACTGTAAATGTGATGCACGAGATTGAAAGCGATAACTCGCCTGATGGGAAGTGATTAATCTTTTCAGCGCCGCCATTAAAATCCCTTCCGATGCGTTATTCACCATTTAACGCACTTACTATTAGCCATTCAACATTATTTCATTATTTATTTTTAACAGACTTCCAAAAGTAAATTAAGAATTTATATTTTGTATTAAATATATTAAAAAAAACATTTGACGAAAACTTGTGTAAGTTCTTTCCAAATTCCTAAAACATATTTCTCACATCTACCTCGGCTTATGATCTAATCATCAAATGAAGGTTTTTTTGTTTTAAACTACGTTAAAAACGTAGTTAAAAGCAAAAAAAAACTTTTTTAATCTTTCAGGCCCCGCGCGAGCACCGGTGATCGCGAGAACAAAAGAATACAATGGGAATTCCTAGAACCTCCGATCGAAGGATTAATATCTCAAAAACTTAATATAATTCGTCATAATAATTATGTGAAAATAAAAATAAAAACTATACTTGCAAAAACATAATTTCCTAATCCTTATTCAAAGTCTTTTCATATCTGCCTCCCGGCCTATGATCTAATATAGTCCAAGCGAAACTCAGGTCACAAGATGTGAAAGCGCGATGTTATCTGAGGAGTTATTAAGTCATTATAATTATTTTTCGCCGCACGCATCGGCTAAGGGTCGGTTATAGAACGATGCGTAGATCGATTGAGTCAATTCAAAACAGTTGCATCAGGTTTAAAGTCAATGTTGAATTAAATATTATGTCAAAATATATCATTGATATTAAGGGCTTGTTTCACCACTTTCTGATAAGTTTTATATATATATAAAACTCAAAGTATTTTCTTTATATTTTTTATATTAACTCGTATTGAGAATATATATATATATATATATATATATATATATATATATATATATATATATATATATATATATATATATATATATAGATATAGATATTCTCAATACGAGGTATTTTTATGCTAATTTTCTGTGTTATTGAATATCCTGTGAAATGAACATACTTAATATTGTAAGTAAAATGTTGAGTTTACGCATAGGGGTGCCTAATATTGGAATATTGGATTAGATCATTTACTATCTTACGATGACGATAATACATAATATAGTATTAAAAATAACGGCCAAAACAATTATCATTGAAGGACTCAACCCAGGCATATACTTTACTATATCTATAATAGTCATAAAACAAGTTCCTAAATTGCGAAAACCGAGCAAAAACTAATAAAATATAACATTTAATAAAACTTCTACAAATTTCTAAAAGGTTACCAAATGATATTTTTATTTAAAGTTCGAAAGTGCTACAGCTGCTCCACAAAAACTGAATCAGTAGAAAAACCTGTTGAAATTAAATTATTTATACAATACCTAACCCGCGACTCCGTGTGCGTTATAAATATCAAGGGAACCGTACATTTTTTGTACTGTTCCATTTGAAACGTTGATACCTTAATTCATTACTAGATTGACCCGGTAAACTTCGTTTTACTTCCCTCGAAACATATTTTATTAGTATACAAAAGGTTTGTATGGACTGGACCCTGGACTTCCATGAATAATTATTCAAGACTAAAATTAGCTAAATCGGTTTAGCCGTTCTCGAGCTATAGCAATACTAACAAAATTGAAAATTCATTTTTATTTATATAGACTAGTTACCCGCGCATAATTTTCCCTCGTAGGAATCATACATTTTGCCTACACAAAACTATCCCATATCCTTAGTATCTCCACCTTCACCTCCACTACAAAGCAAGTGCTCAAGGAATGGGGTCACAAACTAAGCAGGAAGCAATGGGCTGAAACCCTTGGCCTTGAACACTCCAAGGCACTAATTCCTGACTTCAACAAGAAACTATCAGAATTAGTACTCACCTTGGGTAGGAACCAATTAAGAATCCTTACCAGAAGCCTAACTGGGCACTGCAAGCTCAACAAGCACCTAAAGAGAATGGGTATTTGAAGCATAACGACTTGTAGATTCTGTGAGGAGGATGAGACATCTATTCACCTTCTCGACTGTCCTGATCTACTACAGAGCATTGAGCAAGAACAGGCACCTTGGTCGCCACGAATACTCATTGGGGATGATACTTTAGTGCGAAGGAGTCACAACAAAACCTTACGGGTCGCAGTGACGTCAGGGCTAACAGAGACCTGCCTTTTAAAAATATCTCCACCTTAAACACTTAATTAGGTTGAGCGGTTTAACGTCGTAAAAGGTGACAAACAGACTTTTACATTATGCTATTAGTAGCTCATACTTAACATGAGCGATACACAAATACTAAGTATAATTTTATTTAAATTAAGTTTTTCTGATGATGTTAGTTTTATATTTAATGCGGTACTGTTTGACTCATACATGACCTATTAGATATACCCAAATGTGATCAATTCTTATCTACTTTGATCATACATAATCATAATCTTTATTAGAGAATGTAATAATTACTAATAAGACGTGAGTGGAAGAATCGAACAAGTAACATTTCGTAACATACGGACAATAACTCATTTTTTCCCTTATTATTTTCATAAAACTTGTAACTTATCTACTTCATGACCTAGCTAATATATCTGCCTACAAATATACTCCACAGTTTTTCTATTTCAAATAATTTTTCCGACCCTAAAGCCTCCATTTAAGCAAAAAAACGGGAAGTTTTTTCATGTTACTTAACTTATTCTTCCACTCACGTCTTGAATTATTAATTTATGTAAAATTAAGTCTGTCGGTTTGTTATCTTTTAACTCGAACCAATTTGAATGCGTACACATAAATCTAACACTAATTACTACACACTAACCTAACCTGTTCTAATTTAGGAGAAGGCCCATAATAATAATAAGGGTGGGTTGCACCAAAGGCGTGGTTATAGTCACAGTTATGGTCAAAGTTATGGCTATAGTTAAGGCTAACTTGACTTTAACCTTAACTTTGACCACAGATTTTGACAGATGTCTGTTGCGTTTATTTTTTATTAAAAGCTACAGTTAATGGGATTGAGAGTAAGTATAAAAAATGAATTATCCGAAAAATATTTTTTATAACAACACTGTGATCCATTGTAAATCACGAAAAAATTTCGATATAAGTTTGAGCGGTTATGGTTAACATTTGGCGCTATAGTTAAAGTTATAGTTACAGTAATAGTTAAAGTAAGTTGGTACAACCTACCCTAATAGTACCAATTATTTTTCGTAGTCAAGGTAAAAATGTTTTTTATAAACAGAATTTGAATGGGCATAGGTGTAATTACACCAGTAATATTTATATTTCAGACACGACGTATATTTACGAACAAAAGAAGTAATATAAAAAGAAAAAAAACTGGTTGCACTCCGGGAGTGCCGGCAGAAGTGAAAACTTGATTATTAACGTTGTGCATTTTTTTAACCCATTTTTTATGAAAATCGATTTTTAAAAAATCGTCAATCAAGTTGTTTCGATCAAGTTTCGATCAAGGTTTCGATCAAGGTTTCGATCAAGTTTCGATTAAGTTTTGAACAAGTTTCGACCAAGTTTCGATCAAGTTTCGATCAAGGTTTCGATCAAGGTTTCGATCAAGTTTCGATCAAGTTTCGATCAAGTTTCGATCAAGTTTCGATCAAGTTTCGATCAAGTTTCGATCTAGGTTTCGATCAAGGTTTCGATCAAGTTTCGATCAAATTTCGATCAAGTTTCGATCAAGTTTCGATCAAGTTTCGTACAAGTTTCGATCAAGGTTTCGATCAAATTTCGATCAAGTTTCGATCAAGTTTCGATCAAGGTTTCGATCAAGGTTTCAATCAAGTTTCGATCAAGTTTCGATCAGGTTTCGATCAAGGTTTCGATCAAGTTTCGATCAAGTTTCGATCAAGTTTCGATCAAATTTCGATTAAGTTTCGATCAAGTTTCGATCAAGGTTTCAATCAAGGTTTCGATCAAGTTTCGATCAAGTTTCGATCAAGGTTTCGATCAAGTTTCGATCAAGTTGCGATCTAGTTTCGATCAAGTTCCGATCAAGTTTCGATCAAGTTTCGATCAAGTTTCGATCAAGTTTCGATCAAGTTTCGATCAAGTTTCGATCAAGTTTCGATCAAGTTTCGATCAAGTTTCGATCAAGTTTCGATCAAGTTTCGATCAAGTTTCGATCAAGTTTCGATCAAGTTTCGATCAAGTTTCGATCAAGGTTTCGATCAAGTTTCGATCAAGTTTCGATCAAGTTTCGATCAAGTTTCGATAAAGTTTCGATTAAGTTTCGATCAAGTTTCGATCAAGTTTCGATCAAGTTTCGATCAAGTTTCGATCAAGTTTCAAATTGAGTTCGAGTTCGAGTTCGACACAAAACACTACTCTCCAACCGTCTTACGCGTTTTGTATGGTTTTTCGATCAACACGAAAATCTATCGCAAGTTTCACAGTTTTTACCCATCCCACAAGTGCTCAACGCCGCTAAAGAAGTTTTCACTTCAAAAAACACGGTAACTTATACATACATACCTATTTATTAATTACAGACAGGACAGACAAAAACAGGAAAAACATTTCACAAAAATCAACTTTTCAATTCAAACTTTCTATAAAAAAACCTAATTATTTCCAACGATCATCAGGAGACTTTAAATTTTACATAAACGCGATAAATGTGGGGAACCCCCGTATTTATTTTCATAAAAGATTAAACCTATACACAATAAGTCTTTATACCGGAAAACGCGGCCCCCAATGGGCAATGCCGCGAAAAGTAATTCCAAAAAAGGCCATAGCCCAAATGTATTACGTTATAATTTACCCGAAAACCGCAAAAGATATAACTTTGTTTGTCCTTTTCCGGAATTTCAAAGCGAAAATGACTTAGGAAAAACGTAAGAATTTCGCATTCTTGAACTTTTTGTATCTTTAAATAGCTGAGATGGTTTGAATAACGGCTAGGGATGGACTTAAGTCGACTTTTTGGTTATTTTATTTATTTTATATTTTATTTGGAACACATACAGTGTTTATTAATTTATAGAAGGCTATATAAAGTCTAGACACCATTTACACGTTTTCACATTTAGAGACTACTTAATTACGAAAGCTTACAAAACCAACTTACTTATACAAAAATAATAGCTTATAAAATGTACAAGACATTAATTGTATTATAATGATTCAGTAATAATAACTAATAACTATACATAATATACTATTACACATGTAATACACTAATATTTTAATACTAGGCCAATGTCTGTGTATGTTTGTTAATTGCTTACAAAAATGATTAAAGGATTTTGACCAAATTTCGTATCAACTATTTATCGTAAAGTACAGCTCCAATCGAAATTCAATCCATGCCATGACAATATCATCCAAGATTCCATCCTTAGGTATAGATCTGTATCAGACATAAAGCCGAATCATAACTTTAAAACAACAGTAAATAAAGTTGGCAGTATTTAGGCATTTTTTACTTGGCTTGGGCAGGATTTAGCAGCTTTTTGACCAAAGTAAGGCAGGATCTGTAATATAAATATGGTCACACTGCTACGTCAAAATTACATACGAAGACATGAGTGTATGAAGCGGCTAACTAACCTACTTCATCATCTAGTTAACTTATATTATCTAGCTATACGTATAGAACCCCTATTTATTAATTTCAAATCATTTTCCCGGTCCTAAGGCCTCCATTTATGCAAAAAAATGACAGTTTTAAAATTGTTACTTACCCAATTCATGCACTCATGTCTTCATAGTAAGCTCACGCAGCTGATGATGATGAACGAATACAAACGTTACAGTAACTGGCTGATGTTGGGAGCTGGTTTCAGAAAGTTTTCAGTAAATTAAACAGCGCAATACACCGAACACGCGCGCCGACGGGAACACTAAAAGTGTGAACTTTGGATACTATTTACCGACAAAATAATGGACTAAGGGCTGCCAATTCGCATCGCATCGCAAATATCTGCGACAAAACTCATAATAAAAATGATATTGCGATGCGAATTCGTACGAATTCGCAGTTATGTACGGGAGCTCTAAGTGCCGCACTCAGAGACGAAAATTACTTAACGGTAATTAAATGAAGATGATATCAGTCTAATACATTATATGTCAAATTCTTCATTACATTGAAGTTTAATCATTATTAAAATAATGTTTCTGAGTGTGGCCGTTAGTAAAAATCAAATTGTAAAAATCATCGTTTAGAAAAATTCTACACATTTCTAATGTTTAAAAAAAATCGTTGATGATGATCTTATTTAATTTTAAACATAAATAATTATTGTTGATTGAGCAATAGTGTTTAAAGGTAATTTATATTACCTATAAATTTTCTATTAAAGAATTCGAATAAAGAATTTGATACACCACTTCACATCTGCATTTGAGTTTTATAGTGTGTGTTATTTCTACTAATAGACATCGTTTGTTTTGCATACTATAATATTATTTAAGTACCATAGTCCATAATATAATATAAAATACTGTTTTTTTTATATTATAAGCATGTGCTAAAATCCATTTTATATTATTGTTTGCTGTCCAAACGGCTCCATGGACTATGTATTTTCAATAATCAAAGTGATACATCTTTACACTAGTCACTAGTGACTATACTAACAATCACAGAATTACATACAAATTGTGACATTCTGTATGAAGTGTTGTACCTCGATCCACCATTTGGAGTGCAATTTTTTTCCCATTAACTGTGCTCAAGTCCCCAGTTTTTGTGGTTCACCAGTTTATTGAGTACTCGACGAGCGCTGCCGAGTGAGTACACTAGTATATTTTATTTCCATTACTAAACAATCCCACCAATATAATTTATAAATTGGAGTTCGCAACTTGTGGGCGCACCGCTCATGCAGACAACATTTTCCGTGCCAATAACTTTATTATTTCACTTTCATATTAATTAACTATTCTCAAATCGCGGAATTCTGTCCGTAGCGGTCATTGACACCCTGTCAAAAAATTTGTCATAATATTTCATAGTTTTCTATACAAACCGCGATTGACAATTAAGTGATAGATATTTCTAGTCGGGTGATATCGTATTTTGCATACTCGATGTGAACTGATAGTATGAAGTATATCACTTTGAACTCATAATTCATAAATAGTTGAAGATTATCATTCTAAGGGCCGCGCCACGCCGGAATGGCAGCGGCGAGGCGAGCACTTTCAGTATCATATGATTTTAAACTTTATCTTCATTATTGTAATACATAGTATCGCTTGAGAAGTCTACAGACGCCCGTAGCCGCTCGTGGCCGCCGGCGGCCGCTATTTCTCAAGCGATACTATGTATTACAATAATGAAGATAAAGTTTAAAATCATAATATGACACTGAAAGTGCTCGCCACGCCACTGCCATTCCGGTGTGGCGCGGCCCTTAGATTTACCAAGAGGTTTTCCGATGAATCTATAATAGTGTGTGTCTTTATAAGAGTTCAATTGCCATCCTCAGTTAACTGATTACAGTGCGACCATTTTTCACTTAGCTCCTAGACTAAAAAGGTCAATGACCGCTGGTGCCAACTTAAATTATTTTGACTATGTAGAGATGTAGAGTTATGTTGAGGTGAAAGTCGTTTTTTCAGGATTATTAATGATTATCGTGTTTTTTCGCCACTTAAAAGAATAATTACAATCCAACCTTTGGCCAAAGATAGTTGAAGCCAAAGGCAAATAACATGTTTAATATCCCAAAAAAAATTTATAAAGTATCCCGGGTAAACTTAATAATAAATTATTATGTTAATAAATAATAACGATAGTTATTTATTTTCAAATCACAAACATGCAGAAATTTAATCTATTCGATGCAAACGAACAAAGAAATAAACTTTTATTTTGTATACTAAGTATGTAAATATAAAATAAAATTATTGCCCTTGTTTATAAAAAAATATATATTAAATTATTAACCCTTCAATAAGTCCTGTTACCGTCCGAAGTCCCGGCCGTAGCGAAGCGCATGGGGCCTCAGGGACCTCCCCGGTTAACCCCCCACTTAGACCTTTCAAATTAGTAATTGTAGCAACGTGGTTTTCGTGTTTTGCAAAAAAAAAGAAATTAGAATATTATGTTGAAAGCATTTGCGGAAGTGAATGATAAGAATAGTATGTATGTCTGTTACGTTTTCGCTTAAACTTTCTTCCGGTTTTAATGTGCCATAGATACATTTTAAGTCCCATCAAAGGGCATAGAATATTATATTTGTTACATAAAAAAATATGTACGTCGTCCCGCGCGATAAAGGAATTTAATATCTTCTTACTCTTATTCTTAATTCTTAATTTAAGTATGTTTTGCCAGGTAAGAAGGCTAAGTCAGGTAAAAACCGCAATTATAAATTTTAATTCATTCAAAATAAAAACACTTAATTATTAGTCTAGACTCTAGACTAAAAACGAATTTTATCAACGTTTAGCTTACACGTGTAATAAATAATAAAATTGATTAACCTTTGCGCAGTGAGTCAGTGGGGCACGATAAGACACCTGTGGTCAGAACGACCATATCACGTAACAAGCGGACACATCGTGGGCCGACGTGACTTATCCTTACTGATCTAATGTTATTACGAAATTATAATTGTGACTTAATATTGTTTGTGACGATAAAGGTAGTTTTAGGGATTTTATCGCAGGACTAAGTGTCTAAACACACGATGCCGAAGTTCCGCGGCGGAATTTCCGCATGATTCCGCCTGTAATGTATTTTAAACTACCGATGACACACTATGCCGAAATTCCGTCTCGTCATATTGTATGAGTTTGACATTGCCGACGTAATCATGCGAAATTTCCACCGCGGAACTTCGGCATAGTGTGTTTAGACATTAACATAATATTTTCTACAAAGAAGCAGGTGTTCCGGACATATAGTTACAATTCTGCATCGCGCTTTCGTACATTTTTCCGGGATAAAAAGTATCCTGGGAAAGGACATATCCTTTCCCGGGACCCAAACTATCTCTTTTTCAAATTTAATCAAAATATCAATTCAACGATTTAAACGGAAGAAGTAACAGATAGACATAGACTACAGGCCCATGTCGAAAATGGATGGGTCATATGAACCACCTGGTGACGTACATAGGACGATATTAGAGCATAAAATAATAAGATTTAGCACTATGCCGTCACTTGTAAGCTGTCCAACTGAGTGCTGGTGAGAATTCAAAAGTGCATGTAGGGTGGGTACATTTTGGTCATATGATTCTGTACGGCATTTTTACCATCGATAGACACATGAAAAATAATAAGGGAGATCGCACACGTCACACTTTTTGTGTGATCGAGTCTGCGGCGCACAAAAGGCGCACAAATGTCGTTTGCGGATTTTTCACAGACTTAACGCACACGACGCACATCTTCGATCATTCTGTCCGATGAACTGTAGGGACGTAGACGCTATGGAAATCGTGCAAAGAAATCGTGCAAAGAAAGAAACACAAACATTATTTTAAACTTAAATGTCATTAACCCTTAATTTTACCCTTAACTCATTAACTCCCAAGCGGCACCTGGGTGCCGCATAATAATTCCGTCCGTCTGTCTGTCTGGTCAGTCTGTCTGTCCGTCTGTCTGTCTGTCATTCTGTCTGTCTGTCTGTCTGTCTGTCTCTGTCTGTCTGTCTGTCTATCTGTCTGTCTGTGTGTCTGTCTGTCTGTCTGTTTGTCTGTCTGTCTGCCTGCCTGCCTGTCTGTCTGTCTGTCTGTCTGCCTGTATCTCCAGGCTGTAACTCAAGAACGGACAACGGTAAAAGCTAGAGATATGATATTTTCACAGATTATATCTCTTGCCGCTATAACAACAAATACCTACTAAAAACAAAATAAAATTAATACTGTATTTAATTCATGAAGCCCCAAGCGGCCACATCCGGCCGCGATAACAATGAAAAAGCTATTGTGTCTCGTTTTGCCACGACTGATGGGTTAAGGAGGGCTCCCATACAACAAATATGATTGGCCTTTTTTGCTCTATATCAATAATGGCAATAGGTAGGTACTTGAATTTTTCACAAAATATTAAATTATATGTGTATTTTAATATTTAATAATAATATTGAAATAAAATAAAAAAATAATATACAAAAAACACAATTTATGGCTTAATTTTGCTCTATAATGGAACGGAGCCCTTTATGCGAAGTCGGACTCGGACAGACAGACAGGCAGACTGAGACAGACAGACAACGAAGTCACAGTAATAGGGTCCGGTTTTTACCCTTTGGCCTTTGGGTACGGAACCCTAAAAATCATCAAATTCACCTTCGAAAATCTCTAGAAGATCCATGTTTATTCAAAATATCATTATTAACTTGAAGAAAGTTCACACAACACTGCATCATTACGGAAAACTGGCAAAAATATAACAGGCTGGAAATTTTGGCGCGATAACAAAAAAAAAGTTTCGTTATCTGACAAATAAACCTATAACAGCCACATGATCGGGCTGATACGATATCGGGGATTTTATCTGCTTGATTAGCTTGTTAGACACTTGTGGAACAGAATTTTTTGCACTATCTGTCAAATAAGTTGATAATAGCCTATTTGACACTTTATCAGAAAGCGGTGAAACAGGCCCTAAGGGCTGGTTTACACGTATTAAGTAGATAAGTAGTAACTAAATTTTAACCTAATTTTAAGTTATTTATTGCATGAAAACACAAAATTTAGTAGCAAGTAGTAAGTTAAAATTTAGTTAAGTACTAAACAAGGAAATTAGAATTTTGACTATTTTCTGGAATCTGATGGCGCGCGCCATGCAGATTGTATGTAAGCCGCAGACTCGATCGCACAAAAAGTGTGACGTGTGCGATCTCCCTTAAATAGATCGCGTACGTTACGTCACTACAAATGCAGATTGTAGACTAAAAGTATGCGCCGTCTGCGTTAGCGCGTGTTGAAGCAAACGTTATATTTTTTTCGCACACTTTTTGTGCGGCGCGGCGTGAAGCGGCGCGATGCGGTCTGCCAGAATTATACGAATTTTTTGTGCGTCGGACTTACTGCGCGTCATGTAATTGCATATAATTGCATAGGTTCTATTTCCACAGAATAAAAAGTGCGTCACGGATAGTCTGTCGTCTGCGATCTCCCTAAGAAAGCCCGCAGCGCCGTACAAAAATGATGCGCCACTAAGTCGGTATTTTTATTTTATTTTCTGATAATTTCCATGGTAAATTTCATCATTTGATTCTATACGGCATAAGTTTCATACCGTTTAAATACAGCTTCGAATCAATTATTCCGCAACGCCGTACAAAATAATGCGACAATGGAAAAAAATCGAGGGTACAACCCCTTCTTTTTCCGTGGTCCGGGGGGTGATCTGAAACAGTACGGCTTCGGTTCCAAACATTATTTTAGCACTCAAAAGTACTATTAAAATAATGCCGTCAAAAAATTTTGGTCCATTTTAATAATAATCTTAAATACATGGTATTCTTGATTTTTTAAGCTATAAAATTATTTGATTCTGTACGGCAACTTTATTTTTAATATGATATTGTAAAATACAATTGTTATAGAGTATTGCCGCTCAAAAGAAACTGTTCTAAAAAAAATAAACAGAAATACAAAATCTGAAATTTTAAATATCCATAGATTAATAAAATAAAGCAATTTTCTACATTTTTCCCTCGTCTTAAATAGTATAAAGATAAATAAATTAAGAAAAAATTATACCGTACATTTTAATGCAGAGTAAGTAAAGTTCCGTACCATTATAGAGCAAAATTGTGTTTTTTTTTGTATAGGAGCCCCCCTTAATTATTTCTTTTTTTAAAATGTTACTATTGATTGTTAAATTAAAAATAAAATTGAGTATTTTGTGAACATTTCAGGTGTCTACCTGTTGCTATTATTGACATCGAGCAAAAAATTAAAAAAAAATCACGTTTGTTGTATGGGAATATTTAATTTATTTTGTTTTTAGTATTTCTTGTCATAGCGGCAACAGAAATACATAATCTCTGAAAATTTCAAATCTCTAGCTATAACTGTTCTTGAGTAACAGCCTGAAGACAGACAGACATCGAAATCTTAGTAAAAGGTATCCGTTTTCACCCTTTGGGTACGGAACCCTAATAAAACAACTATTTCTTAGAAAAAAATCGATATATTTCGTTGTATGGACTTTTCTTACAATTCGTTCTATGGATATTTTTGCTTGAGTTTTTTTTTCTCCTACAAACATTTGGACTAACGAAAATGTACGGCATGTAAAAAAATATTATCTATGCATGAGATACTTTCCAAATTTATTAATTTTATGTTGATTCAAATCACCCCCCCCGGACCACTGAAAAAGAGGGGGTTGTAACCCTTGATTTTTTTTCATTGTCACATTATTTTTGTACGGCGTTGCGGAATAATTGATTGGAAGCTGTATTTAGACAGTATAAAACTTATGCCGTATTGAATCAAATGACCAAATTTACCATGGAAATTGTCAGAAAATAAAATAAAAATACCGACTTAGTGGCGCATCATTTTTGTACGCCACTGCGGGCTTTCTTATTATTTTTCATGTGTCTATCGATGGTAAAAATGCCGTATAGAATCATATGACCAAAATGTACTCACCCTACATGCACTTTTGAATTCTCACCAGCACTCAGTTGGACAGCTTACATTAAGTGACGGCATAGTGCTAAATCTTATTATTTTATGCTCTAATATCGTACTATGTACGTCAGCAGGTGGTTCATATTATAACCCATCCATTTTCGACATGGGCCTGTAGTCTAACAGATACAATTCCGCATTTATATTTTCAGTATCGATAGTACATGTAAAATAGCCAATAGATAATTTTGCGAAAGCATTTCACCACAGAAAAATTTCAACCATATAAATGTACATCAAATAAATCCTAAACACGTAAGCCGTAAGGTAATTCTTGCCAACGCCAGCGGTCGTGGACTTTTTTTCGGCGTCGACGGCTGAACCCATAAATTTCACTTTTGGCTTATTTTCATCGACGCACTATAAATTTAAAAGCGAAACACGTATTATATAATATATACTAAAAATACAATGTGTCTGTCTGTCTGTCACCTCTTTAGGTCCTGGGAAAGGACATAGGATACTTTTATCCCGGACAATGTGCGTTTCCTGCGCGATAAGTGAATTTTTGCGCAACGGAGTTGCGGGCGTCATCTAGTCTTTATAAATCCGAAAGTGTGTCTATTTGTCTGTTACCTCTTCACTCTTAGTGTCTAATTAACACACTATGCCGAAGTTCCGCGGCGGATTCCGCCTGCAATGTATTTTAAATTACCGAGGACACACTATGCCGAAATTCCGTCGCGACTCGCGTGACGCGTCATATAACATAATATTGTATTGCGTTTACGTCAGCAATGGCTGACGTAATCATGCGGAATTTCCGCCGCGGAACTTCGGCATAGTGTGTTTAGACACTTAAACCGATTTTGCTGAAATTCGGTATGGAGATACTATGAGTCCCGGTAAAGGACATAGGATACTTTAAATCCCGAAAAAAATATAGGATTTCCGCGCAACAAGCGATTTTTTGCGCGACGGAGTTGCGGGCATCATCTAGTCATAATATAATAAACGCTACATATGTTTCTGGCTGGGAAGATGAATTCTCGTTCCTTGCTCAATCGTAAATAATAAGTTATTTATTGCTTCGTGTACATTTTAGGGTTAATTTTTCAGTATTTGCAAATATTTTAACGCTGAACAAATTTGATTTAAGTGTGTGTGTTCGTTTTTGGCATAGCTTTTTAAACCGGTTTAAATATTTTTTCAAAGCAATGATTGAGTGTTTATAGAACGTCATCTTCATCATACAGTTTTTCAGCTGGTTCAATAATATTAATTTGGGATTTTTTCTATGCTTTTTTCTTTCACTTCCTAGTTGTCCTGATCCTAGATGTCTGTCTGTATTCCTTACAATTGCGTAGGCCGTAGGCTACTGGGATCTTACATTTTGCTAATAGAGTATGGTCTATTCTGTGTGGGTACTTTTCGAGACTCGGATATTTTCCTTATCATTCAAATCAGTTCAGCAGTTTTGCGCTACAAATAACAATGATAACAGACAGACAGACTTCGCATCTTCTATTATACTATCTATAGTCTATAGTAATATTATAAAGCGGAAGAGTTTGTTAGTTTTGTTTGTTTGTTTGAACGCGCTAATCTCAGGAACTACTGGTCCGACTTGAAAAATTCTTTCAGTGTTAGATAGCCCATTTATCGAGGAAGGCTATAGGCTATATTTTATCAAGCTAAGACAAATAGGAATGAAGAAATAGAGGAAAATGTGGAAAAAACGGGGAAATTATTTGAAAGAGCTTATCTCACGAACTACGTTGGAGCAATTTTTATGTTATTTGACACAGATAAGTAGACCACGTGAAGGATCATATAGGCCATTTTTTGTGGACTAATTTGTCTGTGAAATATCTAATTTACGTGGGCGAAGCCGCGCGGAACGTCTAGTATTTTATAATATTAGTACTTATGTATTTGGAGAACGGAAGTAAGGCGTGGTGGGAATATGTGGTGGCCAATTTGGTGGTAATTCAAGATTCCGCTTTACACCCCAGTTCGCGTATCCTGTGACGATTTTGATGGTAATTGTGGTTTTGCGTGGAAACAATGTATCCGCGACTGCCGAACAACAATTCAAATTGGTAGCTTTACTTTGTAACCTTAACAAGGTAAAGGTAGATTGATCCAAGACTTAAACCTTAAATAAAATTAACTTCCCCCGTACAATAGGTTTTGGAACTTATGTCTTGGACCGAAATTATAGCTCGGTTTCCAAAGTTAGACTGAAAATACACAAAATTCCTATAGTCCTAATAATTTAAGGTGGTGGTGGTGGTCATTGACTTATCGAGTGTTCTATTAACTTAAGAAAAAAATTGAACTCTTATAAAGACTCAGACTATTATAGATTCATAGAAAAACCTCTTGGTGTCAATTATGACATACTACCTACGAATAATAAAAACTAAGGAAGAGTAACTCCGTCAAAAAACATGCTCCAAAATACTTGTCAAAAAAGTGTACCTTAGACTCACTTTTCATACATTTGCAATATTTAGGTGACCTTGAGCGGTATAAAGGCTGACGTTACATGACAGTTCGAATGGAACCAAATTTAAAACTGTATTAGTATGGGAGTTACGTTTCCTTAGGTTTTATTATTCGTAGCATACTACTCAATAGATAGATTATCTTTATTTTTGAACAATAAAGTCTAAAGAGTTCTGTCTATCAATCTCATTTTTGTGGTAAGTGTCATTTCTTTACCTCTGACCAAAGCTTTTTCTTCTAGGAACTTACGAGACCAACCGCAAGATATTTATCAAAACGCAATCAAAATCGGTACAGACATAGAGTATTGATGAACATGCAACAAAAAAGACCTAATCTGGTTAACTCTGACAAAACAGTACGGGCTTTGACCTCAGATCACGAGGTGAACGCAAGTCACCGGTCGTTGACGATGGAATTAAGATTTTTCAAGGAACGGACCTTTTTTTAAATATTTTTATTAAAGAGGTTTTGTCGGTGACCGACTATGCCACCCCTATGAAACAAAATATAAAATTACAACATACGATACTTAAATACTACTTACAATAAAATCAAAATATATGATTAGTAGAATTCGGGCCTCTCTTTTAGCAAGCTTTTGTATAGTACTTAAGTGTTATGTTTTAATTAATTTTTATATGAATTTAAAGGGACGGCTAAAATAGAATCTAATTACTAGTATTTATGTAGTTAAATACTATGTTTTAGTTGCTCAAAAAATCAACTCCGCATTACTTAGCCGAGTTTTTTTCTATTTCGATAAAATAAATTGAATACAGACAAGAAAAAAATACAAACTGTAGGTTAAAAATTGTTGTAGAAGGATTCCTCCTTCACAGATAATAGTTAAAACGTAAAATTTAATGTCACGTACGTATTTCATTGTAAATATTATATTGCAGATAAATAAAATGACCTGCCACAAAACACAAAGACCATAACACTGGTTTTGTCACATAGAAACAATAACAATAAATAAAATATAATTATTTTAATTGCAGCATACAATTAATTATTGTAAGTACATAATTATATTAATAAATTAAGTTTAGTAAAAATGAAATATTAAAAAACACCGGTGTTAATGATCTCTGTTGCTAATGTTACTATTGTTATCAAGAGATCTTATAATTAATTATTATATTTTAATAATAAACACAATTTTTCCTTTGTGGGTTTTTTATTTCTTTTTTATATATATAAATTATTGCACAGATATGCGTGGTCGTAATGTTGATCACTTATTGTACACTGTAATATTTTTTAACCGAATTAAAAAAAGGAGGAGGTTATTCCAATCAACACGAATTTAGGAAGATTGAAAAAATTGTATCTTAAATTCGGTTATAATATTTTCATTTTTAATTATTTACTTCCTTTTTACTAATTTGTAATTACTTGACATGCTAATTTTATTGTATTTTTTTTTAATCTTTTATGTGTCAACGATGTGTGAGTTACCCGTAGCAACATGTTTGACCTGGTTAGGCGGCACCACATGTCTCGTTTTACTGTGTGAAGAAAAAAAGATAATAGATAGAACATCTTGTCCAAACTTATACGTTTTGGTACAACATAAACATACTAGTACATAATATGCTACAGCCTACAGATTATAATAAAACTATAAACCACTAGAGGAAAGAGGTTTCAAGTTGCTTAACACCACGTAAATAATATTATGGTTCCTTCATAAGTTCTCAAAGTAAGGTAATTGTTTTAGAATATTATCTAGATTTTTGAATATTTTGTGTCTAGATACAAATTCAAAACTGAAAAAGTTTGTTAGCATCGAATAGGCTCTATAACTTTTATTCGGCCATTACGATTTTTGTCATAGTCATAGAGTAGACAACGAGACAACGCGTAAGGACATAGGATACTTTTGATCGCGGAAAAATATACAACTACCGCGAAAACTTGCGAGCAGAAATCGTTGGACATAAAAAAGACAAAAACAATGATCATAAAGAAAATACTTTGATGCACATAACTAGTTATGTAAAATGGCATGGCCGAACTACAAGATCCAAAAAGAAACGTTCACAATATCTGGAAAGATAAGATAAGATCTGATGAAGCCGAGCGGAACGAATCATACACCATTTATCAGGTCTATACCGGTACCGACTACAGAATAATAATATTATTGGTTTGCAATTTGCATCAATATGGAGGTAAAAAAACGTTCATTTCTCCAACATTGCAAGATGTGTGTGCAAAAAACATAATAATAGAAAATATAGGATTGAGGAAAAACTAAACCAACAAGAACCAAATATTTTTATTAATTATGTTTACGACACTAGTTTTATCTACGTCCTGGTTGTCGCAATTAAAATGAGCCCAAACACGAAACCTCTGCTCTAAGTTGGTGAGGAGTTGGGTATCTTATTGATTACCAGGTGATGCTGCAGCACCAAGTCAACTTTCCAATATTGTGTATATACCTCTTCATAAGTGTCACGACGTGTATAAAACCCATCAAACGACTGCAAGTTGCTAATCGTCCTATCACGAACCAGATAAACCGTGATATTTCAGCAATGAGCAGGCTGATGATGATGAACTATAGCTAAGAACACTCTCGGCCATGTCAGCTTTCAAACAAAAAAAACTAGATCAAAATCGGTCCACCCGTTTGAATGCTACGATGCCACAGACAGACAGACAGACAGACAGACCGACAGACAGACAGTTTGACGTAAACTTATAACACCCCTCTTTTTGGTCGGGGGTTAAAAAGAACACGTTATGTAATCGCAACAAAAAGATCTATAATACATCATCAAAAACAAACAATTCAATATTGTACTCAGACACAAAACAATTCTAGATTAAAATGAAAACAAAATACTTAACATCTTGCAACTTTTCTGCACACCGTACCGTATTGAGCCATTCGCATCTATTATTCCCTGTTCATTATCCTGGATTATCAGAACCTTTGTATGGTCCTGGAGGCTGTTCATCATCAGAACAGATTGACAAAGTTTACTGCCCAAACTTGGCACATTACCTGATTATGTTGAAGAATGTGTTTTCCCAAGCTGTTGTGAACGCAGAATTGGTTTACTTTTGATCATCAACAATGCTGATTAGTTAGTAGAGATCTTCTTTTATTACTGTCATTATAACTATTGTAATACTTTTTTATACGACAAAAAGCAATATATGTATAATTGTATATCTAAATCTATGTCCATACATATTATAAAACAAAGTCGCTTTTTTTCCCTCATGTCCCTTTGTTCCAACGGATTTTGATGATTCTTTCAGTGTTAGATAGCTCATTTATCGAGGAAGGCTATATTTTATCACGCTAAGATTAATAGAAGCGAAGAAATAGAGGAAAATGTGGAAAAAACTGGGAAAATTATTTGAAAGGGATAACTTGAACACGCTAATCTCAGGAACTACTGGTCCGATTTGAAAAATTCTTTCAGTGTTAGATAGCCCATTTATTGAGGAAGGCTATAGGCTATATTTTATCACGCTAAGACTAATAGGAGCGAAGAAATAGAGGAAAATGTGGAAAAAACGGGGGGAAATTATTTGAAAGGGCTTATTTGAACGCGCTAATCTCAGGAACTACTGGTCCGATTTGAAAAATTTTTCCCTTTAGATAGCCTATTTATCTAGGAAGGCTATAGGCTATATTTATCATGCTAAGACTAATGAAAACGAAGAAATAGAGGAAAAGGTGGAAAAAACGGGGGAAATTATATGAAATTGCTTATTATCTTAAGAACTACTGGAGCAATTTTTATGTTATTTGGCAAACATAAAGAATAGACCACGTGAAGAGACATAGGCTATTTTTTGCGGAAAAATGTACGGTTGCGTGAAATTTCTTAATTACGCAAGCGAAGCCGCGCGGCACATCTATTTATAATAATATCGTATGAAAGTCAATTCTGTACATTGAATATTTTTGTACAGTACTTAATAATACTTGGGATGTGATCTACTGTGATAACGCGGACGAAGTCGCGGGCAACAGCTAGTAATGTATGTTTTTTTTATGTGGCTTTCATATTCTATATGTATTCTTTATTTTATTTTTGTGTTTGTAGTTATAGCAGTAACAGAAATACCTAATTTGTGAAAATTTCAACAAAAGCTATTACCGTTCTTGAGATACAGTCTGCAGAAAGATAGACACACGGATAAACATCGATGAGGTTCAATGGGCGTTTTCACACTGCGACGGTAACGACACGACACGATACCACAGAATAGATAAGGGCCACCGCACATATACTACAATTACAAGTTGGCCGACTATCGTACAAACTAAATTGCGTAGTGTCACAATTTAATTGGACAACTTCATCGTGTACGCTGCCAGCCGCAGACTTTTAGATTTAGTTGGTAACGGTGTTGCTAGCCTAGCGACGTGCGTGTTAAAATGCGTAAAAAGCACGCTTTTATTGTGACACTAATAAAACGAAGGCGAAAAGAAAGGAGAATATTTTGGGTGCATTCAATATTAAGTGACATAATATTAGAATTAGTACGATAGTTTGTACGAAAGTCGGCCAACTTGAAATTGTATAATATGTGAGGTGGCCCTCTATTCTGTGGTATCGTGTCGTGTCGTTATCGTGCAGTGTGCAAACGCCCATTGTCTGTTCGTCTGCCTGTCTGTCTCCAGACTGTACCTCTAATATAAACGGGATCTATTACTAAGATGTAATTGGGTCCCGTTTTTTAACCCTTTGGGTTCGGAACTCTAAAAATGCTATAAGTAAACAGATATGGCAGTCAAAAGTGAGGTCATAGATGCCTTATTACTTTGACGCGCCACTATTATTAGAAACAATCAAACAATAATATACCGAGTAGCGAAAGTATGCAGTATACTGTATAGTGTATACGGGTCAACCGTTGGTCCCTGCAGGTAGGTCCGACCCGGTGGTCCCAGGTGGCACCACCAGACACCCGCATCCTTAGACCCCACACTGAACATGGGGCTAAGTTTGAGACCTATTGAAAATGTTTTAAACGTTTTAATTTTAGAATGTGTAATAAGACCTAACTGCTAGAGCCAAAGAGTTTAAATGATAACGAAAAAAGAGTTTGGATGTTAATCTTCATTGAATTAAAGTTAAGTAATTGTTAATTGGCGCTAAGTAGTGCGGTCGTTAGTTTTCGAATTAATCCTTCGATTGCGGATTGTTGGAAATCTATTAGTATTATATGGTGGTCGCGATCACCGGTGCTCTTATGGGGCTTGAAGGATTAAATTAAGGGCAGATTGTCTATAAAATGCTGAATAATGAATACAGTACATGTTGAATAATACATTTAGGTCTTCAAGCTGATAAGCAGTTTGGGCTCTAAAGCGTACTAAAGAAATATACATACACATACAGTATACACTCGTAAAACACATTTATCCTTCTTTTATAATGCAGGCACAGGTAGCCACTAGCCAGCCAGAATGCAAACTATTGTAAAGACTGTATAATGTACCTACTATAAGATTTTAAATACAATATATATAATTGTTACTCTTTAAGGTAAACTTTTTTTGTATTTTTACAATGTTTTGAAAGAGCTAAAAGAAGAAAACGAGCAAGCGCAAATTATGATAAGCTGATGTGATCATAGAACATGTCAGATACACCGGACACTTACAAGAGTTACAAGAGCTTTATGGTATAATACTACTCTATGGGTTATAGCGTTAAGAAGGCAGTGGATCCTGTGTGCATTGTCAAAACGTACAACGAGGCCGACTCATTCGGAGTTCGGACCGATGATGACAGGACTCATACAGACACGGGCATGCACAAAACGAGTCTGGTCTGGTTGGCCAGCTATCAGTCCGAATGGATCGATCAGCCTCCACATATCGGAGCCTTTATACAACTCAATTAAAATTGGCAACGCACCTACAACTCTTTGATGTTGCAAGTATTCAAAGGTTTTACGAAGTGTTTTTAGGGTTCCGTACCCAAAGTGTAAAAACGGGACCCTATTACTAAGACTTCGATGTCTGTCCGTCTGTCCGTCTGTCTGTCTGTCTGTCTGTCTGTCTCCAGGCTGTAACTCAAGAAGGGTAATAGCTAGAGAGTTGAAATTTTCACAGATTATGTATTTCTGTTGCCGCTATAACAACAAATACTAAAAACAAAATAAATTAAATATTTAAGGGGGGCTCCCATACAACAAACGTGATTTTTCAAACATTTTTTGCTCGGTATCAATGATGACAACAGGTAAGTACTTGAAATTTTCACAAAGGCCTTAATTATATATGTTCTTTAATAATTAGTAATAATATTTAAATAAAATAAAAATTTAAGGGGGGCTCCCATACAAAAAACACAATTTTTGGCCTACTTTTGCTCTATAACGGTACGGAACCCTTCGTGCGCGAGTCCGACTCGCACTTGGCCGATTTTTTATTTTTGAAACTTGAATTAATGTTTGTGAGGATGTGTGAATGTTTGTTGCTCACTCAAAAACTACTGGATGGATTTTGAAAAAACTTTGCAGTAATGTTGGTTACATTAATTTATCCCGGCATGAACTGCAGAAGTCCACGCGGATCGAGTCGCAACAGCTAGTAAGTTGTAAGTTTAGTAGTTATTTTAATAAGCATACGAACTCCTAACATCATAGCGGCCCATGGTGTTTTGCAATGATTTTTTAGAGACCTTGGTGTCTTATTAAGCTGAGTTTTCTGTTCTCCCACGATAAAAAAGCCATCGTTATGCTTTATACAGCTATTAAAAATATGTACTATACTCCGGTCGTCCTTCTAAACGAATTGACAAAATAATAGTTAAGCCGTAAAGTTGTCGTTAGCGTTGCGTGAGGCGCGCGGTTCAAACTTAATCACCCAACTTAATCGGGTCAATGTTTGTTTTTGATTTAACCATCGTCATCATCAGCATGCTCTCCACCAATTTAGTATGACATATTTTGACAAATACAAATAATACAAATACAAAGTATAATTAATTTTCCGGATAATTACGTGTACACATTTGTACACATCAGTAAGTTAGTTACTTTTGTTAGTGTCACTAAAACTTGAGAATGGGTGAACCGATATGCCTTATTTTAGTCTTGAAATATTCGAGGAATTCCAGGGAAAGTTTGTATTAGGAGGAGAGTGATATGAAGTTCAACGTATCATCTAGTACGTAAATAAAATATACATACATTATACATAATTTATTAAGCTTATTAAGTTATTACCTACTTTCGAAAAGAAGCAAGGGAAATCTACAACAGCCAGCAACGGAACGACAAACGGAAGTCTTAAAGTCATGTGGGATTCTTCACAACGTAGCATAAGAATTAACAACTTAATCTAAAGGTACCTTTAGCCAAAACGTAAACTGAAATATCTCCCATCAAACTTTCGATCGAAATTACCAAAAACCCAAAAGTTTATAAAGTATATACTGTCCTTAAAATCAACAAAACCCTTAAATACTACAAGCCTATATAATTTTTTCCGAAACCAGTCCTTTACTCGGACACAAAATGACACAAATAAAGAGACCAAATACCAAAAGCGTGACGTAACAAGGTGATGATGATAATGAATTTACATCTGCCCTGATAACGGGTATATCAAGTTGCGAATGCTTCGCCGAATTCGAATCTCGTGCTCAACACAGCTGTTATGTCAGCTGATCGCACACACACACGCATAAACACACAGACATACACACAAACACACACACACACGATGTGGTCTCAGACCGCACGACAAAAAAAAGGGGACCCGTTTGACGGGGCCCTTCGGCACACCATATAATATGTTTCGACAAAGAATAAGTCAGAAAATAGAGGAACGAAGACGTTACAGGTATTGGAGAAGTGGATTTTAATAAATTATTAATTAATCCCTTATTAATCTAAGAATCTATTTCTTCGCGCAGGTTAAAACACCAATCACAACTAGTAGTTTTGTACATCAGTATCGGAGAAATATTAAACTCCATTCGAATCGGCTTTAGTTATCTCCATCAAAATATATTTGAAGACCGTCATTCAATTTCCTGAATATCGGCTAGAGCTTATTTAATTTTCAAGCTTATCAGTTAAGGCCGTCCCCCGAGCAAACGACCTTAGCCATACATTTGCCGCGTTGCCGAGATCGCACCAAAACCCTATTTTTTTTACTTATCTTAGTTCAAAATTGTCCTAAAAAAATTTGAAACGGGGAATATGTAGTTTATGATATTGTCGATCTATTGGCGTGTGTTTCAAATAAAAGTAATTTGTAAATCCTAAGGAGATGCTAAATGTATGCTTGAATTTTAATAAATTAGTTTTACTTTGGAAGCTGATATCATGAGTATAATAAACAAAAATAGAAAATTTTAAACTAGGAAAGGAATGTTGATATACTGAAGATTACTGCTGTATTTTTATTATAACTTTGTAGCTTTCAAATTATGAGTTTATAAGGCTTGAAATACGGTAAATTACGGTATCTCCGTAAGGAACGCCCTTAACATCTAAATGGCATAGATCTCTAAATTTTGAATTCCTTCCTTTACAAATGTGACTCAAACACGTTTTTATTTGTGAAAAGAAATAGAATAGAATAGTCGACCTCTGTGGCTCAATTGGTGAGTGTGTGGCAGCTCAAGCCGGGGGTCGCGGGTTCAAATCCCGCCGACGGAACAAAAAGTTTTCAATGTTCTCGGGTCTGGATGTGTACATAATATGTGTATGATAATATAATAAAAATCTTAAACATATTATGTATAGTATTTATAAAAGTATTAAATATACATATTTCCGTTGTCTGGTACCTGTTGTTGGGTACAGGCTGCCCAACTAGCAAAATTTGGTGATATAATTTTCGAGACAACGTTTTGGTTATAACTTGAGGTCAGTCCTTTTTGGTTATAAAGCATTCGTATTAACCTTTATATGACGCGAAATAGGCGCAAAATATATAACTTTTATTTGTATAGCGATCGTGTCATGGTCGTTTTAGTGGCTAAATATTCGTATAGCAGTCGTAAAGTGATTAATTTTTTAACTGTTTCGTCGTATGTGATCCAGTAGATGTTGTATAAACATTGGGAAGTAGTCATCAGCATTACCCTTTTGCGGATACTAATTACTTTACAGTTCTGTTGAAGTAACATAAAAGAAAAAGTTGCCATCATGTTGGTAAAAGTTTGTCTGCCATATTTATTATTGAATGCATGCTATTGACTATAGTCAATACGATTACAATTATAATGTATTTGGTGTTAGTCGGTAACAATATCTACTTTTCTAAGGGAAATTAAATTTCTCGACGATTGTATATA
Organism: Polyommatus iphigenia; assembly: GCA_963422495.1. Classification (NCBI taxonomy): domain Eukaryota; kingdom Metazoa; phylum Arthropoda; class Insecta; order Lepidoptera; family Lycaenidae; genus Polyommatus; species Polyommatus iphigenia. Next base: position 29,576,595 of record OY730177.1, on the reverse strand, counting down.
CGTTTTTTAACAATTTTTTAACGCCCCCTTCGAATAATTGCAAAATAATATTTCTAAATTTTATTTAATTTAAGATTTTACAATTACACGATTTTAGGTAATGATGATGACTTTTATATGATGTCTCATGACTATAAGTCGCATATGTTACCATTTGTTTATTTTATCATCCGCCATTTTTAGGGTACAGTAACAAAGTGGAAACCCATGCATTTTATCGAATTCTTAATAAGGTGATAATTTCTGATGTCGAAAAATTTTTAACTAATTAAAGATTTGAAGTTATTGGAAAGTTATATATTTTAGGGTTCCGTACCAAAAGGGTAAAAGCGGGACCCTATTACTAAGACTTTGATATCTGTTTATCTTTCTGTCTGTCCATCTGCCTGTCTTCAAGAGCTGTGTCTCACGAGCCGCTATGTTAACACTTCTTTAATAATTTTTTAATAATAAAATTAAAATTAAATAAAAATATATTAAGTGTGCTCCCATAAGAAAAAGTTTTGGCCAACGTTTGCTCTATAACGGTATAGATTATTGAACCATTTGTGCGCGAGTCCGAATCTCACTTGGCCGATTATTTCTTGGCCGAAGTCGTAAAAGAGAAACATGAAAATATCATTAAATAACTAACATGTTTTATAACAGTAAGTTTTAAAAGTATTTTATAATCATAACATAAGTCAGTTATTTAAGTTCTCAAAATATGAATATTAGGCTCATAAATATTTTATTATAGTCGTATAATGAGAGTCGAAAATCAGGTAAGAAACGTTTATATAACGATGTATTTTATAACAGTTAAATATATGGACTTTACATGATAGCCATGTAGAAATCTTATTACTGATAAAGAGTAGTGTTATGGTCAGGATTACAACCAGATTATGTTTGTTATATAAATTAATTTTATACAACATCAAATATGTATTTTAAAAGTCACAACTGCGATATTTATAGGATAGTCATATAATTTGGTCGTGTTAACGATTACAGGACTAAATTAAATGACTAAGGTCTTATACGACCTATTGTTCGTTTAATATATTGTTACATGATGTTGGAAACTTTAATTACAACTATACGATTTCTATACGACTAAATGTCATTTAGGCTTTTTGTTAAAGGACTAATTTGCTAGTTGGGTGTAACACAAGTCCTTCAGGTACTTAGCACGCGCACGGGGCCAGACTGACGTGGTGTGAAGCGTCCATAGATATTATTATTATTATTATTTGGGTGCCTAATCAATAAACGCCTATTTATCGATTATTTAGGCAAGAAACATTAATACCCTCTACTCGCTACTCTGTGTCCGGGCTAAGTGATTTTGTTAAGCCGCCATCACATCCGTACGTACGGATTTCCTTTCAAGTAAAACTACCTGCAGACATTCTATATCGTCATACATCGATGAGCTTACACATTTTTGTGTTCATCATCATCACCGTCAGCTGTTTACTGTAACTTGCTTGCTTGCTAGCTTGGGCATTAAAGATTCGCGCACATTGTGTTAGGACGTAGCGGGGCGGCAGCATTCTGTATGTAAGTGTCTAAACACACTAGGCCGAAGTTACGCGGCGTAAATTCCGCATGATTACGCCCGCAATGTATTTTATATTACTCAACTCCATCGCGTTCCGTCCGTATTTTGTATGCGTTTGACATTGCGGACATGCGTAATTTACGCCGCGTAACTTCGGCGTAGTGTGTTTAGACCCTAAGTTTCATCAATCGCACTAGGCCATAATCACGATATGCGCGGAATTTCAAGTTAGGGCCTGTTTCACCACTTTCTGATAAAGTGCCGAATAGGCTATTCAACACTTTTTTGACAGGTTCTCCATACTTAGGGCCTGTTTCACCACTATCTGATAAGTGCCTAATAGCACAGTATAGGGATATTATTGCTATACTGTGCTAATAGGCTATCCACCACTTAACTTGATAGTTCATCTATCAAGTTAAGTGGTTCACCGTGTCATCTAGTTTCGTTAGAGTACTCCGATTTTCTGGACACGATGCCTAAATACCAGCCATGTAATTTAGTGTAACAATCCGCTTGGTATTCATCACACGGGTTCGGGCTTCCGTAATGACATGTACCAGATTAATATCCGTACTATCGATCCATCGGTTTTATTGCCACTATACATAGTTTATGCTAAAAATATAGTATAGGTATTTTTTTTTAAACGGGCTTTGGCCCAACACACATTCCCACCACTGTGTCGCCAGGATCGACAGCGGTATCCAACCACGAAAACCCTTTGATATGATCTCAGGGAGCCCGAGGGACATGCTAAAACTGTCTTGGGATCCGCAACGAAATTAATCAGAAGAAAATAGGAGGAGTAGGAAGATTCCAATTTCCCTCCCCATAAAAGCGGGAGACAGCACAAAGTTGCAATGACCGAAAGTCACAGAACTTAAGGGGGTATAATAGTATAGGTATATGGGGACGCGAATACTTTATTTTCCTATTCGTGACTGAAAAACTAAACTTATATCTAGACAAGTTTAAAAAAAAATATAACCCGACTACGTTAAAAACAATCTATGTCATCCGTCACTGATAGACCCGAGTCCTGACACCTGACAGACATCTAAAATCAGACCAGCAGCTTATGTACAGCTAGATACAATAATATATGGTACATAGACTGCCTAAATCATTTTCCTTCATTTTGGCTTCATCGTAGTCGGCTAAAAAGCGTAATACTAATCAATTAACGAAAATTTACCAACAGGGGAAATTACTCAATAATGGCATTTTCAATTTTGTATTGAAGTTTGCAGATTCAAAAACTACATCTCATTGAGTAGGAAAAAGGGAACTAAGATATTTGTATTCCAAAAATACTATTTCACGCGAATGGCGTTCGAAAAAAGTACATACAAAAAAATATAGCTAAAATTTCATGGATCATCGAAAACTTTTGCAAATGGGCAGCTCGAAATCTGCCACGCGTCCAAATTGAAATGGCCAAACTAGATTTCCTAGCTATACATGCAGAACATTTAAAAGAATGCCGTAAAAAGTCCAACACGGGGACACACATCACTCAGGGTACAATTAAAATCCAACGCACCTTGCCTCCCAGCGAGCTTTTGAAAAAGGAACACATTGATAGCGCAAAATAAAATCTCCCGTCCCTCTCCCACTACTGCAGTTTGCATTGCACTATCTCGTATCCGACATCCATCAATTTTCAGAAGCGAAACGCTGCATTTGCGCGACGAATTTTTCAAATTTGAATCGAATGTCTTTACGTTAGATTTCAAAATCAATTGCATGTATTTTGGATTTGTTTTGTTGTGTGTAGGTTAAGGGCCTCTTGTACTTTTTTCGAAACCCTCTCATTACTACCTGCGTGTGTGCGTAGTCAGCTGTTCGCGCATGTGTTGTCGGGCTATTTCCAACCGGTTTGAATGGCTTATTGGTATCATAGATGTTATGGCTCGAATCTGCTTTGAAATACACTAGGGCTGGGATGGAACATTGTGAATTTGCTGATGTCTTTTTAGCTCTATTTTCTATATCGTCCACCGTTGTATAGGGACCGTAATACAGCCGTGATAGATTTGGCACGTACCATCAAATAAATTGATTGATATTCAGATAGCGGACCTACTTAATTTAGTTGGTTTATTTTAAGTCCTGTTGGTCGTGATCAGTCCGCTGAACACGATATTACCCGACCAAATGACGTACGAGAGTCCGTCATCTGTCTATGAACCAATTTCTCTGATAGTACCATCGAGGAAGTTGATTCCTATGCAATAATTGATAGACCAACGTTTTTTGGTCGAATATGTCAATTCAATGTTAATTGTGATCTGTTTGATCTGGCTGGGTTTGACGTAACGCAACCAAACTACTTAGGTCCCCGATTTGCATAGGAATCAACTTCTCTGATAGTACATAAAACAGCCGTAAAATAAGGACGTTTAAAAATAGATAACAATAACTCAACATCAGCTGAAACTAACAATATAGACAGAAACAGTTGGCATGCCTGCGTGCTTCTGATTTAAAGTTATCCTGTATGTAATGATAGTTTTCTGAAGTTTGCATAAATATTATAACGCCCGCAACTCCGTTGCGCCAAAACTCGTTTATCGCGCGGGAACCGTACATTTTTCTGGGATAAAAACTATCCTATGTCCTTTCCCGGGACTCAAAGTATATTCATACCAAATTTCAGCAAAATCGGCTCCGCGGTTTAGGCGTGAAGAGGTAACAGACAGACAGACAGACAGACACACTTTCGCATTTATAATATTAGTATGGATTTAAGTACTTACGGATTTTGTCGCGTTGCACTTTTCTTATTTCTGCTGCTTTCCAGTAGCCGTGGTTTCGGTGGATTCTGGAATGAAAGATATTCGTACTATATTTACTAATATTATAAATGAGAAAATGTACATCTAACTGTTACCTCTTCACGATTTAACGCAATTTAGATGTTTTCTATACAGACACTTCGGGAAACGGGAAAGGATAAAGGCTACGTTGCATTGAAATTCGTACACGATACTGCAAACGCTGGCAGCATCAGCATAGTAAACAAAAAGTTTTGTTCGACGTTTGACAACTTTTCTATCAATATTCTGTTATAACGTATGGAATACGTACGTTTTTTTTAATTTTTTGACCCCCCTCCCCCCTGGTGAGATTTCGTGAGGTTTTATTCAACCCCCCTCCTCCCCCCTCCCAAATCTCACGTAAGATTTTACAAAATGTTTGTTTCTACTTTCTTACGTAAACGTTTGGTTTGATAGTCGGTAGATTTTCTTTCGAACGAATTTGTGAATGATCTTAATCGTGTAACGATTAAATCTTAAGCATACGTACAACCATATAGGTACAACCTAGATAAAATGGACCAAAATAGTATTATGTATTTTGTTGAGAAAAAAAATTACGTGAGATTTGCCGAGACCCCCCCTCTCCCCAACGTGAGATTAGATGAGATTTGACTCGGCCCCCTCCCCCCCCACTAAACACCTCACGTAATTTGTGGACGCCCCCTATGCAATATGTCGGATTTTGGTCAGATTATTAGTAAATACAGTATGTATATGCTAGTAACGCCCTCTGCCCCGAACTTCCGTAATATTCTCTATTTACTAGAGTCATCAAGTTCATTATAATATGTATTAGCTAGATTCTCTTAAATACGACATAATATTAATATGCATTTTCACATTATTGGCTCTAGGTATATGGATATTCAGAACCTAGAAAAATTACTTAACCTTTTAAAAATGCCATGAAAACCATGTCATTGTCGTTTTACTAAAAACAAACTACGGCATCATACAGAGTTGGAGACAAATCGCCTCATTTGTTACTGCTGCAGCTCGGATGACGTATGCTGCAAACTTCTGGTCATCCCTCATAGCTTGGTACTCCATAACGTTACCCAAAACACCTATTAGGTTAGGCCTATGTTCTGGCTAGAATTGATGACATTCAGTCATGTGTGTCTAGAAATGCAGCTAAAGCTAACGAGAATGGAGGTATGGTAGGACTTAGGAGTGAAAAATTATTAAGTTTTTTAGAATGTCATTTGTATGAAACTTGTGTCAAAATTCCAGTCTCGTCATTTTGATTTTATGTTGGTTTATTGCACAGACAGAGATCAAGATCTAAGTCTATGGTTTATTCAATTTTTAGTCTAGCAGGTCAAAAATTACTTTACCTGAATCATACAATGATTCATTATTGAAAGATGTTGCTACACACTTAGAAGTTTGACTTTACATCAGAATAAGTCATTCGACGATAATAAGGAATTATCCTTCGATCGCGGATTCTTGGAAATCTATAGTTATTCTATTGTTGTCGCGATCACCGGTGATCTTATGGGGCTTGATAGGTTAAGAAACATTATAGTCCGGGTTCTCTAGAACAATTATTTTTATTACAATCAAGCTAATTTTTTCGTGAGTAGCTTCATTTTGATAAGACGAACAACAATTTCCTTCGCGAAAATTCTCGAAAGTGGTAGCTAACAGAGATACAAAGGATTTAATATTTTGATTTGATGTTCTTATGTCCTGTAGCAAGGTTTTCGGAATTTATTAAGCAAGATGACGATTAAATTATTGAAATAATTTCGTCCCGTAATGGGTTTTTTTTCCACAAAATTACGAGCGTGTCCCACTCCCGAGTCCCAATACGTGTTCTAAATGGAGAACGGATGCAATGTCTTGTTAACGAACTATCGGGCCGTCGATGTCCTACATAATATAGACAAAACAACAGATTTATTTCTTTTCCCCCGCATTGGGGCGCTGATTCCACTTCAAATAGGCACAAAAAACAGCTGTAATTTCAAAGGGTATCATAGGTCCAGCTGTGGGTCCAGCGTACTTGTACAATGGAGGTCAGTGGACAGTGGGAAGAAAAGACAAAGTGACAGATTTACAAAGGAAATCCACCATTTTGTCACTATGTATCTGTCAGTACGTCCATTCTTTCCCGTTTCTAATGTTGTGCTGCTGCTGGATGATTTTGGTAAATGCAACAGGCGTTAGACAGCAGTTTTAAAGCGACAGGCAGCAGATTCTCTCGCGAGATACAAAATCACGAAGGAAAAGTTGAATATTAAGGGCGTTCCCTCCGGAGATTCCGTAATTGACCGTATTTAAAGCCTTAACTGATAATCTGAAAGCTACAAAGTTATAATAAAAATACAGCAATAATCTTCAGTATATCAACATTCCTTTCCCCGTTTTAAATTTTCTATTTTTGTTTATTATACTCATGATATCAGCTTCCAAAGTAATGCCAATTTATTAAAATTCAAGCATACATTTAGCATCTCTTTAGCATTTACAAATTACTTTTATTTGAAACACATGCCAATAGATCGACAATATCATAAACTACATATTCCCCGTTTTAAAATTTTTTCAGGACAATTTTGAACTAAGTTAAGTAACAATAATAGGGTTTTGGCGCGATCTCGGCAACGCGGCAAATGTATGGCCAAGGTCGTTTGCTCGGGGGACTGCCTTAACGTTGGGCATAATATTATGTATCTCTTTTTTGCGCAGGTAATGCTGAGCTTTGTTTACATCAGAATAAATAGAAACGGAACACACAGTATCACTAATCTTATTCTTCCCTACAACAATTAAAATAAAGGAATTCATAAAATAAAAGCGCTGCTTGGCAAAGATTATTTAAAAATAAATTTAAATGTAACTCGTCTTTGTGGAAAATATTGTTAAATTTTCTCGGTAAAGACAAAAGAAAATTATCTCATTTTACTAAAAGATAACTTTATGAAGTCTACTTTAAAATAATATTTTCTAACCTCCTTAGTAATAGAAAATATAATTTACTGCGAATAATGTACTGTATAATGTATAAGGTATAGTTTATAAGGTTTGGTTATTATTGTCTGGCACATTGGAAAAGTTACTTGACAGAAAAAGAGAGCATACGGCATACCTTGATTTAATTAATATTATACGCTCCATTAATAATAATATCTTTATTAATAATAAAAGTTAATAATAGAATGATGTGAAAAAACTTATATAACACAGATTTGTCTTATAATTACGATAATAAAGCAGTAATTATTTAATGATTAATGTCTTTATTCTTGGTGCATAGAAATAACTACATTAAAATGTCTTTTTTTAGCATTTTCTGTGCTATTTATATACATAATGATAACAATATTTTTATAGTTTCTTTATATCTAAAATTTATAAAACTCAAAGGTGACTGACTGACATGGTGATCTATCAACGCACAGCCCAAACCACTGGACGGGTCGGGCTGAAATTTGGCATGCAGGTAGATGTTATGACGTAGGCATCCGCTAAGAAAGGATTTTGATCAATTCTATCCCCAAGGGGTTAAAAGAGAAGATGAAAGTTTGTATATAATAATACTTATTAACGCAAGTGAAGCCGCGGGCAAAAGCTCGTATTATATAATATAACTTGATCGCTCATTTTCGTTTTATAATTTTTAATACTATACATAGTTATTTATGTCTGTCTGTTGTATCTAGCTACAGCCACTGCATCGATGTTAAAGAAAATTGGAGATACTTATTACTTAGAGCGCGGGAAATGATCTTTAAGGGAGATCGCAGACGACAGACTTTTGTGCGATCAAAGTCTGCGGCTTAGATACATTCCGCATGGCGCGCGCCATCAGATTGTATGGAAGCCGCAGACTTTGATCGCACAAAAGTCTGTCGTCTGCGATCTCCCTTAATAGTTTTATCTCTTTAAAATGTACGGTTTCACGGTTTCCGAGCTGTAAACGGATTTCAGCCGAAAGATCTAGGTTATTTTATATCGATGTGAGCATAAAAACGCCTCCACAGGGCGTCCTTGAAGTCATATGGGCTGAGAACAGCTGATGGTACCTGACAGGACGTGCGTGCATGTGTGCGTGTATGTGTGTGTGTGTGTGTGTGTGTGTGTGTGTGTGTGTGTGTGTGTGTGTGTGCGTGTGCGTGTGTGCGTGAGTCCAGGAATTCGATTATTGAAGTAAAATAATCTCTTGGCTATTCTTGATTGTAGATGTTGAATAGATTACTTGGGAAAGACTTGGGAAGAGAAAAATAGTAAAGTACGTAAGAAATATGATCCATGCGTCGGATGAGCATGAAACAGTCGGTCCTCTGCCTGATCAGTGATCTCTCATCATCATCATCCGACCGACACGACTGGCGACTGGTGTCGAGTTACGAGAGACGAGAGTTATACGAACTTAGGAAGTGCTCTGGTTAGCAGCGCACACACTTGGGCACTATAAAAATTACATCATGGTCGTAAGTCGCAGCTTCCCAGATTTCGATAAAACTGGCCACCGTCAATGAAACCGGTGTGGAAGGCATTATTATACAGCAAACTTCTATCTGTTCAGCGGCTTATACGTTAAGGTAGCAGACATACAGATAAACAGACAAATAGGTACACTTTTAAAATAATAAATGAGATTCTTAGTAGGTAAGATAATAATATCTACTAACTACTAAGTATATAAAATTTTAACCTACTTTCAAAAACTTATTAATGTACTACGAATAATAAAAACTATTAATCTACCTATTTCTAGAATTTAGAAACTTCTAAACGCAAACCCAAAAGTTAAATTCCTATGAATACGCGTTGTTTACCCGAATCCTGCACGACTCTTCAACAGCTGATCGCTTATCTGCAACCCTTCACGCCATAACCTCCTTTATCACCGTACAATACAGCTTGTAATCCCGTGCCACAATTTAACAATTAGCAGCAAGTTTTTTGCTTACCGCCAGGCACAAATAAAATGATGTTAACATAGATATTGTTTAGAGTCGCTCGCTCGTGTACCATCTATCTTCATCGCTTACACTTGGAATGGCCTTTTCGAATGGGACGAGTTATCATTTGGGTGTTTTGGACTTTATTTTATTTTTTCAGTGTTCATGTAACAACAAATCTATTGTACCTACTGTTAAAATTTAAAGTTAAAGGTGTTTAGCGATACGTCTATTCAATGAAGTACCTGGTCAATTCCAAAAACTAAAAGCTGGGTGAGTTTTTGTAGTGTCGTACTATGTCCGTTTAGACTCTAGAAGGTAGCTGGCTTATTTGTTTATTGCTATTTCATAGAATGTTTAGCTTTTGAAACGCTCTGTTAGGAAACGCATTTAAAATACTTAATTCCACTGAAAAATCCCTTTAATCTCAGTTCTCACTCATGAAACTTGGTGGGCTGGACGAGGGCTCAGTCAAAGTGAACTCATCCTTAACTTCTGGATCGTGACAAAAATCTAGGCAAAAAATCTAGCCAAAACAAGATAGAGCGCGGCCTACCCTCTACCCACGGACAGACGAAAACCCTCCCAAAGTGTTTTCGTCTCAAATGGCAGGTTATCAAACTTACTGTAGTTTGTGATTTTATTTCTGAAGACACTGCTAGCGCCATCTACATTTTGTTACTTGTACTAACATCGGTCCTTTCGTACTTTATAGGCTGTACTTTATCAAAATTATTTTTCAAATGTTATATTACTACTGTAGAGAATAATTAACGAATAATAATTAAGCAATTTATTGTACTTTCATTTTATTCTACAGAAGCATGCTTTTATAACGAAAATATAAAATTGAACTCATTACTTTCATTATAATTACTTATTACATTCAGCCAAGTGATAGACTGACAGACAGTGAAATCCTAGTAATTTTACAAAAACTTTAAAATTGTGGGAGTGGGCATGGAACCCTAAAAACCCTTGATATTGAGTAAATAATCTGTGGAGATGAAACAAATCTTTTAATCCAGCTCATATTTCGTTTTAGATTGGTTTCAAATACGCTTGTATTTTGATATTTTACTGGCTTATAATATATTTATGAGAGATAATTCAGAAATTGAGATTACGAAAATTGGTAATCAGATCTTCAATTTATTTGTGATCGTCTTTTTGGCAAAAAATCCAAAAATATTATAAAATGTGAATGGTATGTATGTAGTTATGTTACCTCATCAGTGAACAGATTTTTCTGGCTATGGAATTATTTAAGTACTAAGGGTAAGGCACTAATGCTAGACACGGAACTAATAAATGACACTTACGACAAAAATACCATAAACATAAGAATTACTCTAATTATTTCTCAACACTGTACATTTTATAAGCTTTTCAAGCTATCTGTTGATGTGAAGAAGTCGGTTAAAAAATATTAGTGTCCGACCGAAACTCATTTTTCAGCCGACACCGAAACCGAAACCGAACTTTCGGCCTTGCTCTCAGTTTCGGCCGAAACCGAAACCGAAACCGAAACTTGATAAAACATTTAAAATGACGATTATTTACTGAAATTTACTGTTCTGTAACATTTGTTAACACATAAGAAAAAGTGCCAAATTCGATTTTTTTACTTTTAACAAAATTTTAAAATGGGATCAGTTTTCGTAAATAATGTGACCGCGTCAACACGCGCTCGGCAATTTCTTAGCAAAAAGGTTAAGGAATGCAAAATTTTGCACTTAAGTTTTGAATACATTTACTTGATTTTTTGTAATTTCTATTGATTTCATTGGATTAATGGTCATGTTGTATACACTAATTAATGTTTATTTATGATTTTTTATCCATTTTCCCTAACAATATAGAGGATGTCTTCTATTAGTTCTTGAAAATGTAAAAAACCTAATAGATGACATGGATCTCATCTTTTAGTTTTGCAATACATACTAAAGTTATTTTGTAGTTTATTCTACTGCAAATATCATCACTATTCTCTGAAAATATAATTCTATTAACAAACTAACAACTTAGAACTACTGTACCTAAAAATGGTCATGGTGTCTAATAATATTAGACCTTGTGCTGATCTAAAAATCGATTGCTTTAGTTTTTGAGCAGTAAAACGAAGAAAAAGGAGAGCTGAGGAAAAAAAAGAAGAAAAAAGAAGAGGCAAGAGAAGCATAGAGACTAAAGACTGAAAATAAATTTGCTAGGAAAAAAATGTGAAAAATAAAAATAAAAGGAAAGATAGTTTCAGCATGGAAGAAGAATGGACAGAATCTGGAGACAACGTGGATAATATTTCTGATGCATGTAGTTATATTATGATGAAGTAAATGAAATCTTTTCAAAAACGGCAAATAAAGACCAAATAATATGAAAAATGTAAAATGTAATTTAATGTTCTATGTCAACTATTAGTTCATATTGGTGTCTACTATTAGTGATGTTCGTTTTTTGTGATGTCATCTATTAGCTATTTTGACTAAGTTTACAAAAAGACCAATAATATTTTATTTTATTGATTTGTCAGAGAATAATTATAATAGTTTTATTTTGTAAGAGTTACTGAAGATACGGAAAAGTTATCAATCCTTTATTTTCATAAATATATATTTTATAACATTCAAATGTTTCATGTTTCCTTAAAGTGTCTGCCATTACGTCTTTTCCCTTAGTACAAAATATATTTTAAAGATTAAGAGCCCATACTATCTTTTCTACTGCTCTCTTCACACTCACGCCCGTCTTTCATATGCCAGGTGAAAAAGGACGATCGCCAAGTTAGCGGGCAGTTATACTTATTCTGTTTTTTAAAGGGTTTTTTATATTAAAGTGGTAAAAAGTAATTCCAACATTGTATAGACGACTTTCTCAACAGTACATTGTATTTTTTCATACCGTTTAGACGTCAATACAATGCATAAAAAGGTGATTTTCTAAACCTTTTACAGCAAAAATCACAAAACTGGCTCGGGTTTGAGTTGGATTATTTAAAGATACTTAAAAAAAAAATAAAAAATCTAGCGGCAACATTAGATTACAATTGAAATGATCTTACATGTTGTGCATTAAAACTTATAGAAATACTGTATTTTAACTGTTAAATCACGTCTGTTAAATGAGCGAAATCGGCAAAATTTCGTATACGGACTCTTAAGATACTCTTACTTGTAATTTTGAAATACATTATTTCATACATAATATTATGATTACTTAGGTACTCCGTACTATGTATATACTCGTGTTCATCATCCCTGTTTCAACCCCTTTATTGCTTAAGAAATAGCCCATGATGTGCTTCCAGTTAAAACACTCTATTTATTAAAGATCGCATCAAAATCCGTTGTGTATTTTTTAAATATATTTAAGTACATTTGTTTTAATGTGCTATGCAGTGATAGTGTTGACATAATAAAATTATGAGGATGTATTTAAACTGAAACATCCTTACGTCAGCAAACTTACATCAAGAATAATAATACTTACTAATAATAATATTCAAAGAAGAAACTGTATATTTTTTCTAGGAAAACAATAACAGTGATCCCTCACTCCACATCCTTAAAATATATGGATTGTTCTATTTGCAGGACAATGTTACTCTTAAATTATGTCAACCAAGTTTTGTTGATTACAGAACCCTAAAACGGAACCCTAACCAGCTGATTTTTTGTATATTGGTAGGTTAATACTTAATAGTTATATAATTTAAGAGTAACATTGTCCTACAAATAGAACAATTATTCATATTTTAGGACCATCAAATCGAAGTATGAAATCCTTTCTATCTCTGTTAGCTACCACTTTCAAGATTTTTTTTTTTACTCACAAAAAATTTGCTAGTTTGTAATAAAAAAAATGTTCTAGGGCTCCCTGACTATAATAATATTAAAAATAATATAATTAAGCTGTTTAAATACTGATTAGTATTACAATAATTATTAATTATTTATAACCAAAAAACATTACTTTCCTATAAATAATACATACCAGCTTTGTTCCTTCTCTCTCTAACCCTGCTTCTCTCTTTCTTTTTACTATTATGGTGGCATCCCCATAGTAAATAATACAGACAGACAACACAAAAAGTCAAGTTTTTGAGAAACAACCGACGAATTCATAGAACTGCCTGATCAGGACAAAAAATACAAAAAAAGCTTGAGTTTCACAAAAAATGCAGGGCTGCTAAACCATTTTGTGAATGACGTAAAAAAATTAAAAAAAATCCTCACTATTAATAACATTTTTTAAAAAAATTCGCCCCCGTTATAACAAAATATTATTTTACGATTACTGCACAATTACAACGACGATGAAAGTTGCAATGCCAAAAGTAGATGGAGAGACAAACCGTTAATGCGCAGCTAGGTGCTAGTGATAATTATTTCAAAAATCTAATTCAAATCAAATGTAATAATTATTATCAAAGCTTAACAATATTACAATTTCTATATTAAAATTAGTCACAATATTATATTGTATGTAATCTAAATAAAATGAATATGAATTTTGCTAGTTTTGCTAAAAGTTGAGAACGGCTGAACCTATTTGGCTTATTTTAGTATTGAAATATTCGTGGAAGGTTTACTCGGTGAGAAAATTTTGGAGTGAAGTGATACGAAGTTCTCGGGTCATCGATAACATAATATATGAAAAGGTTGGCTACACCTGAACGAATAATTAAAAATGTGCCATATGAATTTCGCCCTTGTTATAAAAGCATTTGTGTGTAAACTGACAGGTTGTTCTTTGACTGGTTTATGACAGGGGATTCGCAACCTGTCCTTATAAAGACAGATACTTTGCTGGCAAAAAAACTAGCAAAGAATTACATAATCTAATAATCGGCCAAGTGCGAGTCGGACTCGCGCACGAAGGGTTCCGTACCGTTCTGTCCGTAGAGCAAAAATAGGCCAAAAATTGTGTTTTTTGTATGGGAGCCCCCCTTAATTTTTTATTTTATTTAAATATTATTATTAATTATTAAAGTAAAATTATATATAAGGCCTTCGTGAAAGTTTCAAGTGCCTACCTCTTATCATTATTGATTACGAGCAAAAAAGGTAAAAAAATCACGTTTGTTGTATGGGAGCCCCCCTTAAAATATTAATTTTATTTTTATTTTTTTAACCGACTTCCAAAAAAACGAGAAGGTTATATGTTCGGCTGTGGATATTTTTTTTATTTTTTTTATGTATGTTCAACGATTACTCCGCCGTTTGTGAACTGATTTTCAAAATTTTTGTTTTGTTGTATTAGGTTTCATTCCAATTTGGTACCATGTTCACAAAAGTGGTGATCTGATGATGGGATCCATGAGTAATCGAGGGAACTCCTCAAAATTCAAATGGAAACATATGTTTTTTTTTGGTTTCATATGAAGTATTCCAGGCATATGTTACCAAAAAGTAAGATTTTGCACCAGGATATACCATGGTTCGAAGGTGGTGAACAGAACTCCTTACTCCTTATAGATACATGTTTGGGGGTTTCGGCGTTGTTTTAAGAACTGAAAGCATATACTACTAAGCTAATTACATTGATCATCATCATCACCACCATTCCACCATACACCTTCACATTATGGCCCTATTATAATTGGTAGGTACTTTTCATAGTATTTTTAGATCAAAACGGATCACGGATGTCTTTAAACATTGTTCTGTAGAAAGTTAAGCTATTTTGAAAAATATTTTATTATTTCGACGTGATGATAAGGCCCATGAGTGATCGAGGGAACTCCTCAAAATTTATATGGAAACATATGGTGATTTCGATTTTATGAGAAGTATCCTAAGCATATGCTACCAAAAAGCAACATTTTGCACTAAGATATACTTTGGATCCGAAGGTGCTAAGAGAACTCCGGATTCCTTATAGATACAAGTTTGGGGGTTTCGGCTTTGGTTTAAGAACTCAAAGCATATGCTACTATGCAAGTTACATTCATCATCATCATCACCACTACCACCAGTCACCACACCATGAATCATTAAATCATTACTCTTAATTTGTTGAACTATTTCAAAAATTAAATATTGGTGTTATATTGTTATATCAAAGTAAATGATTCAAACTTGGTGATCAGGTTACCAAGTTAGCAATTTGATTATGAGATCTATGAATTATGAGGTATGTCCGTATGTAGGAAACTCCTTGTTATTGGGACAAAATAAAAATTGGGACAAACGTAGTTCTAAGTAGTTTAAGCATAATATTAAATGAACAATAATTATAATTTATAGTGAGCTAATGATTTTCCAGGAGTGTTGTGATAGAAAGAAAGTCACTGAACTGAACTTTAGAGCCTTTAGAGATAGGCACATGAACATTAATTTTATCATTGCTTGATTAACGCCAAGCTTATATTATTAATTATACAGTGATACGAGTATATTCTTGGAGTTGCTTATGCAATTCTCTTTTCCGAGAGGGCGCTAGGTATATTAAATTTATAGTTCTCATATCATAAATGTGTATCCTGGCTCCAAAGTCACTTAGTAGAACACATTAGTATTTACCTTATAAATTACTTAAATTACTAAAAAGAATGAAATTATTATTTTTAACAAAAAATTAAAACCGACTTCCAGAGTAAAAACAATAATTATTATTATTATGAACACAAAAGTATGAAATAATTCTTACTCTTAATAGTGCCTTATGCAGAATACTCCTAAACCTCTACTATTTCTGTACACAATCTTCATAATTTTGAAGTCGGTACCAGTCTTTAAAATTAAAAATATTTTGTCTAAGAACTCACCATTCTTAGCTGATATCGACTTCAAAATAATGAAGATTATGTACAGAAATAGTGGAGGTTTAGGAGTATTCTGCATAAGGCACTATTAAGAGTAAGAATTATTTCATACTTTTTTGTTGGCATCGGAAATACACAATCTGTGAAAATTTCAGAACTCTAGCTATAGCGGTTCTTGAGATACAGCCTGAAGACAGACAGACGGACAGACAGACATCGAAGTCTCATGAATAGGGTCCCGTTTTTACCCTTTGGGTACGGAACCCTAATAAAAACTGCACTGTAAAACTCTGGAACGAACTGTCGCCAGCAGTATTTCCGGACCTATACGACCTGCAAGCCTTCAAGAAGAGAGCGTATACCCTCTTAAAAGGCCAGCAACGCACATGCAGCTCTTCTGACGTTGCGAGTGTCCATGGGCGACGGTAGTTGCTTTCCTACAGGTGACGCGCTTACTCGTTTGGCCCCTAATTTTATAAAAAAAAAGACGGGTTGCACTCCGGGAGTGCCGGCAGAAGTGAAAACTTGATTATTAACGTTGTGCATTATTTTTTTAACCCATTTTTTATGAAAATCGATTTTTAAAAAATCGATTTTTTAATTAATCGAAACCCTTACAATCGATTAAATTTTTAACCCATTTTTTATGAAAATCGATCTTTAAAAAATCGATTTTTTTAATTAATCGAAACCCTTACAATTTTTTAACCCATTTTTTATGAAAATCGATTTTTAAAAAATCATTTTTTTTAATTATTTGAAACCCTTACAATCGATTAAAAAATATCGACAGTCGAAAAAACACAATCGATTGTTCGATTAATCGATTTCAATGTTACAACACAACTCTCCAACCGTCTTACGGTTTTTCGATCAGCACGAGAATCTGACGCGAGTTTCACAGTTTTTACCCATCCCACAAAAGTGCTCAACGCCGCTAAAGAAGTTTTCACTTCAAAAAAGCCACTGATATTGATGCTGGAATCCATCATGTCAGAAGTTCCCAAACATTCCGTTCCACGTAAGTAAATACCTCCGTCGACCACCGATACTCAAACTTTCATATTAAAAAAAGGTTTGGCAAATAAAATTCCATCTCGAAGTTTTCCAAACTTTTAGTCCTCCATAAAGTGAACATCTGTCGTGCACATATTTTTTACTGGTATCTTCGCCCTTAACACAAGGGAACAAGGTCGTTTTTCACGTGTCGCTTAGTTCTATTTGGTTGTATTACTGTCCCACTTTAAGATAAACTTGCTTGCTCGTGAAAAAATATGTAAGTAGTTGTAAATAAAATAATGACAGACGCAATAATATACATCAATTAATATAAATTATTGATAATACTTTAGGGTATGTACTATACGTATGTCACCCCTTTAATCTTTATAGACTTTACTGTGAAAGTAGCAGCGCTAAAAGATTTACTTTTGACTTCTGTGAAAAGTGCCCCAACGTCATGCATATCCATTACCTATGTGTAACAAAAATCTATACTTATCTATACTATTTATAATATTATAAAGCGGAAGAGTTTGTTAGTTTGTTTGTTTGAACGCGCTAATCTCAGGAACTGCTGGTCCGATTTGAAAAATTCTTTCAGTATTAGATAGCCCATTTATAGAGGAAGGCTATAGGCTATATTTTATCACGCTAAGACTAATAGGAGCTAAGAAATAGAGGAAAATGTGGAAAAAATGGGGAAAATTATATGAAATGCTTATTTAGTAATAGTTTGAACGCGCTAATATCAGGAACTACTAGTCTGATTTGAAAAGTTCTTTCAATGTTAGATAGCCCATTTATCGAGGAAGGCTATAGGCTATATTTTATTACGCTAAGACTTATAAGAGCGAAGAAATAAAGGAAAATGTGGAAAAAACTGGGAAAATTATATGAAAGGGCTTATTTGAACGTGCTAATCTCAGGAACTACAGGTCCGATTTGAAAAATTCTTCCAGTGTTAAATAGCTCATTTATTGAGGAAGGCTATAGGCTATATTTTATCACGCTAAGACTTATAAAAGCGAAGAAATAGAGGAAAATGTGGAAAAAACGGGGGAAATTATGTGAAAGGGCTTATTTGAACGTGCTAATCTCAGGAACTACTGGTCTGATTTGAAAAATTCTTTCAATGTTAGATAGCCGATTTATTTAAGAAGGCTATAGGCTATATTTTATCACGCTAAGACTAATAGGAGCGAAGAAATAGAGGAAAAAGTGAAAAAAACGGGAAAAATTATATGAGATGCTTATTTAGTAATAGTTTGAACGCGCAAATCTCAGAAACTACTAGTCCGATTTGAAAAATTCTTTCAGTGTTAGTCAATTCTGTACATTGAATATTTTTGTACATTAAATAATACTTGGGATGTGATCTACTATGCTAACGCGGACGAAGTCGCGGGCAACAGCTAGTAAATGAAAATACTTTAGGATGTGTACGTGTTCCTTGTAGAGAGTTCACTGTGAAGGTAGCAGCTCTGAAGGCGATTTTTTTTCACTTTTGTATGGGCAAGGGCCCGAGCGTCACGAGTTTTCCCATACAAAAGTGAAAAAAAAATTGGTTTTTCAGCGCTGCTACTTTCACAGTGAACTCTATACAAGGAACACGTACACACCCTAAAGTATTATCACATATTTTTGTTACACCCTGTATACTGTGGTATGGGTATTGGGTATGCATATAATATTAGCTCTTTCAGCGCTGCTACTTTCACAAGTAACTAACTAATAATTTGTTTTGGAATGAAAAGTATCCCTACTAATGCATGTCTGCCTGTCGGTTACCTCACGCTCAAACCTCAAAACAAAGTTTGTTGATATTCAGTATTGTTAAAAATGATGCACTATTAAAAATATCGTCAAAAAATAGGATATATTGCATTCAGGAAAATTCCCGAAAACGAAAATTAATAATTATATTATTATTATTTATTACCAGATGATGTCCGCAACTCCGTTCCGCCAAAACTATCGCGCGGGGACCGTAAATTTTTGCGGACCATAAGTATCCTATGTCCTTTCCCGGGACTCAAAGTACCTCATTGCCAAATTTCAGCAAAATGGGTTCAGCGGTTCGAGCGTGAAGAAGTAACAGACAGGCAGACTCACTTTCGCATTTATAATATTGAATATGGATTTTAATCTAAGGTCTAAACTAGGGGAGATCGCAGACGACAGACTATCCGTGACGCACTTTTTAGTCTGTGGAAATAGAACCTATGCAATTATGCAGTAACACACATGACGCGCAAAAAGTCCGACGCACAAAAAATTCGTATAATTCTGGCAGACCGCATCGCGCTGCTTCGCGCCGCGCCGCACAAAAAGTGTGCGAAAAAAATAGAATGTTTGCTTCAACACGCGCTAACGCAGAAGGCGCACACTTTTAGTCTGCAATCTGCATTTGTAGTGACGTAACGTACGCGATCTATTTAATTACCATGGCGCCAGATATCGCTGTAAATACAAAACAGACCAGTAATTTATGATACTTCTAAGGCAGAATATCATAATATTAGACATTTAAAAAGAAAATTGTGGGAAAAGTGTGCTGTAATGTATATTCATAATTCAACTCCTGTTTGGACATCGTTGAAGTCTAAAGAAGAAACAAAATACGGTAAGTTTAAGTTTTTATCATAAAGTTAATATACCTAACGGAATAGAGCAAAAATCTCGAGCTGTCAAACGAAAGTCGAAACCGAAATTGGTTTACATCTGTGTGTAAAAATATGTGTACGTATACACCACAGGTATACACTTACACAAGCATATTTCTAAGAGATTAAATTGTCAACGTTCCGATAAGTTTTTTCTTCTTTTTCTGTACTTCAAGTACAAAATAATACTTCGCGACCTTTGCACGATTTCTATACCTAGCGTCTCCCTACAGTTCAGCAGACAGAATGATCGAAGATGTGCGTCGTGTGCGTTAAGTCTGTGAAAAATCCGCGAACGACATTTGTGCGCCTTTTGTGCGCCGCAGACTCGATCACACAAAAAGTGTGACGTCTGCGACCTCCCTATACATAGCAATAACACACAAATATAGTTCGTTCTATTTCTCACATGCAACGCTTTCTTCGGTGAATCCAACGAGCTTTGTGTTCACGTAATGGTGTTTGAAATAGTGTAATTAAGCGATTGTGAGTGCGAGCTGTGTCTTACTAATTGCAATTTAGTAGTTTCACTAAATTTAGTACATCCACTAAATTTACTGCGTCCATTCACCGGTTTAGTCTGGATTTGTTGGTGTTTGTCTTCAATTAGTTTTATCCGGTTTTAGCTGGTTTCGGCCGGTTAGTTATACACCTAAACTGGATTTTGAAATTCGTGCGGAAATTCTAAATAGGGTTAGCTCTAATTCTTGTTAAAATATCTTTAACAACATCGAAAAAAATAGTTGTGTTAGGTCACCGGGTAGAAAGAAATTAGTTGGAGATGATTATTTTGGCCGAATACAAAGACGAGTTGAGACTTCTGTCTTCTGTCGAGCTCTAAAAATCATGCTACTTAATTGTTATAATACTTGATAACGCCCTCGTTGCGCCAAAATCGCTGAACAAATTTTCCTGAAAATTCGTATAATAACAACTCCGACACCGGTTTCGGTGACGGTGGCCGGTTTCATTGAAACCAGGCTAGTTCCGCAGGAGTAATTTTTAAAGTGCCCAAGTGTGTGCGCAGTACTTGTGTACTACGCACACACTTGGGCACTCTCTATTACTTTACTCTCATAACCAATTTGATCAAGTGGGACGGAAGGCCGACACGACAGGCGCAGGACCAACTTTTTACATGCCCATCCGACGCATGGATCATCTTACTTGTCAGACAATCAGATGATCAGCCTGCATTGTCCTAACAAAACTTGGAAATAACATGTTCCAACGCGTGAATCGAACCCGCGACCTCCAAGTGAACAGCCACGCTCTAAACTGCTGGACCACGGAGGCGTTAAATGAAAATTCGTATGGAGATACTTTGAGTCCCGGGAAAGGAAATTGGATACTTTTTATCGCGGAGAAATGTACGGTTCCTGTGTGAATTTTAGCGCAACGATGCCTCCGTCTAGTGTTTAGATAAAAGTTAAAGTTAAACGAACATTATCCCCGTATATCCGAACGTAAACGTAATTTACGGGATCAAAGGAGAAGGATTTTTGTATTTTACTTTTGACGAAAACGATGCATTAATAATTCTCTTACTACCTCCGAGAAAGTATTTTGTTGGGAAATTGTTTCTTAAGGGTCGATTACACGCGCTTCTTGAACTTCTTTAAAAACGTATATCTACAATCTACCATAGAATTATTATAACCTTTAGAAAAGGCATTCCAAACAATCAGCAATCAGCGCGAAAATGTGTCACCCTCGAAATGTGTGAGCTCACTCATCTGAGAGCAGTGTGCCTTAGGACGCGGTGACTGACAGACGTGTTTAATGCATTGCAATTGATTACGTAAAATATGCATTGAAAGCATAAAATGAGTGAAAGAGAAAGTAGTATATTCTATTACTGTAAGACAAAAAGGACGACAATATTTTCTCGATACACATTTTGCATGCAAAATCATTGCTACAGTTTTGATGGCGTATGCCATATCCAAGTATTGACATCGTTGCAATCAACTAAATAAAATGCTAACATAACTTTTTTCAGAACCTGCAACTTCTAGAATCTAGACAATTCGCTAGCGTGATTTAGGTTGCGGTGCGCTGTTTGCAGTTTGGTCACTTTGGTCCACTACAAGGCCAACCAACCCAATTTCACCAATGTCTGTTAGTATTAACAACTAGTTATAATGTCATGTCTTCTCTTTCTTTTATATGAAAAACGAAAGAGTAACGTGATACAAATTCGAGCATTAACTTTAACAGTCGTTGGTGAAATTGGGCTTAAGGGTCCTTTTTCTCATAAATACGAGGAACGATTAACGAGTGATAAAACATAATATTTAACCTCGGATTAATTTTACTGAGACTGGAGAAAGTGGACCAAAATTAAGGGTACTGAAGAAATGAGAATGATCATGAACAATAATTACGTTTATTGAAATCCAATCTTGGGTCCTATAACGCCGTTACTTCACATTTTACAAAGGTTTTCCACTAGGCCGTATCATCCAGCCAGTCAGTTTGTATTGATAGTTCACTTTGTCTAAACGTTGGTTTTAGCTGTTTACCCCTTTCCCTCATGTAATGAAATATTATTACCCATATCAAACTTGTGAAACGGAATAAGATATTAGGCGTATTAATATCAATTGTGTGGGGGATGGGAATGGGGGAAGCGGAATGGGGAATGGGGGAAGGGGGAAGGGGTGAGATGAGGCACGTCAGAACCCTTTGCCGGAGTTGTGGGCTGTCACAAGTTGGAGATACCGCCTGCTTCATATTTCATTATCATTTATCATCATTGCAAAACAATAACAATAATATTGTTTGTTTTTGTTCTTATTTTTAGTCTTGAATTTGAATAGGAGGGAAAAATTCTCTACCACCTTAATGTCTGTTTTGTTCTTATTTGTTACTAAATGATGCCCGTAACTCCGTTGCGCAAAAAATCGTTTATCGCGCGGGAACCGTACATTTTTCTGGGACAAAAAGTATCCTACGTCCTTTCTCGGGACACAAAGTATCTCCATACCTAATTTCAGCAAAATCGGTTCAGCGGTTTGGGCGTGAAGAGGTAACAGACAGACAGACAGACAGACACACTTTCGCATTTATAATATTAGTATGGATATTGGAAAAGGCGCTTGATATAGACAATAATTTAGAATTGTACCATCGAAGAAATTAATTCCTAGGCAGTTGATGGACCTACGTTATCTGGTCGGGTTATATCAATTCACTGAGTCGTAGTCTGTCGGCTTAGTTTGACATAACGCGCCTATGAATCAACTTCCCTTATAGTACATCGTATATTTAATCAAAGATCGTATCCAATGTGTCCTAATTTTATTAGGGGCAAATTTTCTTGGGTTTCCTGCATAGCAGTCGAGTAAAATACTCCTAATGGCTTTAAAGCAGCTATAAAGTTTCTTAATGTACTCTCAGAGAAGTCAAGCAGATGGCGGATCTACGTAAATTGGTTGCGTTATATCAAACCCAGGCAAAAGATCACGACACACACTGAATTGAGATAAACCAATCAAATTGCATACGTCTGCCATCTGCCCATGAATCGATTTCTTCGATGGTACATGATGATACATGTAATTTCTTGAAAACCTGTAGTGTAGAACAAGGGCGTCGCCAACTTAATATGACTAAAGGGACATGGCAATATTATGAAGGATAAGAAATGCATAATTTGCATGGTATATTATTAGTGAAAAGTGTGATCATGGAAAGACTATCATAACAGTTATGATTACTGTACTTGTAACATCAAAATGTACCACTTTTGAATGAATGATCTCTTCTTGAAGTTATTGGTGTAGACGGTAGAATATGCATCAAAACTGCTGCTGTTTGTGAAGAGCTTTAATTACTTAAAACTATTAACTAGAGTTTAACAAATCATACGTAGCTTTAAGTTCTCTGCTAAAACAATACGAGAACTAGACAAGTCGTGATGAACTTAATAATTGTAATATAATATTATGCACCGGCGCGGGGTTACCAACGTATAATTAACCGTCTAATGCTGCTGTCACCGAGGTGTTGCCAGGTGTGACAGCCGAATTTGCCTGGAAATTGGGAAAACGAAGACTTAATTGATTCACCTAATGGACATCGAATGAAACAGCGCACAGCAATAATTCTGCATCGTGCTATCGAAGTTTTTGTAATTGGCAAGACATAATATTTTACAGCGTCTGAAATAACGTTCTTCCTTTGCAGCCTCGGACCTCGGATCTACCTTTGCGTCTACAAGTACCATGCATAAACCCACAGGTCAATGGCCAAATTAAGAGGTAAAAGTATGAAACATCGTTGTAGTTAATATCATATTATAAAGCGGTATAAAGAGAAGGGTATATTAGTTTCTCTCCTTCTCTACTCTACTCTCCTTCCGTCTTACGTATTTTAGATCAGGTCATGACTTCTGAAGCTAGTTTAACATTTTTAGCAATCTTAAAATAATGCACAATTTCACTTTAAAACGAGAGCTACAACATGAATGCTACCTGTCACAATGCAATACATGCAGTTATTTAGGGAGAATACTTACAGCTGGCAACACTACAAAGCTGCATAATACCTATACAGTATTTAGCGGAGCTGAGCGGTACTTAATTGAAAATTTCTGTCACCAGTCACCTTATAGTTCCTGAAGCACATTTCACAGTTCGCTGTAATGTTGGTAAATATTAAGGAATCTTGAATATATGCAATGTTGCTGTATTAAATGTACTATCAGAGAAGTTTATTCATAAGCAGATGGTGGATCTAGGTAATTTGGTAGGGTTATATCAAACCCAGCCGACAGATCGCGTCTTACATTGAATTGACATTATCCGACCAAAGGACGTAGATCATGTCGAAGGTGAATCAATTTCTTCGATGGTACCTGTAAATAGACCTATACAATCTGGCAGGATATTATCAAGCCCAGCCAACAGACCACAATGGTTACATTACCTACCCAATCAATGAGTCAATTTACCTGATGCTACATACAGGTGCATATTATACTCCAAATTCAAAGTTATGTACGTAGCCGGAAAAATAACATTAAATCTACAATCAAACATAAGTCTTCTTTTTGGATGTGTGAAAAATAATAAGTTTCCTACCCTTCTGACGCAATCAGTAATAGAATGTAACTCGTTATTATTCAATCAGGCGAAGCCCACAAAAAATCAAGTATAATCCAAAAATGTCCGTAAAACCCGTAATACCGTAAATATTTGACACGTCGCGTGCCGCAATACAACAATTACGGGACATTACGTATTTACGGAATCGATACTATCACGCGATTGTTAAAATGTTTATTGAAAAATAACATAATTTCAACTTTGTATATTGTTTTTACTTCGATAATGGAAATGCGATCCTTTGAAATAATTCTATATTTTATGTGGATGGAAAGTGTCACGAAGGCATCACGAAAAAGTAGGAAACCGATGACGAAATAAAATTATGACAGTTATCTAGATTTTGATCATGTGTTCTGTGAAAGCATCAATACATGAGCTACACTAAACTACTTCCTATACTATTAATTCTACTCCTCTACCACAGATTACTTAGGCGTTACTCTCAAACCACTGCCTTATTTTTGATACATTTCGTTACGGGTCCCAAGACAGTTTTAGCACGACCCTCGGACTCCTTGAGATCATAATATCAAAGAGTTTTCGTGGTTGGATACCGTATCAATCTTGGCGACACAGGAAATGCAGTGGTTGGAACGTGTGGTGGATCAAAGCCCTTTAAAAAACAGGGGAAGCAATAGAAACACTGACAGATTTTAGGAAGAAAACGACAGATTTTTTGTATACTCGCTTCTTTCAGTCGTGGCCGTGCTGTATTAAAATTAAGAGCAATACAACCGAAACGCGTCATTTAGTTTATGAATACCCTTTCATGCATTAGGTGTACCGGCCTGAAAAAATACAAATCCTCATATCGCAAAGCATTTCCCATTCGGTTTAATATAACCAGCGTAAGGTGAGCCGCGGCGGTGCTTATCTAGTGGGGGTTAGCCGAACGAAATTCCCGTGCAAAGGTAATCGGGGCTCAACGAACGCTGGTCGCTTTGACTAACTTTTTACAGGCGGTTTACAGAGAAATGAATCGTTAATGGTGTAAATACGATATTTTACACCGGCGTACGATAAATAGGAATTTTGTTTGAGATGTTTTATCGTAGTTGCACGAGTAGAGCGCTTTGGCCATGGAAGAAGGATAAAAATATGAAAATAAAAACTAAACCGTATGCGGCAATTTTTTTCATAATCTATCTATACTAATGCGAGTATTATAAAGCGGAAGAGTTTGTTAGTTTGTTTGTTTGAACGCGCTAATCTTAGGAACTGCTAGTCCGATTTAAAAAATTCTTCCAGTGTTAGATAGCCCATTTATCGAGGAAGGCTATAGGCTATATTTTATCACGTTAAGACTAATAGTAGCGAATAAATAGAGGAAAATGTGGAAAAAACGGGGGAAATTATTTGAAAGGGCTGATCTCACGAACTACTGCAGCAATTTTTCTGTTATTTGGCATAGATAAGAAGTAGACCACGTGAAGGATCATAGGCTATTTTTTATGGAATAATTTTTCTGTGAAGCCGCGTACGCGGGCGAAGCCGCGCGGAACGTCTAGTAATATTATACTAACAAAGTCGCTTTTTTCTCTCATGTCCCGTTCCCTTTAATCTTCAAAACTATACGCAACGGTTTTTCTCTCCAGTTGTGCGGGTAGAAGTGAAAATGAAGCAGCAGAAGCAGACATACACTTCCGCCACGCAGAACAAATACCTAGAACGGGATATGTTCAATGTTTTCACCTACACCGTGTTTGCGCCGGCGGCATATCCTCAGTCCTCTCTCTGTTCCAGTGCATCGCGACGTAAACTCAGCGGAATGGCCTAGACAAGCCCTAGTAGGTCTGGGGGGGTGTCTGAACACCCTCACTCAGACGTGTCTGCCCACGACCAGGCAGACGCCTGCTGGGCGCTGATAGAACTGCTGGCTCCACAATCCACATTTCCCGTGGATCTGTCAGTAGCGGCGCAGAAAGGAACACGGTCGGGTTTTAGTGGGTAGCGCTGCGATCGCTTACCAGGCCTCTCTCCGTCTTACTACTTATTAGATCAGGTCACCTGACTCGGTTTTAATTTTTTTACCCGTCTTATAAAAGTGTACGTGTGTAATAATATGCTAAAGAAGTTTTCGCTTTAAATCTTACTTTCACTATATCATCAAATGCAAGTTGGTGGCAAATACTGATGATGACTAGCGCTTGCGGTCGTAAAGTTATATATAAAGTTGATAAACAGTGCAGATTAGTATGACGTACGGCGTACGCGCAGAAATATGGCGTGGGTATGCGGCGCGATTCGAGTGCTGTGATACTATCGATACTCGACTGTGACTCGATTGAAACTCGACCGGAAATTGTAGTTTGTTGCCAAAGTTCTGCAAAAGAGCTGGACCGATATTGTTAATATTCTGTGTACTTCTATGGGATTGAGAATCGGCCAACATCTACTTTTAGAAACGAAATAATCTTTTAGCATACTAAAAAGCTCACATATTCTAATTGCGCCTAGAAAATTAATTGTGATGTACTATGTACACAACTATGGTTCAAAACACGAGATAAGTTGATATTCCGTTATGACTTATGAGCAACTTCAATAAAAATGTAAAAAATCTTGTGCCTTTGCCCGGTTTTTGGGTTTACTTTTGACCAGAGTTTACTTTTGCTCTCGATCAGCTTTTTCAAACTATTAACCAATCAAGAACTCATTTATAAATTCTTGTCAAAAAACTGGGTATTAAACTTTCATCGCAGTCGCTGGGCTTTTGTTACGCCAAAAAACTGCGCAAGGCCGCGACGTAAACTCGTGTCGAAGGCCAAGATCCACTTTGGGTCGCTGAGCCTTCGTAGTAAGTAAGTATTAAACTTTCATGTTCGAGTTTCCCGAGTAAGAATCACAGTATTGTCTTATCCTAGTATTGATAATCTTTACAATAACAACCATTGTTGGATTTACGTTTTTGCGTCGCGCTCTGCGTATAGCTGATATTTATTATACAACCGATATTATATAAACATAGTAGGACATAAAGTTATAATGCGCAGTTGTGTCCGCAGTTCAAAGTCTATGAGTAAAAGTACGTAAGCAAATGAATGAGTTTTGATATTTCATTTTGCTGCTAGACGGTGATCCCGACTTACATGAAACGTGCATGATAGACTCGTGTCTTCAAATCTGACAATAAGAATTTTTCAATACTTTTGAATCTTTTTAGGGTTCCGTAGTCAACAAGGAACCCTTATAGTTTCGGTCTGTCCGTCCGTCTGTCTGTCTGCGGTTTTGCTCAGAGACTATAGGGCCTACAAAGCCGTAATTCGGCATGAATGCACATAATATTAATGATGCTGACAAAATCTAATATATATAAATCTCCTGTCACGATGTTTGTCCGCGATGGATTCCTAAACTACTTAACCGATTTTAATGTTTTTTTTAAAATGTGTGCTTTTTTCCAACTTGAGAGATAGGATAGCTTAGATCTTTAATTATAGTCGTAATTTTATTTTATTGCAAATTATTTGTCTATAAAGAGCGACCATTGTTTATGCGACGGGGTTGGTGACATACTTATTTAGTCACTAATTCAATAAAATAATACGGGCGATATACTTTATAAAATATGACAAAGAAACGTTTGCCGGGACAGCTAGTGGTATATAAAATCTTTATTTTTTTTAAATAGTACCTCCCCTACACACCAAGCGGGGATGATTTTTATACATAGGACAATGTTTTACGAATCCCCGGCCAGGGTATGAGAGACTCCCCTGGTGTACGGTCTACATACTGAAACCCCATGGTTCAATCTACCGCAACTACATATTTTTTCAACCTAGGACTGCCACTAGCTAAGCTATGTATTAGGGGATTTCGTGTCACAAAGGAAGATGTTCCGACCGCGCGAGGTGGTATGCTCAGTTAGGGCTCCCGCACACGGGCCACCGGCCACAACCACAAAACGCCGCTACCGGCATATAAGGTGTGTATATTGTGTTCCTTGTAGAGAGTTCACTGTGAAAGTAGCAGCGCTGAAATAACAATTTTTTTTTCACTTTTGTATGGGTTTCCCCATACAAAAGTGAAAAAAAAATTGACGCTTTCTCATACAAAACTTACTTTCACAGTGAACACTCTACAAGGAACACATACACATCCTAAAATATTATCACTTAATTTTGTTACATCCTGTAATCTGTATACTTTTTCAACTTAAGTAGCGATTTATATTTTTATAATTTAAATACATCCGCTACAGCCTGTGGTTTGTGCTGCTACTTCTCAATGCCCATATTGGTCTATCCTCAGATATGTAGTTTATCTCGCTCTATTTCTGGTGTTACTTCACTTTCATTATCACTCATAATGGTAATTGAACTGACAGACTACGGTGCTAGACCGTAAATGTATGCTTTTCCTAACCTATTGCAGAACTAGTGCAAAGGTAAAAATTCCCTGCATCCCAAACCCTGCAGTCTGCACTCAACGCAATATCGCCCGTATACAGAGTGTAACAAAACTAAGTGAGAATACTTTAGCCAACATATTATGTGTTACTTACTTATATCTATAGAGTTAACTGTGAAAGTAGCAGCGCTAAAAACATTTTTTTATTTGTGTGAGCAAGCGCCCCAACGTGAAGAATTTGCCCATACGTAAGTTGAAAAAAGTTACTCTTTCAGCGCTGCTGCTTTCACAGTTAACTAATGTATTATCACTTAGTTTTGTTACACCTTCTATAGAGATCTGTTCGATTGTGACAGTTATTTTTCATGTTTAAATATATGTATAAGCAGTAGTTATGTTAGTACATAGTTATAGACTATAGAGCACAAAATGTATGCAGTTAATTTTTAACATAGACTATCAGTATTCAGTAGTATTCAGACTATTACTAGGTAACCTAATTCTATAACCTAGTTATGCTAAGTACTGAGTGTCCTACTTGTCCTACGAACACCATTCGTCAGCGTGACGCAAGCACCACGTGCAGTGTGATTCAGATATTGTGTAACTACGAGTATAAGTCAACTCCAAACACAATCGAGAATCGAAACTCGAACCAGCAGGGCAATCGCGCTAAATTTATTCAACTGAACCGCAAATGAAACTCGGACGTTGATCGACTTTTGGAACGATTCGGTATCGCGCTAACGTTTTGACAGCCAGTTGAGACGTTACTGAACCTCAGCCCGAGCGCAAACGCTGTCAAAACAAAAAGTTGATACAATGCTTCTTCTACTCGCACGTTTCTGAAACGTTTCTTATTATGGTGTGTTAAATTGACGAAAATCGATGGGAAAATATAACATAAGCTATAATCAAATTATAATATAAGCTTATGTTTCACTTCAAAGCTGTAAAATAACACTACGGACTATTTGAGTTTGATAAAAAGTGAATTCAATTTTGACATTACTTCTTTACGTAAATGTTTTCTGCGCCACATAAAACTTTTGTCACAAGTCACTAGTCACTACTCAACACTTATGGCGTTTGTAAAATATAGTAAAACAATATGAATTTAACTACGTAAATTAAAACATCCAAGTTTGATCCAAGCAATAATCATTCGCATTCATAGCTACCAAAACAACTTCACTCGTGTCATATTCATCCATATCGTTGGCGTCAGTGCAGGACCTTCTAAATGCAAAAAAGTATTTTGTACAGTAGACGATAAAAACTTTCTTAAAAGCGATGCGAACAATTTAACACAACTTTTTCACATTATGCGTTTATTTAATTTTATAGCCATGTTATAAATAAGGATTTGAGTTGCAAAAGCAAATTAAAGAATTCAATAATTCACTTACATGGAAATGCAGTAATTAAATTGATAGAATTTATGTAGAATGTAGATATAAGGTAATGTGTTACTCATAGAAATAAAACAATATATTTTTAAGTAATTTTATTATTAATGAAAGAATATGAACACAATTAAATTCAATCTAAGTACTCGTAACTTCTTCTTCTCTTCTCGGGGGGCCGGCTTATTCACAGCAGATGGACATCATCTGCCGCCCAGCACGTGCCCCCTTTCTGCCCTGCCAGCGGCCTCGCACAGGGCGCAGTTTGGCTTCCGCTTCCGCTTAAGCTTATGCTTTAGCTTCCGCTACCGCTACCGCTACCGCTACCGCTACCGCTACCGCTACCGCTGTAGCGGTTCGTTCGAGTTCCATCTAAGGTTCAGTTACGGTTGAAACGATAGCACGATACTGAAATTTATTCAGACGCAGCAGAACCTAACCGTAACTGAACCACAACCAAAGCAGATGTGACCCTGAATTGAAACGTTTAAAAATAACGCGATTGCCCTGCTGCCCTTACTCCCGATACAATCGAGACTAGAATCAATTAGATCGAGAGATCAAGATCGAAGTTTAATCAGAATGGACATCGAATCAGTCTCGATCTCATGATCAAACGTCAAACTTCTCGATCTTATAATGATTTCTTAAGTTTTCGCGAGTATCACTCATGATGTTATTAGTTAAAACACTTACGGATTTCTTCTGCGTAGATCGGAACGCAAACAAAAATTGATGAATCTTCGGGTAGTCGAATAATTTCAAGAAATTGGACACCTGTCACCTCAGTCCACCCGTGACCACGGCCGCTGCACAGTGTTTTAGAAATCCCCAAAATCAGACATGACTGAATTAATGCAATGAGTCGATGGCGTCTTATATTTCAAATGCAAGAGTAGAACTCCCGTGTGCGCATTTTACTTCGTTTTTGAGAAAATCAATTTTTAAATTGGTCATTTTTTGACTCCCTAAAAACGAAATTATTTTATTTAAATTAATTACGAGGGTTTGTAAACTTGCTACCCAGCTGATTAGATTAATAATTAAGAGACACAAATTTTGTAATTTATTTCATTCCTACAATTCAAGTAGTTCCTGAGATTTTAATGTTTTTAAATATTTAGACTTTATTTTTTTTTCTCCTTTTCTATATAATTTCCGCACTTTCTGTCCATACTGAAAAATACTTTGGTTTTGTATTTACACTACAATATTTTTATTTTTTGTGAATCGCGTCTCATACCAGAGATTTACGAATTTCTAATTTTTATTCGCGCCTTAAAAATTTTAAGAGCAAAGTTTCATCAAATACTATTTTCTTTAAATAATCAGTTAAATAAAAAAACATTTACAATTTAAATTTTTTAAATAATTAGTCGCACGCAACGCAATTTTTACGCACACGGGAGTTCTACTCTTGCATTTGAAATATAAGACGCCATCGACTCATTGCATTAACTTATTCATGTCCGATTTTGGGGATTTCTAAAACACTGTGCGCTGTAAAGCAGCCGAAACGTCGGGATTAATATAAGTTATCGATCTTAATTAGTTACAAGTTGAGTCACCACTCACCCGAGCGCTAGTAGGCCCAACTAATCCTTTTACCCATCAAAATCAAGGCATTTCAGCGTGGAAAGAAGGTAAAAGGCTAACGTATAGACAGATGCACATTCTTATTTATAATAATTCAATTCAGTATGAATAGGATCTATTACTGCAATGTTATCACTCTAGAAGCAACACCAGCACAGACAGTAGGTAAACAAAAAGGTTTGCTCGACGTTCGACAACGTTTCTGTCAATATTCTGATATGACGTGTGTTACATGTTGGATTTCGGTCGGAATATTTACTGTATGTGCTAGTAGCGCCCTTTTAAAGGATTTTTGACCCAAGGAAGCGCTGCGTAGGGCTAGAAGTTACCTTATTAATATTGTAGAGCTAATTTCTGGCGTGAAGAATAGTTGCGATGTTTGTTACACTTCGTTAACTCCGGTCAGAACTGCCACGTGAATTATAAATTGCTCAGAGTGGATAAAAAGGCAAACAAACTTGGGCCAAACAATGTAAAGACTAAAAACACACACACACATAACATTGTATGATACTAATAATTAGTACCACCTTATACAGGTAACATAATAATGTGATGTGTCTAACTACGCCTCTGCTTAATACAGCAAAAATGTGATTTATGGTTTTGTTATTTAAAATGAAAATACATAGTTCCAGCGACTAATATTTAAAGCAAATTACTAAAGTAGGATTGCGTTTCCTGCCGTGAAAAGCAGCCTCATCAAAGTCGGCCCTTAATTTCGGACGCTGTTCGATGTAAGATATAAAAACCGTCAAGCAATTTTCTTCTTCAACCAACTTGTTGTTAGACGAAGCACTCATTTTTTATTCGGTCAGAGGTTGCCGACAAATTAAAATTTTGATACAACGAACTTTTGCTGGAAAAATGTTGTAAGAAACTTTAAGTTTTTGCACTACGCTAATTTACTTTGGTCATTGTTTAGATTAAGTTTAACTTAAGTTTGGAGTACTATCGTCAAAGTTAGAAGCGTTTCATATTTTATTCAATATCTAGAACGAAAAGAACAGGGCTTTATATTTTAAGTAAAAATATAATATCTTGTGTTGTGAAAAGGTAGTTTTGAGTTTTGCGATAAACGGCAAGAAATTGAGCTGAAGGCGAGCTTATACCTCTATATTGCCAGTATTAAATGATCCATTAAAACTGAACTTTATTTACCACACCAGAAGATACACATTGCATTGACAGACTTAATTGCATCGCCTCGTCACGTTGCAATATTACCGGACCTTAAGTATCATAATGCGGACTGCCTATACAGAGTGGTAACAAAAGAAAGTGATAAATACTTTAGGGTGTGTATGTGTCCCTTATATTATATTATAAAGTTCACTGTGAAAGTAGCAGCGCAATTTTTTTTTTTGTGATTTGTATAGGCAAGCGGCAAGCGGCTCATCGTCAGGAGTTTGTGCATACAAAAGTACAAAAAAAAATACTCTTTTAGCGCTGCTGCTTGGGATTTGGGAATACTTGGGATATCTATACAGGGAACTCATATCTACCTATATCGCCTCCGTGGTCTAGTGGTATAGAGCGCGGCTCTTGACTCGGAGGTCGTGGGTTCGATTCCCGTGTTGGAAACATGATCTTTCCAAGTTTGGTTAGGACAATGCAGGCTGATCACCTGATTGTCTGACAAGTAAGATGATCCATGCGTCGGATGGGCATGTAAAAAGTCACTCCTGCGCCTGATCTCTCGCCGGTCGTGTAGATCTGCCGTCCCACTGGGTTAAGAGAGTAAAGGAATAGAGAGTGCTCTTGTGTACTGCGCACACACTTAGGCACTATAAAATTACTCTTGCGTAGCTGGCCTGGTTTCAATGAAACCGGCCACCGTCACCGAAACCGGTGTGGGAGATATTATAAGTATTATCACTTAGTTTTGTTACACGTGCTAGATAAGAGCTATAGTTCAAAAGTCGATCTGTACGCTGTATGGCAGTCTTGGCAGTAATATTAATACATCAGCGCTGCCACTTCCCCCGGGTCAGGTCAGTCAGGTCGGGTCGGATCGTGTAAGCTATTTCATTAGTTATAGCCTAACTTAGGTCTCGCCCGCGACCCTAGGTATCCCTAATCTTTGCTATAATAAGGAAACATAATATTTATAATCTGCGGTGTAAAACTAGGGATAGGTAAGGACCGCCCACAAATTACCCAAGGTGGGTTGGACAGGAGGTGGAGGAGGTGAAAAATTCCTCAAAAACATCTAACCAGGTATACGCTATACAGAATGTTGCAAAAAAGTGATAATACTTTATTGTGTAAGCTGTCCCCTGTATAGAGTTCAAAATTGAAGTGAAGTATGTACCTAGTAGCGCTAAATACCGTACCCAAAGGGTAAAAACGGGACCCTATTACTAAGACTTCGATGTCTGTCCGTTTGTCTGTCCATCTGTCTGTCCATCTGTCTGTCTTTTTTGCTCTATAATGGTACGGAACACTTCGTGCGCGAGTCACACTCCCACTTGGCCGATTTTTAATTTTTGTATGGGCAAATTCATGATGTTGGAGCATTTCTCATAGAAACATAAGAAGTTAAAAGTAACTTTATCAGCGCTGCTATTGTCTTAGTGAACTCTATATAAGGAACACATACACACCCAGAAGTATTATCATAATATTTTTTGTTACACCCTGTATAAGTTAATAGTTATAGATAACTATACAAAGTCTCAAAAAAATTAACTGTCTTGCTGCCGTGGTTCTTGGGATACAGCCTGGTAATAGACAAATAAGCAGACGGACAGACGGGCAGACGGCAAAGTTAGCAATAGGATCCTGATTTTACCCTTTAGCACAGTACAGCAATATAGGGATATTGCTATACTGTGCCTTTAGGTACGAAACCATAAAAACCAATAAACCTACTCTTATTTCAACAACGAAAATATGTCCATACACATGTCCATACACAATACACATACATAAACATACATAATATATACCTATTCGCTGTCTGTCTGTGTATCTATCTGTCCGTCCGTTCGTCAGACGGACAGATAGAGAAGTCTTAGTAATAGGTATTTTAACCCTTTATGTACGAAACCATAAAAACCAATAAACCTACTCTTATTTCAACAACGAAATGTCCTTGCACATACATAAACATAGGGGCACTATTCACTAATAGGCGCGGCGGAGTGGCGTGATTTAAATGGCCCCCTGGCCCCGGGGCCCCGGCGGGGCATGCGGCCCCAGAATTGCATTTGCAGTCATTTACATGATTTTATTGTGCAGCGCGGGAATTATTAAAATGTTTTAATAAAATGCATTAAGAGACGCCGTTTTTTAAAGTGCCCATATGCATTTACGTTTTTAATTTCGTTTTTTATTGCTGTGTGACGTTGACTTATCATATATTATGTTGGTTACATATTCTGCAGGTTGATTGTACAGTAGAAATGCGAAAGAATAGAAACGCTGACAGTTTTTGCGGACAAACTGACATATTTCTTGGTACCCATCACTTTGTCTACTTTACCGTAAGATTAAACCTATGGTGGCCATGCTAAGCCTGCTACTTACCTACTGAGCTTTCTATTGGAACTTTGTGACTTGTTAGCTGATCCGGCCAACATCATTTTGCCATCTAAGTCATTTTGTAAGAATATAAGATAACACTCAAAATTTCATCAAACTCTGTGTATCTGGAACAGTTGGTCAATAATATTTTGAACTATTCCTTCAAAAATTTCATATTCAATAGAATTTAAAATACTAACTGTTTTAAATTCTATTGAATATAATAACTTCCTGATAAAGTGCCGGATAGGCTATCCACAACATTTTGACAGATTTTCCATACTCTATCTGTCAAGTTGAGTGGTGGTCGGTGGATAGCCTATCCAACAAGTAGCACTTATCAGGAAGTGGTCAAACAGGCCCTAATAATAATATGTGAAAGGGGTATGAGGATTTTTGTATAGAGCCTGGCCGACCAACTGTCCGCCATTTTATTTTTTTTTAATCGCGTTCATGAATAATTCTTTGAAAAATGGATAATTAACATCAATACAAACAAAAAATAATCTTGGACAAAAGCGCGTTTTCCAAGATATGAGCTGACAAAGTTTTACCATTGGAAATAAATATTTAAGACAGCGTTGCCAGATTTTTTTTGTGCCAAGTCGGGACTTTGGAACTTTTTGAGTGAAAAAGCGGGATTCTTCAGTCAAAAGCGGGACAAAGTAAAATAAAGGTATAAAATCAAAAGTTTTTTGAATTTTTATCTTTTTATTTGCGTTAAAATAACGTTTACGTGACAATAGATAGCAAAAGTAGCCAAAGAAAAGCCACCGCTCTTTAATTTTGATGAAAAAATCGGGACGTCCCGCCAAAATCGGGACGTCTGGCAACGCTGATTTAAGATATTGCAACTCTAAGGCATGGTTATTCCAAGATTATTCTTTGAAAAATGGATAGCTAACATCAATACAAACAAAAAATAATCTTGGACAAAACCGCGTAAAGCGTCACATTTCGAAAATATATTTAATAATACATAGTACCTACTTATAATATTTATTTTCTCAACGTAAAGTATGTTAACTTATACAGGTAGAAGTGTACCGTAGATTTTGTTTTATAATAAAAATATCGGAAAAGCACTGAATCGTCAAAACTGAGACTTTGCAGTAGTAGTTTCTCATTAGGTATGTAGTTGATAAAATCCCACCAAAAACATAAATGTAAAAATGGAGAGCCAAGTTCCATACTAACATTATTCTTGTCTATGGACTTCGCCGTAAAAAGGATGGAGATCTAAATGAGTGCAAAGTTCTATGGAAAATCGAAATATGTACTATCAGAGAAGTTGATTCCTATGCAGATCGGGGACCTAAGTAGTTTGGTTGCGTTACGTCAAACCCAGCTGACAGATCACAATTAACATTGAATTGACATATTCGACCAAATAACGTTGGTCTATCAACTGCATAGGAATCAATTTCCTCGATGGTACGTATGAACCAAATAACACTATGAACAAATAATAGAGTATAATATTTCTTTGCTTTATTGAATATCTATAACAATTATTGATGTTATTTAAATAATGTGAGATCTTAAACTAGATTAGATTTGACTTGGCTAGTTTTCAAAGATTCAAAGATTCAAAGACTTTATTAGCATCCAAGTATAGTATACAATATACAAACTCAGCACCTTGTACAGGCGGTTGCTTATAAAATAAGTACTTAAGTATCTACTTTACGTCTTATGTAACATAATATGATATATTATTCGTTTCTTAATTTCTTATGATATAGACAATTACAATAGTACATGAATGAAAGTAATATATTTTATGAACTTATTATTCTTTAGACGTTAATATTCTTTAGAAAATAATTCTTCTAGCGAGTAGAAACATTTTTCAGTTAAGTAGCTTTTTAATTTTTTCGTAAATGATAATAGTTTTGTTTCGTTTTTAATTGCATCTGGGAGGTGATTAAATATTTTAACTGACATGTAGTATGGGCTTTCGTTTAGCATTTTAATTCTTGAGTATGGTAAATGTAGTCTGTTTTTGTGTCGTGTGTTAATGTCATGTGTATCTTTAACTTTAGTAAAGTAATCTAAATTTTTGAAAACAAATAAGCTAATATCTAATATGTAAATGGATGTAAGTGTAGTAATTTGTATTTAATGAAATATGGCCTGCAGCTGTCTCTATTTTTTATTTGTGCCTGTTTATGTTAACATAATTACTTTACGTTAAGTAAATAAATATTATAAGTAGGTACTATGTATTATTAAATATATTTTCGAAATGTGACACTTTACACGGTTTTGTCCAAGATTATTTTTTGTTTGTATTGATGTTAGCTATCCATTTTTCAAAGAATTATTCGTGAACGCGATTAAAAAAAAAACAAAATGGCGGACAAGTAGGTCGGCCAAAATATTCGTACCCCTTTTGCATGAATCGATAATATTTGCCTCGTCTCGCGGTTTCCACCATAGAAAGGTTTCGTATGTCAGGTGCGAATGAGTTAGGGCAGTACTATTTATAGCGGGCAGCTTATGAGCTTAAATTTGACGCATGGCTAAGAATTTGTGTAATCGGAGTGCGCTTGTACTTGCGGGTCTTCCCGTACACCCGATACCCATTTCAATAATTCTATAACTCTACTAATATTATAATTAGTGTGTGTCAGTCTGTGTGTCTAACGGTTACCGTAACCGCTGAATTCTTTTTGATGTTTTGGAAATACTACTTTTTAAGCATCTCATATGTACCATCAAGGAAATTGATTGCTAGGCAGTTGACAGACCAACGTCATTTGGTCGGATCAAGTCAATTCTATGTTAATTGTGATCTGTCGGCTGGATTTGACGTAACGCGACCAAACTACGTTGGTCCCCCATCTGCCTAGGAATCAACTTCTCTGATTGTACATAATATATTTACTTTTTTTTATATAAAATAAGGAGGCAAACGAGCAAACGGGTCAAAAAGAGGGCGTATTCCCTCTTAAAAGGCCGGCAACGCACCTGCAGCTCTTCTGATGTTGCGAGTGTACATGGGCGACGGTAGTTGCTTACCATCAGATGACCCGTTTGCTCGTTTGCCCCCTTATTTGATTAAAAAAAAAGGCAACTACCGTCGCCCATGTACACTCGCAACATCAGAAGAGCTGCAGGTGCGTTGCCGGCCTTTTAAGAGGGAATACGCTCTCTTCTTGAAGGTTTGCAGGTCGTATAGGTTCGGAAATACTGCTGGCGACAGTACATTTCAGTTTTACAGTGCGTGGCAGAAAGTTACGCGAGAAACGCACGGTGGAAGACTGCCACTCATCAAGGTCAACCACATTGATACATAATATTATTATTCATATCCCGAGGAAGGGCTAAATATAGCCTGCAATGTTGTTGCATGGAAATACTTAACATAACGCGCAGAAACCATATATTTTAGCGTGCTAAAAATTAAAAACAATCATCCTTCTCAGTTTTCGGAAGCACTTTCAGTTTTAACGACCATCTCTTTACCAAATTACATTTAACGCCTCCGTGGTCCAGTGGTTTAGAGCGTTGCTCTTGACTCGGAAGTCGTGGGTTCGATTCCCGCGTTGGAAACATGTTATTTCCAAGTTTGGTTAGGACAATGCAGGCTGATCACCTGATTGTCTTACAAGTAAGATGATCCATGCGTCGGATGGGCATGTAAAAAGTCGATTCTGCGCCTGATCTCTCGCCAGTCGTGTTGGTCGTCCGTCCCACTGGGCTATGAGAGTAAAGGAATAGTCAATAGAGAGTGCTCTTGTGGACTGCGCACACACTTAGGCACTATAGAATGACTCCTGCGTAACATAGCCTGGTAGCAAAAACCAGCCACCGCCACCGAAACCGGAGTGGGAGTTTTTATTATTATTAAATTACATTCAAATCGGTCTAATGCTGTAATCATAAAGGGGATGAGACACACTTTCGTTTCTTAAATGTTTGTATAGATCACATGAAAGCTAAATATCCATACTTAAAACCTGTCACGTAAGCCCCGCCGGCTAAACAATATCATCCTTTTACAAGAAAAATATGAAAATTCTTCCAAAAATCGACTTCATAAGCGTGATCAAAAGATATCAGAAATTTCATAGTAATTTTTGGGGTTCGAAAAAAATAGTACATTACACACCTAGGGCAGGAAAATAAGAAATGTCTCAGATCACAATATGTAATTGTTAGCCGAAACGAAGCCGAGGTCAGCAAACATGTGATCTGAGGCTTTCTTATTTACTGCCCATGGTACGTATACTATTTTTCTCATCGACTGAGGCGGAAAACGGCAACATCGGTAAGCGCAGCGGGAAGAAAGTTGACGTTTTCCGCCCGGAGGTGAGAAAAATTTCTTTGAGCTTTTACTCGAAACTCCGTACTCATTTGGGCACATTATTGAAAATGGTTTTATTGGCGTCATTATTATGAACTAATCATCATTATCACTAGCATCAAGCAAAATAATTAGTCACTGCGTTTAGCTTACAAGGGCCAAAAATTGATTTGAAAGACAGATGGCAGACCTCCGTTAACTGGTGGGATAATGTCCTCAGCCAATATAATATTGCAGTCACGAGTCACGACTAACATAAACTTGACTTGACTAAAGTAACCCGACCAAATAACGTAGGTTGTAAGTAACGCCAAATACGTTGCAACATTTTTCTTAGATTGACTATAGATTGACTATATTCTATCTGATATATACATTTTCTAACAAAACAATCCCCATTGGGTATTGCGCACACACTTCTGCACAATAAAAATCATTTTTGCATATCAAGCCGCGCATTCTAAACCTTATTATCATAGCAATAAAGAATTACAGCCGGAAATGCCCTCAACTGTACACACAGTCCAATCACACACGAGCTTTTGTTTTTATTCATTACACGAAGCTTTAATCAATATCAGCGAGCTTTATTAAGTTTCCCTTTGAGCTTTTTACTATCGCACTAATTATGTTGGAATGTTGTAAGCATTTATTTTATTTAATTTAACCAGCTTAATAAGGGAGGTTGGTATTTTCCAGTTATATAGGATTAATCCTTCGATCGGCGATTCTTGGATATGCTATTGTATTCTATTGTTGTCGCGGTCAACGGTGTCCTATGGGGCTTGATGGGTTAAAGCGTGGTTATTTAATTTTTAACAGTACCCACAGTAATACTTTAAACTTCACACATTTTCTTTGAAACTTAAGTAAACATTATATTATTTATAATATTATCATGTATCTAGCTACCGCACTCAGATATGAATATTAATTACAATAATTACTGTATTTAAAATTTTAATGAATATATAATAATATTATCAATTCACCATGGCGGATAAATAGAGCTCAACGGAAATCAGGGTGCGTAGTCAAAATGCATTCGCTAGTTTCTTTTTTAAAATAATTTTTACATCTCTTACATAATATAATATAAATATAATATTATATAATAGTATTCCGTCGCTATCGAGACAAGCATATGAGTTTTGAGGTATGAGTCTAACGTGACCATACGTCCCGCTTTGGGCGGGACAGTCCCGCTTTCAGGCAGTCTGTCCCGCTGTCCCCCGCGAGGCCTAAATTGTCCCGCTTTTGCAAACAGACCAAACGACAATAATTTAAAAGTATTTTTATGTTTGAAATGCCTGTGGAATGCCTGGAAGTAACATTATTGCCCCAGTAGTTCGTGAGAAAAGCCCTTAGAAATAATTTTTCCCGTTTTTTCTACATTTTCCTGTGTTTTTTTCGCTCCTATTATAGTCTTGGCTTGATAAATGAGTTATCTGGAACTAACAGAATTTTTCAATTGTCAAATCAGACCAGTAGTTCCTGAGATTATCGCGTTATGATATTGTTAGATAGGCACTTTGAAATACAATTAATTATTCATAAATATTGGGGGGTGGGGGGTGGCGGGGGGGGGGGGAGAATTCTGTATTTGCCCCGCTCTGACAAAAAAAATGGTCACGTTAGGTATGACAGCAGATTTTATATATATTTTTCGCCTGTTTTATTGCTGTGGCAGG
This sequence comes from Polyommatus iphigenia, assembly GCA_963422495.1. Taxonomy (NCBI): domain Eukaryota; kingdom Metazoa; phylum Arthropoda; class Insecta; order Lepidoptera; family Lycaenidae; genus Polyommatus; species Polyommatus iphigenia. The sequence goes on along the minus strand of OY730177.1, from coordinate 29,534,880 downwards.
ATACAATACCGGTAAATACACAGTAGTATTATTATTTTTAACAAAAAATTAAAACCGACTTCCAAGGTAAAAACAATAATAACATCCTTATAATATGAACTAAAAAGTATTAAATAATTATTCCTATCTAATAGTGCCTTTTTCCGAATTCAGCTAAAACTCAACTATTTCTGTACTCAATCTTCATCATTTTGAAGTCGGTACCAGATGAATCTTCAGTTCTCTGACAGAATATTAATTGAAAGTTTTGTAACTGACACCGACTTCAAAATTATGAAGATTGAGTACAGAAATAGTTGAGTTTTAGCCGAATTCGGAAAAAGGCACTATTAGATAGGAATAATTATTTAACACTTTTTAGTTCATATTATAAGGATGTTATTATTGTTTTTACCTTGGAAGTCGGTTTTAATTTTTTGTTAACCTTTAAGTACTGACGTAGTTACGAGTATGTTGAGTAATATGTAGTGACGTGACGTCTCACGGACGGATTCGCAAATTACCTATTACTTTATAGTTTATATATTTTAAATGAATTAAGATTATTTCATAATTCGTAATATTTTAAAGAGATTCAAGTGCCCGTATTATTTTTAGCGTGAAAATATTTTCGTCAGGAAAATTGAAATGAAAAATTAAGCCAAAGTCGCGGCACGTGTTTGATGAACTCGAGGAAAATCCTAAAGAAAATGCTTTAATTAAAAAAATAGTACCCATAGTAATGCCTTAATGAACTCTCTTTTGTGTCCGTCTGTCCTCCCGCTTAAGCAGTTGGACCATTTTTAAGGAATATACAGGAAAAATGTAAGCTATTCCCGGTTATTCATAAAAATATTTACACAATGGGTGCGTATTAACTTTTGATAAGTTGTTGTTGTCCCTGTCTGAAAAGTGAGAAAAGTCACAAGACAGGCAAGGACAAAGCATTGTTTAGTTTAAACAACGTGTAACAATAATTTTAAAAGGGGGAAGAAGTTCTAATATTTAACAATTAACAAACAAAGTTACCTACAATACAAGATAAACTCTGTGGGAATAATGCGCGTGGAGGCCAAAGGAAGATCTTCCGACCGAGCGAGGTGATATGCCCGGTCAGGACGAAACCCACTTAATACATTTCAGCTGTCGTATATATACCGACGCGCTCAGAAAACTTCGATAGCGCGATGCAGAAATGTTAGGCGAATTGTGGGTACCGCCACATCACTCCCCCCCGAAGACCGGAGGTCGAATCTTGAAGTCTTATCGCTTGAGTCGCCAGTGCCAGAGAGTTCCAGTGAGCCGGAACTGTTGCAGTAAGTCCCAGTGAGTCAGAACTGTAAGCTGCTGCACGGGATCCAGTGAGTCGGATAGCTGCCGTGCGGGGCCGATGCTACGTGCTGACCAGGAGAGATATGTGCTCTGCTTGCTGACCGGTCGGTGTAGTGAGAAAGCCCTATGATGCCGATGCGGAGTCGCCCAGGCCGCGGTACATTGCGGCTAGTAGACGAGGTATCCGATGAGGCGATATGCTGGATGGCGCGGTGCGGAGGGGCGGGGGGGGAGTGATGATGATGAAGAAGGCGTGTTCTGTCGAGGGGTCACCAATGTGGGAACAACGTGTGGAGGCCAAAGGAAGTACCGAGCGAGGTGATATGCTCGGTCAGGCCGAAGCCCACTTGATACATTTCAGCTGTCGTATATATACCGACGCGCTCAGAAAACTTCGATAGCGCGATGCAGAAATGTGGGTACCGCCACAACTCTTTTCTATAGACCATAGTAACAGTTGAAATATTTTACCATTTAATGTTTAATACTTAATTAAAAGCTTTAATATTTGCATAATTTAATGAATCACTATGAAGTGAAATTGAATGAATAAAATTCTACAATTAATTCTACAAAGTAACTTGAATAATAACTTTACATTGTCACTGAAAACGATATGTAAAAGTAAAGTAACTAAGTATACACTTGCACTGCAGGAAAAAGAAAATTTTGGTATTATTCTTACTCATATTATAGTAGACGTTGCGCACCAAAATTCTTTTATCGCGCGGGAACCGTCCATTTTTCCGGGATGAAAAGTATCCAATAGCTATGTCCACATTATGCAATTTCATCATAAATTTTCGTCACCTTCTTTTTATTTAACTTTCGTTTGGCATATTCAATAATTGAATGCGTCAAAATCCACCCGCGTTGAAAGAAAAGTGTCATAGCGAGCGCTACGATTTCAACGCGCGTCACGGGCATGCCTCACGTTCGCTGTTGACTGCGCTATAACGCTTGCCCTTGATGGACAAAAAAAGGCCCAGTGTGGACAAAGCTTATGTCCTTTCCCGGGACTCAAAGTATCTTCATACCCAGCAAAATTGGTTCAGCGGTTTGGGCGTGAAGAGGTAACAGACAGACACACACACTTTCGCATAAATTATATTATACTCGTAAAAAGTATATAATATAGAGATATTCTTGGTAATCAAATTCGGATCATCCGAGTAGAAAAGCACGTGTGAATTAACCTTATTATATACCCATATTTCCAGCATACCACATATAAAGTTGCAAATCAAATTACAGAAATACAATGCAACGCGGAAATAAAAAAGCCATAAAAATCAAACAAAGAATTCAAAAATACTCCCCGAAAATTGGTTTACGGGCGAAAATATTTATGGAATCTGATTTCTGACATATGGCAACACCTTCAGGGAACCGATAAACCGACCATAACAATTGAAGACGTAAGCGGATGAAGTAGGTGAGTAAAAATTCGAAAATTTTTTACTTACCTATTTCACAAATTTCTTTCTTTTCTGCACAAATGGAGGCTTTAGAACCGAAAAATAATTTGAAATAAAAAAATTGTGACTTATTGTTTAACCAGATATATTAGCCAGATGACGAAGTAGGTAAGTTACAAAGTTTGTTAAAATTATAAGGAAAAAACTTAGTAATTGTCCTTTCGTCATAAAGCATCAGTTATCCACTTCTTCCACTTACGTCTTCAATTTTGACGGTTTTTACGATTGCCGAAAACGGTAACTCAAGTGCACATTCAGCTGTCAACCGGGAGGATAATTTACAGCGCGTTTATAGCGCAGAATGGAGATCGCGTGAGTCATTATAGAGACACAGATTCATAAGCAATAGATGTACTAAAGCATTTATATCTCAACTAGATGACCGTACATTTTTTCGGGATAAAAAGTATCCTATGTCCTTTCCCTGGCCTCGATGTACTTATCTCCAAACCAAATTTCAGCAAAATCGGTTCAGTGGTTTGAGCGTGAAAAGGTAACAAACAAATGGACTTTCGAATTTATAATATTCTCTCTCTGACCTCTGTGGCTCAGTTGGTGCGCTGTTGGTAGCTCAAGCCGGGGGTCGCGGGTTCGAATCCCGCCGACGGAACAAAAAGTTTTCAAAGTTCCTGGGTCATGGATGTGTGTTAAATATGTGTATAATATGATAAAAATCTTAAATATATGTATAGTATAAAGTATTAAATATATTTCCGTTGTCTGGTACCTGTAACACAAGTCCTTTAGGTACTTAGCACGGGGCCAGACTGACGTGGTGTGAAGCGTCCATAGATATTATTATTATTATATTAACTAGCTGTTGCCCGCGACTTCGTCCGCGTTAGCATAGTTAGATCACGTCCCAAATATTATTTTTCAAAAATATTTAATGTACAGAATTGACTTAATTTCCTACGATTTTATTCAGTAACCCAAATCCTATTAAAGCAAACTCCTTCATCATAGAAGCTCAAATCTTTAATACTTTCAATTCAATCAGTCGAAAGTCTAAGAAAATTTCTAAAAACTTTCATCCCCTATTTCATTTTTATCATTAGGGGTGGAATTTATTAAATTCCTTTCTGAGGGGATGCCTATACGTCATAGTATATTTGTGCATAATACACAGTTTCAGCCCGATCGGTTTAAAATTGACAACGTTTCATACAAACTGTCAACCCCAATTTCACCCTCTTGGGGGTAGAATTTCCAAAAATGCCTAAATTATATCCATTCAATTTTAACTAGTAACCCAATAATAAAGTTTCATGTTTCTAACTTAAGAAATGACGGACTTTCATACAAACTTTCAACCCCTATTTCACCCCCTTCGGGTTGAATTTTCCTAAATTCCTTCCTTAGTGGGTGTCTACTTGATAAAACAATCCTACTTACCAAATTTCGTGGCTGTAACTTAAACAGTTTTTGCTCTGCGATGATGAATCAGTCAGTCAGTCAGTCAGTCAGTCAGTCAGTCAGTTAGTCAGTCAGTCAGGACTTGTAATTTTATATGTATAGATAAGATAAACAAACTTATGCCTATTGAACATACTAAGAATATAACTTAGTTTCAATGTTTTAAACAACTTTATCCACTCGACAGTGGCATGCAAAATGGCAGATTTGTCATGTCTGTGGCGCCCTGAGGGGGTTTCGCCACATACCGACGTTTCTACACGACCAGCATACACTAAAACTGCAATTTCTTGTTCCTTGGTCTTGCAGGAGCCCATAAAAGGATCTAAATCATTTTTAAATTAAATTTTCTACCCTGAAAATAGTACTTTTATAATATATTTGTCAGTAATAATGTTATACAGCTGGTATAATTACTGGGTACCAAAATGTTCAGTAGATTTTGGGTCATATTTTAATAATAAACCACTATTTAGTGAGCTAAGAGTATTTATTTATAACTTTATAGTACTATATACAAAATAATATCACTCAAGTCATGACTCTCATACAAATATTTTATAAAATCAACGATTTAAGTACAGGACAAAAATGGAGGCTGCCTCTCAAACAGCTTCAAGTAGGCTGTGTATTACATGATATCTTAAAGTCATTTCATACTCTAGGCATTACAATATTATATAAACAATAAATTAAGATTATTATCTGGGTGGTACAAGAGTATCAATATTGTAGGTTCAGTAAATGATATGTAGGACTTTACACAAAAAGATATCTCTTTTGTTCATGAAAAATCCTACCTTGATACTAATGTAATTTACGAAATAAGTAGTAACTTTTATCCACAGAAGTTTGATTTTCTTATAATTATAATAAACAAAGTACAAAATAAAATCCTCCAAATTACATGAATTAAAGGAAAACTGAGTAGAAACATGAAAAGAAAACTTGCGAAAATGCGAAAATTTTCTTAAGTGAGTGTAAGATTAGTATGGATAAGACCTTTTTCATCTAGTACTTGGATGCATTGTGCAAGCGTTTGTAACCCAAAATGTAACCCAAAATCAATGCCTCTTTTATTGCACAGCCAACTACTTCTATTTCAGTCACAAATATCACGCACGCGGGAGAGCCATGCTTCGGCACGAATGGGCCGGCTCGACCGGAGAAATACCACGTTCTCACAGAAAACCGGCGTGAAACAGCGCTTGCGCTGTGTTTCGTCGAGTGAGTGAGTTTACCGGAGGCCCAATCAAAAATATGAAAAAAATCCTGTATATTTCATAAATAAATATTTATTAATTCTTCGTAATATTCCATATATATATTTTTTTTAATCAAAAAGTAATAAATAAATTTCGACTCGCACTTGTCCGTTTATTCTTAAGTCTTTTTGTCTCAATGCCTCCTTTCTTGTAATCTAACAACAAAATGATTCAGGCTATTCCATGTTATGCGAACATTCTAATATCGGCCATTAAAACTCAGAGGAGGCGTCTGTGGGGCCGCCCGATACGGGTTGTCACCTGTCTGTGACGAAACCCTTTCGGGGCTCTAATCGGACGGTACTAGTTTTCGTCATTATTTATAAAATATAGAACGTTCTATTAGTGGTAGGGTTTAGTTAAACGAAACTACGTTAAATTATCATTACAGTAAAGTAATATGAACTGCATAAATATGTTATTTAATGTTCGAAAAGCCAAAATCATTGTGCGAGTAAGGGCCAGGCACGGGTTAGATTGCCGTTTTAACTCTTTTTGTTGTTCTACTTAGAACAACGAGTTGAACAACGAGTCCATCCCATTCTACCAGCTAAACGGTTGCTTCTGTAAATGTGAAAAAATTCACGGGAGTAGGAAATATGCTGAATATAAAAGGATTTGCTTCTGTTAATGTGAAAAAATGTACGGGAGTAGGAAATATGCTGAATTTAAAAGGAAAACTATCACGGCTAAGAAGACTTAATAAGTTATTTTTTTAGTAATAGTAACCCAAACAAAATGTATTCGGAAGAGTAACTATATAAAGGAATTTTTCGATAAGATTCCTTTGAATGCTACTAATATGATGTTGTTACTTGTTAGTAGTGTAAAATACGTTTTATAAATGTAAATTCATTGACCGTACAAAAATGATCAAAAACTAGCGTTACAACGGAACCCTATATTGTGCGTGGCCCGATACGCACTTGGCCAGTTTTCTGAAGGATTTCAAACATAATTTTATATTATGTACTACCAAAAAGCTGGTTCCGAAGGTGCTGTACAGAAACTGAGGAAAAAAGACTCGCGGAATGGCAAGTAATATCCATAGATTACAATAGCCGTTTTAATACAATAATTAAACGTTCCATTGCGTGAATTCGCTAGAACGACGAATTCGCTGAAACGGCGAATTCGCTCGAACGGCGAATTCGCTCGAACGGCGAATTCGCTCGAACGGCGAATTCGCTCGAATTCGCTCGAACGGCGAATTCGCTCAAATTCGCTCGAACGGCGAATTCGCTCGAACGGCGAATTCGCTTGAATTCGCTCGAACGGCGAATCCGCTCAAATTCGCTCGAACGGCGAATTTGCTGGAACGGCTAATTCGCTCGAATTCGCACGAACGGCAAATTCGCTCGAACGGCGAATTCGCTCGAACGACGAATCGAACGACAAATCGAACTTTTCGTCAATTTCGTCGATTTTCTTCTTTGTTTATGCTTCGATGCAGTCACAGTGTAACAACAAAATAGCCATGGCGGGATATATATATATAAAGGCTACTGTTTAACAAAATAAAGTATTACTCATATGCATTATCATATGGTAAAGTGCGTAATCAGGGTTACTATTAGTTTGAAATAAAAAGTCTATTTTCGTAAAATTGGTCGATTGGCCATTCAAGCACTAGTGCTCTTAACATAAACTTATCGCCGCCCTAGATGTTAAGAGCGGGCTGCCAAATTTTGCTCTTTTCTAATAAGTATTACGATCCCGGAAGACGATTGACTCAAATGAAATTGAGATTTATTTAATCAATGTATATTTATCTGATATTTGGCTAACGGAAAATACGATTCACTTATTTTGACTCGATAGTTGTATTTTTCGAAATTATGAATATTTCTGGGCTTTTCAACAAATACATGTTACACTTATTGAGTTACTATCATTAAATAACTTGCACTACTACAATCACTTTATTAAATAATAGCTAAAGGAAATATTAGTATTGTATTTAATTTTTAAGTACCTAATCATCAAAAGCATTTTTGGGACTTACGACTTTTACTTTCGTGCTATAATGCAGAAATCGTTGTCACGCGATATATATTATATTATGTATAAGCATTAGTTTTTCTGGGAATATCAGATGATTACTATTTGAAGTTCTATAGATAATATTGTGTTACTTTTTCTGGAAATACCAGATGATCACAGATCTATATGTAGATACAAAATAAAATTAAAATCGGCTGAAGTGGAAGTTCCATATTTACTAGTAGCTTTAAAAGTAAAATGCAGACCAATTATTGTTACAACTTCCAGAGGTCTGTAATGTTTATTGTTTATTATTTCTAATTTTTTATCACCAGCGACATTTGATAAAGTATCTAAGATTTGCTTAACTTTATTGTGTATTATGTTAGAAAAGTTACTTTTTGTACCACTGCAATCGTTAAAGGTCTTGTGTGAGAAGTTATTATTTTAGGCTTATTTTTTCAGTTTGTTTTTATTAAGTTTTTTGCGATATTTAATTTTATTTTGACACTCGGAGTTATGTATCTCTATTAAATGAGTCGCAAAGAATATAATTAATTATCCTAATGAGCTTTTGTATAGTTAAATTATTTAGCAAAACTAAAATTTTAGATTGTTGTATTTCTATACTGTAATTTCTGTTCTACATTGAAAGATATTACATAATTCAATTAAGAGGAAACGCGGGTACAGGAGAATTTCAAAAATAGGTATTTGAAGAAACTATTGCCATCGCGCTTCGCCCTACGCCGCGCGCCGGCCTGTGTGTGTGAGTATTCTATGTGTGCATGCGCCGCTACTGCCCGGCCCGCGCCCTCACCCCGTTGGGCCCCTCGTTCCCGCGCAGAGCCTCGACGCAGTCTGCTTGGAAGTTGGAGCTATAATAATAATATTATTATTAGGTATTGTGAATATAATTTACGTTAGCGTTGTGCTGTGCGGGGCCTCAGTATAGATATTGCTATACTGTGGCGGGGCTAAAGTGGTCGCTTAGTAGGTAGAATCATGATATTATTATGAATCATAATTATTATTAAAATCGCAAAATGCAATTCTGCTTGCAATTCACAATTCATGTCTAGTAATTTAACTTACTAAATTGACATTTAAAATTGTCAGTTTGTCAGTTTCGACAATTCATTTGCTGAATTGATTGAGAGGAATTGCTAAATGTTTCCGATCTTCGTAGACAAAATAATATTATAATTTATAACCATGTAGTTTTTTTGATAAAAGATCCTACGGCTAAGTAAATAAGGTCGTAGATTCATTGTCAATGCTATTTTACTTTTATGTGCATTTTTTGAACTGTTTTTACTACCCATTGTTTAGCGTGGGAAAATTGATAATTCCACCCTCAAAAATGAATCGAAATCGCCAAGTGCTAGACAAATTGTGTAACATTTTATAAAATGTTTATAAATCCGAGCTCGCATAACAACTTCTAGGTCGTAAAAGTAGCTCGAAAAAAACCTACATAAAAACGATTTCTGTTGTCGATGAACCTACGACCTTATTTACTTTGAAACAGGAGCTATTATCCAAGAAACTATGGAACTTCTTGTCTTTATCTATTTCTTCTATATCGACAAACCCTTGCTAGGGCAGCTGATGGAAAGCAACTACCGTCGCCCACACTCGCAACAACGGAAGAGCTGAAGGTGCGTTACCGGCCTTTTAAAAGAGAATAGGGTAGGGGAGGGTAGGGAAGGGAATAAGGTATGGGATTGGACTTCCAGTAAACTCACTCACTCGGCGAAACTGTTGTTGGTTGTTTCACGCCGGTTTTCTGTGAGCGCGTGGTATTTCTCCGGTTGAGCAGGCCCATTACTATGACAGTTTTTTAGGGAAAAATAATATTATTGTTTGTGAGTGATTATAACTGTATTTTAAAAAGATAAAACCGACTTCAAAATTGTACCTAATTGAGAATTAAGACTCCCTATTTCCATAACTAGTAGGTAACTACTGAACCGATTTTGATGAAACTTGCACTATTCCCTAAGTTGAACAATACCTAGTACAACAAAAAAAGAATTACTGAAATCGGAATAGTACTTTCAGAGATATGCGAACACAAACATAAAAACATAGTACGTATATTACAGTATGTATGTATGACACTTACATACACATACATACATACATATTTTTTTTGAAAGGCACATTTGTTCAGACGCTGATATACAGCATGTAACAAAAGATGTATGGAAGATGTACAGATAAGATGTACAGTGCAGGGTGTAAAGAGTTCACTGTGAAAGTAGCAGTGCTGAAAGACCAAATTTTTTTCACTTTTGTATGGGGAAACCCGTGACGCTGGGGCGCTTGCCCATACAAAAGTGAAAAAAAAATTTGGCCGCAGATAAAAGTTAGTGTTATACGTAAAATCTATACATCTATACATAATATATGTAAATAAAATTGGAGTGTCTGTTTGTAATATTGAAAGAACCGTTTGTTACTACATGCATATGAATATACCTATTATGTCCATACCTACGCTACATACATAACGTGACCATTAATTTTTTTGTCAGAGCGGGACAAATACAGAATCCCCGCCTCTCCCCCCCCACCCCCCCCCCCCCTCCCCCATTTGAAATACATGAATAATTATTATGAAAGTGCCTATACATTATTATTTACTTTACTATCTATACATATTATAAAACAAAGTCGCTTTTTTCCCTCATGTCCCTTTGTTTCCTCTAATCTTTAAAACTACGCAACGGATTTTGATGAAGAAATAGAGGAAAATGTGGATAAAACGGGGAAAAATATTTGAAAGGGCTAACTTGAACGCGCTAATCTCAGGAACTACTGGTCCGATTTGAAAAATTCTTTCAGTCTTAGATAGCCCATTTATTAAGGAAGGCTATAGGCTATATTTTATCACGCTAAAACTAATAAGAGAATGTGGAAAAAAACGGGGGAAATTATTTGAAAGGGCTTATCTCGCGAACGTAGACCACGTGGAGGATCATAGGCTATCGATTTTAATCGTTTTTTCAGTGGCTAGGTATATATTTTATACCCGTGCGACGCCGGGGCGGGTTGCTAGTAATATTATAAAGCGGAAGAGTTTGATTGTTTGTATGAACACGTTAATCTCAGGAACTACTGGTCTGATTTGAAAAATTATGTCAGTTCTAGATTTATCCAGGAAGGCTTTAGGCTATATTTTATCAAGCCAAGACTAATAGGAGCGAAAAAACAGAGATAAATGAGGAAAAAGCGGGAAAATGTATTTGATAGGGCTTTTCTCACGAATTACTGGAGCAATTTCTATGTTATTTGACACAATATAGCAGAATAATCACGTTTGTTGTAAAACGCAAACGCAAAAATACTTTTAAATTATTGTCATTTGGTCTGTTTGCAAAAGCGGGACAATTTCGGCCTCACGGGGGACAGCGGGACAGACTGCCTGAAAGCGGGACTGTCCCGCCCAAAGCGGGACGTATGGTCACCTTATACATACACCAAAACAACATTTTTTACAATTTTTGTCTGTATGTCTGTCTGTCTGTTTGTTCCGGCTAATCTCTGAAACGGCTGGAGCTATTTTGACGGTACTTTTTTTGGTAGATAGCTGATGTAGTAAGGAGTAACTTAAAGGCTACTTTTAACCGACTTCCAAAAAGAAGGACGTAATATTATACTTTGACGCGGGCGAAGTCGCGGGCAACAGCTAGTTTATAATATAATAGGTACTGTTATATTATACTGCATAGTCCGATTACTTATATAAAATGTACATTCTCTTACCAGATTCATACAGTACTTTACGCTATAATATCATAAATCGACAGGCAAACCGGCGTCATATCGTAGTATGCAGCGATGCATATATGTATGTGTACAAAACACTGTAGCGACTGACAATACCCCCCTCACCTTCCTTCCCCCGCAGATTGTGATAGAGACAGATGCAGCTCAGGCCCATTTTCGACAAAATTTTAGCGTAAATCGAGGTCCCGTATTCCTCAGTTTCCTCCTTCAAAATTGAGCCTATCTAATATTTTTTTCATGAAATATCTGCAGGAAGAGTGCCTCTATGCCTGTACGTTTTCATTTTTTTTAAAAGATCTTTCAAATTTGTTTTATGATCGGTCGATTGGCGGGGTACACGGCATTCGTTTTTGGTGATTTTCGAATGCTCATATTTTTTTATTTATAAGTAAATTTAGAAAAAATCGAACGTACAGGCATAGCTTTCACAGATCCCAATATTGTATAAAAAAATCATTTGTCTAGACGCATTGTCTAGGGAGTAAATTGGGGAATACGTTTGTATGGAAAAATTGTCTTAGCGTATGCTCTTAATCTTGTAACATTAAGGGTTGGACCTCATCTGGCAGCACGGAATCGCCTTTTTCCGTCGCCCTTTCTCTTTCTGTCGCTTAGAACTGCCATTTGCTAGACCGAGACAGAAAGCATAATGCGATAGCACGCGGCGGAATCCTCGAGGCGATCGCATTATGCTTTCTGTCTCGGTCTAGCAAATGGCAGTTCTAAGCGACAGAAAGAGAAAGGGCGACGGAAAAAGGCGATTCCGTGCTGCCAGATGAGGTCCAACCCTAAGACTCAAGAGAGTAAGTAATACACAAGGATTTTTATCTTAATTAATATATAATGTCAATGTTGGTTGATGCAAAGCAATGATTGTACAAAAATCATAAATTAAGTTTAATTAATGTTTGTAAGTATAGGTACATATAGATATTACAAATATGGAGTTTCTTATCATCACTCACAAAAAATTAGCTTGTTATATAGTAATCACAAAAAAAAATTGTTCTAGGGCTCCCGTACTATAGTGCAATACGTAGTTTGTTATATCTGTATTCCGTACTATTCCATGTTATGCGAACATTCTAATATCGGCCATTAAAACTCACATAAGGCGTCTGTGGGGCCGCCCGATACGGGTTGTCACCTGTCTATGACGAAACCCTTTCGGGGCTCTAATCGGACGGTACTAGTTTTCGTCATTATTTATAAAATATAGAACGTTCTATTAGTGGTAGAGTTTAGTTAAACGAAACTACGTTAAATTATCATTACAGTAAAGTAATATGAACTGCATAAATATGTTATTTAATGTTCGAAAAGCCAAAATCATTGTGCGAGTAAGGGCCAGGCACGGGTTAGATTGCCGTTTTAACTCTTTTTTTTTACTTCTATTTGTTAAACACACACTTAATCCTAATATAAACTGAAAGATTACTTATATATTAGGCACTTCCCAAGTAAATAACTGTATTTTATCACTTTTTTTTATAGTATACACTGCGCTGTCCTCACCTCGACGCGGCCATTTTTTGAAGTGAGATTTCGCATTTCCTCCTTGTCTACCGAGAACTCAAACGACGCTTGCTAGCTGTTTTGTTCTATTTAGACGCGTTTTAATATGTTAGACAAAGACAAAAGTAGTTTTATCGCTGTGTTTGCACATTAAACATGTGCGCGTACACAGCGGCCCGGAAAGGGCTGCGCCACAGACATTGACTTTTGACATGCGACCCTTAGGGGGTTTCGCCATTGTCGAGTGGTTACAGATTTTCTACTACCAAGTAAATACATTAGGCAAAGCAATTAACGCAGCACATAATATTATATTCCAGATACCCGATCGCTAATCCTACATTATGTTCAAACATAATATAATTAATATATGTATCGTAATTACTGATATAATTAATGATTCGCTGATAATTAAATCAGCGCGGAATTCAGCGGCTGACAGATGGCGCAAAATCTGACATATATGTCAGATTTTGCGCCATCATATTATGTTGTATTGTGTCTGTAAATGTAGAGAAATATATTCATAGGCAGATAGCGGGACTATGTTATTTGGAACGGTTATGACAAGTCAATATTAGTATAGGCCTACCAGAATCTGATGGCAAAAAGTGAGAAAATAAATTGACTCTAGCAATACTTAGGTAATTACCTACCGCGGTATTCCAATTGGAATAAAACATTTCGATCCTTTTTTTCCCAGCGGTTGATTTTGTGTGTGAAACATGCAAAATATAAAAATGTATCCAATGATCAAGGATATTTTTTTAAAATCTGCCATCCAAATCCATCAGATCCTGGTAGACCTATACTAATATCTTAATAATCAGCTGGTTTTGACATAACTCGACTAAATGACGTACGTCGATCTATCTATCAATCTTCGCCATCAACTTTTCTGTTAGTGCATTGTAGAAGTAAAATATCGAATCGATAGCGAAGTAAGAAAACGTTTTTTAACGAGCTAGCTACGTTTTTCTACGGCGTGAGACGTTTTTGACGATTTTAGGTTTTTTCTTTTAAAATAGGTAGGCATTGAAGTAATCAGTCCTTTTTATTAATATTGATTTATTACCTACATTTGCAAACAATCAAATCTTTTTTCAACAGTGTTTTAATTATCTCCATAGGTTTATTTAAAGTTACAATAATACCCAGGATCGAATCTGCACCTTGTGAAACAAAGGTAAATGTTATGATAAAGTTGAGTGAAATATCAGAAAAACTCAATTAATACCGTGCTGGAGTTCACATTGGGTACATACGCCGCGGGGCACGGGAACTATTCTAATATTCCCTCGGCAACTTTACAGGGGCCCCGATTCTGGTACTTCGAATGTCAGTTCGATCAAAAAAGCACAAACGAAGCCTGCGAAAGTAACATTCTAAAATGGTCGCTTTGAGTGAATCATAATGTTTTGAAAGTTCCTCAGTAATAACTTCTAATAAGAATGAATAGGGAGTTACGCAAAGGTCGGAACAGAGGGTGCTACTATAGCACATACAGTAAATAATCCGACACTACGAATAATAAAAACTAAGGAAACATAACTCCCATACTTCAACCGTTTTAAATTTGGCACCTTTTCGCAAACTAAAATATGACAATTCAGATTTTCGCCAAGGTCGTATTCCAGGTAACGTAGCATAATATTGCGCGCCGGACAGCCTGCGCGGTTATTGTCATTGTCAAAGTTATGAAACAAAGCCGTTGACAATAATAATTATCATGTCAACCTGGTTGAATGTCACTCGAGTATATATGCACGAAAAATGTGTACCGAACACATGCATAAATGTGCATGTATTCGGGTCACATTTTGTAGCCTTTTGGTGCACTTTTTTTGACGGAGTTACTCTTCCTTAGTTTTTATTATTCGTAGATCCGACAAAAATTCAACATGCTGCACACGTCATATTATATTGACAGAAACGTTGTCAAACGTCGAACAAAACTTGATTGAAACTCAGATTGTCCGTTACAAATTCCTGTTAATAGAAATTTTGGATTCCAAATTTGCTATTTCCACTTCTTTACCCCACGACAAGTCGTCACTCTGAGGATAAAGTCATCTGTCTGTCTGCCACGTTAAACCTATCAATGGGTTCCGAATATTCCCGTAACTACACGTGAAGCAAAGCCAGACCTTTATGGATTTACTTCATACCTTTTTGTACATTAATAGCCTTCCGTCCGACAACAAAGCCGAAAATATTTTTGTGGTAAATCCCCCTGTAGCGGGCGGGATTTTTCAAAATACGCCCGCTGATTTTCAATTCTGTTTTGTAACGAAATAAATTCATCATTGGAAGTTTTCATTAATTAAACTACATTCACTATTCACATTCTACGTGCATTGTATTTTTTGCGATACGGCTAATTAAATTCCTATTGATTATGCATAACGTAAAATGTTATCCAATCTTTTTTAACATAATAAAAATTATAAATATATATATATATATATATATATATATATATATATATATATATATATATATATATATATATATATATATATATATATATATATATATATATATATATATATATATATATATATATACATATATATATATTGTACAATATAAATATGCATAATATTTATGCATATTGAATAATATACTATACGAGATGAAGCTCGCAACTCCGTTGCGTCAAAATTCGTTCATCGCACGAGAAGGGTACATTTTTTTAGATAAAAAATATTCTATGTCCTTTCCCGGGACTCAAAGTATTTCCATGCCAAATTTCAGAAAAATCGGTTCAGTGGTTTGAGAGTGAAGTAGTAACTGACAGACAGACAGACACACTTTTGCATTTATAATATTAGTATGGATTATAATTTACGATAGCTATACTCGTTTATATTTTCTAGCGTTGTAGAGATTTAGGAGCTTTTGTTTCATTCTAGAAATATTATATATTATAGAAGATATTGTAAATGCGAAAGTGTGTATGTCTGTCTTTCTTTCTGTCTGGCTGTGGCCTCTTCACACTCAAACCGTTGAACCGATTTTGTTGAAATTTGGTATGGAGATACTTTGAGACCCGATGATACTTTTTATCTCGGAAAAATGTAGAGCTCCTGCGTGATAAACGAATTTTGACGTATCGGAGTTGTTCCAACGTCGTGGAGACCTCAAGTTCTAGAGATTTTATCATCAAAACATTGTTTGAAGTTTTGTCGTTTTTATAATGATTTTGTATCCCAACAAACAAACTAACCTTATAAAATTAACTCAATAAGGTCTAAACTCTTATACTTGTTATAAAAGAGCATTCATTATGCCAATGTTACTTATAATGGTACGCTATTAGGAGATTTTGCTAATATTACCTTTATTCTTATAATTTGGTTGGGTAAACGTTAATAACTCTAATTTATACGGCAACTATAAGGCTCCGAAATATGTTAATCTTATAGTGGCTATTTACATTGCTTTTTAGCCTTATAATATTCAAAGACATAAAAGCTTTTAATATGGTCAATTATTCTTATAAAAGTAATGCACAAGGTAACTAATAATGATTTTAACTTATAGGGGCACTTAATAAGACATCTATCCAACAAACGAATGCTAACATTTTATATGACCTTAACAAGGATGAAAGCAATCCACATTCCCTTAAGCAGTGATTATAAAGATATTATTCTCTTTAAGGTAACATTAAATTTTTCCATTCAATAAAGCTGTCATTAATTTTAATGACAGCTTTATTGAATGGAAAAAGCATTTGCTTTACATAACTAAATTCGCCATTTTAAACGTACAACAGATTGTGAGAATTTCTTGCGGAGCGGAATGATCGGCCAAGTGTGAGTCGGACCTGTGCACGAAGGGTTCCGTACTTTCATAGAACAAAAATAGGCCAAAATTTTTTAAAAGTTTTTAGGCCTTTCTGTAAATTTCAGGTGCCTACCTGTTACCATTATTGACAAGCAATAAAAGCGAAAAAAACATGTTTGCTGTATAGGAGCCCCCTTAGATATCATATACAGTATTAATTTTATTTTGTTTTATGTATTTGTTGTTATAGTGGCAATAAATGCATACAATCCCGACAAATTTATAGACAGACAGACAGGCGGACAGAAAACGAAGTCTTAGTAATAGGGTCCCGTTTTACCCTTTGGGTACGGAACCCTAAAAAGGGATTCAAAACTGTGGAAGAAGTTGAAAAGGAGCGATGGTTACAGAAGAAAAGTAAAAAATCGGTTGTCTGTAAAGTCGGTTTACTGACGATAGTTGAACGTGACAACGTCATAGCCTTAACCCCTCAGTTCCGGGAAAAATCTATGCAAAAAAGTTGGCAGTTATTATCCGTGTCTGTTACAATGATTATCTATCTTTTAGTGATTTAAGTATAGTAATAATCTATTATATTTATAATATCTATGTATAGTATTATTATATATTTGTATTATGCATGCTGTATATATATTTAATTTAATCCTAAACATATATTTAAAAATGTATTTTTTTTTGTATTCTTTTGTTTGCACATGCACATTAATTCTCTTCTTTACTGCAATTTCACCTTTGCCCGTGGTTGCATGGAAGAGATTGCTACCTAGTAATAAGGCCGCCATTGTGACACCTGAATATTTTGTCTTTTTCTTGTATTCCTTTTGTATCTTTATAAGTGTGCACAATAAAGAATATTTCATTCATTCATTCATTCATTCATTCATTCATTTATTCAGGTCAATGTGCAAAAAAAATGGCGCCCGGCCTACCCTCTTTGTAAAATTAATGTAATATGAAATATCCTTACATATAATCCATATTTTATGTTTGTGTGAACTACATTATAATAAATGTTAAATTTTCTATCTATCAAGCCATCACAATATAGTATTTAGTCCGATGTGATATTAGTTTCTCAATTATAAACTTTCGAAACTATAATTAGTGACTTGTTCAGAAGAAATAAACGAATACTTTATTCTTCATATATTAAGTCATACCTTGACACGTAGGAAATAGAGCACAATTTTGAATAGCCGAAATAATATTAATAGCTCACAGATTGTTTATTTATTTTTCATTCAGAGTGTGGTCAATGTATCAAAGGTCATAACTAACCAAACTTCTTCATACAAAAGTATTCTCTAAGTCATCGAAATACGTAATATAATCGAAACAAAGAGCGCGGCCCAGGTGGGCCTTACGGTTGTTGAGAGACTTGAGAGTGTAAATGGAACGCCTCAGAGCTGTCAGCGAGGTAACGCCGCATGAACTGTCATGTTTTTCGGGCGCGCACCCCATATCGAATTATAAGACGTTATTACGTCAAAAATAAAACAATTAATTTGATAATCACGTATTTTTAATAATATTTCGCAAAAGTGAGCTAAATAAAGTATCCTTATAAAGAGGTATCTTTAGGCCAACCCAACTACAGTGGAAAAAAAACATTTTTATATATAATATACGGGAATAACACTAGCTAGGTGCGATCTTGTTAGTGTGAAAGGAACCCTAACGATATGTAAAATAGCGATATCATAAGAAACAATTGATGCCGTTATAAAGTCTTTACTCTCATAGACTCCTTATATACGATGTGTGAATCCTGTTGTTCTTTTAAAAGCACTATATATAACTTGACTAAATAATTAATGACGTTTTTAGCACAAAAACAGCTTAAATTCAAGGGCGAGTTGATACCAAAACACACAGCGTATCACATTTTATCATGCATTTTAATTCCCATGCACTTTTCACTATAAACGAGCACTAAATCAATACATAAAATAATGACTTATCGTTTACTTGACAGTAAAATGGCTGACGTTACTATTTCTTCTCCAAGCTGTTGCGAAAATGTAAATCACTTATGACGGCAAAAAGGGCAAACGGAGTTTAACTCCCTTGTATCGGACAATAATATAACACGTATAAGGGTGATCGCCCGTATTAACGCTTTCTATATGTTTCTTATATGTTGAAGTACCTTGTTCTTGGTCATTATATAACACGTATAAGGTAAAAGGCGGACAATAAAGCAACTATAAGGAGGGTATAAGGTTATTATCCTAATAAATTGTGCCCAAATGCACCCTTAGTAGCGATAATACGACTCCTGTAAGAATATTATTTTTGGCTATATATTAAGCCAATACAAGAGCAATTTTTGTTAGTTGGGTATATTACTTGCTTCAACCACTGAACAGATTTTAGTGTACGGTAAAGAAATATTTTGAGTATGATTAAAATCAACTTAGGAAAAGTTGTATGCAACATCTAGTTTCTCATACATTTAAATATGAATTAAAAGATGAAGAGCATTTAATTTCAGGTTCGCTGCCGCGGCACGGCGGCACGGGGCTCCACATATCATTTCATATGACGCTACAGCTTTTTGGATTTATATTTTCAATGCTTCGCTCCGTAAATGCAGTATTTAACGGAAAACGTTAAGAACGGTATTAAAGTAAACATTTTCTCTCGTTAGCGTGAGAGTCTTCCAAAATTTGTACATTGTATTTAAACCAATCTTGGTTCAAGCATAATATACACTTATTTGCCCATAGCTTATATGAAATGTATTTATGGTTTTTAAATAACGCGATAAAAACCATTTTGTCGAGCTACGCCCTTTCCATTTTTGCTGTTCCATTGCTTGTTTTCTATGAGAGGCCGGGCTGGCCTCTCATAGAAAACAAGCAATCTAAAACATATCCAACACGGTTTTTTACTTTAACGCAGCGTCACCTTAACATATTTCTTGAAAAGATAGGCAGCGTATTTTAATTTTAAAGGAACGATGTCCTTGTCTGCTATTGAACCTTTCCTATATGCCGGATAAAGACAAGTAGAATAAATTCGTTGATTTTCTCATGTCGTTACTACGGGACCCTATTAAATGCATTACACACACTTGGCCGGTTTTATTTGTGACAAAGCTCATCTCTATTTACATGACAGGTAAAAACAGAAAGCGCAATCAATAAATGGTCAGCAAATATTGGAATGGCCGTTTACAATATTTGGCAAATACACTGTTTGCCAAACAAGTAATGTGCCGTCAAAGCGATCCGCAACAAACACACAGACAGACGGAAATCGCTGACGAACCAACAGTGGGGCCATTAGCTAAGGTACATTGCGGTGCGTTGGAATAACGCAGTATGCTACGCTGCAACACAAAACAAAGAATACACGAATTGGAACGGAACACGCGAACGCACACATGAGTGGGATTTGAGGTAATTTTAAGTAGCAAAATGGAACACAAAACTCTCAATCTTTCGTACGACGCAAGATACCAATATGGTATAATATAATATCATAAAATGTACCTATGAATGTTAAATAATACCAACGATCAAATCAACGGCGCTGCGGAGATGCAATTCAACGCAATGTAGCAATTTTCACCATATTATATACGAGGGGAGGTCCAAAAGTTTGCGGAACGAAAGGGTTGTTACTAAAATATAACAATAAATTTATTTTTCCTTTTCAATATAATCACCCTTAAGTGTAATACATTTATTTGATCTATGGATTAATTTTTCTAAACCATCGAAAAAATATTTTTTGTCTTTGGCCTCAAAATGCGCCGAAATTGCCTCCTTCACTTCGTTATCGTCGGAAAATTTCCTTCCCCTTAGCTCTTTTTTTAAATTTGGAAACAAATAAAAATCGCTAGGGGCCAGGTCTGGACTGTAGGGTGGGTGGACAAGTGGTTCGAATCCATGCGTGTGAAGAGCAGCCATGGCAACTCGGCTCTTGTGAACCGGCGCGTTGTCTTGCAAAAGCAACACACCCTTGGCCAATTTTCCACGACGTTTTTCTTTAAATGCCTCCTTTAACTTTTCCAGTATTAATGCGTAGTATTCTCCGGTTATAGTGGTACCTTTTTCTTTATAATCAATCAGTAATATTCCCTCACAATCCCAAAAAACAGTGGCCATCAACTTTCCTGCCGATTCTGACACTTTGAATTTCTTGGGAGGTGGTGTACCCTTTTTGTGCCATTGCATGGACTCCTGTTTTGATTCAGGTTTAAAGTGATAAACCCATGTTTCATCTCCAGTAACAATCCGCTCCAAAATCTGCACAGGGTTGTCTCCACACACCTCCAAAAAGTGCTTAGACGGGTCGATGCGCTGCTGTTTTTGAAGCGGCGTGAGCATTCTCGGCACCCATCTTGCACTGACTTTTGTCATGCCCAAGTGGTCGTGCAGGATCCGCAAAATGGTTGTATCTGATACTCCAACAAATGCAGATATATGTTTTTTCTTTAAACGTGTGTCTTTCAGTACAAGTTTTTCGACTTTTTCGACGATGTCTGATGTGGTGGCCTCAACTGGCCGCCCAGAGCGAGGGTCGTCTTTAATTGAATCTCGACCATGTTTGAAAAGTCCATGCCACTTATAAACCATTGTTTTACCAGGGCACTGATCTCCATAAACGGCTTCCATTTCATTTAAAATGGTTTGAACGTTTTTTACTTGCTTGCTAAGGAATTTTATCACAGCGCGATGTTCAATTTTCTCCATAATTGCAGTTTGCTTCCGGATTGACTTGTTTAGCAGGCGAGTACTCGTAAACGAATGGCGCTATAGGGTTGAGATTATATATATATACTAATTATGAGTGCTCAATTAGTATGACACTAAGCGAGCTACCCTATCCCCACTCCATCCCCTCCATTCCGCGAACTTTTGGACCTCCCCTCGTAGGTATGTTCTGCTAGATGACGCTTGCAACTCCGTTGCGATAAAATTCGTTTATCGTTGAAACCGTGAACCGTGAAATTTCAGCAAAATCGGTTCAGTGGTTTGAGCGTAAAGAGGTTCAACTACGACGAAGCCACAGTATTGCAGTATTCCAGGGTAAATATTGTAATACTGTGACAAAGCTGATGATGATGCGACGATGCAACCCATTACCCAACGCAACGGAGTAATGTGGCTTCGCTTGTGTGTACATAGTTCATTCAATCATATTTTGCTTCAGAGTGTTTATGAAAGTGATCCTTATCTCCTTTAAGTAAACGTCATGTAACAGATAAATTATTTTGTAATATTGATAGGTGAACATGAAATAGTAGAGGAAACTTAACGTCAAATAGCTAAGACCCCCTGGTGGAACATACGGGGTGGCCGATCGTTCGGGTTGGACTGATCGCAGGCCAATCTGACTGGACTCGTTTTGTGCAGTCTCATGTGTGTGTGTGCGTGTGTGGATTAATATACTGTACAATAGAAATCTTCTTGTACAAAAAAAACCTTCTCCTATACTCTGTTTTTAACCCCCGACCAAAAAGAGGGGTGTTATAATTTTGATGAATTTGCCTTCTGATTCCTGACACTTATTGACATTTCCAGTACGTTTCAGTTTATGTCTTTCGGGGCTTTTCTCTTAATGTAACATAATTACTTCGTCGGGTTTACACATCATTGTTTGCTTACTAGATCAAAACGGGATGGCGTGTATAGAAAATCTTTACATCGGAATCATAAGATAGGCAATATCTGGTGACGTATGGGGCCAATCTCTGGCCGTGGGGCCAGCAGCCTACAGGAGAGCGATTGCGTCATCGATCACGCCGCCCGATACAGGATTATACGCTGCGTACACACTGAGGCACTTTGTGAGACGACTTCAAGTATAGAGCGTGGTTTTTAACCTCCAATGAAAAAAGAGGTAATAAGTTTAGTGCCAAGCTAAAATGGGACTGGGCGGGCCATACAAGCCGCATGCATCCGGACCGCTGGGCAACGATCACCACAGAATGGGTATCAGACGATGGACAACGCCGCCGTGGCCGGCCTCGAAAAAGATGACGCGATGACCTAGACAAATACGAGCCAGGTTGGCCTACGGCTGCGTTGGATCGAGAGAACTGGAAGACTTTGGGGGAGGCCTTTGCCCAGCAGTGGTACAGCATTGGCTCTTAAAAAAAAGTTTAACGTCTCTCTCTCTCTCTCTCTCACTGTGTTTGTGTGTGTTTGTTCGTGGCATTCACCCAAACGGCTACCAGTCTCGGCTTTACCGATTTCGATCTAGTTTTTTTGTTCGAATGCTGACATGATTTTTTTTATATGGAAACTTTGGGGTTTATCTAATTGGAGTTTTTATCGCCTTTTTATTTATGTTAATTACTTGTTACTCTAACGCCTGAAAAATCTTTCTGTTAAACAATTAGGTGATCAGTCTGTATTGTCCTAACTCCTAACTCCCAACCACAGACATAGATCAAGATTGATCTATGTCTGTGCTCCCGACCAAACTTTAAGAAACATTTTTCCAACGCAAGAATCGAATCCACGACCTCCAAGTCATAAAGCCACGAAACTATTATAATACCACGTAGGTGTAAATTAGAATTCTTCTATTGAAAGACTAGACTCTAGAGTCTAGCCAATGTATAGCGACAAAATTGACGACCTATATCAGAAACAAACTGCCTGTAAACCAGAACAAAAATAGAATTCTACACTGCTGCTTTGTTTAGTGAAATATTAAAATAATTAATGGTTGTAAGAGTGATTAATGTGGAGGATAAAATTAATAAATTAAAAACACATGTGGCATACTTTTACAACGTTCTGAAGACTAGTGTAACAATGACGTTAAAGTTTTATTGCTGTTAGTGAAAATTAATGAATGTGTTGGTAATAAAGATTTGAGTGATCTAGTTGCACATGATCTCGTCCCAGTACAAAAGATGTCGTCCTAGTAGGACGAGTCAGTTTTAATAGAAGCGGTTAATGAACATCGGATGGAAAGTTATTACCTTCGTCCGTCGCCCATGGACTGACATCACTGAACAACTTCCAAGAGTTGCTGGCCTAATCTACCGGTAGACTTAGCATAGTCACTATAGAAACGGTTTCTTTCTACGGAAGAATAGACAAAATGACAGTTAGGAATGGAAATCGCCATTCTGTCGATAAAATATGTCAGTATGTCGATTCTTTTCCATTTCTACTGTTGTTATCTAAGCTTGCTGCTGTTGTTGTCATAAAATTTTGAGATCTCTTCATAGTACGAAACAAAGTCGCTACTCGCTTCCCTGTACGTCACTACTAATATTACTACATCTATACTAATATTATAAAGAGGTAAACTTTGTTTATTTGTTTGTTTAATTGTAATGAATAGGCTCAAAAACTACTGGACCGATTTTAAAAATTCTTTCACCATTCGAAAGCTACATTATTTACGAGTAACATAGGCTACTTTTTATTTTGGAAAATATAGGGTTCCGTAAGATATTTGGGTTTTTCTGACACAAGGTGAAAAAAATCAACCAGAAAAGTTACTTATTTTGCGTACGCTGCCTAAACTATAAAAGATAGAACCATACAATGTTCTAAGTAAATGTAGATCTTATAAATATCTACAAAAATGTCCGCAACACACTATACTATCTATGGCAAGTGAGGCACAACAACCATTTTTTTATTTAAAAATCTTGATTTTTTTTGACTACATTTAAACGCATTTATTTGACTCATGCTGATAATTCTTATCAAAATAAATTATTTCATCACTAAGTACAATTTGTGTAGACACTATTTGGTGTTTGAATGATTAAAATTGGACGTTTAGTTTAGAAGTTATGGCGAAATTAAAAATTGCGTTACGCCCGTTTCGAAGTGGGCGCTACTAAGGCGGGGGTGCGCAGTAGCGAAGATTATGACCGGTCTTGCAGCTGGTGAATTAGCTCATATACCCGTTGCATATACCAAGAATACCAATGATCCCTACATAACAGCTGATTTGCCTATACCCTGCAAAAGGCTCCAATTCCCTGTGAGACGTAGCTTTTGCGGCGGTACCGACTAATGCGGGCCACGGGTAGTAATAATGAATACGAGTACAAGTCAAAACTGCTGAATCGATTTTAATCATTTTTTCTGTAGACATATATTTTATACCCGTGCGAAGACGGGGCGGGTCGCTAGTACATAATATAATGTTTCTACATTATTGTAATAATAATCCCACCAAAAACATACCTGTTAAAATGGGGCCAAGTTCCTATCGGCTAATTTTGGGCCTAAAAAAAGAGTTGAAATCCAATCCAATGCCAAGTTTAGATGCACTTCATCGATCGTAATCATCTTCATCAACAGCCTGATCCATAATACTTCTAATTTGAACTGGAAGATGATTACGATCGATGAAGTGCATCTAAACTTGGCATTGGATTGGATTTCAACTGTTTTTCAGGAAATCATGCTTTTTTTTCTTTTTATGCCACGACCGATATAAACAATACTTTCGATAGCGCTAGTGGTATTTGTAAAACTATCAATAGAAGCCGAATTTTTAAGTAAACAGTATTTATGTAATAAGCTTTATAGTGTGCATTATACATGACAATATTTTATACCTCCTCCTCCCACCCTCCTCAGCGTATTCTCGTTTATCACTGGTACATAAGAATTTTTACCTAAAGTTCGTAGATGAGCCAACTCACGCTGGACTGATTTCTTAAATTTCTTAATTTTTTGTTCATCTACATATAATACACGACCTGTGTGCCAAATTTCATAACGCTAGGACAATTGGCCTCTGAAGTTCGTAGATGAACCGACTCACGCTTGACCAAATTCTTAAATTTCTCAGCTTTTTGTTTCTACATTTAAATAACACACGACCTGTGGGCTGTGTGCAAAATTTCATTATGCTAGGACAATTGGAAGTGGCCTCTTAATTTCGTAGATGTATCGATTCACGCTTGACCGATTTCTTGAATTTCTTAAATATCTGAATTTTTTGGTAATCTACGTATAACACACGACCTGTGTGCCAAATTTCATAATGCTAGGAAAATTGGAAGTGGCCTAGAGGTTTTGATTACCGGTCAGTGAGTGAGTCAGTGCCAAAATTAGCAATTTTTACAGGGACATATTTCAGGATCTACCGAAGCTATACCTATGAAATTGGGTATACTGCTTAAGTACCAGTATATAATTACGTAGGTTTAATTTTATGTTTGCACTCGCAATAGACACTGAGCTACAGGGGGGTCAAAAGTGCGTCGAAACGGTTCGTGTAAATAGAGCACGACATGCGCGCGGCCTGCTGGAACTTGGCCGCGCACTCCGTGCGCTTTGATAATATCTATGGACGCTTCACACCACCTCAGTCTGGCCCCGTGCTAAGTACCTAAAGGACTTGTGTTACAGGTACCAGACAACGAAAATATATTTAATACTTTTATACTATACATATATTTAAGATTTTTATTATATATATCCAGACCCGGGAACATTGAAAACTTTTTGTTCCGTCGGCGGGATTCGAACCCGCGATCCCCGGCTTGAGCTACCAACGCGCTCACCACTGAGCCACAGAGGTCGTCGAATTTTGGTGCGATTTATTTATGTGGACCCTAATAGGAAACATCGTCACAGAGGTTTAGGTGTCTCAAAACGTACCTCTAGTCTGTACACGGCCTGAAGGGACCCAAATGATCAAGTATTTCTATTGAGGAGCGATAGATACGCCTCTGACCCGCGCCCCGCTATCGCCCGGACAAATCTCCACCGAAAACAGACGTGATTTCATATTATTAGCTGTTAACATCACACATTAGAAAGTTTTCCTAAGAAACTGCCTAAATTGTAAGGAAAACTATACCAAGCAGAAAAACATAGTTAATAACCTTCGTTGGAAGTAAAAAAAATAATTAGATAAAGCTAAATGACACCCACAACTCCGTTGCGCCAAAATTCGTTTATCGCGCGGGAACCGTACATTTTCCGTAATAAAAATTATCCTATGTCCTTTCCCGAGACTCAAAGTATCCTGTGATCACTCTGCCAATGTAAATACTACTATTTCCCAGGAACAGTATGTTTTGTGATTAATAATAATTAGTAGTTTTGACATCCAAGAAAACGACAATCCTATCTATTGACGATTTTTGTATGCCTATCTTGAGTTATCACTTTTTATAAGCAGCTAAAATAAAATAAAAATATCACGCAAAGGTCGGATCAGAGGGCGCTACCAGCACATAGAGTAAATTATCCGATTAAAATCCGACATCTTGCCCACGTCATATCAGAATTTCACAAATAACGCCTCCGTGATCTAGTGGTATAGAGCGCGGCTCTTGACTCGGAGGTCGTGGGTTCGATTCCCGCGTTGGAAACATGATATTTCCAAGTTTGGTTAGGACAATGCAGGCTGATCACCTGATTGTCTGACAAGTAAGATGATCCATGCGTCGGATGGGCATGTAAAAAGTCGGTCCTGCGCCTGATCTCTCGCCGGTCGTGTCGGTCTGCCGTCCCACTGGGTTATGAGAGTAAAGGAATAGAGAGTGCTCTTGTGTACTGCGCACACACTTGGTCACTATAAAATTACTCCTGCGTAGCTGGCCTGGTTTCAATGAAACCGGCCACCGTCACCGAAACCGGTGTGGGAGCTATTATTATTATTATAAGAATTTCACAGAAACGTTGTCAAACGTCGAACAAAACTTTTTGTTTACTGTCTGCTGAGTACTGGTGCTGCCTATACCGTGAAAACATTGTATCCTTTTAGAGGAGTTTCCTGAAACACCTGCAATTGTTCTATCAAGATGGCATAGAAGAAGGCGTCGACTATCAACATGTTCAAATAGTATGGACCTGTTAAAAATTCCGGCATAATGATCCATCGTTATATAACAGCTGGTCGGTTTCCCACGGACATGCTTTAATAATGTACGCCATAGAAGCAGCTGCTGTAGATATGCCCATAGAACTTTGCCATGGGCCATAGAAAATTAC
This sequence comes from Polyommatus iphigenia, assembly GCA_963422495.1. NCBI lineage: Eukaryota > Metazoa > Arthropoda > Insecta > Lepidoptera > Lycaenidae > Polyommatus > Polyommatus iphigenia. Next base: position 29,507,361 of record OY730177.1, on the reverse strand, counting down.
GTAAATAATCGATAAAAACTAACATATTATACAGGGTGTCACAAAACAAAGTGATAATTGTTTAGGGTGTGTATGAGACCCCTGTAATCTATAGTTAAATGTGAAAGCAGCAGCGCTGAAAGAGCTTTGTTGTTATGTATATTATGTATGTGTCTAGAATTTACCCATACAGAAGTATAAGATCAAATTGAGAAACCTCCTCTTTTTGGGAAGTCGGTTAATAAGTATACATTATAGATTACAAAAAAGGAAATTTAGTCGTAGTGGGCGAGCTGTATGTGACGAACTATGGCTAGAAACACTCTGGATCATACCGGCATTCAAACCCAAAAATTACTAAGTAATAATCCAGCCCACTCGTTTGATTACGATACCACAGACAAAAAGACAGACACACACTTCAAACTAATAACACCGCTCTGTTTTCATGGGGGCTAAAAAGATATACCGCACGTTCTCAGATAATTAAAAACTGTGATAAAAACATATGATTTTCAGACCTTCAGGATAAGCAGGAAAATGTCATTAAAATCGACTAGCCGTTTCAGACAACATTGGCAACAATAACCGCGACACGAGAATTTCAGATACATATAGGATCACATAGGAAGATACAACAAAAGGATATTTATTTGAAACTACCGACTATGTTCTTCAGTAATATGAAATTATTCTCTTGGGTGCACTGGAATTACAAAACAATAGGAGCATCCAGTTATTTCAGTCCAATAGTTAGTTTAACTGCGAGTGCTACAAATATTTGTTTACTGCTTATTGCTTTATTACATAACTAATTTTATACCGTGACTCCGCGTGAAAAAGAATTCCTATGACATTAGCAATAGTAAAGAACAATGGCCAAATCGTACCAGGTGGGCGGTGGCGTCCCGATATGCTATTAGTAGCAAAAATTCCCTTATATTTTAAGGCATCGAAAATCATTAGAAATGTGTGTTCAAATAGCCACAAAAAAAGATCAATATATTTTAGTTTCGTTATGTTCTGACAGCCGGCGATCATTCGCATTCGTTCTATTTTTTGGGTAAAACTCTAGGAAAAATTGAAATAATTAGAAACGAGATCGCCGAATATACACTTGTAGGCTACACCGCAGTCGGGAAAAAGGTAGTTCTTAAGTCTAACCTCAAAATAATTGTAAACGTTATTAATTATTTTAAAAAATCGTGGCTATTTAGACATAAATCTCAAACGGAATTATGTTTAGAGCATAAGAACAACCAAATCTAACTATAGTTTATTTTGGGACATCAAAAATAAAAGTCGAGTCCAGCTCCTATACAAATTTGGCCATGATTCTTTTGATCCTGATTTTACCCTATTTTAGGGTGTAATTAAAAAAACTATCTTAGTATAGGCACGGCAAGAAATTCCATAACGAAACTATAACACCTCCACTCCGACCGGCACGTGGTGCGTCGTTTCAGTTCGACAGAATTCGGCATGGTGTTATTATGAAAAATTTGCAATACTTTTCTTTGCTTTTATTCGGCTTCCTACGTCTATGGTGAAATGCAGTAGTAGTTATCGGCTGCAAAATTGCCACAAATGACAGGTTCGGTGTGTCAAAGCACTATAGCCCTACTTCTTAGAATAGCTGCTGAAAACATAAATATTTTAATATAGGTTGTGTGGTGAAAATGCTATGCTCTTTACGTGTTGGTTTCACGTGACCAGCATGCTTAGGTATTTGTGACAGCAATTCAAAAGGCGTTTGCTTAAATACTTTATACTTATACTACTATATAACTGTTTTCAAACGCCTGTTTCATTGCTGGCGCAAGATACAATAGACTCAGTAAACACCTGCACTAATGCCTTCCAAAAAATATATGGTGACGATGGTCAAATTAATTGAAATCAGTCAAGCCAGGCAGGACTCAAGAGTAATGTAAGCCCAAGTACGGGAGCAGTACACAAGAGAACTCTCTTTTCCTTTACTCTCGTACCTATAGTGAAACGGATGACCGATACAACTGGGGAAAGATCCGGCGCAGAACCTATGGATCATCTTGTCAGACAATTAGGCACGGAGTTATTAGGTGATCAGCCTGAAACCTAAGTCCTAATCAGACTTGGGAACATTTTTACTACATACCTACTACTACACAAGTCAAGAGCCACGTTAAACCACTGGACCACTAGACTTGTGTGACTAGCCTCTTCGGCCACAGCTTCTGCCAGCGGACTCGCCTGGAACCTAAATACAAGTATCCAACGGGAATTAAACCCACAACCCCCGTCTCCAGGTTGAGAGCTCTTAGCCACTGGAGTCTGAATCACATTGGATTACATTTCAGCAAGTGGTAACCTACATCGTCGATTATTTAACATTTGTAATGTTTGTTTCACCTAAGACGGCGAATACAAATCAGCGTTAGTGCGCGTGACTCACCAGATGCGTCAGCCGCGAGCCGCGGCAAGCGGAAAATAAACAATCACTTTAGGGTTGACAACTTGACACACATGTCTTCTTTTTCTTTTAAAAAATGGCTCTGAAGTGAGTCGTCGTTTTTAGATCATCATTGCTACTGGCTATACATTAAGGGAGGCTATTTAAGAAGAAGAATCGCCAATATTTAAGTGTGACAGTCTGAAGACACCATGTTCATGATGACAAACCTTCTTTAGCGGCGTTGTCCACTTCTTTCTGGTATGGCCCCATAGGTAATCTTACTCTCAATACTCAGTGCCTGCCAACCGGCAACTTGATGTTTTTGGCAGTAATTTTTACCCAACTACCCCAAATCCTTGCCAAAACAAACGGCAAAAAGTGAATCAGCGACGCTATTAAAAAGACAAATTTCTGTCAAAAATCCATAGAAACCGGGCATATACCTATGTAAAAGACCCACATTACTTTCGCATTGTCGAGACGAGAAAAAAAATCTTAAAATTATCAAAACTTTTGCGAGGCAGCCCTATTCACCGTCACGCACTATCACTCGACATCTATGTTCTTACACTGAATATTTTCCATACTCGTCACCTCCAAAACAACAACACTCCACTGCTATTCGAAAACCACCCCTATCTTAAACAAATAGAGTTCAAAGCGACCGCACGGGCGATTGCTAGTATTTTGTAAATTTGACCAACTTTACATTAACGGAACGCACGGGATTTTCACACCTATTCCTAAAAGATAGAGTTGAAGTTCCCAACGAGGAAGTGTTATAAATTATTGCCAGATATATTTTATAGTGACGCATCCATCTCGGAGCGCCTGTATGAATAGGCGTTTTGAAATTGAAAGGATTATACTCGGGCGGGACACGTGTTCGATTGATGTCATACGCCTTTGTACGTTTGTAGGGCAGAGACATAAAACAAGGGTCAAATCTTAGAAGAATTAACTCCTAATGAGGAAAGGGTAAAAGTTGGAAGGCTTATTTTTAGTCTACGTTCTCCTACTCCTCTTTTATTTCTGATTAATTTCGTTGCAAGTTCCAATCTGTGAAGAAATTGAACAATTTGACTGCAATGTGTAGGTAGTTCCTTAATTGTGTGTCACTAGTTTGTTTTTGCTTTGTTCTGCTGATTTTATTCGAATTTCGAAATTGCGATTTTGGAGCCATAATTCACGCAATTTCTGCTGTCACTTTGCTTTTGCGAGATACTTTTGTGTTTGTTACCACTGTCGATCCTTGCGACACAGGAGTTGCAGTGGTTATATTATGTGGTGGTGGGTGCACCATTTGACTGTAAAAAAGGAGGATTTGAAGAAAGATTGGCCAATGAGGATTGAGGGAGCAATACATTATACAAGCCATTAGAACATATAGAAGGACGGACGACCAACACGACGGGCGAGAGGTGCAGGACTTTTTTACATGCTCATCAGACGCATGGATCATCTTACTTATCAGACAATTAGTTGTGCATTGCATCTAAACAAAATTGGAAATAACACGTTTCCAATGCGGGATTCGAACCCACGACGTCGAGAGCCATGCTCTAAAGCTAAACCCTTGACCACGGAGGCATTCAATGACAGCATATTGTCCAAATATCTTAGTCAATTTAGCTAGCTCATCTTATACACTTTGATCGTCCATTAAACAGTACGTCGTTATATAATATTGAGTTAACGTTTCGTAACATAATGAACGGTTCCGGGCCGTGGTCGAAAACAATCGGCACTGAGTTGGACCCACTGCATTTAACGCACCGACGACTGGGGCATTAACGTGTGAGTGCTGCTACACGATCCGACCTGGCTCTTTGAACATTTATATACGGTTCGAGAATTTGATACCCGGGTTTTAAGGCTACTTTTATCGGTTAGGGAACTTGACGAGAAGAACCGACTTAAAAAACTCGGAAACTAACCTCTTAAAATGGGATATAGGTGTGTTTCAACCTCGTGAGGATACGTAGCAAGAAATATCGCTCATCACTGGTGGAAACGCTATCTTACAGGCGGCTTATACTGATCACTAGGAGACTGTAGGCTGTCTTGTGAAATCTTAAAAGATAACACACCAAAGGACTAAAATATCTTAAATAAATCCTTAGGACTTGATACATATTATGCAATACTAATTCATTAAAAATTTTGTAAGAAATGATAGATTAATTATGACTCTGAATTTTAAATCATGACATTATACAATGCATTGCATTATGCACCCCGCAAACGATCAAATTTGTTTGACAAACATGTTTGATGTAATTTACGTTTTCATCAAACAGCAGCGCAGACAAACAAACGTGCATCAAACAAGTTGTCAAACAATTAGCTAGAATCTTGTTTGACAAATACAGCGCAACACGTTCAAACACGTTTGTCAAACGCTACGCAAAAACAAATTTTCTTCAAACATGTCAAACACGTAGTTTGTTTGACTAACGCTTCAAACAAAGCTGTACACTATCAAACTGTTTGACAAAACACGTAAAATTTGACAAACAATTTGATCGTTTGTATTGCGGGGTACTTTAAATGCAATGGGCATTCACTATTGTCTATTACCAACGAAGGATCAATAGGAGGCTGGATAATAGTTTATCAGTCTCAAATTTTGTTTCGGCCTGAAAATTGGATCGTGTAGTTAGGGTATAACACGGTGAGGTGTTTTTTATAACTAAATATGTAATTAAATTAGAGTTTCCGTTTATCAAGTATTGTTTTGTTTTAGTTTTTTTTTTTAATGATTATGTTTTTAAATAAAATTGTACATCCGTAGTTGGGCCTCAGGATAACTTTTTTGCTATTAGTATTTTTGCTATGAGGAAAATGTTTTACTATGCCCTATGCCTATACTTACTTTAATCATTCGATCGGAGATTCTTGGAAATGCTATTGTATTCTATTGCTGTCGCGATCACCGGTACTCGTATGGGGCTTGATGGGTTAAAATGAGAACTAATACTAGAGGTAGATGTTGCCTGCAACTTTGTAATGTCTAACTCATAGCTAACTTAGTTGATCGCGCAGGAACCGTACATTTTTCGATGATAAAGATCTGTTCGATGATAAGTTTGGGTCCCGGGTAATAAAAAAGAATAGTTTTTATTACCCGGGACTCAAACTTATCGAATTTTGCATCACTTCCGCATAGGTTTATCGTATAACTTTAACTGTGAAGAGATAACAGACAGACAAATTATTGCATTTTTTATATTAGTGTTTATATATCATATTGGTTTAAGTGCCAAAAGGTAACAGACACTTTGTGACATTAGTATGGCTATCACACTCGTATCAGATAAGCATCGTTGATCGGCAAACCGGTGTGATGTGATTGCGCCGTGTCACCAGCTGACGAGACACCTGCCCCACTTGGCCCCAGCTGCGGGGAGACTGGCCCACAACGTCTAGGAACCACGTCTAGGTCGGTGACATAAAAAAACTAATTATTCGAATTTCAAACATAGAAAATTTGGAATTTTGAAAGAACCAAGTGCGGGGAGAACGTCACATGTGTACCGGCTAGGATTTTTTATTCAGTAGGCCGTTGAAAAAAAATCGAATGTAGAAGAGTTCAAAATTCAATAGAAGAATTTCGAAATTTAAAAGAAAGGGAATCCTTATTTTAACTATGGAATAGTCTTTTGAAAGTAAGTTGACCAATGAGTTGGAAGAATTCGATGCTATGATTCAATTATTATTATAGTGGTATATCTCATAAGTCATAAGTTCTATAAAAGATCCTAATCAGTGGAGAGTGACATCACAAATCACAAAATATAAGAGACAACGCTTAATTTCATTCCCATGACAGAAATGATTGACGTGTTTAGAAAAAGTTGAGTCATTGCTTGGTGTGTCATTGTCAAATTCATTACATTCTTAAAATTTTCTCTATAGAAATAAATCACAAAACGAATAATAAAAACTAAGGAAAAGTAACTCCGTCAAAAAACATGCTCCACAATACTTGTCAAAAATGTGTACCTTTCAATACATATATTTTGCAATATTTAGGTGGCCTTGAGCGGTATCAGGCTGACGTTACATGACAGTTCGAAAGGAACCAAACAGGGAACATGCAAATACAATATTTATGAAAATGTTGCTATTAAAATGTTAAAAAAATATAAAAGAAAGGCCACTGTAAGGTTATTATTTTATAAAATATTGTTTTTTTTTTTTTACAAAAAATATGAATTAAAAGTAGCTTGAAACGGAACGTATTTCAAAACACCAATCAGCGTTCAGTGACGTCACACCTGCTTTTGACAACCATAGAGAAATATAATACATACTACTCGACCAAGCCAACTAGACGAATGTCAAAGCTTGCTCTCTCGCACTTACGCACGTCGCTAGCAATGCATAAGAGCGAGAGAGCATGATTTGACAGTCGTCTAGTTGGCTTGGTCGAGTAGTACATGATATATTATGTTTGACAACTTTTTGAGAGGTTAAGGTTCACGAAAGGAAAATTTAATTGCAATAAAAATAGAAGCTGGGTTTATCAAAGCAGACTCTACAAACCCAAAGAGAATGTAATCACTACGTTTTATAGATATCTTCCAAAGTCACTGTTGACATTGTAGTACTTAACATTTTTTGTCGAAAGTGTAGAGTAAGTATTCCAGTGTAGAAATGAGAGGGACTAAAATATGTAATATCATTTATTTACCTTCATTCAGCAGCTTCTATATACATATTATACCTAGCAGTTATTTTATTTCAGCTCAACAAGAGAATCTTATAGCACAATGCCTTCTGAATGTTCAACTCAAAAGAGAAGGAGGAACATGTACTTACATACAATAAAAAGTCGAGACTCGAGTTACCATTCGAGTTACTCCAGAACACAAAGTACGTAAAGGAGGTTACGGTATCGTGTTATAGCTATTATAAATGAAACGCAAGGCTCGGTTCAGGCCTGCAAATGCGAGGTCCTGCAAAAGGAGCCTCCGATTACGTCCGTCACATGTTATTGGAAGAAGTCTAAATTATGATTTTACCTCTTTACAGTGCCAGTGAACACGCCTAGCGTGCTACGTAATTTCATCCTGCAGTGCCGAGAGCACACCCAGCATATTTGCGTTTTTTATAGGGCACCGCTGGGAACTATTCGAAAATAGTGGTGGTAATGAATGTGTTAATAGACGATGTGGCTAGCAACCCATCACTATTCTGGTTTCATTTTCCAATTATATATGTATGTTACTGTAAAAGCTCGAACTGCAGTAAATCCTAAGATTTTCTAGTAAAACCTAAGATCTACCAATCCCTTATGGTAAATGTCCGAAAAGGTTTGCGATACGAACTTTTACCACCATATAGTTGGTAAATCTTAGGATTTACAGTAATGGCATGGTTTATGTTGAAAAACAACGGCCAAGTGAGAGTCGGAGTCGCGCATGAAGGGTTCCGTACTGTTATAGAGCAAAAAACATTAAATCTTTATTTTATTTTAATATTATTATAAATTATTAAAGTGGTATAATTAACAGTGGGCGAGCCATGCTTCGGCACGAATGGGCCGGCTCGACCAGAGAAATACCACGGACTCACAGAAAACCGGCGTGAAACAGTTGCGCTGTGTTTCGCCGAGTGAGTGAGTTTACCGGAGGCCCAATCCCCCTACCCTTCCCTACCCTCCCCTACCCCTATTACCCTATTTCCTCTTAAAGGCCGACAGACCTGCAGCTCTTCTGAAGTTGCGAGTGTCCATGGGCACCGGAAGTTGCTTTCCATCAAGTGAAATATTTTGTTTTAGATACATACCTTACCTATTAATTAATAACATAATTTGATTGCCTTTTTACTTTTTTTAAAACCAAATATAAGAAGAATACTGATTGAATTATAGTAGCTTAGGTAAGCATTATGTTAACTATATGTACCTGTTTTGTCTTATAGTTTATTAAGGTAAATAATTTCGAATTACTCTTTGTTTTATTCCTAAAACCGACATTTACCAGTTGACAGTAGTAAAACCTAGCATATGCCGAATTTTAATGGTAAATGTTCGAAAAAATCGACGTATTAGAAATACATACATTTACCAACTCGTGTCGGTAAATCCTAAGATTGACACTTAAATCTTAAGATTTACCGAAGTTCGAGCTTTTACAGTAACATATACACCACAAAATGCTAAAATACGTGGCTTTTGGGTCTTATAAACTTAGGTACTGTCTAACCCGTAAGTGATATAGACAGTGTTTATGTACTATTTTCTAAAATGTTTGAGATAATAAAACTACCTATATCGTTTTGTAAATAAGTACAGTTTTTTATTTCATTTTAAAATTAAAGGTGATAAATTGACAAGTGCACAGCAAATGATTCAGAAAAGCAAATTCGTGTAGTTTTCTGATCACTCTTTCAATGTGAATTCGAAGACTCGCAATCTTCTTTGACCTGAGTACATAATGTCTTGAACTTTTCTTAGCCGAAAAATAATGCAAAATTTGAAAAGCCTATTGGGAAAGCCATTGAGGACAAGTACGATCAGGCCGCACAGCACGTAGTGATTATATTCTCTTTGGTGCACAGATTAAGGTATATATTGATCAGGTGGGGCCATTGTCAATAATTATTGTCAAACAGTAGAGACGTCATACAGACTATAGATCCGTTTTGGCGCCAAAATTTAAATTGTCAATTTTAAACCGCATTTTTTGCAGTAAATTCCAGTGTTTAATTTTTTTTAATACAGTTGTGGTCTATTCTACATGGGGTTCTTTAAAATAAACACAAAAATAAAAATATCGCATCTTCCCTATTTAAAACGGTAATAGTATGGTAGTTATGTTTCCTTAGTTTTTATTATTTGTAGCAAAAATCCATCTAACTTTGATGAATATTTAATTTCTTTTCAAAACGGTGCATTAAACTGAGTCAACATTTTAGTAAATATTATAAAACTATATTACTGAGGGACTGTACTAGCGGATTTTTTTTAATGTTATATATGAATCGAGTTATTAAGAAAATCCTAATTTTGCGCTCTGCGTGGTTCTTTTTCACCTGGCATTATATAAATTAATACGGGTGTGATTGTGAAGAGCGTCGGACAATGTTTACTTTTTTGCTTTATTCTTAACTAGCGACCCGCCCCGGCGTCGCACGAGTATAAAATATATAGCCACTGAAAAAATGACTAAAATCGATAGCCTATCATGATCCTTCATGTGGTCTACTTCTTATCTGTGCCAAATAACATAAAAATTGCTCCAGTAGTTCGCGAGATAAACCCTTTCAAATAATTTTCCCCGTTTTTTCCACATTCTCCTATTAGTCTTAGCGTGATAAAATATAGCCTATAGCCTTCCTCAATAAATGGGCTATCTAACACTGAAAGAATTTTTCAAATCGGACCAGTAGTTCCTGAGATTAGCGCGTTCAAGTTAGCCCTTTCAAATAATTTTCCCCGTTTTTTCCACATTTTCCTCTATTTCTTCGCTTCTGTTAATCTTAGCGTGATAAAATATAGCCTATAACCTTCCTCGATAAATGGGCTATCTAACACTGAAAGAATCATCAAAATCTGTTGCGTAGTTTTAAAAATTAAAGGGAACAAAGGGACATGAGGGAAAAAAAGCGACTTTGTTTTATAATATGTATAGACAATGTCCTGTAAAAATAAATGCTATCTGAACTCTATTTTTGGCAATACAATAATTACTGACATCTGCATCGTCGCAATTGTGCTAAAGCACCCATACACCTACAAACGCGATGTTGGAGACAGGAGAAATTGGAGAAATTCTCCTAAACTAACAAGCTGCAAGCTGCAGGTAAAATTATTGTTAAAAATAAAAAAAATAAAACTATTAATAACACTTGAAATTCCAAAGAACAAAAGTATTTTTATACACTGCTCTTGCGACCCCAGTCTCCCCTTTAGCGATATGGCAGTCAGCTGACTTCCAAATACTATTCAATTTTGTGAATGGACCTTTTAAGCAAAAATTTGTAGTAACGGTTCTTGAAAGTACTAACGCGATTTACAACCTTAAACTATTATAATAAGGGAGTTTATCGTGTGCAGTCGTGAACAGCTGATACAGTAATTATTGTAATATTTCATCATCGCTATGACGAGTCAAGGTGTATTGAGTAATAAATTTTTTTATTGCAAATATTGGAAACTATCAATGAATTTTGCCAGGTGATGATGATGGATGAAGGTCCTTTTACAGTAGAAAGAGATGGCCTGCTTGTAGATCTATCCTGCTTGTAGGTCTATCTGTCTGTTGGTCTGTTTACTCTTCAGAACCGCTGAATCGATTTTGCTGACATTTGGTATAGAGATACCTTGAGTAAAGTTGAGTAGGTACCGGGAAAGGACATAATATGATACTTTTTATCCTGGAAAAGTGAATGAATTTTGGCGCATCGGAATCGCGGGCGGCGGGCGTCATCTAGTAAATAATGTTTTGTTTTAGATAATAATATGTGTTTTTATACAGGAAGAATTTTTAAACGCTGTCCTAAGAAGTGAACATACTTATGAAAATAAGCTTCTAATGCCCGTTTTCACCAACAACACCTAAAATTTAGGTGTCCCTTAAGCCAATATTCCAAGTTTTGTTCTTGATGAATTGACAACCCCGTAACTCTTAGGTGACGTTTATTTGAAATAAAACAACCTACTATGCGAATCATCCGTCAAACCATTAAGTGACGTTTATAATTTACGGGATGAATCATAGACTTATGATGGGATGAATTGACGACCCCGTACACTTAGGTGACGTATGTGGCGACGACGACGCGACGGTTGCCTTGACAATGAATCTGTTATAGAATGGCCGTCTGATAATATTTTACTTGTAAAATAGCGAACTCCCATAATTAATATACATATTTATCACAAACCTTCCTCTTTAATCACTCTATATATTAAAGAAAACAGCAATTAAAGGGAACAAAGGGACATGAGGACAGAAAAAGCGACTTTGTTTCATACTTTGTAGAGATATACGTCACCTAAGAGTTACGGGGTTGTCAATTCATCAAGAACAAATTTTGGAATATTGGCTTAAGGGACACCTAAATTTTAGGTGTTGTTGGTGAAAACGGGCATAAGCATTTTTGTTTTAACATGCTTTTGCTTGTATTATATTTTAACAGAATTTTTGAGCACAATTTTTATTATATCTCCAGTAGACTAATTAATTCGAAACTTTTGATAACGCAATAATTTGTTAAAACTTAACTGTTAGTGTCTAAACACACTAGGCCGAAGTTACGCGGCGTAAATTACGTCCGGAATGTCAAACGCATACAAAATACGGTCGGAACGCGACGGAATAGTGTGTCGTCGACAATTTAAAATACATTGCGGGCGTAATCATGCGGAATTTACGCCGCGTAACTTCGGCCTAGTGTGTTTAGACACTTAGGGTGTACATAAACTGTAACTATTAGGGTGTACACATACTGTAACAGTCGCTGATGGCGTTTGAGAGCGTTGAGTTAGGAACTTGGTGTTAATTATTGCTTAGAAATTCACGTGAAACGATAGGGCGGACGCACACTAATAATAGGGATATTAAAATAATTAATATTATCTTACATTATAGACATCAGATCAGAATATATGATATTCATCTCACTTGGTGTGGACGCAACGATGCCATGGATATGTCACCGTAAGATTGTAAACACCGCGAAATTGTAATATGGCGAAGTAATGGATTGTAAACAAACAGTTTTCCGGCGATTTTAAATTAATTATTTCGTATTTAAAATAACTTCAATGCCAAATGGTATGAGATGTATAACATAAAATAAAATTTAGATATATTTAAAGTGCTGTTTGAATGTTCGGTTATTAAAATTATTACCTAATTTATAATTCAAACTGCACTTTAAATATATCTAAATTTTATTCAAATTATACATATTATACATCAACTATTCACGCAATTGAAGTTATTTTAAATACGAAATAATTAACTTAAAATCACCGGAAAACTGGTTGTTTACAATCCATCACTTCGTCATATTACAATCTCGCGGTGTTTACAATCTTACGGTGACAGATGATACACTTTGCAGACAGACAGGCTCATCAAAATGTTTTCATCGAGGGTAACATGAACGTTGGCAAAATTTAAACTGGTTTAAGCTTTAGCAGAAGAATACTCTGGTAAATACAGGGTAATTACATTTCTTCCTAGTTATTCCGTAGTCTACACTCCTTCCATCTTGTAAATATTCAAAAATACATTTTTAATAAAAAGACGCGACGTCGCAATAAAAATTTTAAAAAAATATTTTTGGAAGTTTTTTAAGCTAAAGTGTGCGTGAGCCCTTACCAAAGTTAAAGTACGCTAATACTCCTGTAATAGTGAGATGAATAATTATAGTGCGCAAGTTTTGTATTGGCGTGCATTATTAATACGGCTCAGCAGTACTATACAGGCTTAAGTCATCATAAATAATACACCATCAGGGTATTAAGACAAGGTGCGTTCGATAATAATTATTACGACAGCAAAGTAAGAAATCAGAAACATTTCTGTAAGCATTACAAGCGAAAAGTTGTTTGAAAACTTTTTTTAGGATTCTGTACCCAAAGGGTAAAAACAGGGCCCTATTACTAATTCGTTGTCTGTCGACTGTCCGTTCGTCTGTCTGTTTCCAGGCTGTATTTTTCCCATACAAAAGTAAAAACAGCGCTGCTACTTTCACTGTAAACTCTATAAACGGGACTCATATCCTAAACTTAAAAGTGTTATCACTTATCACTTTGTTTTGTTACACTCTTGTTTATTCCAATGTCTAATACATACTTCCATACTAATATTATAAATGTGAAAGTGTGTCTGTCTGTCTGCTTGACTGTCTGTCTGTCTGTCTGTTACCTCTTCACGTCCAAAACGCTGAACCGATTTTGCTGAAATTGGGCATGGAGATACTTTGAGTCCCGGTAAAGGACATAGGATACTTATTTTTTGTAACGAGTTTTGACGCTACGGAGTTGCGGGCGTCATCTAGTTAAGTATAATAATTACTATGATTAATGAATAACTACAAAGATGACAAAATTCGCTTATCGCGAGGAGCTGTACATTATTCCAGGATGAAAAGTATCCTATGTCCTTTACCGAGACTCAAATCTCCATACCTAAAGCAAAATCGGTTCAGCGGGATGTTCATGAAGAGGTAACAGACAGACAGACAGTAAGCTGACTTTTACATTTATGATAATATTCGTATAGAAGTTAGACACATAATTATAATATTCATAATATGGAACACTCAAAGTAGCCATTTTTCTTGAGGTGATAGTACACAGGTGAACCCATATTATGATTGTTTTGCCGCGTGCCAACAATTCTAGGAGTTCAATGACCTTGCCACCTGTCTAGCAGCTGATAGCCAAAATATTTCAAAACAGGTTGTTGTTTTTTGACAAGTACCGAGAAAAATGAATAATGCTAACTTATGTAATTATAATTCGCGTTCGTCTAGTCGCACGCACACAAACACAGTGCCGAAGTCTGGCAACGCCGCACCGAACGGCGACAATGAGTGAGGGGTGTTAGGATTTTTCGTTACGGAATTTCTTGATTTGGTCTCCGCGCTCAAAGCTAGCGATATAAGCTTAAAGCAATTATAGCTCAAAAACCGTCTTTAGAGATCTCTCTTATTACAAATCCAATTTATACTAATTATTATAAGTGCCAAAGTGTGACTGTTTGTTACCTCTTCATGAATAAGCCTCAAACACGATTTAAATGTGATGTTTACTGTTGAGACTCCTTTAAGTTTTTGTTACACAAAAAATTTACGGTTCCACGATAAAAGAGTTTCAGTGCAAACGTAAAGAGGCAACATCTAGAATCTTATATATAAAAATGGATTTTCAAATGTGTTAGTCGCGCTAAAATTCGAAAACGGCTGAACGGATTGGGCTGATTATAGTCTTAAAATATTCGTAGAAGTCCAGGGAAGGTTTTAAAGTGACACGAAGTTCACCGGGACAGCTAGTCTTATATATAAAAATGGATTTTCAAATGTGTTAGTCGCGCTAAAACTGGAAAACGGCTGAACGGATTTGGCTGATTTTAGTCTTAAAATATTCGTAGAAGTCCAGGGAAGGTTTCAAAGTGACACGGAGTTCACCGGGACAGCTAGACTTTTAAACAAAAATGGATTTTCAAATGTGTTAGTTGCGCTAAAACTCGAAAACAGCTGAACGGATTGGGCTGATTTTAGTCTTAAAATATTCGTAGAAGTCCAGGGAAGGTTTTAAAGTAACACGAAGTTCACCGGGACAGCTAGTAATAATATTATAAAAGAAAGCTTATAAAACGCCAAAACTTTGTAATCAATACAGTAAAAAACTGTCACAAGTTAATAATTGTACACCTTTTATACAGGTTGCGTAATTTTTGGGTCAGCCGGGGTACAGGTGGCCGGGGTCAATGACCGGCATACCTACTGATCAACTAGATAGTAGTAAATAGTAATGTTATCAAAATATCTAAATACCATAGATACTTAAAACAATATCAAATAATAAAACAGGTAATTAAAAATAACGATTATTATTTATTAATACATTAGTGACAATTTACATTACAGAATATGTACTTAGCATATATTATTATATAGTCAGGGAGCCCTAGAACAATGTTTTTTATTAGTTTCAAGGTATTTTTTTGTGAGTAGCTTCATTTTGATAAGACTAACAACTTTTTATCTGCGAAAAATCTTGAAAGTGGTAGCTAACAGAGATAGAAAGGATTTCATACTTTGATTTGATGGTCCTAAAATATGGATTGTTCTATTTGTAGGACAATGTTACTTTTAAATTATACAACTTTTAATCTACCAATATACAAAAATCTGCTGGTTAGGGTTTCGTTTCAGCGTTCTGTAATCAACAAAACTTGGTTGACTACGGTACCCTAAAACGGAACCCTAATCAGCTGATTTTTTGTATATTGGTAGGTTAAGCCCGGCCGCACATTGTCCGAAATTTCTGATCAGAAACATTTGAACAGCCAGAGTACTCTGGTGTTTCGTCCCAAGGTGTTTAGGCCCAATGGGCCCAATTACCAGATATGAATTTTTATTTTATTTGGCGATTGGTCCCAAGTAATTATTTTTTATGACTTTTGGGTTTATATCCGTAGTAGGGCTAGCAAAAAAGTTGTAGATTTGAATAAAAAACAAAATAATTACTTTGTATGAAAACATTTATTACACACTGAATGAATATATGATATTTCAAGAAAAAATATTATTTTTAACAAAAAATGTAAACCGACTTCCAAGGTAAAAACAATAATTACATCCTAATAACATGAAATAAAAAGTATTAAAAAAAATTTCCTATCTAATAGTGCCTTTTTCTGAATTCGGCTAAAACTCAACTATTTCTGTACTCAATCTTCATCATATTTTTGAAGTCGGTACCAGATATAGCTGAATCTTCAGCCTGCCAGAATATTTGAAACTTTTGGAACTGGCACCGACTTCAAAATACCTTGGAAGTCGGTTTAAATTTTTTGTTAAAAATAATAATTTAACTCTTTTTAGTTACCTAGTAAACCATCGTGACGAACGACAAAAACGACGTGTTCACACACGTGCCAGGTATTTTAACAATTAGGCCGCGCCAAATCGGAATGGCAGCGGCGAGGCGAGCACTTTCAGTGTCATATGATTTTAAACTTGCGGCCGCGATTAGTAAGTGTGACAGTGCACTTGCATGTTACTTGTATCATCGAAGCAACTTATTTCTCAGAATTAATGTCAAATGTGTGCCTTACGCTCTGTGTTATGTTCAATTTTGGTGACATTGGTGACCCTGACGTGGTAATGATGATGATGATGATGATGATGAATGTAATATGCATAGTAGCATATGCTTTCAGTTCTTAAAACAGTGCCTAACCCCCCAAACTTGTATCTATAAGGAATCCGGAGTTCTCTTAGTATCTTCGGAACCATAGTATACCTTGGTGCAAAATCGTGCGATTTATTTCTTCTGTTGCGTTTTATTTATTTTATTCATTAAACGAAAATCACCATAATATGTTTCCATATAAATTTTGAGGAGTTCAATCGATTACTCATAGATCCCTTCATCAGATCACCGCTTTTGTGAATATGGTACCAAACTGGAGTGAAACCTAATATAACAATACAAAAATTTTGAAAATCGGTTAATAATTCAATGGACATGTATAATAAATTAAAATCTCTTATGACAGTATAAATAATAACAAAAGTGCTTATTTTCTAAATAATCTAATTATATTATTATATTATATAAGTTGTTATTTCAGTTTAAAATTTATTTATAATTATAATTTTTGTATAAAGCTTATATATTTCTTAAATTGGCAAATTATATATAAAATTCTTTGTAAGATAACGACTATAATTAATTCATTATTTTATATAAGTAAGTTTAATTCAATTGCGCGACATTGTTATGGCAAAATGTTAGAACTATAAGACTTATAAGTTGCCTAAGTTGCCATAGTACATCATACAAAATATTTGAAAATGATTAGTAGTTAATAAGACCTTTATATCAACAACATTCTGGCAATTAAGACATTTGAATTTGAAAATGAAAAATATTTTGTATGACGTACTATGGCAACTTCATGCCGATAGGCGCGAGCGGTTATAACCCGGCCGAATTTTATTTATGATTTGAATACAAAAAAAACTTCCCAAGACTATCTTACTCAACTCTAAGATAAAATCATTTTACTGTGGGAAATCAACCATTAAAATTTCACGCAGTACCTATAGAGCAGGTATTTTTTTAAAACTTGATTCGACGCAGTATGTTTAGGTAATAACAATAAGTTTTGAGGTTATAGTGTTAGATATGTTTTAACTTTTAACCTATCAACCCCCATAAGGACACCGGCGACCGCGACATCAATAGAATAACAATAGATTTCCAAGAATCTACGATCGAAGGATTAAATGTACAAAACAATATTATGGTTATAACTGATTATTTTTGTGCCAACCCTACTTTTAAATTTCTTGCCAGAAAACAATGGATCATAATGCTTCGTTCAAACCTACGCGACCAAGCGACTGCGAAGCGGGAGCGTCAATACAAAACACACATTTGACAACTTGACGTAACTTAACGCTTCCGCTTCGCAGTCGCTTGGTCGCGTAGGTTTGAACCAAGCCTAAAAGTGGGACCAATCGCCAGATGAAAAAATGTTAAAAATTCAAATCTGGTCATTGGGCCCACTGGGCCTAAAAACCTTGGGACGAAACACCAGAGTACTCATCCGATCGACGTCATCTGACACATAATGTCAGACGCCCGCCGAAACGCACTCTGCTCATATATTTTGTGTCTGACGTCCGGTCCGGATGAGTTGTCAGATACCGTCTATTTGGCAGAAATTTTTAATTGCGTTCCGGCGGGCGTCAGTAATTTTATGTCAGATGACGTCGATCGATAGCAGTTCAAATGTTTCTGATCAGAAAATCGGATCGCGCTCTCTCTTACATTTTGTACTGAGCCGAGTGAGCTCGAACTCGCCGGAAGGAAATTTCGGATAGGGTGCGGTGTGGCGGTCCGGCCGACGTTCAAATGTTTCTGATCAGCGGACAATGTGCGCAGTGCGGCCAGGCTAATAGTTATATACTTTAAGAGTAACATTGTCCTACAAATAGAACAATCCATATTTTAGGACCATCAAATCAAAGTATGAAATCCATTCTATCTCAGTTAGCTACCACTTTCAAGATTTTTCGCAGATAAAAAAGTTGTTTGTCTTATCAAAATGAAGCTACTCACAAAAAACTTGCTTGATAGTAAACAGAAAAACAATTGTTCTAGGGCTCCCTGACTAATACGTTTATCGTAAAACTGTACATTTTTCCGCGTTAAATCTACGTATCCTTATATTATCAGGAATACAAAGTGTCTCTACTCTCTTGTAAAGTAAATTTTAGTATAGAGACATTATCACTATAGTAAATATCTCCCTCTCTTTCTACCACTCCGTGAAAATTAGGTCCTACTTCTGCTGTTAAGTTTCCACTTCTGCGGGCGCTCTCAGAAGTCCCAGAGCCAGGTTATTTCGTGTTTTTTGGTAAGATTATAATAATATCAAATATTTAACCAAACTACGCACCTGAAATCAAGTTACCAAACAGACATTTAAATAAGTACAGGCGAGCACAGTTCGAGTACACTCGCGCAGAGTGGCGTAGTCGTTAGCGCGCGCCCCGAGGCTATGTCTGACAAGGCTAAGACAGTACTCATAATACCTAGAATACAACCAGTATACATTGCGCGGTGAGAATCAATCTGGTATTATTCCAGTCGTAGTGAACACGCAATGGATGGTGTATAACACAGCAGCCAGTACAATAATGATATACATTGCGCGTACGGTATCGAGCTGGTATAACCAAGTTGCAAAGAATATGCAATGGAATGTGTACAAGACATCGGAGTACAGTGTAGTCGACAAGTGCTTATTGCGAATGAGTGAACAATTTCCAAGGGGGTCGTTTTATTTCGCCCGGCTGGGTTGGTAGACATTTTTATTTTATATTATTTGTCTATTGGGTAATTTGAGAACTACTTTCAGCGTTTGTATAATAATATTATACAGTTACATACTGTATTGGAATACTATACAATGTATATACTAAGTACAATGGATTGTACACCATGTATATGGATGTAGTATACTATATACTGTACTCGGCGAAACATGGCAGCAGCGGTCATTGACTCTCTGTCAAAAACTTGTCATTTTCTATACAAAGCCGCGATTGACAACATCTGACACTTCATTGTCAATCGCGGTTTTTATAGAAAATGACAAGTTTTTGACAGGGAGTCAATGACCGCTACTGCCATGTTTCGCTGAGTACAGTATACACGTACAGGATTGTAACATTGTGCTACGATACAGAAGTCACTTTTTCGACACTTAGCCATTTGATAAAATGTCCGTCTTGCCATGGACCTCTTTAATATTTAAGTCCGTATTAATAAGCCCCTCTTATCGATATGTTTATGCCCAAGATCATTTTCACAAACAGATTTTTTCTTTTAACGGTAACATAATTTCTGTTCTTTAACATTGCGCTTAATATGTGTGGCGTATCTACTGAGTGTGAACTTCCACTTAAAAGGCTTAAGTGTGGTCAAACCTTAACTAAGTTCTCCACGTCTTTGATATCAGCCGGGCTAAAATGGTCACTTTGGAGAATCATAATATGATTCATTTTTTAAATCGCAAAATGGTCACTCTGCTTGCAATTCATGTCTAGTAAATCGTACTAATTTGACATTCGTCAGTCTGACAGTTTTGACAATTCATTTGCTGAATTGATTAAGAGGAATTGCTAAATATGACTATTTTAGCCCCGCAGAACATAGATAACTAAATAGTAACAACGTAAATCAGACTAATAACAATGAAAGACCATCCCTTTCCTTGAATCCGTGGACCACTTGGCATTTCCAGGACCACAACTCCATGGACCACCGGTTGAGAACCACTGGTGTATTGTACATTCGGTTTTATTACTTTCAAAGAACACTTTCGAGTTTTAATGTGACTGAAAGTCTAAACTCTAAATCATTAAATGTTCCTCGCTAAGGACTTTGTCTCCTTTGAAAGTTGCACTTTGAATGGAGTTCTAAGATCAAAGTTGGAGCGTGAATGTATCTTAAAATATTATATGTCTATTGCTAAGTATATAATGAGCAGCATATTATTCTTGGCTTCTCTTGTACAGGGTGGAACAAAACATAAAAATAATAATTTAGGCTGTGTACGTATAAAGAATTCACTGTAAAAGTAGCAGTGAAATAGTCACTTTTGACTTATATTTTTCTATGATAATGTCTGACTCATGACTTTACAATTAAAGTAACTTTTTCAGCGCTGCTCCTATCACAGTGATCTCTATATAATATAACGGATACATACACATCCTAAATTGTAGTTTAGTTTCTAAAAACCCTGTATAGATACAAAATTTCATAAGTTTGATAGTGTACTTTTGTGACCAGCCTCATCTGAACCGTAGCAAAAAACCTTATTTTGGTAAGACAATATCACAGTAATGTGAAGGTATAATCCTGCCGAAAGGTAAAACCCGGTTAAGCTAAAAATACACACACCCAATACAACAATGTAGTAAGTCGAAAAACCTCAAAATTGAGTTTTCTATACAGGGTATAACAAAAGTAGATGATAATACCTGCTTGTGCTGCCTATATCGAGTTCGCGTTGTGAAAGTATCAGTCCTGAAAAAGTAGCTGCTTTTACTTTTGTATGGGAAAATTCATGACGCTCGGGCGCTTTCTCATACAAATCACAAAAAATTGCTGTTTTAGCGATGCTACTTTCACAGTGAACTCTATATATTATTAGTTAGTTTTGTTACACTTTGTATATTTGAATAGACAAAAATATGCCGCGTATACCACGAAGACAGGCGTACTGATATTTGAAAACTGACAAAGATATGGGTGCTAAGTTCCTGTTAGTGAACACGCTCTGGCATAGTTATACCGCGAACACTAAACTAATATCCATACAAATTTTATAAATGCGAAAGTGTGTCTTTCTGTCTGTTACCTCTTCACGTCCACCGCTGATTCAATTTTACTGTAATTTGGTATGGAGATACTTTGAGTCCCGGGGAAGGACATAGGATACTTTTTATTCCGGAAAAATGTACGGTCCCCGCGCGATAAACGAATTTTGGAGCAACGGAGTTGTGCAGTAAAAAATAAAGGTTTAAGTTAATTCTGAAAAAATTGCTATTTTGACTTAGTACAGTTTTGTACTGGGACATTCGGAAATCTTATTCCGTCCTGGCAACACCGAACACGGGAAATTGGTTTGACCTACATCGTGATGTGGAGGGAGCAGCGGGGCGCCAATTATGGGATACAAATTAGGGATACATTGTGCGTCATGATCAGGACTCATCCT
The DNA here is from genome assembly GCA_963422495.1 of Polyommatus iphigenia. Classification (NCBI taxonomy): domain Eukaryota; kingdom Metazoa; phylum Arthropoda; class Insecta; order Lepidoptera; family Lycaenidae; genus Polyommatus; species Polyommatus iphigenia. The sequence continues at coordinate 29,485,953 of OY730177.1, read as the reverse complement.
ACCTTTTGAAAACATTATACGTAAGCAGATTTTGGCTTAATAAAACTGAAATTAGCAGTTAGCTAGAGTATACTCTGCAGTCTGTACTAGCAATGACAGTAAACAAAAAGTTGTGTTCGATGTTTGACAACGTTTCTGTCAATATTCTGACGTGTGTAACATGTTGGGTTTTGGTAGGATTATTTACTGTATGTGCTAGTAGCGCCCTCTGCGAGCGAATTATATTCCCGATTTCAGATGTAAGACAAAAAAGTGATAATTAAACTTTTAGATAAAAGCTATCCTATGTCCTTTCCCGGGATACCGAGAAAGGACATAGATACCGAGAAGCGAGCCGATTTTGCTGGGTATAACCATACCCAGCAAAATCGGCTCAGCTGTTTGGACCTGAAAAATGAATGAATGAATGAATGAAAATCCTTTATTGCATCAAAACAACCATGACATATTACAGAAAAAGTAAAAGCGACACTTTGCATTTATAATAAATGAGCTTTTGCCCGCGGCTTCGCTCGCGTTAAGAAGTATTATTATATACAAACTTTCATCCCCTATTTTAACCCCTTGGGGTTGAAATTTATTAAAATCCTTTCTTAGCGGATGCCTACGCCTTTCTTATGAGTCTTGACTATGTTCGTAAATTACAAGTGATAATTATTATTATAATTTAATATGTAGATTATAGACCAGGACCAATACCTTCAAAAATAATGAAAAGTGAAAAAAAATTACAGTAGGATGAAACCCATTACAAAAGGAGGAGAATATTATAAAAATTAAGGGAAAAATAATTTACGGGTGATCTGAGTTAGGGAAAAGTGTGGGGGGAGGTTTTAAGGGGGAAAAACGGTTTATCTCGATTTCTGGCAAAACTAATATTCCTATGAAAAAAAGTCAAATAACAAAGTTGTAGGTAAGAAAAAGATCTAAAACTTTTCTATTTACACTTTTTCTCCATAACCTCAAAATTTATGTGAAAAATTCAAAAAACCATGTTTTTGGTTTTTTATTATTAAAGTAACTTCTTATTTTTTAGATAATATCACTTTTCACGTATAAGTAATGAGGTAAGTATTCTTATAAAAAAATTTAAATCAGCTATATATTAATTAGTCATAATAAATTTTGTTTAGTCTTGAACATTGTGCTACTATATAGCCAAAAATATTGAGTGTTTCATACAATATGGTTTTTTTACAGTGCTTACAACCATATTTATCCTTCTAATATTTCTTATAGGGACAGTCACAACGTCTGCCAGTTCTTCCAGGAATATTTCTTGATCCTGAAGTTTAGGGTTCAGAACCAACTTTATTTATTTATTTATTTATGCTTTTTGCACAATGTTGGTACATAGGCGGACTTAATGCCAGGTGGCATTCTCTACCAGTCAACCTATATATATATATATATATATATATATATATATATATATATATATATATATATATATATATATATATATATATATATATATATATATATATATATATATATATATATAATTAATGTATATTGTAATAATAATATATATTTATAAAATAATAATAATAATACATAGAAACTATCATAGATTATAATTATTTAATACTTTACTGCCAATTGCTTCAAATAAAACTCACGAACTTTGCGCTTAAATGTGTCCCTGGTTTTGGTTAGCCTGATTTCTCGAGGAAGAGCATTCCAGAGTTTAATAGCCGGTACGTTGAAAGACGAGTGGATGATGTCTGATCTATGATAAGGACAAGAAAGGAGTGCATTATTAGAGGATCGAAGGGATTTGTCATGGGTACTGGAAAGGTATTGGAAAAGGGGGGTTAGGTATTTAGGAGCATTAGGATGATGCAACAGGGAGTAAAGCATACACAAGGCCCTAGTAGAGCGGCGCTGTCATACTGGTTGCCAGTGCAGCTTAGAACGAAAGTAAGAGACATGATCGAATTTGCGTAGATTGAAAATAAATCTTAAACAGTTATTGAGTAAGCGATCAAGTTTATTAAGTCTGTCAGCATTTAGGTCGAAATAGCACACATCACCGTAGTCAATGATGGGAAGGACAAGTGACTGGACGAGCAATAACTTGACTGAAGAAGGAAGGAAGTTTTTAAACCGGTAGAAGGATCGCAGGATACCAGTGACTTTGCGAGAGACGTATGAGATTTGAGCCTGCCAAGTAAGAGTCGAATCAATGTATAATCCAAGGTCCTTAACGTTCGAACTAAATGGAATGACACAATTATTATAGATCACTGGTGGGACGGCACCTTGATCAACCTTGCTTAAGTTTCTAGCACTACCCAGTAAAATGGCTTGGCACTTTGCTGGATTCACTGTTAGGCCAAACTTACTACACCATTCTCTAATAGCATCGAGATCTCGATTTGTTATGTCGATAGCGGATGGCAAGTAATCAAGTTCGGCTTGACAATATATTTGTAGATCATCAGCAAACAGATGATACGCACTGCGAAGTATTTTGGTGACGAGATTTATAAAAATCGAGAAGTGGAGAAAGAATACCGCCTTGAGGGATACACCCGTATCAAGATCTAGCCAATCGGAGAACGACTTATCTGTACGTACAGACTGCCGACGCCCTCGTAGATAGGAGGAAATCCATGCTAGTGCTACAGACGAAATCGGTAAACATAAAAGGGCTGCCAGTAATATGTCGTGGTCAATATTATTGAGTGCATTTGAGAAGTCTATTAACACAAGGACTGTAATCTTAGAGTTCTCAAAGCCCTCTCTTATGTCACCTGTAACCTTCAACAATGCTGAGGTTGTGCTGTGTCCAGGTCTAAAACCAGATTGATGTGGTGAAAGTAAATCGTTTTGGTAGACAAACCTGGACAACTGTTTGTGAACACAGGCTTCGAGAACTTAAGATAAATAGGGCAGGATGGATATGTGGTGAAAATGTGTGAGGTGACTGGGATTGGGGACCTTCGGAAGTGGAAGGACGTGAGCTTTGCGCCACAAGGAGGGGAATTCACATGATTCGAGGGAAAAATTAATAATATGGGTGATCGCAGGTAATATTTGGGTTTGGATAGAAGTAATCATACGACGACTAATTTCATCACAGCCTGTAGCTTTAGACACTATAGAATTAATTGTCTTGTTGATTTCGTCTGTAGTAACAGGAGAAAACTGAAGTGGCACAAGATTAGGACGAGGTAAGCTATTTAAGTACCTTAATGACTGTAATTTAGCGTTATCATCGAGAGCTTTTGTATTAGAAAAATGACGATTAATATCATCGGGACTGATGTTGCTGGGCAGTTCGAGATCCTGTGATTTACCTACACCGATTGTTTTAAGAAACTTCCAAATATTGGATGGGGATGAAGAAGCAATGTTTTCGAGAATATGGCAGCGTTTAGCATTGCGTATCATCTGATTGCAACGATTTCTAGCTAATTTAAAGTTATTCCAGTTGGCCTCACAACGATCACGTCTAAATTTCGCAAAGGCACGATCCCTGCACTTTATTGCCGTTCTAATTTCAGCAGTAAGCCATTGTGCTGGTTTGTGTTTTATTTTGATTTTCTTAAGCGGTGCATGAATATCAAAAAGTTTATTTAAAGTATCATTAAAAGTGTCAACTTTGTCGTCGATGGTTGAAGCGTTAAACAGTGGCTCCCAATTAATATTAGCTGCGTCGTGTCTAAGCTTGTTCAAATCAAGATCCTTAAAACAGCGTCTAAATATTATTTTAGGACAAGGTTTGGGTGGTTTCAGGGTGTAGGGTATGTATATAAGGGCATGGTGGGAAAAACCAGGAGCGGGGATTTGGCCATGGGATTGGATCGGAGCGGAATTAGTGGTAAGAATTAAATCGAGCCAGGTATCATTACCATTGATATTGTGGTGTGTGGGAGAGAGCGGTAAAAATTGGAAACTAGCCGATTCAACTAATTGTGTAAGTTTTGATGTACGTAAGGAGGACAGATCTGAAAGATCGGTGTTAAAGTCCCCCATGACAATGTGATGTGCGTATTCCGAACCCAATACCTCCAAAATAGGCTCAAGTTGAGAGAAATAGTCCGAACAAGGAGGACAATAGACTACACCAAGAGCCACTTTAGTACCTTTGATGCCGATTTCAAGGAAAAGGTATTCTGCAGCAGCAGAGCCAACGGATGGGGAGGAGGCAATTATTTTAAAGGGGAAATCACTACGGAGATAGATGGCAACACCACCGCCTCGCCGATTAATCCGATCATTGCGAATCAAGACGTAACCAGGCAATGCATATGATGTAGAGAGAGAAGATGGGGCTTAAACCAGCTCTTTGAAATCAGGACAGCGTGTACATTTTTGCCAGAGAACGCTTCAGTCAAGTCGCTGAAATGACTTGGCACACTTTGCGCATTAATGTGACAAATGTTAATAACGCTGTTCTTTTGGTAGCTAAACTTTTGACTTAAATTATCACCTAATGTACTAAAATTACCATCATCAGAGGAAGTAAAACTTGATTCATTGGCAGTATAATAAGACTCAGTATCAGACATAGATAATATTATATACTTAAGATAAAAATAAATAGAATAAAATAAATAGTATTATTATGAATATACTTAGTACAAATAAAAATATAAAATATGAATTATTAACCAAAATTAAAATAAGTTAATTTATACAAATTTTGCAAATCAGTACCACCCGCCAACTGACTAGTGGCTAAGAAACACAGAATACATTCCAAAGATCACTAAATGGTACATTCTTATATAGGAAACTAAGAAATAATCATAATAATGTAGCAACTTAATTAACAACGAAATAGTAAAAAAAATCAAAGTAGAAGAAGAAGTTGACTTATGTCAATTTGACATATTTTAAATTGTCATGTGTTATTCTAATCATTACAACCACATTACAACTAATAAAAGTCAAAACAAATAAATTTACAAGTGACCGGCAAATAAGTGTTGAAAATACCCTTTAACATAATATAAAACTAACAACATAATATAAATTTGTAACAACGTACAACTACATAATTATGCAAACGAAAAACTACGAAAACGAAAAACTTAAGCAAAAAACTACAATAATATGAAATGTTACAAGTACACACTGTGACAAATAAATCAGGGATGTATGAGTACGAGATAGACTAGGATACATGCAGTGCTAGTTATTCTTTTGAAGTATTAGATGTTCCAGGAGTTACTTTAGGGTATTTCGACATCAGGGGCTGCAGCTCCTCCATGCAGATCACCTTATGACGCTTCCCATCACTGGTCTTGATAACAACTACACCTTCCTGTGTCCAGCATGCCCGCAAACCGAAATGGAATCTCGCCTTGCCAAACAGTGCTTGCCGTGGCTTAGTTAAGAACTCCTTGATCGAAGTAGAAGTGCCCTTTAACTTGGTTTTAGCTCTCCACACCGCACTCTTGGTTTCAAAGGAAGCAAACTTAACAAGTATAGGCCTTGTTTTCAAAGAATCCTTGCTACCGAGACGGTGGCAGGCTTTAAATGTATTAGATGTCATATCCTTTACTCCTAGCTTACTGTGGATGATGTTTAGTATAAGTGCTGAACAATTTTCACCATCATGTTCGGGGACACCGGAGAAGATAAGGGTTTTCCTGCGCGACCTGCGCTCCATTGTGTCAATGGCACTTAAGCATTCTGATATCTGCTGGCGAAGAAGGCTAAGCATTGAATAAGTTAAGTCCCTAAACGTGCGGAATTCCTCAGCTACTTTAGCGACTGTGTCTTTGGCAGAACCGCACTGGAGCTGGGCCTGGAGTTCTTCCATTTTACTCATCACTAGTTCCTCGAGACTTTGCTGTGCCTTAGTGATTTCGCTTAGTTGTGACATTATAAAAAATTAAAGAAAACTTGATTTACTTGTCAAGAGATGAATCAGCTGGTGGGTGGTGTCTTGAATTAGTTATTGTGCTTCACATAAAGTTCCACAAATGTTTATTGGCCACAAAACCGTATGTATGAAACTCAATTATACTCCAAAATAATTAAGATTTTAGGTTTCACTATTTAATAAGGATAATTAGTCCTCAAAAACGTTACTGTTGCTTTTTTGCACCTACCCGAAAAAAAAACTTTCGAGTCAGACTCGTCGAAAAATAGTTTAAAATCTTATTTTATCATAAATTCAATACGTTCGTCATTTATTTTAAAAAAGCAAAGTGAAATTAATACTTAAAAGCCATATAAATTACACAAAATAAAATTAAAAATACATACCAGCTATGTGGCAGGGTAAAATTTACCCGAAGTAGGTTAGGAAGCCTATAACTCCCGAGCAGGTACGCGCAACACTAGGATAACGCCAATAATACCCTCCGCACTCCCTTGTCTACAGCTACTGAAAGTCCCGTTGTTACTTAGCGCGAAATAAAAAAACTACGCGCGTTTTAGTGATGGGCAGGGTGTAAAATACCCTGCCACATTCTCGCCGGGTTAAGTCCCAAATACGCTGTCATTTATTTGATCAGAAATATTTATTTTTTACCTTATTTTGAATTTATATCGAAAAAATACCCTAATTTTCAATCGAAAATTCGACCGTCAAAATATCAGCTTTTTTCAAAAAGTTGATATGCTTTCTATTCGTTGAAATCTCTACTTTCCGATGGTGAAAGAAAATATATATTTCACCATAGTAAATCTTCTCATAAAATGCAAAAAATCGAAAAAAAACTCGAATTTGAAAAATTTTTTTAATCATTATGAATAATTTCATAAAAAAATGTGATTGCTGCAATTTGTTACAGTTAAAAAGTTGATTTGTTTAATTCTTATTACATTTCTCTCTTAGAAAATCTCATTATATTTAAATATATATGTAGATCTTCTATACTTATAAAATAACATGTCCTGACCGACTGAATGATTCATCATCGCTGTGCAAAATCTGTTAAAATTACAGCCAAAAAATTTGGTGAGTAGGGTTGTTTTATTAAGTAGAAACCCACTAAGGAAGGAATTTCGGAAATTTTACCCCGAAGGGGGTGAAATAGGGGTTGAAAGTTTGAATGAAAGTCCGTCATTTCTCAAGTTAGAAAAGTGAAAGTTTATTTTTGGGTTACTGATTAAAAGTGAATGGATACGTATTTAAGCGTTTTAGGAAATTTTACCTCCAAGGGGGTGAAATAGGGGTTGAAAGTTTGAATGAAAGTCCGTCATTTCTTAAGTCAAAATACATAAAAAATATATTAGAAATCTATAAGTTTATAAATATATAACGTAAATATAGCTTTTGGCCGATTTTCATATATACTACTTATTATAAATTTCAAAAATATTTCAGATTTATTCAAAATATATTTTTTTATATATTTTAAGTGTTGTAATGTTTTTATGTCTTTTAAGATATATTTTGATTTTGAATGATAAGATTAATGTGCTTAAATATGTTGTAATGACTAATGAATAACGTAACCAGAATAAAGTATCTACATTTAATAGTACGACTAGCTGTTGCCCGCGACTTGATCCATCTCAGCATAGTATAATTTATTTATTCTTTATGTACAATTTTCTAAAGCTAGCTTAAAATATACCATACATTAATAGAGTACATCGGTGTGCTTATCTCTAGAAGAGATCTCTGCCAGCAGACCTACAAGACATTGAGAAAAATAGAGAATTTATAGATAGTACACAAAAGAATAATGAAAACTTAATAAAACTAAACATGCACTAAAAACTAATATACAAGATGAAAGGATGACTAACATAAAGAGAATAATAATTATTGACATTAAATATTATATTAAAGTACATTATACTTACATACATTAAATATTCACTAAAATATTATATTAATACATACTAATACAAAAATATACTAATAATAAAATATTATAATATACTAATATTAAAATATACTATAATATATAATATTAATAAATAAACCTACATATACTAATAATAATACAATTAAGTGTTCAAAGTTGACATAAAGTGACTCTTCAATCTTGTTTTGAAGGTGCCCACTGTTGGGCGCTCAAATAGATACGAGGGAGAAGATGAGAGTTTGAGTATTTTAAATAGTAATATTAAAACATGCATATCTCGCCGCAGGCGAATAGGAAGCCATTGCAACTTGCTACGAAACTCGGATATATGGTCGGATTTGCGCAATCCGTATATAAATCGAATGCACGAGTTTTGTAGCCGTTCGAGTTTTCTGAGGAGCTCTTTAGTTACATCTAAATAGCACACGTCAGCGTAATCAAAAAGAGGAAGAAGTAAAGATTGCGCCAAAAGCTTTTTTGCAGGGATGGGAAGAAAATTTTGCAGCCTCTTCAGCGCATGCAATGAATGGTGAAGTTTCTTGCTTACTTCGTTAATATGTGGTAACCAGGAAAAGTGGCAATCAAAAATTACTCCTAGGTTTTTGGCTTTGTCACTATACTCCAACATGCTGCCACTATAAGTAACCTTCGTTAGAGATTTAAAATTAATCTTCGAACGCAGCTGCCTACTGCCAATTAAAAGAGCTCGCGATTTACTCGGGTTAACAAGTAGACCAAATGTGTTAGCCCATTTTTCAATATTTAAAAGGTCGTTGTTAACCGAGCCAATCGCAAGCTCAATGTTGTCAATGGTGAAGTGCCTATAGATTTGTAGGTCGTCTGCATAAAGGTGATAAGCAGAGGATATGTATTTAGTTACCTCATTTATAAAAATTGCAAAAAGCAATGGAGACAAAACTCCTCCTTGCGGGACCCCAACCAATGTATAGACCCATTCAGAGCATCTGTCTGGAGTGGAAATACGCTGTTTTCGTCCTCTTAGGTATGAGTCAAACCATGAGAGTGCAGATGGCGAGACACCAATGGATTTTAGTATAGCTAACAAAATATCGTGATCCACCGAGTTGAAGGCGGAGCTGAAGTCCAGTAAGACCAAAATCGTGAGCATTTTGTTATCCATCGCAAGTCTGACATCATCACTTACCTTTAGCAAAGCTGTAGTAGTGCTGTGACCTGGACGAAAACCAGATTGGTAATGACTCAAAATCTGGTTTGTATTTAGGAAGTCAGATAACTGTTTGGCTACCGCTTGCTCTAGGACTTTGGATATCACAGGTAGAATGGAGATGGGCCGGAAGTCGGAATGTGAAGTGGGATTGGAAGTTTTGGGAAGGGGTATTATATGAGCATGTTTCCAAATGGACGGAAAGGAGCCTGAGGTGATGGAATAATTAATGATGTGGGTTATGACCGGGGACAACAGATCGACGATGGGCATTAACATGTCCCTACTAAGGCCATCACAACCAAACGCCTTAGAAGAGATAGAGCGAAGACTAGTAAGAACCTGATGTTCCGTAATGTTACTTAAATTAAAGTCATCATGCAAAGGAGGGGATTTATTATGAAGAGAGTTTAAGCAAGCAGCTTTGTTGGTGTTGGATAGAAGCAGAGGTGGCTCAGCAAAGTGCTTATTAAGTTCGTCCATATTTATGGTAGGAGTAGGATCCATACTACCTTTACCCACACCAAGCCGACCAAGGAATTTCCACAGTTGAGCCTGGGATAAGTTTTCCGCAGATTTGAATATGTAGGAACGTTTGGCATCTCTACACATTCTATTGCATGTGTTACGTAGATTCTTATAGATTTTAATGTTCGATTCAGTAGGAGAACGTTTGCACTTAGTCTTGGCTTTATTCCGTTTGGACATCAGGTTCTTTAATTCAGATGTTATCCAGGGTGCTGGTAATCGTTTAACGCGAATTGGTCTAAGAGGAGCATGTCTGTCAAAGATTCTTGTTATTGTCGAGTTGAGGATATCTACTTTACTGTCCACAGAAGAAGCTTCATAGAGAGGAATCCAGTCGACTAGGCTGAAGTCTTGTCTTAAGGAGTTGATATCAATTCCGGAAATGCTTCGTTGCATTACTGTTTTGGCTCTATTTTTAGGACGACGTAACTTATAAGACATATATAGGAGATCGTGATATGAAAAGGGAGCAGTTAATTGACCATAGGAAACTACTTTGGAGGGTTGGGAGATCAACATAACAAAGATGAATAATTTTCCCCAATATAAACTGTATTACCAATAACAATTTCATTATTTTTAACGAATTTATTTATTTTCAATCAATAAGTTTTTCGTACTAACTTTCAACTCCTATTCCACCCCTTTAGGTGTAGGTTTTTCAGAAATGCTTTAAATAAGTATCCATTCATTTTTTAATCAGCAGCCCAAAAATAAACTTTCATGTTTCTAAATTAAGAAGTGACAGACTTTCATTCAAACTTTCAACCCCTATTTCACCCCCTTGGAGGTAAATTTTCCAAAAACGCTTAAATACGTATTCATTCACTTTTAATCAGTAGCCCAAAAATAAACTTTCACGTTTCTAACTTGAGAAATGACGGACTTTCATTCAAACTTTCAACCCCTATTTCACCCCCTTCAGGGTGAAATTTCCGAAATTCCTTTCTTAGTGGGTTTCTACTTAATAAAACAATCCTACTCACCAAATCTTTTCGCCGTAATTTGAACAGATTTTGCTCAGCGATGATGAATCATTCAGTCGGTCAAGACATGTTATTTTCTAAGTATAGATCTACATATATATTTATATATAATGAGATTTTCTATGACAGAAATGTAAAAAGAATTAAATAAATCAACTTTTTAACTGTAATAAATTGCAGCAATCACATTTTTTGATGAAATTATTCATAATGATTAAATATTTTTTTTTCAAATTCGAGTTTTTTTCGATTTTTTGCATTTTCTGAGAAGATTTACTATGGTTGTTTTTTTCCATCAGAAAGTAGAGATTTCAACGAACAGAAAGCATACCAACTTTTTGAAAAAAACTGGTATTTTGACGGTCGAATTTTCGATTGAAAATTAGGGTATTTTTTCGATATAAATTCAAAATAAGGTGAAAAAATAAATATTTCTAATCAAATAGACGACAGCGTATCTAGGACATAAAAATGTAAGTTTTCACCAAATTTCGTGAAAAAAAAATTTTTTTTGTAAAAGATATAAATAAAAAACCAAAAACATGGTTTTTTGAATTTTTCACATAAATTTTGAGGTTATGGAGAAAAAGTGTAAATAGAAAAGTTTTAGATCTTTTTCTTACCTACAACTTTGCCATTTCACTTTTTTTCATAGGAATATTAGTTTTGCCAGAAATCGAGATAAACCGTTTTTCCCCTTTAAAACCTCCCCCCACACTTTTCCCTAACTCAGATCGCCCGTAAATTATCTTTCCCTTAATTTTTATAATATTCTCCTCCTTTTGTAATGGGTTTCATCCTACTGTAATTTTTTTTGTTCTAAAAATTATTGGTCCTGGTCTTTTACTCGTAGTCCAATGTCTCCATATCGGACTTTCAAGCTTGATAGCAATTTCCTTCAGATATCTGTTGGAACTGTCCCGCACTCTTCGCATCATAGACGCCGATCTTTTACGCAGTATTGCTGGGAAACTATCAATACTGGCTGTGGCGAACATTCCAGATGCGCTACAGTATCGGGGGAGTTGCATCAGATATCTGAAGGCATTGTTATACTGCACCCTGAGCGCGTTGATAGCTCGCTGCTTATGACTCGTCCACAGGCTGCATGTATAAAATGTTTGGGCGTAGGCTCGAAACAGTGTACATTTAACGCCAACAGAACATTTAGAAAACCTGCGGGCTAACATATTGCAACGAACTGCCATCCCTCGGCGCTCACGTTCAATGACGGGATCGTCGTTGAGGTTCTCGTCAACAATATGACCTAGATATTTGAACTGTGTAACCCTCTTTAGCGGTTGATTGTTTAGTGTCACGGGTGGTACAGTATCAGTATTAAAAGCTCTAGCTTTGAAAACCAAGAGTTCACTTTTCCCGACATTGTACTTGAGCACGTGCTCATCCACATATTTTTCACAGACTCGTAGCAGTTTACGAAGGGCACTGATTGATGGGCTCAGTAGCACCATATCATCGGCATAACTTATGTTGTTAATTATTTGGCCATGTTATAACCTGAAATATAAATTTTTCGCGACGAAATTACCGAGTACATCGCGTACAAGCGTCGGGTTTTAATGCCCTACTAAATAACTGCACCGAACTATTTTCAAGTTAACGAGCGAAATTTAAACTATCTAATAAACTTTAGTAAGTACCTGCATACATATTTTAAGGCTGTATACTAGTTTTGCATCCCAAAGTTATCCAGTAGACAAATAAACTTAACCATGAAAACATGTTTTCTATTTGAAGCAAAAACAGCAGATTTGAACTTCGGTTTGTCGGTAGAAATGAAAACAGCAGTTGAAACAAACGTATTTGTCCGTGGGAGAGCCATGCTTCGGCTCGACCGGAGAAATACCACGGCCTCATAGAAAACTGGCGTGAAACAGCGCTTGCGCTGTGTTTCGCCGAGTGAGTGAGTTTACCGGAGGCCCAATCCCCTACCCCCCTAGAAATGCCGCAGTTGAAAAACAATTTGTTACCCCAGGAGGGTACCAACTGCGTTGGAGAATCCCTCTCTGGACGTCCATGCTCAGGAATCCCTGGAACTGAACGTGGACGTCCAGGCTGCCCCGTATTCTGGGGAGGGCAAAACTGCGCTCCAATCTGCTCGGGGCAAGAGCAAACACACAAAGGCACCCCCCTCGATATTAAACGTGGACTTTTGCAATATCAGGGGATTACACTCCAACCTTAATGCCGTCCATTACCACCTTGAGACGGCAAAACCGGCTTTGCTCTTTTTAACCGAGACGCAGATATCATCTCCGAATGACACATCACACCTTTCCCACCCAGGGTATTATCTCGAGCACTCCTTTCTACCCAAAGCTGGAGTGTGTGTATATCAGAGATGATATCAGCTCTCGCCGCCTCAGCAATCTTGAGGTCATGGACCTATCAATCTTATGGCTCCGCATAGATTGCGACGACCACCCTCGCGTCTATGCATGCCTATATAGGTCCCATAGTGGTGACCCCGAGACGGACCGACTCTTGGAGCACCTGCAAGCTGCTTCAGATTTTGTGCAGCAGCGGATCCCTTCCGCAGAGATCATAATACTTGGCGAATTTAATGCCTACCACGCCAACTGGCTCAACTCCAGTAAAACTGATCATGCGGGGAGATCTGTCTGCAACTTTGCCCTTGCGAACGACTTGACACAACTGATCACTACGCCTACGCGAATCCCAGATGTGGATGGTCAGAATCCTTCCTTGTTGGACCTCCTGCTGACTTCAAATCCTGACGGCTACCAAATATCCGTAACCGCACCACTTGGTTCATCGGATCATTGCCTTGTTAAGAGTTCTGTGCCACTTACGACGGTGTTAAGACAGCGTGCTGTTAAATACCGTCGTGTGTGGCACTACAAGTCAGCAGACTGGGATGGGATGCGGTCGTTTTTTGCATCCTATCCTTGGGGTCACGTGTGCTTCTCGCCGGATTATCCCGACAACACTGCCAACTCTGTTGCCGATGTGGTGACGCAGGGGATGGAACTTTTCATTCCGTCCTCTGTAGTGCCAACTGGCGGCAGATTTCGTCCCTGGTTTGGTTCATCCTCCAAAAAAGCTTCTCGCCGGAAGCAGGAGGCTTACCAATCCTGGGCCAACGCAGTGTCTGCTCGGGATTTAAATACCAGCACATATAAAAAGGAGTACAACCTTGCCTCTAGGTCCCTCAAGAAAGAGATTACTCGGGCAAAGCAACAGCACGTCAATAGAATTGGCAAGAGACTTGAGCGCCTCCCCTCGGGAACCCGTGCATTCTGGTCTCTGGTCAAAGCTATTGAAGGAAATTTCTGCAAGCCAACCCTACCAATCCCTACACGTAGGAAATGGGTCGTTGGCCCAGGACGCAAAAGACAAAGCCGATCTTCTGGACAAGCTCTTTGCGTCAAACTCGACTCTGGATGAGGGGGGCAGAAACCGCCGACCATACCGCGATGCACGAGCATCATGTCGGATATTCGGTTTCATCAGCGCTCAGTGCGAAAAGCCCTCCGTTCCCTTGATATCCAAAAGTCGAGTGGGCCTGACGGAATCCCGCCTATTGTGTTGAAAAAGTGTGCTCCAGAGTTGGCTCCGGTCTTGACGCGTCTTTTTCGGCTTTCCTATTCCACTGGCATCGTCTCGGCTTCCTGGAAAACAGCCTTGGTGCACCCGATCCCCAAAAAAGGTGATCGCTTAAATCCTTCCAACTACAGACCAATCGCTATAACCTCTCTCTTCTCGAAGATAATGGAATCCATTATCAATAGCCAGCTTCTTCGATACTTGGACGGCCAGGGATTACTAAGCGACAAACAATACGGGTTCCGTAAGGGTCGCTCGGCTGGTGATCTCTTGGCGTACCTGACTCATCGTTGGGCTCAGGCAATTGAGTCGAAGGGAGAGGCATTGGCTGTAAGTTTGGACATTGCGAAGGCCTTTGATCGGGTTTGGCATAAAGCGCTGCTATCAAAGCTTCCATCATACGGGCTGCCCGAGAAATTATGTAAGTGGGTCACTGGTTTCTTAGCAGACAGAAGCATAAAGGTCGTAGTTGACGGCGAATGCTCGGAAACTCAGTCTGTTGATGCTGGTGTCCCTCAGAGCTGTGTGCTATCGCCTACTCTATTCTTACTGCATATCAATGACATGTTGCAGACCAGCGGCATTCATTGCTATGCGGATGATAGTACAGGTGATTCTGTATATACAGGCTCCCCCAATATTTCTCGGCAAAATGTCACTGAGAGTCGAAACAAACTTGTGTCTAAGGTGGAGAATTCATTGGAGAAGGTCTCTGAATGGGGTAGACGTAACTTGGTCCAATTCAACCCCGCCAAGACACAAGTCTGCGCGTTCACCATTAAAAAGTCACCAATGGTCGTATATCCTCGTTTCGAGGGCACATCTTTAACTATCTCCCCTAGCAATGAGATACTTGGCTACAACGAGCGAAGTCCAGTTCCGATATCATCTAGAGGGTAAGGCCAAATTAGCCTCGAAGAAGCTTGGTGTTCTTAACAGAGCGAGACAGTACTTCAGTCCGGACCAACGCCTACAACTCTACAAGGCGCAGGTTTGGCCTCATATGGAATATTGTTCTCATCTCTGGGCAGGGGCGCCAAAATACCAACTGCTCCCTCTGGATCGTATCCAACGAAGGGCCGCTCGAATTGTTGACTGCCATAGTGTTTCAAACAGCTTGGACCCCTTGGAATTACGCCGAGATGTAGCTTCACTCTGCATCCTCTATCGGTTGTATCACGGGGAGTGCTCTGAGGAATTTTTCGGAATCATACCACCTGCAACTTTTCGCCATCGTCCCACGCGAAAAACATACCATCCTCATCACCTTTATGAGTGGCAGTCTTCCACAGTGCGTTTTTCGCGTAACTTTCTGCCGCGCACTGTAAAACTCTGGAACGAACTGTCACCAGCAGTAATTCCGGACCTGTACGACCTGCAAACCTTCAAGAAATGAGCGTATTCCCTCTTAAAAGGTCGGCAACGCACCTGCAGCTCTTCTGATGTTGCGAGTGTCCATGGGCGACGGTAGTTGCTTACCATCAGGTGACCCGTTTGCTCGTTTGTCCCTTTATTTAAAAATAAAAAAAAACATTTTCGGTGGAAAGAGGGGAATATAACTTCCACTTCTACGCGGCAGTCTACTCTTCCTCCGTGTAACAAATTTTGAAGTAAATCACGTGTCCTGAGTCCTGACACGACTTCAACATTTTTACCAGTACCACAAACAGAGCACAGCGTAAAAAAGATTCAATTCAATAAACAATAGAATGACTAAACAAAGCCTTTGCATCCGTTGTGGATGATTTATACAGTATTTTCAGAGCGAAGTAACCACTCCTCAAAATATACTTAGTACCTGGGACAAGATTTAAATGTCCGTATGGTTACCCAAGCACATACGGCATTCTCGCAACATAGTCAGCCTAGCCCAGAGGAAAGAACTAGTCAATACGTCTGGGACCAACTATGTGCGGGTTTCCTCACGATGTTTTCATTAACCGTATGAGCGTCCGTATTATGTATTTGAGATCAGAAAATGTCTCATTGGTACACGCCTCCATCCGGGATAGAACCTGCACCCTCTAGGAGTGCGAACCAAAGGTCTACCCATTAGGCCACGGACGCTCATAGAATAATGTAAAAAAATAATAGAATGACTATAACAGATAAAATAATCACGTCTTCAGGTTGAATGACCTCAGTTATAAATATAATGATTTCAGGTAAAAAGACCATGTTACAAGTGAGGTACAACGTCCCCTAGAATACTAATTACACCAACAATTTTCATATTAGCTTACAATACGTGGGTGTGGGCCGAGTTATAGAAGAATATACATAATATGGAGGCCGAACGACTTCAAAATGATTCAAAGAAACTTGGAAATAGAGTTATAAGATGTATTTATTTCTTGGTTAATACTTATGTAGAAGTAGTTTGAACCAGATTATGAAAGTAAGAAATAGTAATTGAGATTTGAGATAATAATAATTATTTATTAACTTAAACCAATTTTGTACGTGGCACTATCAACAAAAAAATCCCTATTTATAACTCGTTGAACGTCAGTTTGAAACAGTGACAAAACTATTGTAGTTTTATTATATGCACTAGCTGTCCCGGCAAACATTGTTTTGCCATTTAAAGTATTTCTACTTCATCAGTTGATACAAAGTCTTACCCCCTCTTTTGTCCCCTAAGAGGGGTTGGGGGAAAAAATTTTATACACCAGATGTTGAGTTGGAAGAAGGCAAATATATCTGCGAAAACCGTATGCAAATCGGATCAGTAGTTTTCGTGTTAAAGCAAATTATACAAAATCCGACCCCCTCTTTCGTCCCTTTAGAGGGGTGGGGGGAAATTTTTATATACCAGATGCTTAGTTGGAAGAAGGCAAATATATCTGCGAAAACCGCAATCAAATCGGATCAGTAGTTTTCGTGTTAAAGCAAAAGTCTTATACAAAATCTGACCCCCTCTTTCGTACCTAAAGAGAGGTGGGGGAAATGTTTTTATACACTAGATGTTAAGTTGGAAGAAGACAAATATATCTGCGTAAACCGCATTCAAATCGGATCAGTAGTTTTCGTGTGATAGTGGAACAAACATACAGACAGACAGACAGACAGACAGACAGACAAAAAAACTGACCCCATTTTTGGCTTCTATAGCGATGTAGTGACACCCTCCGCTTATTATTTTTTGGATATCTTTAATGTACAGAATCTTCATTTCTACAGTTTTATTATATGTATAGATTACCGTAACCTATGCAAACTGTATCATCATAATATTATAAGAATCCATTACAAATCGCTGTCGCCTATGACTCGATCCCGTCTCAAAGTATAAGCGATTCCAAGTTTCGGGACTAAAGTTTAGGCGCGTGTGCTCTTTACTGCCCCCTCCCCTACCGGTACATCTACCGCAGGTTCTGTAATTACTAATACTAAGTTGTTCATAGTATAGTCCATAATATTATGTTTTGAGTCCATATTAACATACGAGTAGCATAATATTATTATGAATAGTTTTCTGATATCCGCCCTATAATGTGCACCTTCCGTACAAGGGAAAAGCCGCTTGCGAACATCTTTTTGTAATATTTTTGCAACTAACACGACACAGAACTTAATATTCTTTGTCGTGTTTGCCAAAAATGTTCGAAACGGCTGGACCGATTTTGTTGAAACTTTGTGCACTTGTCAGGTCTGAGAATCGGCCAACATTAATTTTTCATTACCAAAATAACTAGCACTGCGAAACAACTGCGCCCGGTCGGCTAGTTACTTTTTTGGGTGGATTAGGAACTTTAGGAGCTCACCCACCACACATTTCCACCACTGTATCTCCTGTGTCGCCAGGATCGACAGCGGTATCCAACCACGAAAACCCTGTGATATGATCTCAGGGGAGCCCGAGGGACATGCTAAAGCTGTCTTGGGACCCGCAACGAAATTAATCAGAAGAAAATAGGAGTAGGAAAAATTTAGGAAAAACTTTAGAAGCTTGAGATTATCCAGCATGGTATTCAAGTTTTGCCTATTCTGTATCTATGTTAGCCCAGTTTACTGGCGCCAGTGCCCCACTAAGGGCCCCATTCCTCACAGGCATCCCTTCGCATTTATAATCCAGGTACATAAAGACCGGTAAGAGCATTGTTTTTTCCGGCACATATATTACGCCGGTTTTCCCTGTGATTGTGTAAAAAGGGCACATTAAAACGGCGAATGTATTATGGGCATAATCATATATCTCGCCTAATGGGCGCGCACCCTCAGAGACGGCTTTGTATGGGAAGATTGTATGTTGACTCCCATGTTAAATATGTTATATGAAATGTAATTTAAATCTGGAAAATTTTGAAAATTGTGTTTCCCGTATTCTTTAATAACGTAACGAAGGAAGGTAAGGTTACTGTGGGGTATAAGTTGCTGTAAATAAAGCGTGGGTTCCGAAATTTGACCCAGTATACTGGCTAATAAAAATAAAAAATGAAAATTGAAAACTAAACTTAATTTTTCTTACTCTACTAGAGTAAGAAAAAATAGTTATATTAATATAATATTTATATAATTAAAAGGTAATATTAAGCTTTTTCATCACCTATATTTTTTACACATTCATGTAAAGTTAATTCAAATTGAAATTTGTTATTACTTATTAGTTAATACACTTATTACAGATGCAATTCCACTATCACATCAAAGGGCCCTCATTTGACGCCGCCACTGTCAAATCAGTGGCGTATTATTACGTCCCGTAGGGTTCCGTAGGGGTTATTTATTTGCGCAACCGTTGCTGGGCAACGCGTAATAAAGGAAAGACGGGAGCGAAAAACCGTCAGATTGACTTTCGGCTTTAGTATGATGTGATATATTTAACCTGATTTTTTCAAATATTTCCTATGGCGTGGGTTATGGTTTATTCAAAGAACGCTGACGTTAATAACTTTTTGATCCAGTGAGAAAGAAGCATAATAAATTATTATGAGTGTGTTCTTAAATATAACCAAGTGTACACTAGGCTATAAGTTAAATCGTTCCAAGGACTTGGGATTAGCAACAAAATTAACCAAAAGAACCAATAGGACGTTATCGTAGAACGTTTAAGTGCTTTCATAATTATTATTTATAAGTAAGTATTATAGGAAACATTGAAAAAAAACCAACAACACTCGCCGATAAACTTTGGTTTGGCGAGGTTTTAATGTATTAGCATAGTAAAATGGTATTATTTTTAAGTTTTTGAAATGAATCAACTTCTCTGATAGTACATATCCCGAGTGTAGCATAGTTATAGTTGAATGTCCTCGCCGCAGTGGGCCATTTATTCAGCCACACGGCAGTCGGCCGTTTATTTGGCCCAACACTTTTACACCGCACCTTAACGGCCGTACGAAATCCCCCTGCGAACACTCGTATCGCTAAATATGGCGGTTTAATGTACAAGCTGTAGCGAGTGATATTTTCTCAAATATATTATGTAATAGATGTGATAAGGAACCCGGAACACAAGGTTGCTGCAATGAGAACTGAAGAGAATTTTATTCTTCGTTACAAATTGCAATTCGTTGTTCCTACGCACCCTTTTAGCGCATATATTATTAAATCAGAATTAAGGCCGCCAAAAATAAAGCGACATACACACACATCACAACAATATAGTACAGTAATTGAAGGCAAAAATCAGGTGCAACCTCCGATTTCGTTGAACCTCCATCGATTTGGATGAAAATTTGGGATTAAGTACATTAAGCCCTCTACTTTAAAAGTGACATACGCTCGTATCGCGCTTTTTTATTTTAGGGATGAAATCCACCCCTTTTGTTGAAAATAGAAAAAATGCAGATTTAACCATTCTGGCGTAACTTATTGTGTTTAATTTGATAAAATATACGTTTTTAATGTTTTATTCATGATTTATGATTATATTATAATTAAGTTTTCAATCCTTTTAGCAACTATCCCTTTAATCGTGAAGAAAATATTTTTTGTATTTCTTTGCTTTAAAATCGTATATTTACATTACTTAAAGAGTTTGTTTAATATTTATGATATAATTTTTGGATACGACTGAAATAAAAGCCCGTAAAAGTACCCCTTTATTGCGGAATAAAGGTAAAAATTGGGTTCAAAAACTTATTAGGTTTAAGTTTTTTTACCCAATTCTTTCAGTTTATTTACTTAGTATTAATTTCTTATTAAGTTTTTTTTTTTTGCGAAATTTTTTCACCCCTGTAAACTACCCAATGTTTGAATAATAAGCTTTAAGTTTTTATTTTAAGTTTTTTATTAGCTTTAATGAGTTCGAATATTTTTTCATAGTTAAGATAAATTTTAGTAATATAAAATTCAAGCATTGATATTATTTAGTCCAAAATATTCAAACAACGATTTCAAACTACCCTCTGTGCAAAAAAGGCTGAATCCGCTAGACTGAAATATTTAATAGACGCACATCATTTTAAAAGGCCCTCTCTTATCTAATAGACATTAACAGTTTCGTTTACTTTCTGAATATTGAAAGACTTGAAAAGATTAATGTATATTTGGTATGGATTAGATGACGCCTGCAATGTCGCTGGAACCGTACATTTTTTCGGGATAAAAAGTATGATATGTCCATATCCAGTCCCGAGACTCAATTTTCATACTAAATTTCAGCAAAATCGGTTGAACCGTTTGGGTGTTAAGAGGTAACAGGTAGACAAAAACACTTTAGCATTTATAATGTTAGTATAGATGTACCTATTGACAGGGTTTCCTACAATATTTGCATCCCAAATCTCTGCTTCAAAATTGTTTTCAAAAAAAATTTCGTGAATATCATAATAGCTCTGTTAATTTTTAAGCTGTCGAGTTCATTTATGGATCATTTTAAAGGTGATTTAAAGAGCTTTAAGATCAATTTGAAAAAAACTTTTTAAAGCCCTTGGTTTAAAAAAAAATTAGGATTAAAAGGTCCCGGTTTCATGGTTATCGCGGTAAAAGTTAGGCTTTAAACGTCTCTATCTTCGTTATTTTTCATCCTATAAAAATCAAAAGAAAATCAAAAGATTTCTTAAAAAATGGACACAAATTTCGCTCTTTATAATTTTTACGAAGGTTCAATATTTTTGAAGTTATGTTCAAAACAAAACGATATTTAGAAAAAAATTAATAATTTTGATTTTACTAAATCATTTTTTTTTTCAAAACTAAGCATTCTAAACAAAAAATTTTTTAGAGGTCATTACTTATGCTAAAATAAAGAAAAGCCTTTGGGGATAACCATAAATTTGAATTATTGTAGAAATGGTCAACGTTTTATTTTTCGATTTTTCCAAAAAAAATTGTAAGGGTCATCTTATTTTTATCATAACTTGTTCAATTTTGATGCTATTAACTTTTTAAAATGCTTATTAAAAAGGTAATTTTAAGTACTTTAAAAGGTCTTAAGGAAGTACATGTCATAAAATGCATCGGTTTACCTACCTAGCTAGCTAGCCTAGCTCACTTTGAATGAATATAGGAAGGTATTTCAGAGTAGAAATTAGTTTGTTTCTTTAATGGCTTTAATTTTGGTAATTACACATTTTTCGTAAAAACCTATAGTTTCTTAATTTATTATAAAAAACCGCTTTAAGACATGTATTTTTCTCATGCAAAAACATGATCTTTGATCTTTAATAACTCCGAAAGTATTGATTTATTCAAAAAACTTTATATAACAAATTTTGCTTAGAATTTGTGTTTCTATTGATTCCTGGGGTTATTTTTATTTAAAAAAATTCACCCCCCGAGAAGGTTTGGCATCCACCCCCAGGGCAAAAGCGCAAGTTGACACTATGTCACTTTTGTTTCTTAGGGTATCTCCCACCTACTCACCAATTTTCATGAAAATCGATGGAGGTTCAACGAAATCGGAGGTGAAAACCTTCATTGCCTCCACTAATAATTATTTCTATAATTACACACTTGTTATTAAGCCAAATCAACTGCTTGTCATAAAATTATAACAATCAGCAACCAGCCATCTTAGTTGCTTGTAATTATCATATTTTATTTAATAAAATAACATTTCAGAAATTCAGAAAACACGACGTTTTAAACGCTAAACCATTTGCGTTTAATTTCATATGGAGATATTTAGAGGCCCAAAAAATAACATAGGATAATCTTCATCCCGGATCTAACATCTCTGCGCGATAAACGAATCTGACTGGAAAATTAAAAATTGTACCCGCTGTAGTCCATCATTTGGACCCCAACCCCGGTCCAGCGGAATGGTCTCCGGCAGCTCTCGAACATTTGAATGGAAATGACTTTATTCAGATAACGGCCATGATTTTATCGGCGTATTTCATGCGCCATTTTTATGTAATTAGATGCATGCCCTTTTTAAAAGCCAATATTTTTCCACCCGCGCTTTGAACACGCCTGCCGTTAATTCAGGGTGTGTTTTTATAAATCTGTTCAATTTTGAATTTCGAAAATTAAAGCAAGGAACATCCTTTTTATTGCTCGGTGCGTAATTGGAAAAATTGGAGGGATATTTTTAATTAATGCGCAAATAATTCTGGCCCTTTTTATGTTTATCCAGTAATTATGAAGTAAAGAGGACTTTGGCTTACTGCTCACATCAAAAAAAAATATTTATAAGAACAATACAAAGTATATAAGCTTTGAGTGTGTAAAACACAAACGTCTCATAGACAAAATTATCTTTAGCTCAAAACTGCCCTGTGATAACTGACTAGTCTGGAACAGGGAATATTACGTAAAGGTCGGTAAGTGTCTAAACACGCTATGCCGAATTTCTACGGCGGAAGTTCGGCATGATTCCGCCTGAGATGTATTTTAAATTACCGATGACACACCATGCCGAAATTCCGTCGCGTTATATTGTATGCGTTTGACATTGCTTACGTAATCATGCGGAATTTCCGCCGCGGAAATTCGGCATAGTGTGTTTAGACACTAGAGGGTTCTACCACATCGTAATAAAGATAGTGTTACTACCGCATACAATAAATAATGCGACCAAAATCCGTATGTTGCAGTCGTCATATCAGAATATTGACAGAAACGTTGTCAAAAGTCGAACAAAACTTGTTTATTGACTATTGTGTAATGTGTATGCTGGTCCTCCCTCTAGTGCGAACGTGAAAACATTGCATCGATAATAATAATAATATCTTATTGTCGACAGTCTAAAGACAGTAAGGTTTCTCGCTTACGTATTGTTATTGTGACAAAACAGTCTTAAGAGTTAAGACTATTGCTATACAGAACACGTCACAAATCATTATTACTAATATTGAGTTACGGGGTTAAATGTAAATTTGTAACAGGGTTAACGTACATGCTAAGGTTTAATATTAAACCAGTAATGAAGTTTCGTATTATAATTTACCTCTCATTACAAAAATAAACAGTTTAACAAACTAATTCGGGTTCATTTTACATATTTAATACAGTTTTGAGTGCGTTTCAGTCGGGGGATCTATAATATATAATTCATCAAAGGCGTACAAGGCAATGCTATTATCTTGAGTTTTCCGTTGAAGTTTCATAGAGGACGTCGATGTACCATTTACAGACATCGAACATCGAACGTATTCATAGTTAATGCCTCATGAATTCATGACAAATACAGTACGGTACTTGTTGTATAAGAAATGTGGTGTGATGTAGAGACTTGAAAGTGAATTAAGATATACATTATACAGTCCACTTGGTGTTTTCCTTATCGCATACATATGAATTCCCGGCAAATCAGTACACAAAGTTAACTGCCTTAATTTGTCTACAGTTTACTGTCTGTGCTGGTGCACACCTCTGGCGCTCTACAATGTATAGCAACAGCAACCTTATCTAATATACTGCTCTAATTGTAAAAAAAATATACGTTGCCATGTCAACAATACTTTTTGTCTATTGATAGTGACTCTTCCTACTATAATAATGTCTAGTCCCTATTGTTTTTCGTGTGAAATTTTATCGAAATCTATCTAGTATTTTTGAAGCCTGTTCAGCGATACCGAACATAATATAAAAAACTTTCTGAATCCTTTATAAAAGTCGGTTTTTTTACAGTGTAACGCTCTGCGACGTCCATTGTTATAATACATCGATGACGATGGCTCTAATTTAGCAGCTTATGAAATCATTTTGGGTTTAGCTTTTAAGCTTACGCTATTACATACCTGCTATACTTAAGCACCGCTTAAGTGATTAGCTTGCTCATTTTACGAGTTTATTAAATCTTCTAATTTTGTTGCAGGAAGTGAATTTTTCGGAGGGTTTGTTTGGTTATGTATCCAGACTAATATTATAAATGCAAAAGTGTCTATCTGTCTGTCTGTTACCTCTTCACGCCTAAACCGCTGAACCTATGTTGCTGAATTTTGGTTAACGTATTTTAAGTATCTTGAAGGCTCAGAAAAGGATATAGGACTTACTTACAATATTTTTAACCCGAAAAAATGTACGGTTCCTACGCGATTAATTTGCGGGCGTCATCTTGCCGATATTTTAATTTGTAAGGGGAAGTGTTCAAAAGTGTATCTTAAACTTCAATTATAAACATCGGAAATGGAATTCGAACCCCTTTATTCCACAATTAATTTATACAGTCGGACAGACAAATAAATCTATTGTATAATTGGATTTGCGTGCGGTACGCCGCGCGGCGCCGCTGCAGACGGTACCTGTGCTGCGTCACCTAATTTATTCCTTTTGAAACACACTTCTAATAGGAGCAGACGTTTTTAAGGCACTATATCGAAAGTAATTTTACCGTAAGGGCAATTTCATACTTAATTTGTATGATTATAAAGTCGTGAATACGCTGCGACCAGATGCTATCGGCTCGCTCGGAAAACATGCGAAAAATGTAATTATAATCATTTAAAAAATAACTAGGAGCATTTAAGCAAAATGCTTCTATACGATTTTGAGTTGCAAAGGTGTCTATCAATTAGACTAATTTCCTACAATACATCTATTTTCGTTTAAAAATAATCTTCAAATTTCGTATTTTTAAGAGGGCATTTCGAAAATAAATGTATCGAGGCAAAATACATTAAACGTGTTTCTAGTTCTTCTCAAACCTACATAAGGCTATGAAGATATGTATATTTCATTACCAGATTTGTAACATTTCTGAGGGTCCTAAAGTATTACGTCAAAAAGGTCAGTTTTTTCAATATAGCGCCTTAATACAATATTTTTTATACCATATTTACCCCATTACTAATTGTAGGCGACGCACTACACCATAGGCCGTAAGATATAATAAGTTATTAGAATTAGTTATTTGTAAGAAAAGAATGTTGAATGCATGGTCTGTACTTAAGTTTAATAATAAGCTCTTTGTATTGGTTTTAAAATATTGATAACACTCTGTATGCTTTCGATAAATAAAGATTAGGTGCTGAAAGAGCGTTCCCACAGGAAAGTGTTCAGGCCCTTAGCCCGACACCCCGGGATCCACAGTCGCAACCAAAGCCGCACGCAAGTCGCACGCAAAGTGACACTCAATTATTGAACGCTCCGAATATGCACCATAGTTTTTCTAACTCGTGGTTTTATTAAATTCCCTATACTAATGAAAAAGAAAGAAAGAAAAAAAGACGGGTTGCACTCCGGGAGTGCCGGCAGAAGTGAAAACTTGGTTATTAACGTTGTGCATTATTTTTTTTAACCCATTTTTTATGAAAATCGATTTTTGAAAAATCGATTTTTTTTAATGAATCGAAACCCTTATAATCGATTAACACACACACAACAGAATACGATCGCATGCACTCTACCCTAAAAGTGTCCGAAGAACACATACGACACCTAACTAAAGAAAATCTTAACCTCTCAAAAACAGTCGAAAATCTGTCTACTAGACTCAACTTAATAGAACAACATTCTCGGGAAAATAACATCGAAGTACACGGAATACCAGAGTCGAGATCTGAAAATCTCTATTCCGTCATGTCGCAGCTCGGTACAGCCATCTCCCATCCTATCTCGGAAAACGACATTTTATCCTGCCCGCGTGTGAGAAAAATGGATGAGACCACCAAAAGACCCCGAACAGTTATAGTTAAGTTTAAGAACACCAAGCTGAGAGACTCAGTCATTGCAGCCGTTAGCAAGTTCAACAAAAACAAGCCTAACGATCGTTTAAGCTCTAGCCACTTGGGATACGGTACTACAAAATCTAGTATATTTGTATCGGAACACCTTGCGCCTTACTATAAAGCCTTACACGCTCGGACTCGTCAAATCGCTAAAGATAAAGGTATTAAATATGTATGGATCAGAAACGGTCGTATTTACATGGGCGTGCACACGTTGAAGGCATAAAAGCAGTGCATACCTAATGATAATTAATACTTGCCATACACATATTTTAATTTAACTTTCGTACGTTTTAGATGACTTTAATTATTATTAATAGTAAAAATATGAATACACATTAACGCCTACATTTATAAAATAGCACCAATTGATTTGCAAAACTACTTAAACATAAGTCGGTAAGTGGTAACTAGGCGCGCCGCGCCAAGGTACGCACTCGACGTCTCGCAGACCCCGCCTATATGTGTGAGTTAAGATTTTCGTATTCGTACACTGTTCGCAAACGTGTGTGCGTGTGCGATTTACTAGGCCAGGTCCTGCGGCATGAGTTCCGAGCTTAGCCGAGCGCCGGCGAAATGGCGCGTTCGGGAGTAATCGGATATGTTCGTTGCCTATAATCCGAGTAAAAATAATAGACGGAAATCTAATTAATCACATATGCACATAGTGCATTTTTGTTTAGTACGGTTTATATTTGTTTACATTACAGAAGTGTTTTGTATTTTGGGAGGCCATTTTTTCATGTGATGAGCACTGTAACATATTATTTTTGTTTGCGCCAGTATATTTATCGTCTTCTTAGAAGATTTTTATTATTTTAACATTTAAAAGTTTGTACATTTAACAGTTTATTAATTATTAGTTATTACTGAGTTTCTAATTTCTATATTAATCCTTCGATCGGGGATTCTCAGAAAATATGCTATTGTATTCTATTGTTGTCGCGATCACCGGTGCTCGTATGGGGCTTGATGGGTTAAGTGCGTTTTTCGATTTCTTAAAAATGTTATTTGACTGTGAGGTTTGTGTTGAAAATGTGTGTTTATTTAAAAATTAAAAATAACAAGTTTTCACAATTGTCATTCAGTGAAAAGATTCTAATTGTGATTTGTGTCGAAAGGTAGGTACGTGTACCTGAGTTACAACAATTAAACCAGCAACAAAAATGAAATGTAAGTAACTCGAAAGTTTCATGTTATTCATATTCATGTACTAATTTATTTTATCATTTTATAATATTACATACTTTATATTAAATGCGAAAGTATCTCTGTCTGTTTGTCTCGCTTTCACGCCAAAACTAATGAACCGATTGTAATAAAATTTTGTACACAGTTAGTCTAGAGCCTGAGAAAGGACATAGGCTACATTTTGATAAGACAAAAATATATTATGTATCTAATTTCCATGGAAATATCGATGAAAATGAGTTCACATTGCATTTCTAATATATAACAATAGATGGCGTTTTTATTTATTTTAGCTTAGCACACATGTGAACGCAAATGAACTTTCATTGTAGTTCCAACACGTGACAACAGAGATTAAACGTAACACCGCTGAATTCAAAAAGGTAGATAGCATTATCACAATCTTTAACGCTCTAGCACACAGTACTCTGGAATATGCATCACCGGTCTGGAACCCTCACTATAAAATTCATAGCGATAGGATAGAGAGCGTCCAAAAAGCCTTCACACGCTACCTCTCCTACAAGGATAAGTCTTGCCCCTACAGAGCTAACTACCAAAGACGCCTGAAACACTTTAATATCCACTCTCTCCAACAACGTAGGCTAGTTAGAGCTGACCTCTGCACTCTTCATAAAATAATTAATCGCACCCTAGATTGTTCAAATATATTAGGTCTCGTCAACATGCACGTACCCCGTTGTCTTCCTAGGCGCCCTCCCAAAACATTCACACCAATCTCCGTAAGAACCAACCTAGGTAAATACTCTACAATTAACAGACTCACATACTCCTATAACAAACTCGCTGACTATGACATTGACATTTTCCATAATTCCCTTGCAAACTTTAAAAAAAAACTATTTGACATTGATATGAATTGTATATTTTGAATTTTGTGATTAATAAATAACTCTATTTTGTATATTTTAATGTTAAATGTAGTTTTAAAGTTTAGTAATAATAATGTTAAAATAATGTAAGTCCTCTAATAGGTAATTGTAACGCCCAATAATGTATTTAATTTAATTTAATCTGATTTAATTTGATTTAATATAATTTGATTTAATTTAATTTGATTCAATTTAATTTGATTTAATTTCATTTGATTTAATTTAATTTAATTTGATTTAATTTAATTTAATTTATTTCCTGACATGTTAAAACTTATTCTTATCCTAATACTTTTCATTAGAATTAGCTTTTATTATTGACCATTTGTTATCAATTATTATCATTAACTATATTAGTAAACTGATTGTGTAAGTTAAGTTATAGTTGTATTAATAGGGTTAAATTTTTTTTTCTGCACGAATTTTACTCTTAGTTTTAATTTTCTTTTATCTTATATATTATGGAGAATCTTTGTTTCAGTTGTATATACCTGTAAAAGACTATTGCGTTAGATCTTATCTTAACTGTAGTAGATTTTAATTATGAATGTTGCCGCAATGTGTTGTTGGTATATCTTTAATAAATAAATAAATAATAAATAAATAAATTAAAAAATATCGACAATCGAAAAAAAACAATCGATTATTCGATTAATCGATTTCGATGTTACAACACTACTCTCCAACCGTCTTACGGTTTTTCGATCAGCACGAGAATCTGACGCGAGTTTCACAGTTTTTACCCATCCCACAAAAGTGCTCAACGCCGCTAAAGAAGTTTTCACTTCAAAAAAACATTTTAAGAAAAAACATGTTGAAAAGTAGAGACGGAATGAAACATGCATACTTAGTTTCATTTTGAACTCAACAACAGCCTTATCTCGGAATGTCAACAAAACAATGCACCACTAGCACCCTAGCCTGCGAGGGACTGACTTTTTGCATGGTCATCCGCGAGAAGGAGGATCTTCCAACGCGGGAATCGAGCCCACGACCTCGGAGTCAAGAACAACGCTCTAAGCTACTGGACGACGGAGATATCCTTAGCAAAAAGATTTGTGAAGGTTTTTTTTATTCAAATCATAAATAAAATTCGGCCGGGTCATAGCCGCTCGCACCTATCTGAAAAAGTTGCCATAGTAAGTCATACAAAATATTTATTTTCAAAAAATAACATGCGTGATTTGATAGTACTAGAACTACTAAACTATAGGTAAATAGCTTTGTCCACACTGTGCCTTTTTCTGTTCGTCAAGGGCATGCGTTATAGCGCAGTCAACAACGAACGTGAGATATGCCCGCGACGCATGCCCTCTGACCGTATCCAAAACTTCAAAAATGACTTGGCGTTGCGTTCGTTGACGCATTCAAGTTGAATGAAAGAAGATGACGAAAATTAAAGACGAAAGCGCATAGTGTGGACATAGCTAATCGTTCTGTTGCGGGAAAACAACCACTAAAATGTCACGTTGTAAGTTTAAATTTTAACAAGCTAAAGCTGTAGTAAAAGAACAATTCGTGTTTATCTCTGTCTATCTATTTCATAACTTTCAGATGCCATCTTTTCATAATAATTAACCAAATGTGTTACAGTTTAATAGTTCTAAATATAGATGAGAAGCAGTGGCGATTCCAGATGTCCTGAAGATTACGCAATGTTTTAGTAAACTACTTGTTGGCTGCTACTTCGTGAAGTAAGGGCGACCGTTCATATTGTATGGATAAAAACTTTCCTGTCCTACATAGGCTGCTATTTATGTATCCGGAACTGGCCACTTACAAGAACAATATTTAAAAAGTAATTAGAACATTTGAAAATAGAACTCTTTGGTTGAAGAATACATTTTGTTTCATGTGACTGTCAATTATTTTTCCATTGTGGCGTCATTTTGAAAATTGCGTGTCTTCATTTGCCATGGATTTAACGCGTGAACATTTTCGTGCAATGATTTACTACGATTTTCGGCGTGGGCTAAATCAACAACAGTGCTTTATTCAACTCACCGCAACTTTTGGAGATGAAGCACCATCAAAAACCACTGTTTATCACTGGTACAGTGAGTTTAATCGTGGGTGGTCTATGCTCACGGATGAAAATAAAGAAGGTCGCCCAAAAACAGTTGTTGTCCCACAAAATATAGGTGCTGTGCGGGAACTAATAATGCGTGATCGTCATGTTACATATCGCGAGATAGAGGCGTCCTTAGGCATAAGTATGACGAGCATACATAAGATATTACACGAACATTTGGCTGTAAAAAAAAATATGTTCGCGTTGGATTCCGCACAACTTGACAATCGATCAAAAACGGGCTCGTGTCGATTGGTGCAAAAAAATGATAAAAAAATACAACCGTGGTACGTCAAAAGCCGTTTATAATATCTACACAGGTGATGAATCTTGGATCTATGCATATGACCCCGAAACTAAACAACAGTCAACGGTGTGGGTTTTCCAAGATGAGCCGAAACCAACAAAAGTTACTCGTGCAAAAAGTACTTTGAAGCAAATGGTCGCCTGTTTTTTTTGGAATTAATGGACATGTGGCTACAGTGCCATTAGAGAATCGTAAAACGGTTAATTCTGAATGGTATACGACCATTTGTTTACCAGAAGTCTTTGAAGAAATAAGAAAGGACAACCGACAACGCAGAATCATATTACATCACGACAATGCTAGCTGTCACACCTCAGCTGAAACAACTCAGTTTTTGGAGGGTCAAAAGATCGAATTGACTGGTCATCCGCCGTACAGCCCTGATTTGGCACCTAACGATTTCTTTTTATTTCCATACGCGAAGAACAAATTACGTGGTCAACGTTTTTCGAGCCGCGAAGAGGCTGTTGATGCGTTCAAAATGCACGTTTTGGAGATACCTCAATCAGAATGGAAAAAGTGCTATGAAAATTGGTTCCAGCGTATGCAAAAGTGTGTCGATCATCGCGGCGAATATTTTGAAAAGCAATAAAACCATATTAAATGATATATGTTTGTTTCTTTTTTTAATTCCGGATACATAAATAGCAGCCCTCGTAGAACTAAAAGTATCTCTATACCCATCGAAATCAGTTCAAAGGTGGAGTGAAAAGGTAACAGAAAGACAGACATGGGCATCTAACTTTGTAGAGCTTGTCTAACTCAAAATGACGCGCCCCTCCCTCGTATTCACAGTACAAAAATGTTTCATTTATATCAACTTTGAAGTGGTTCAAATTAGACAAGCTCTACGTTAGTACGTTAATGCGTGGGTTGCCAGGATAAAAACTATCATAAGTCTTTTCCTGGGAATCAAAGTATAATATATCCACAATAATATGGAATTTCATGAGTTAACTTTACTTGTACTTGCATAAGTAGTAAAGCGGAAACTGATTAGCACATTTTCAAATTAATAATAACATTATACAGGATGTAACAAAACTAAGTCATAATACTTGTTATTATGTGTGTATGTTTCCTCTGTGTAGCACTTTAAAATAGCAGAGCTCAAACAGCATTTTTAGGGTTCCGCATTTGTGATTTATATGGGCAAGCGCCCAAACGTCTTAAGTTTTTTTTCCATATAAAAGTTCAAAGAAAAGTTACTCTTTCAGCGCATAGTGAGTTCACAGCGTATAGAGTTGTATACAGGGGACAGATATACACCCTAAAGTATTATCACTTAGTTTTCTTACACTCTGTATAAAGAGCTGTTAATTTAACTAATGCTTTAGTATCCATCCATCACACCAGACAAATACGACACAGATTCATCGAGCGTCAAGAATGCGAACTGTCATTATTTACACGTCAAAACACGCCTGTCAAAACACGTGAACAACGTACATCTGTCAAAATATGACGTAAGGGTCGGAGGGCCCATTAATATTACCCTCCGTGTTCATTACAAGTATTTCGTTTACCAGATGCGAAAGTGGTAAGACATCTTAGCAAATGTATGAAACTAAAGTTTTGTACAAAAGTGCTAAGGCACCTGGCGTTGTTTAAAAAAACAGTGGATACACTCTGGGTATGGTAACAGAAGCGAAAAACAGCAAAGCGGAAATTTTCACAGTGCGGTAACAAAAAGAAAATGCAAGAGAGGCGAGAGGTAACTTCCTATATTCTTTCCAAGTACGAATTTTCGATTAGGTCCCGTGATGCGATTCTAACATTTTGTGCCCATTGCGAAAAATCAGATCGCCACTAAAGAAGGTTTTATTTCAGAAAGAAATAATAGTATACAACTCTAGTTTATGTACATAGTTACATACCTTCAATTCTATCTACAATTCTACCCTTTCTGTGGCGACAATAAGTTAGATTACAAGTCATATCTTTAGATAATATAATACTAATTCACAGATAGCTGTTATGAAAATCCTAATTAAATAATTACTTTTCATATTCAAGATTGAGTTATAATAATTTTAAGAGTAACATTTACTTTATAATCTGCATTTTATTATAACATCAAAAACCAGACGTCTGAACATCTTGTGATTGTGACGAAAATAGCAGACTCACAGACAAGGGCTTAATTATCATAATAACCCAGGCCAATTTAACCCCATTGAAAAACGCTGTAAAGTTACAAATTACAGGGAGTTAACTTCGGCACTGAAGCCCAACTACGTATCTCTACTTCTCGAGGGTTCTCGCCGTGAATGTGACGGAACCATTGTCAATTTTTTTTATTAAATAAAAAAATATATGTTTATTTCTGATAACTCAGATTCATAAAATTGTTAGTAAAGAAACATATCGCTATGTTAGTAAGTATTCTATTCTTAAAAGAGGTGTGTATGAGTGTGTGTATGAGTGTGTATATTTGTGCAAATGATTTTGCTCACCTCCAGGCGGAAAACGTCAACTTTCTTCCCGCTGCGCTTACCGATGTTGCCGTTTTCCGCCTCCGTCGATGAGAAAAATAGTATACGCACCATGGGCAGAAAATAAGAAAGCCTCAGATCACAATAATATTATGTTTGTTGACATGTGATCTGAGACATTTCTTATTTTTCTGCCCTAGGTGTGTACTGTACTATATTGTTAATTTTAATATAGTTTGTCATAATATTATTTGATAAGTAGAACATAATTTGAGTTTAGTTAAGACAGCGTTTTGACTAAGAGACAAGTACCAAAATCCCTATATTAGCCACACTAAATAGACTCGTCAAACGTAAACGTAAAGAGCTCCGTCAAGTCATTTCTATCAAGATGTCATATTGAAACCTTGGAACAGGAGATGGCACAAAAGTGAATACTTCTTTCATTCTTGCCAATGACTGTTTCAATTTCTTTATCTCTAATCTCTCTCTATCTCTCTCTCTCTTTAAAACAAACAAGATAGATCAAATCGATGGCCCCAACGAATAAACGTGCAAGAGCTCTTACCCAAAAAAATTTTTTTTTTTATTTTTCGTTTGCATGGACTATGATACGACGGTATCATAGTCCATGATACTAATACCTATGTTTTTTTATTTTTATTTTTTTTTACTTAAAATAACGATTTTATAGCAATATAAACCTTTATTGTACGAAAAAAATTATAACATATATCACATTAAATAATAAAACATGGGCTTATTGCAGATTATTTGTTTATTTGAGTTCACCAGAATAAACGTATTAAAACAATCTGGCGCTCGTGTCTATCTTTTCCTTTGGGTTATAACTCTTGCACGATTATTCGTGTAAAAATGCAAGCGACTTCTATCACTAATGCCTCATTGCAGATGGCGAAACTTTGAATATAATAATCACAGCTATTCTATTATCTTTTACTAACTTCTCTTGCCTTTTCTGCTTTTGTAAAGGTTATTCAAAGAGCTATTGTAAAGTTTATCACAAGAGCTGCTGGTGAGTTGCCGGTCATTTTAAGAGGGAATACGCTCTCTCCTTGAAGGTTTGCAGGTCGTATAGGTCCGGAAATATTGCTGGTGACAGTTCATTCCAAATTTTTCAGTGCGTGGCAGAAGGTTACGCGAAAAAAGCACGGTGGAAGACTGCCACTCATCAAGGTTATGAGGATGGTATATTTTTAACGTGGAACGATGGCGAAAAGTTGCAGGAGGTATGATTCCGAACAATTCCTCAGAGCACTCCCCGTGATGACTGATGCAACCGATTGAGGATGCAGAGTGAAGCTATTTACATCTCGGCGTGATTCCAAGGGGTCCAGCCTGTTTGAAACATTATAGCAGTCAATAATTCAAGCGGCCCTTGGATTGGATACGATCCAAAGGGATTTGTTGGTATTTTGGGGTCCCTACCCAGATATGATAACAGTATTCCATATGAGGCCGAACCTGCACCTTGTAGAGTTGCAGGCATTGGTCCAGACTGAAATACTGTCTCGTCCTGTTAAGAACAGAATCAGAAAGTATCGTCTACCCCATTCAGAGACTTTCTCCTGTGAATTCTCTATTTAAGACATAAGTTCGTTTCGACTCTCGATGACATTTATCCGAGAAATATGATGGAAGCAGGTAGATAGGGCATCACCTGTACTATCATCCGCATAGCAATAAATGCCATTGGAATGTAACATGTCATTGATCTGCCAAAAAACTTGTGACCTATTTGCATAAATTTTAAGGGCTTCCCGAGAATTTTATTTTAGAAAACTATCAAAGCTTCCATCATAATATTATGATGGAAGCTTTGATAGTAGCGCTTTGAGTCAAACCCGATCAAAGGCCTTCGCAATGTCCAAACTAACAGCCAATGCCTCTCCTCCTTAGCCCAACGATGAGTTTGGTACGCCAAGAGATAACCAGCCAAGTGAGTACTGTTTGTCGTGTTTGACACTTTGTAATGTCTGGCCGCCCATGTATCGAAAGAGCTGATAATTGATTCCATTATCTTCGAGATGACGGAGGTTTTAGCAATTGGTCTGTTGTTGGAAGGATTTGAGCAGTCACGTTTTTTTGGGAATCGAGTACACTAAGGCTGTCTTCCAAGAAGCCGGGACAATGCCAGAAGAGTAGGAAAACCAAAAACGACGCGTTAAGACCGGAGACAACTCTGGAACACACTTTTTCAACACAATAGGAGGGATTCCGTCAGGCCCACTCGACTTTTGGATATCAAGGGCACGCAGGGCTATTCACACTGAGCGCTCATGTAACCTAATATCCAACACGATGCCCCTGCATCGTGGTATGGTCGGCGGTTTTTATCCCAAGGTCATCAATGATCGAGTTTGACGCAAGGAGCTTATCCAGAAGATCGTCTTTGTATTTTGCGTCGTGGGCCAATGATCCATTTCCTACTTGTAGGGATGGTAGGATGGCTTTCAAAAATACCCTTCAATAGCTTAGGCCAGAGACCAGTATTCACGGGTTCCCAAAGGAAGGCACTCGAGTCTTTTACTAATACTATTGACGTGCTGTTTTTTTGCCCGATTGATCTCTCTCTTGAAGGATCTATAGGCAATGTTGTACTCCATTTTTTATGTATGTGTCCACGCATAGACGCGAGGTAGGTCAATATTTATCAACAACAACAATTATAGGTCAACAATATTTTTTACTGAACCGTCAACAAGAAAATATTAACTAACTAGACGTTCCACGCGGCCTCGCCTACATAAATGATAAATTTTACGGAAACCGTACATTTTCCCGCAAAAAATAGCATATGTTCTTTCACATCTCTCTGCATCCTCTATCGGTTGTATCACGGGGAGTGCTCTGAGGAATTGTTCGGAATCATACCACCGGCAACTTTTCGCCATCGTCCCACGCGAAAAACATACCATCCTCATCACCTTGATGAGTGGCAGTCTTCCACAGTGCGTTTTTCGCGTAACTTTCTGCCGCGCACTGTAAAACTCTGGAACGAACTGTCACCAGCAGTATTTCCGGACCTATACGACCTGCAAACCTTCAAAAAAAGAGCGTATTCCCTCTTAAAAGGCCGGTAACGCACCTGCAGCTCTTCTGATGTTGTGAGTGTCCATGGGCGACGGTAGTTGCTTACCATCAGGTGACCCGTTTGCTCGTTTGCCCCCTTATTTAATTTAAAAAAAAAACATCATGGTCTACTCTACATCTGTGCCAAATAAATTAAAAATTAATCCAGTAGTTCGTGAGATAAGCGCCCTCCAATCATTTTCCCAGTTTTTTATACATTTTCCTATGTTTCTTCGTTTCTATTCGTCTTAGAGTGATAATTTATAGTTCATAGCCTTCCTCAATAAATGAACGATCTAACAACGAAAGAATTTTTCAAATCGGACCAGTGGTTCCTGAGATTGGCGCGTTCAAACAAAGAAATTCTTATACTTTAAAATATTAGTATAGATTTACATAAATAATGATTCAACTTCTTAACACTAATACACGGGCTTTTATCTTTACAAACATGTAAAAGCAACAAAATATACAAGAATAAGCGTGTAAATGACCAGAGCATGGCTCAGGAGGAAAAAAATATACGTGGAATAACCATGCAACATTTCACTGCACTTGTTAAAACTTCATTTATGACACGAATAAACGTGCATTGATACAATAGTGTTAACAAGTCACATATTATTCACTAGAATAATAATTTAATATGGTTTTTCTTAAATATGTAGTAAGCCGTTGATTTTTAATAAATATATGAACTGAAAGATATTTTTTTTACCTTTAATTTGATCATACATTATATTTGTCTATTTATTATGCAGTCAAAATTATGTGGTTCCAAACGTTTTTTTGTCTTCCTGAAAAGTTGTCTTTTTTCGATTGCGCGTTTATTCGTTGGGGCCATCGAAATAATTCTTAAAAGAAACACAATCAAAACATTTTTTTAAAAATTGTATTATTTGTACAATACTAATTTTTAAACGTCAACTCCATACAATAAGCTTTCCGAATTTCCATTTCTCGGGTTCCTCAAATTCTCTTGACTTCTTGCATAAGCAGTCGTCTGCCTAGTCTGTACGCCGTATAAGACGAACTCGAATTGGCTATGTAAAGTGTCGTTACTGCAAGTTTAACTCAGTCCAAATTTTACGCCCGTCGTAAACTTTACCATCGAGCTAACGGTAACCGTAGTTTTAGAGCCTCTATGTCCCAAATTACACTGCAAAATGACTTAGTACGTAGATCTAGCTTGTAGGTCTCGTTGGTACTTATTAAATCATTTAGCCTCTATTCAAATTAAGTAAAATAGCTTATAGACTTATATGTACGATAAACACAAGAATGTTAAGTTAGGCGCGATAAATTTGAAATATTGTTAAATATGACTAACTATAAGTGCCCCGCGTTGCTGTGCTGTTAAAAACAAAAATAAATTAGTTCCAATAAGATGTTTTTCCGCAATAAAATATATTATATAGCCTATTTGTTAATCCAGGATGTCAGCTCACTCCATACCAAAATCACTTTAGCAGTTTTGACGTGAATTATTAACAAACATAATATGAACTCACAAACTTTCGCATTTATAATATTATTAGTAGATAATATAGTTATTAGTAGTATTAGTAGTAGATTTACCTAAGTTCATTTTCGTCTTTCAAACCAGGCGACGCTTAACATGAGCACAAAATAATAAAATATGGCCTAGGTACATTCAAGAAATTAACCGAAAAATAGATTGAAGTAAATGTAACTCGAGTAAACGTTTTTAACACAAAAGACATTTTAATAAATAAAATATAAGTAGCATTATGTAACAAATATACAATCTGTCAGCATGTCTATTTTTTGTGTAGTTTTAACAGTGGCCGTGTCACACATAATTACTGCTATATTTTGTAAACTCATTTATAAAATAATCATTTTGTTAGATCTAAAATAACAAAAATAAAACATGAAACGAGGCTTAGACAAAGCAACCACTTCGCTTTAGTAAATGTACGACTAATGTACGACTTTGAAGTGGAAAAACTAACCAATTTGTACAATTTATTGTTTGTTTGATCGATACTAAAAGACACAAGTGGCATAGATTTTGTTAAAAAAGGATCGTATAATCAAAGAACAACTTAAACTGAGAACTACTGGATACTTTAACTCAGTTTAAATAGAAGTCTTTGCGTATAATATGTCGCAATCTCATAAAGACGCATAGGTATAGATAGGGAGGTCGATCGTTCCGGTTAGATTGATCAGCCCTACTAGACAAGTGGCAAGCGATTATCGTAAACGCTAACAAAATGTATGCGATTTGACATTAGTCATCGCTTCGCTAGCGAATACTAATGTCAAATCTCATACATTTTGTTGGTATTTACTCGTACTATAATCGCTTGCCACTTGTATAGGCCCTCAGGCCGATTGACCGGACTTTTTATGCCATGATCACATTTATCGTTTAGAGTGGCGAGACAGTGCTCTCGGCCGAGTAAGTAGCTGAACGCACTGTCTAGCACTCGCTACGTGTAATTAAGCCCTTAGTTATTTCCTGTGTACACGAGTCTAGTCAAGTCGATCTGTAATCAGCCTGGTTTCTGATAAGTACTCGTATGATCGGCCTCCCTGTTTAAAGGGCCTTAAGACTAGCTGCACAATTATACAATGTGTCCCGACACCGGTGTCCGATCCTTTAATGTCATGATCTATGGCATATTTTATCGACAAATTGGCTCTCAAATTTTTTCTCTCTCTCTCACGGTTGTAAAATGACAGCCATTTTAGTTTTTCTCGGGCTTTCACACTAATCTGACCAGCACTTCTCATGTAAATATCGTATGAAGATAAAAAAGGTCTCATTTGATAGCTAAACTTGTGGACTACGCTTACACAGGCAATATGTTATAAATTTCGTGGAATTAAATATAGAAAACCCAAAGTTTAAGAAAAAAAAATCTGTATTTTATAATTAATGACTTTTTGTGAAAAATCTAGCGCATTAAACTGGTTATTTTTTTATATTAAAAAGATAGAGGAGGGGTTCATCTTAAATAAATTTTTAACTTCAATGCTCTAAGTCAGATAGTTTAGAAGTTATAACGATTTTCTTATGAAGAGGTCAGATTAGTATGAAGCCAGAGATTTTTTTTTTTCAAAAGTTGGAGAAAAAAAAGTTTGAACTCATGATTTATGGCATATTTTAATGACAAATTGGCTTTCAAATATTTTTTTCTCAGCTCGTCTCCACTTAAAGAAATCCAACAAAAAGCGTAAATTATTACAAACAATTTTGTAAATAAATTGGAAGTTGGAAAGTAGAAATACCTAAGGGCTAATAACCAGTAACATTGTTTTGTCCCATGTTTTGTATTCTCTAAAGTGCGTTGTACGATAAAATTCAATAAAACTACACAACAACAAATACTTAAAAACAAACTAAATAGTGCCTAATACCTTTGTTTACAATCCGAAAAATTCAATTGAATTTATTTATAAAACTCTATTAGCGTTTGATAAAACAAGGCTATTGAGTGGAAACCGACCGAAGACTAAAGCAACTATTTATCACCTGATCAAAAGAAATTTCAAACACCACCTATCCTTACTATCTTATTAATTACTTTAAGCTTTACGTACCAGAGAACAGAGTTTAAGTTCGATTGGGACAATAATTTTAAGGTAAAATTCGGTATTACCGCACACCTATTAAAGGACAGCGATGATTCACCGAGGAATCAGGTCGCACTCTTTGTAGTTGAAATCGTGGATGAGTCAGATGATGTACGGGACAGTTTTTAACGACATGTCAATATTAAACCCAGAAATAGTTCCT